>CM056510.1:13398312-14060054 GCA_029783415.1 Anisodus acutangulus | reverse complement strand
TATGCAATATCAGGCCTAGTGAATGTAAGATACTGAAGAGCACCTGCTAGACTTCGATATAGAGTGAGATCAGAAACTGGCGCACCGTCATTGGCACTAAGCTTGGATTTTGAGTCCACCGGAGTTGGCATAATTTTACAATTTGCCATCTTGGCCCTGTACACTATCTCTTCTGCATACTTACGCTGACATAGGAACATAGTGGTTGCATATCTGGTCACCGATATACCCAAAAAATAACTCAGCTTTCCCAAGTCAGTCATAGCAAATTCAGTTTTGAGTAGAGCAATGATTTCATTCTTCAAATCATCAGATGAGGCAGTAAGAACAATGTCATCGACATATAATAGCAAATATGTTGTGCTGCTACCTCGGTGAAAAGTGAAGAGAGAGTTATCACACCTGCTACATACAAAGCCTATCTGCAGAAGATACCTGGCAAAACGATCATACCAAGCGCGGGGTGCCTGTTTCAATCCATCTAATGATTTCCTAAGACGACATACAAACTGCGGAACTGCCGGATGAACAAAGCCAGGGGGCTGATGCATGTATACAGTTTCTTTCAAATCCCCATGAAGAAATGCATTCTTGACATCTAGCTGATGAATCGGCCAATGCATGACCATAGCAATACTGAGAACAGTCCGAATAGTGGTCGGTTTAACAATCGAACTGAATGTCTCACCACAATCAATACCCTCTTGCTGATTAGTGTCATTTGCAACTAGTCTTGCCTTATACCTCTCTAAGTCACCACTGTCTCTGAACTTGTGATGAAATAGCCACATACACCGGATAACATTCACACCAGCTGGTCTAGGTACCAAATCCCAAGTGTTCTGCTTGGTTAAAGCGTTAAACTCCTCACACATGGCCGCATTCCAATTAGGGTCAATTTTAGCTAGTTTTGGATTCTTTGGAATGGGTGATATGGTTTGTGTGGAGAGATTGAAGTGAACCTTGGGTTTGAAGATCTCATGTTGTGCACGGGTCTCCATGCGGTGAAAGGGCAGCAGTGGGAGGTCGGGACTGGTTGCTAGATTGGGAAGCGATAGAGGGCTGGGGGTGATTATTGGGTGAGGCGGCGGTGTTCTTTGGAGGTGCGTAAGACTTCGGCCGGAGGCGATATGGGTGGTGCAGGAGACTCGACAGGTAGCAGGGGGTGGTGTTTGGGTATTTGACCGAGAGCAGGGAGCTGGACTAGGTGGAAGCATTGCTACTGGAGGGTCAGACGACACTGCTGAAGACAACAGTGGTGTTGTTGACCGAGAGCGATTGGTGAGGCGGCGATAGTGAGGGCGAGTGTCCGGAATAATGGGTCTTTGTTGGTATAGATTTTGGATGACCGGGGACAGACTTGGTTCATCGAGAAAGAAGTAATCAGTGGTCTGAAATTTCCAGAGATTGGAAAAAAGAAAGGTTGTCTCGTTAAAGGTGACGTGATGGGAGACGATGATTTTGCGAGTAGCAATGTCATAGCACAAGTAGCCTCGATGATTAGGATATAGACCAAGGAAGACACATGGCAGAGTGCGAGAGGCAAGTTTGTGAGGTGCAGAGGAGGCTATGTTGGGGTAGCATAAGCATAAAAAAATACATGGGTGATCATATGATGGTAGCCTACGGTATAAGATTTCGGTAGGGGTCTTATTTTGGAGTATGCTAGTTGGTAAAATATTAAGAAGGGATTTTACCATTTTGACAGCATAGACCCAAAAAGGCGGAGGTAGACAGACATGAAACAGAAGGGTGCGAACCATGTTATTGATGGTACGTATAATTCGTTCAACCTTTCCATTTTGGGAAGAAGTATAGGGACAAGAAAAATGGAAAACCATGCCTTGTTTAGAACAGAAATTGTGAAATGCCGAGTTGTTAAATTCACGTCCATTATCACATTGGAATGATTTGATAGATTTTTCAAATTGTGTTTTAATGAATTGTTGAAACTCGAGGAATTTTGCAAAAACTTCAGATTTGAATTTCAGTGGGTAAATCCTGACAAAATGTGAAAAATCATCCAAAAATACTAGATAAAATGTGTGACCCAAAGAGCTAACAATCGGAGATGTCCACAAATCAGCATGAACAATATCAAAGGGAGAAAAAGTAACACTGTTTGATGACATAAATGGAAGACGAGTATGTTTGGCTAGTGGGCAAGAAAAATATTGTTGGGAAATTTTCCCATTATTACATTTAATACGCTTAGAAGTCCTAAGAAAAGTAAAAACTAGGTCTCCGGGGTGTCCGAGAGTCTGTTGTGCCAAGTTGAGGGAGAGATCGCCGCAAGGGATAGATGTGTTTATGGTCTGACAGCGGAAGATTGAGTGAATGGGTAGAGGTCTCCCACACTATTGCAGCGTGTAAGAATTTTCCTCGTATTGAGTTCCTTCACAGAAAAACCAAAAGGGTCAAATTCGACAGACACAGAATTATTGCTAGTGAATTTTCTAACAGAGATTAAGTTTTTAATGATGTTACGGGTGTATAGGACGTGGTTTAGGGAGAAAGGCGGGTGTGGATGTTTGGTGTGTGTGTTACCGTAACCTTCAATTGGAATGCGATGACCATTGTCGACAATAATAAATTGAGGACACTTTAACCGACGTAGTTGAGATAGGTTACCTGACAACTGGATGAGGTGAGATGTGGCTCCGGTGTCCATGTACCAATTTTCGTCGGGCCGTTGAAGGTTCACGGTGTTGTAGGCCTGACCCAATTCAGTCGACGCCAAGCTGCTGGGCTGCTGCTGCTACTGCTGGACCGCAACCAGGTGGGCCTGCTGCTGCTGCTTGTGGGCCTGCCTGGTGGCTGGGGCAGGGCCCAAGAGGCCAGTCGACCAAGGCTGCTGGAACTTGGCCCCTACAGTCGGGTATGGTCTTGCAGGCGAGGTCCAGTTCTGCTGGTTGGGACACGCTGGCTGCTGTCCAGCTCACTGGAAAGATGCAGGCTGCGGGACTGGCTGTTGTCCAGTCCACTGGTTGCGTTGGCCCTTGCTGCGGCCCTTGCCTTTGTTGTTGCGACCTCTGCCGCCACGACCTCCGCCGCTCTTTTGTTGCTGCTGCTGGACATGCGGTGGTGGCGGGTGGTGTTGGTTGCCGGTGGTGCCATCCCGTCAATGGCTAACGCCTTTTGATTGTGTTCCTCTTGTTTGCCACGTCGGGTTTCTTCCAACAATAATTGTGACCGTGCCTTGGTGAAACTTGGTAGTGGGTCGGCCTGTTGAATCATTGTTGCAAGTGTATCGTATTCACCTTTCGGTAAACCCGCAACTAATTTGTGTACCATCTTGGTTTCAGAAACAAAATTCCCGACGTTGGATAGTTGGTCGGCTATGAATTTCAGTTGTTTGCAATATTCGGACATGTTGTTGAAATTCTCGAGATGCGTATTGTTGAATTTCTCCTCCAAATACACTGCCCGAGTATTTTTATTGTCCTGAAAAATTTCTTCCAACCGCACCCAAAGGTCACGTGCCATAGCACATGTTTTCATGATGGTACACAACAAGTCTTTGGAGATGGTGCCGTATATCCATTGTTTGACGATGGCATCAAGGCAGCCCCATGTCGATTCGGCAATGTCGGTGGGACGAGGAACAGAGTCATCAATGTGGTCGAGCACGTTGTATACACATGTATGAATATAGAACAGTTCTGTCCACATGGAATATTGACAGTCTTCTTGATCAAGAATTATAGGGATAGAGTTCTTGATGTTTGTAACGGCGAAAGCCGGGTGAAAAGAAGACGATGAACGTTGAGAGGGGTTGTCAAAAGTGCCAGTGGAGGAACCAGAATTTGTGGGGGAAGACATGGTGCCTTGTTCCTGTTTTGGCCAAGGGAAGGGACAGAAAAATTCTGTTTTTGCCGAGAAGGAGAAAGAGAAGGGAGAAGAGTAGGGTTTAGGTTTTAGGCTCTTGATACCATGTAAGATAGAATAATTTTTCTTAGGGATTCCTTTCATTATTCACAATATATATAGCTATACAAAGGTCGATTCCTAATATGGTACGAATCCTAATTTACCTTACAAAGGTTGATTCCTAATACAATTAGAATCCTAAGTTACCTTAAATATACATCTATCATAATTATAAAATATACGGTGAATTTTCGGAGAATATTCGCTAATAAGATTATTAGATATGGTACTGCACTTTTCTCAACCACATTTTAATATTAATTTTATCATATTATCAGTTAATTCCAATGCATGTCCAATTAAATATCAATATATAAAATAAAATAGAAACAAACTGATTTGTGTTTTAAGAGTTGGCTGACTTTACAGGAGACTCAACAACGAATTTTGCTTGAAGGATTGGGTTGTGACTTGACTAGCCGAGATTGGACTAAAATAATGTAACATAAGTGATTTGAAATTTTTATGTAGATATTTTTCACCATTTTACTTATAAATAATTAACAAATTAGGGCTGTTAGTACATCAAACGAGATAGGTTGTTTAAGTTGTTACACTTGTAGACATTGCCAAAACTGGCTTACAAATCATGAGATGCGGTCAGCAATGACTTTTTTCAAAATGAACTCCTTCTTTTCTTACTCCAAAAGAATCTCACACCCCACGAGCCCCACACCCCGGTCCGACAAATCTATGAAGGAGGTAAATTATGATGACTCAATTGATTTCAAAGGTTAGACCAGTACCACGCTGCGCACAAGGGGCCTCCTTTATTTCAAGCTTTTCTAATCTCTCTATACTAATTTATATGATATTTTTTACCTTTTGAGAGTCAATTTAATTAAATTGTAAAGCTAAATTAGATTAAATTATTCAATATTTTAAGATTGAAATTTATGTATTTGAAAACTATATGAAAAGTACTATAAGTTGTAACTTTCTTCATATCGATTTGGTGAAAAAAATACATCTTAGAATGTTGGTCAAAATTCATGCAGTTTGAATCTCGAAAAGCAAAAAATATCACATAAGTTAAGACAGAAGAAGTATTTTGTGTGAATCTATCTAATTGGATATGAAATTTTAAAAATAAAGAACGATAGTTGTAATTTGTGATCTTAAATAGAATAAATCTTAACATATCTGGTCATTAGATTTGAAAATTTTAAAGTTCAATTATTTCACAAGTCATTTTTTAAATGAATTAAAAAAGGACATATAAAATAAATGAAATATATGTTAATAAAGGTATGGTTCGTAACTCGTTTTGTCAACTGAATTAAAAAAAGAAATATAAAATAAGTGAAATACAATATATGTTAATAAAGGTATGGTGTCACCTCAACGATTGAACCACTTCCTAGTTGCTTGTCAAAATTCGCTAATAAGTATGTGAAAGAGAAATATAAAAAGGAAACTTAGAACTTATATTATACTCCACAAATACTATGGAGTATACTTTCTATTATTCATATAATAGTAACTTCTCTTACTAGTATCTTCCAAAGAAGCAATTGCATATAGAATAATATGTTTCTCCACTCTCTTTTTTCCATTGAAACTCTACAAATGTATTCATGAAACCAGAAAACCGAAGGAATCCCAAATATCAGCTGGGAAAATCACGGGTAAATTTCATAGATAGTTACGTAATTATAACTTTTTTCACTAGAATTATTTAATTATTTTTTCTAACATAAAATTATTGTACTTTGAGTATATTAATACAAAAATCACACTACGGAAAAAATCCTAACTTCCCGATGAATAACTCTTTCTTATTCTTTTTTTGTTTTAAAAAAAATCAAGCCGACATAAAACCCAAAATTCATATGAAAAAAATAAACTTTCAAGTACAAAAATTCTGATTTCTCTCTTGTTTGTTTGAGTCCACAAATTAATGTTTTAAAAAATAACAATCAGTATATTGTTTGTTTCTCGAAATGTTTGTCTCTTTATAAATTGATCTTTAATTAAAAGTTTTAAGCATATACCTTCACCATATTCTATCGTGTTATCATGACATATAATGGCATCCTATAATATTAGGTGTAGGGATAAGGAAAAATAATCTCAGATTATATTAAGTAATACAATGTCATTTTCTTATAGGGATCAGAAAAATCTTTGCAAATTCTCATAAAAATAATCTTAACATAAGTAATGCCGTGTTTGGTTGAATATATTTTATAAAATTTTGCACTAATAAATTATTAAAAATTTTATGTATTATTTTATGTGAATATGATGTAATATATAAAAGTGTGTGCTATCTCAAGAAATTTCACAAAATTGTCGAATATTTAGTTAGACAATGACTACATCTACTGAATGTGTTCAAATTGAAATATAAAATAATAATAAAGTCATTGTACGAAATTTACAAGGGAACGCGTTTTATATAACTTCACTATTTTGGCTATGGTTTACGAGAAGATGTTGTATTTACTTTTCTATTAGAAAAATTCGACTACCGAAATTTGGCAATCCTAAAGTATTAAGTTTGAATGAAATGCCTCCTGTGAAAAGTGTTTTGAACGATAAGTGTAATCATCTTATCTAAAAACTTAAATTGTTAGACATAATATACTTTTAATATTTTATTATATTTTCAACATGAACGATATTGGTTCGAAAGATATGTTTGAAGGTATTGTTAAGAATGGGTCTGGGCCAGTATTGGCAAAGCAATCCAACACAATCCAGGTTGATAAATAGTGATTTGTGGGAGTAAAATAGGTTGTGCGTATTGTTGGAAAAATGTCTAATCCTTTCTTCCTCTCTTTCTCAGAGTCTAAGCTTCTCATCTCCCTTCGGTTATCTTCTTCAATAGTTCTCTTCATTTTATTAGTTTATTATTATTCTGCAATTTCCTTGTTAATTCCATTTGCCTATTGTAATGAGTTCAGTGGTTATAATTTATCAATGTTTTTATCCTGAAATTGGGTCTGTTACAAGAAGTCGCATATATTTAAAAAAAGAAGGAAACTTCATAGCTTAGCCTCCACATTCAAACTTTTTCAAACAAATTAAGTTTACTTTTAGAAATAAGAATCAAATGGTATAAAAGGCAGATAAAAATGACTACTAGCAACAAATGTATAAACTAAAGTTAATGAAACAAAATTGGGACATAAACATCATATATATATATATATATATATATATATATATACTTGATCATTTCCATATCTATGAACTGAACGACCAGAAATTGGGAAAATAAATAACGTATCCAACGAACATTACAATCCACAGTTTATTTACTACCTAATAAGTCCAAAGTTTAACCAATTCTTTTAGATGGGTGAAATCTCAACATACTCTGTTGCCAACAATTTGGTAGAGTCTATGGCAGTGTACTTCTTCATCCCTTTTTATCTGCGTGCAGAACACGTAATGTAAAATAAGTTAGTACGTAAAATTAGGTAACCAATGAGCAAATTAGCAATAACAAATTATACTCCCTCCGGTTCAAAAAGAGTGTTCACTTAATATTTTTTTTTGGTTCAAAAAGAGTGTCTACTTACCAAATCAAAAAGGAATTAATCTTATTTTTCCATATTTGCCCATCTTAAGTGTTAAGTGACCAAATCTCAATACCTATTTAATTAGGGGTAGTTTAGTCAAATTACTTGCATTGAGTGAAAATGCCTCCGAAAACGTTGGCGTACATAAGAAGCTTGGCAGTTTCGGAATCCCCAATGGCCCCAAAGGATCTCTACAGTTGTTCTCCACTCCCAACAACTCCCGACACATTAGCCCTCCTAGATCAGAGTGTCGCGGCGCGCGCGGGCACAGTGATGTCAAGATGCTCACGTCGTCGTAACTTTAAAGGGGCATAAGTCTAAGTTTTATCTTATATATGCAAGACTTAGAAGAGAAGGAACACACATTGTATTCTCTCTAAGCTCACACTTGTAACCCAGATCTCTCTCTCAAGAAAATATACCACTCTTAGCTTTTGTTGTTACACCATCTGCTGTTTATTTTTAGATCTAGTTCGTTTGCTCATTTTACTTGCTTATTTTCGTATTTTACTTGTATTTTAATCCTACATACCTGTAACTTAGATAGCAACTCCAAACTCGTTTAAGAGTGTCTCCAGATCGGATACAACCTACTTGTCTTTAAACCCTTGAATACAAATCTCTAACTGTATTTTTGGTTAGAATCATTTTCACCGAAACACAGTTTGGGGTGGGGATAGACAGTTGTAGTGTTGTCTCGATCAGTAGTTGATCTTCTTGAAAAAACCTAAATGGAAACCCTACACTAAAAACAAATGTCAGGAAAAAATAGCATTGCTCGCGGATCACAAGAACTTAGAGAGGAGAAGGTTCCCACCGAGCATCGGGACCTGGCAGACCGGTCCGAAACATCACGGACTAAATCGGAGGAAACAATAGACCCCCCCCCCCCCAGAAAGTGAACAAATCGATAGATGAGGACATTCATTCGGAGGAAAGCCATGAGGCACAACCCAAGGAGTAGTACCCCAAGAAAAGAAAAAGACGTCCGCACTCCAAAGTGGAAAGGATGTTCAGAGAAGAGGGCACCCCCTCGGAAGACATACTGGCCACAACCTTAGTAGCAAAAGTGCCATAATGGAACACCTAGAAAAGTTTTTGAACTCTTTATTCGGAGCAGCGCCGGATATCCACCCGATCGATGACGCGAAAGACATGGGAGTGCCTGATACGTCCACAATAACTGCAGTAGTGGAAACTACAGTGACACAGTCAGACCTAGCGAGACTCATCGCGATAGAAAATGAGCTTCGTGAATGGATGAGCCAGATAACTGGAGCCCCCTATGTTAAACGGGGTTGTGGGGGGAAGTACGTGAAGATATCATACATGGAAGAAGCGCGTCCGGAGCTTATTCCAAAGAAGTTCAGAATGCCGGACATACTATGACGACACTATAGACCTAGACGAACACATCATGACTTTCGAGGCCACGGTCACTGGGCACGACTTGCAGCAACACTAGATCGAATCTGTTGTGCTGAAAAAATTCAGCCAAACGCTCACAAAGGGAGCACTCTCTCTAACCTGAAAAATCGATTGTTTCTTTTGCCGCTCTTGCAGATGTATTCATAAAAGCCCATCGAAACCTACAAGGAGGATATCTTCACCATAAATCAAAGGAAGGATAAGTTACTTCGCAACTTTGTAGAGCGCTTCTAACAAGAGAAGATGGTGTTGCTCGCAATCTTTGAGGATTGGGCTACCGCAGCATTTACTGATGGCCTGAACGTCAATAGTTTGGACACGTTGAAAAAGTTAAAAGAGAGCTTGAGAGATTTCCCATCCAAGTCCTAGAACAAAGTGAACAACAGGTATACCGCCAAAATGAGGATAGATATTGATCATGAGGTCGGAGTCGGAGGGGGGAAACAAGGGAGATCACAAAACGTCCCTCTATACAGACAAAGGGACCCGAGAGAATGGTACTAACCTTATTCAACTCGATCATCACCTAGGCATGAAGGTCGATCGAATAAACCAAGGTATGATAAAGGTCGTCACGGGAGAGAAAGGGAAGTGCCCCAGAAGAAGTCCACAAATGACTCAGGGTCGTCAAGTGTAGACTCCTACAACTTTAATGTAGAAGACATAGATCTGGTCATGGCTATGAAAAATATGAAAGAAGTCCGGTTCTCGGTAGTAGTTCAGTCCAACCTAAATAAGTAGGGCGCAGACATAGAGCTCTAGTGTGAATTCCACGGGATTCTGAGCCATTCAATAGAAGATTGCAAACACTTAAGGTATGAGGTAGCATACCTGCTGAAAGGGGGTCATTTAAATAAGTTCTTTAGTAGCCGGTCTAAGTACGCTAGGGAGAAAGGAACTGAGACTTCACGGGAACGCCCAGTACAACAGGGAGCAATCAATATGATCGTCGAAGGAATAATGATAGGGCAATATCTCAAATGCAACATCAAGGGGGGACACATTTGTCTAGGAAAAGGATGAGGGATGAACCCGAAGACCTTATTGTCTACAACAAAGTGGAAAGAGAAAGCCTCAAGCTGTTAATTTTTCTTGATACCTAAACTAAAATGGGGAGGGGTATTTATACAACTTAAGAACAATCCTACACCACACAAATAAACTAATTAAAAATTACAATAACCATACACCTCATTCTTCTCCATTCTTCTCCATCCTTCTAATAATATTTTAAATTACCAAATGATTCACATGCATAATTACCACACCCTAGAAGATTCTAGGTAGAAGGCTTGTAGTTTTGGACCTTGATTATGGACTTGGACTCCAATTTGATTGGGTTTGGGTTTGGGCTCCCATAATGGATCAAGTTTATGATCCAACACCCCATCTTAAACTTGATCTTGTGACTCCTAGTAAGTTCTTTAATCTTATTCGCTTGTCAGTGGCTTGGTAAAAATATCGACAACTTGATCTTGTGACTTCACATATTCAACTTACACATCCTTTCCTGCAACACACTCCCTTATATAGTGGAAGCGAATATCGATGTGCTTGCTTCGATCATGGAATACTGGATTCTTTGCTAAGGCAATGGCTGACTTGTTGTCGACACAAACCTTGGTAGGTTCTTCTTGTATCAAGCCTATCTCCTTCAATAGATTTCTAAGACAAATTGCATGACAAACGCATGAGGTAGCAACAACATATTCCGCTTCACAATTGAACAATGTGGCAATCAGTTGTTTCTTTGTCATCCATGTGAAAGCAGTATCTCCCATGAAAAATACGAATCCAGTAGTGTTCCTTCGATTATCTATGTCTCCACCCCAATTACCATCGCTATGTCCAACAAGCTTGTAATCATTAGAAACTGAACAGAACAAGCCAAAGTCAATTGTACCTTTCAGATAACGAAGAATTCTCTTTGCGGCTTTAAAATGGGTGGTTGTTGGAGATTCCATATAGCGACTAACCAATTCAACTGCGTGAAGAATATCGGGCCTCGTGCGAGTTAGATATCGAATACTTTCCACCAAACTTTTGAAGAATGTTGGATATACACTTTCGGCTTCTTCATGTTTGAACATCTTGATTTCGTATTCCATCGGTGTGCTTATCGGCTTACAGTTCTCCATCTTAAACTTCTTAAGGATCTCATTTGCATAGATTTCCTGTGAAATGAAAATTACATCCTTTTGTTGCTTAACTTCAATGCCAAGATAGTACGCCATGAGCCCTATGTCTGTCATCTTGAATTCTTTCGTCATTACTTCATTGAATTCATTGAACATGCTTGGGTTGCTTCCGGTGAAGATCAAACCGTCCACGTAGAGGCACACGATCAAAATATCTCTATCTTTGATCTTGATATATAGAGCATGCTCGTAGAGACATTTGTTGAAGCCATTTTATTGGAAGTACTTGTCGATTCGGCTATTCCATGCCCATGGTGCTTGTTTTAGTCAGTAAAGAGACTTCTTCAACTTCAACACCTTATCTTCGTGGCCTTTGACTTCGTAGCCTGATGGTTGCTAAATGTAGACTTCCTCATCAAGAACTCAATTTAGGAAGGCAGACTTTACATCCATCTGTTGTATCTCCCACTTGTTTTGAGCTGTCAAAGAAGTGATTAGTCTGATAGTCTCCAATCGAGAAACAGGAGCAAATACCTCATCATAGTCAATTCCAGCCTTTTGACTATAGCCTTTAGCAACTAGCCTCGACTTGTGCCTTTAAATCTCTCCTTTAGCGTTTTGCTTTTTTTGTACACCCATGTGACACCTATCTCCTTATGTCTCTTGGGAAGTGAGGTAAGTTCCCATGTGTCATTCTTCTAGATGGCCTAGATTTCTTCATTCATTGCATATCTCCACTTCTTTTCTTGTATTGCTTCTTGAAAGCTCACTGGTTCACAATCGACAAATAGATAAAATAATGTAAGATTATCTTGTCGTTCAGTTACCACATAGAGATCTCTAACGCTTCTTGTACGTTGCACATCTCTTTCACTTTGACTCCCACTTGACGATAACGAAGGTGATGAGTCTCTTTGAGTGGTTGATGTTGGTGAAGTGGATGGAGTTACAAGCTCTTGTTGAGGCTCACCTAGTTTCTCCCTCATTATCTGCTCATCTTCTTCAAACTGAGGAAAGAAATTAAAGTCATCTGCATGAGAGTTAAAATCTTATTCTCCTTCTTCGTTGAATACCACATCTAGACTAATCACAATCTTCTTATTGTCGGGATTGTACAACTTGTATCCCTATGAATTAGCATCATAACCGATGAAGATAAAGCTCTCGCTTTTATCATCAAGCTTCGTTCTTCTCTCGTCTGGTACCTGAACATAGGCTATACTTCCAAAGGTTCTCAGGTGGGAAATGCCAAACTTTCTTCCACTTCATGCCTCTTGCGGTGTCTTTCCCCATACACTTTTTATTGGAGATCGATTTGACAAGTAGACTGCACATGTTACTACTTCGGTCCAAAACTTCTTGAGAAATTTCTTGCTTTTGAGCATGCTTCGTGCCATGTCGAGGATTGTTCTGTTCTTTCTTTTTGCCACACCATTTTTCTTGGGGGATCTTAGAACTGTTATTGGTCGGCGAATTCCATTTGCTTCACAGAACTCTTGAAACTCTCTGGAAGTAAATTCTCCCCCTTGGTCGGATCTCATGGCTTTGATCTTTCTACTACTTTCTCTCTCCACTGTAGCTTTGAACTTCTTGAAAACTTGAAAAACTTCTGACTTCTGTTTCAAGAAATATACCCATATTTTTCTTGAAAAATCATCAATGAAGAGAAGAAAATAGTTATTGTTATCGAGAGAGTTAGGCTTGATCGGACCACACGTCAGTATGGATGAGCTCGAGTGGCTTTTTGGCTCTTGACTCTGACTCATTTGGAAAACTTTTCCTGAATTGCTTCCCGAGTAGACACCCTTCACAAAGCTGGTCAGGATGGTTGATGCGAGGTAGTCCCTTCACCATCTCCTTCGTAGATAGCAGCTCTAGACCTCCAAAATTGAGATGCCCAAATCGAAGATGGCAAAGCCATGATGCATCTCAGTGGCAAACTTTCAAGCACTTTGCAACATCGTTTTGTATGTTGATCAGGAACATTCTATTCTTTGACATTGACACTTTAGCAATGAAGTTATTCTTATCATTTTTTATAGAAAGATTACAATCCTTCATATGAATATCATAACATTTCTCTAACAGTTGTCCTAAACTCAAGATGTTACTTTTCATATTTGGCACATAGTAGACATTGGAAATAAACTGATGTCTCCCATCTTTCAAACAGATAAGGATGTTACCTCTCCCTTTCACTGTTATTATGGAATCATCTCCAAATGAGACATTTCTGCTTACTGACTCGTCTAGCTTCACAAACATGTCTTTCTTTCCACACATGTGATTGCTTCCACCACTGTCAAGGTACCAGGAATTTGCTTGGCCACCATCAGTTTCCTTTCGTGCTAGAAGAATAGTTTTTTTGCTATATGTCTTCTCCTCCATGTAGTTGGCCTTCTCCTCAATTTTGTTGTTGGGAGCTCTACATTCTGAAGCATAATGCCCAAACTTCTGACAATTATAGCATCGAACTTGAGATTTGTCATACCTTGAGTTTGGATTGATTCTTCAACGGCCTCGTGTTGAGCTTTCTCCTTTCTCATAGTTATTGTTGGAATTATTGTTGTTGTAATTCCAACCTTGTCCAAGACCGCAACTTCCACCTCGTCCATGGTCTCTGCCTCTTCCTTGGCCTCGGCCACATTGGTTTCTATGATTGCCTTGCTTTCATGCATATCTTTGAGTTCCATCTTGAGGAGTCGCTCAGTAAACCCTTGCTTCTTCTTATGCTTCTCTTCGTATGCTTGCAATGATCCTTAGAGTTGCTCGATCGTCATTTCTTCCAAGTTTTTAGTTTCTTCAATCGTCACAACGATGTGCTCAAATTTGGCATCCAATGAACGGAGTATCTTCTCTATTATCCTCACATCTTCTAACTTTTCACCATTTTTTTAATTGATTAGAAATAGCCACTACTCTTGAGAAATAATTCGAAATAGACTCAGATACTTTCATGTGTAAGGATTCGAATTCACCTCTTAATGTTTGGAGACAGAGCTTCTTCACTTGCTCGGATCCTTTGTAGGAGGTTTGTTGCTTCTCCCGTGCTTTCTTGGTAGAGCTTGCACTCAAAATCTTTTCAAAGCCATCATCATCTAATGCTTGGTAGATGAGGTAGAGAGCCTTCTTGTCTCTCTTTCTTGAATCCTTCAAAGTTGTCTTTTGATCTGGTGTAAGAGCGGCAAAAGCAACATCATCCACAGGCTCGTTATAGCCTTTCTATATGATATCCCACACATCTTGTGATCCAAGAAGTGTCGTCATTTTGATACTCCAATTGTCGTAGTTGTTGTTGTTGAGTGTCGTGACTTGAAATGGTCCCATACCATTTGTCATATCTCTCAATATAATGATAATTTGCAAAATCCGATTGCGCGGATGAATCCGGAATGCTGAAAGACCTTGGGAGGGACCTGGTCAAATTTTCAGTTTTCGGTCAACGATCAACGGTCAAAGTCAATGATCAAAGTCAACCCTAACATGGTCAACGCTCAACTACTTTGATGGCTCAGTCAACTTGGCTTGGACAGCTTGGTCAACAAGCTTACGGCTTGGTCAACTCGGCTCCAACTCGGCTCAACTCGGCTCAACTCGGCTCAACTCTGTTTTCTGGTAGCACTCTTCCAGTGGCGCGTGGCGGGGCGTCTAAACTCCGATCGGGGAGATTCTGGCGGCGTCGGATTCCTATCGTCGAGACCTTCGATTGGATATGCAATAGTGTATACTTTCCAACTGGCTCTAATACCACTTTGTTGGAAATGAAACACTCTCACAAATAACTTTTATTCAAACTCAAATAAATATTACAAGAGCACTCTCACTCAACAACAAAATAATACAACTCACTCTTATAAGACTTTGCTTCTTCACTCACTTAGAAGCTCTTAATTTTTCTTGATACCTAAACTAAAATTAGGAGAGATATTTATATTACTTAAGAACAATCCTGCACCACACAAAGAAACTAATAAAAAATTACAATAACCATACACCTCATTCTTCTCCATCCTTCTAACAATATTTTAAATTACCAAATGATTCATATGCATAATTACCACACCCTAAAAGATTCTAGGTAGAAGGCTTGTAGTTTTGGACCTTAGATTATGGACGTGGACTCCATTTGATTGGGTTTGGATTTGGGCTCCCATAATGGATCAAATTTATGATGCAACATTTTGGACACAATATTTCTTCCCCGTTATCAAACTTGTCGATCCATTCTTAAATGGCTTCCCTCTCATACGTTACTCTACTTTCTATTGTGACAGAATCCTCCATAATCTTCTTTGACAAAGGAAAAAAGAAAGCTTCATATAGAGGTTTCATGTACTGAGACTCAGACATCCGCGACAAATTTGTTAAAGAACCTCATCTCCAGCTCCCATGATTCTGAAAATGTATGCCTCTGCTGGTACTGCTTCTTGAATTGTCACTTATATAAAGATTGGTTGTATCAGCAAGCTGAAGATTCTCCATGGAACTTCTTTACAAAAAGTAAAATTTGTTTTTATTGTGATAAAATATTACCTACTAAAACTTTGTTATGTCAATTTGATGTTTTTTTTTTTGCTAGGTAGTTAGTTTGAAAGAAGCAATCAATAGTCAAGATTTAAGACTCAGTCAGTAGTGGTAGGAAAAGATATTAGTAAATTTTTCTTTGATTTTATTTTATTTTACTTTGATATTTGAAACAAGTATTTGAGCAAGTAGGATCATCATCACCTTGATATCTGAACTTGAATTATAACAATTTGTAGTCCAAAAAAGGGGGAAAAAGAAGAAAAATGGAAGATGAAGAAGATTTTTTCAATGTTAACGTTAAGTACCATGTCATTGCAGTGTTTCATGCAATGTGAATAATTTTCTTGAAAATCTTTCCTTGCTAGGGTCTTTCTTCTTTCTCATTCAGAAGGCTCAGTCCCACACCCTGACTTTAATGATGGAACAATCTCCACACTCCAGTGCTCCACTGAACAGCAATTAATACTTTGGAATGTCTTAAACAAGTAAGTCATCATATTATTTAACACTGTTATAAGCTACCTATCTTTTGATCATGGAGTAAAGACTTCATGTATTTCTAACATAGGGAGTAGCTAAAAGCTCGTCCTTTATTCAGACCAGGGGTGTATTTAAGCCTAAAACACCGGGGGTGTGAACCCATGGTCGCTCAGCAAAACAAGATATTTTACGTACATATTTTCTAGAATTGACCTAATATTATCTGTTGGCACTCATACTCCAAAAGGATTGAATGGTGCACATGATTGAATGTTGAGTTATTTACCACACGAAACAGGGATTGAATCCCACTAATTACATTTTTTTCTCCATTTTTATTGGTGCACACACGTTCTAGAAATTCTAGATTCACCCCTGCTTCAAACTCTTATAGGTGGTATGCTTATAAACATTTCTTGTTAACCTGTTATCACAAGTGAGGTTATTATGAGAGGATCACTTCATCCCTGCAACTCGGATTCAGCTTCATGTAATCACCTAATCTCAAACACAAAGATGGGCTTTCAGAAAGTAAGAATTCTGATCAACATACAGAATTAAAAACTCTGCCGTGTGTATTAAAAACACATCATGTAAGTATGTCTCTCTGCAAGTTCCAACCGATACTTAAAACAAACTTCCCACAAAAGCCGATGCCTGATTTATAGAATATTGAAAAACCAAAGAATTTTGTCTCTAAATTTGTTAGTCATAGCAGATGGTAAGTCATTGCTGCTGATTCTTCCTGAACTGAGTAAGAACTAGATATATGTTCTCAAAAGCAGTATATGTCTCATCTTTGACCTGAAATACATATAAGAAAATGTGTAGTAAGGTAAACCACCAGCATAACATGTCGAAATTTAGTGAAGAATCCATTAACATGCAGATAATATGTATTACTCTCTGTGTTTCAATTTGTTTGTCTTATTTGTCGTTTTAGTCTATTTAAAAAATAATATCTCTTTCCTTTTTTTGCAACTCTTTAATTCCAACTTTCCAAATGGCATGTTTATGTACACAAGATTAAAAAGCATTTTGGTACCACAAGATTCAAAAGTCTTCTTTACTTTCTTAAACTCCGTAACAAGTCAAAACCAGACAAACAAATTGAAACGGAGTGAGTATAACTATAAGAATAATTAGAATATTTTCCTCCCCATTCATCTTTCCACAATGTGGTAAATATACTAATATTACAAGCTACAATTAAGCTAATCAAAGGATATGATGAAGAGAAGATCATGTCATCTAATCTCCTAAGATGGTGCTAATCTATTCTACTTTAATACTAATTTACTTCCTACCATTCATAAATGATTCTATAATAATTACTAATTATAATTATATGAATTAATAATTATTCTATCACTCCCCCGCAGTCGAAGCGGGAGGCAGACGTATGCTGAGACTGTCTCAAAAATCTTCAAATAATACAAATGGAATACCTTTAGTAAATATATCTGCATTCTGATAGCGCGACGGGACATGTAAGACACGCACTTATCCGTGTGAGACTTTTTCACGAACAAAATGGATATCCAGCTCAATATGTTTAGTGTGTTGGTGATTGACTGGATTTTCAGATAGGTAGATGGCACTAACATTATCACAGTACACCAAGGTGGCCTTCGGAATCGGGTAGTGGAGTTTGAGAAGAAGATTCTGAAGCCAACACCATTCAGACATATCATTGGAAACACCTCGGTATTCTGCTTCGACACTGGATTGGGATAACGTTGCATGTCTTTCTTAGGACAAAGAAACTAGGTTATCACCAAGAAATTTACAATAACCAGAAGTGGAGCGTCTGGTTTCCGGACATCCTCCCCAGTCAGCATTCGTATAGGAGACAAGTGTGGATGTTGACGACGGGTATAGATGCAAGACATACTCTAGAGTACCCTAAATATAACGCACAATGCGTTTGAGAGCATGCATATGATCATCCATCAGATTATACATGAAAAGGCACACCTGTTGCACAACATAATAAATATCCGGCCTGGTAAATGTCAGATATTGCAGAGCCCCCCGCCAGGCTGCGGTAGCGTGTCGAATCGACAAATGGCTTACCGGATGAGGCACTTAATTTGGACTTAGTGTCCACCGGTGTTGCCTAAAGTTTATAGGAGGACATGTCAGCACGTTCAACAATCTCAGTTGCGTACTTCTTTTGGGATAGATATAAACCACCTACATGACGTGTCACAGCTATTCCTAGAAACTAGTGTAGTGGCCCTAGATCTTTCATAGCAAATTCATAACCAAGTTGTGACATGATAGACTTGTGAAGAGAATCTGATGAGGCAGTTAATATAATATCATCCACATATAAAAGAATATGAGCAATATTATTATCCTGACGGTAGATAAATAGAGAGTGATCGGAACGGCTGTTGGGAAATCCAATATATGAAATAAAATCCGCAAACTGCTTGTATCAGGCCCGGAGGGCTTCTTTTAGCCCATATAATGATTTCTTTAGCAGACACACATGATTGGGATACTTGGAGTCCCTATAACCCAAATGTTGATACATGTATACCGTTTCATTTTGTTGGCCATGAAGAAAGACATTTTTGACATCCAACTGATGAAGTGGCCATGCCTTTGAGAGAGACAAATTGAGGATTGTTCTGATAGTTGCCGGTTTAACCACCGAACTGAACGTCTCACTGCAATCTATACCAACCTATTGTGTCTTCCCATCACCTACAAGACGAGCTTTATGCCACTTAAAAGTACCATCAGATTTTTGTTTGTGACTGAAAATCCACATAAACTGAATTATATTAGCATTAGGGGGACGAGGTACCAACTCCCACGTCCTATTTTTATAAGTGCATTAAACTCATCATCCATAGCCATTTTCCCATTCCGGTCATGGAGAGCTGGCATAGGATTATGAGGTAATGGTGATTTTGAGACTCGGGTGTGTAGGTTATATTTGGTGTTAGGTTTGATAATACCGTAATGACTACGGGTGACCGGACGTTGGGATGAATTCTAGACTGGGCCATCGGATCAGACAGCGCTGTCTGGCAGTGGGCAGTGAACTGGGCCATGGCCCAAACCACTGCTAGGCAGTGAGACAGACATAACTATTTGTGGCATTGGGCTTGGAACAAGAGGCCCGATTCATTGGCGATGGAGTGTCGCGGTGAGCCCTTGTTTGAGCCCAATTTACCAATATTATGTAAATTTGGCGAGCGTGGGTTCGGAGTGGGATGAAAAAATTTGAGACAAATACGGGGGCAGGCCATCGTCTAGAAAATCATAGGTAGGGGGTCCAGACTCATGCATTTTGGCAAATGGGAAAGTTGTTTCATTAAAAATTAATTGACTACTCACAATTATTTTATTTGAGGAGAGGTCATAACACATGTAACCTTGATGATTGGATGTATATCGCAAGAAAATACAAGGTGTGGATCGGGGTTGAAGTTTGTTTATTGTGGTGGATGGAAAGAGAGAATAGCATAAGCACCCGAATACCCATAAATGAGAATAAGAGGGGTCCCATAAATAAAGAATTTTTAGAGGAGCTTGATAGGACAAGTTTTTGTGAAGGAGTATATTCAATAAATATGTGGCAATTTGTAGTGCATGATGCCAAAACGAGGAGGGTAATGTGGCATGGGCAAGGGATGTTCGAACAATGTTATTGATGGTTCGTATTTTACGTTCCGTCTTCCCATTTGTGAGGAAGTGTGTGGACATGAAAGGCGAAAGTTTAAACCATTAGAGTTGCAAAAATCCTAAAAATGCCTATTATCAAACTCTCTACATTATCACATTGAATATTTTTGATCTCCTGTTCAAATTGATTTCGGATGAATGCTCTAAATTTTATAAATGTGGAAAAGACTTGTGATGTTTTAGACAAGGGAAATGTCTACAAAACATTTGAGTAATCATGTAACAAGAGCAAATAATATATATGGCTCGAAGAGCTCAAAACGGGTGATGTCCAAATATCACAATGGATAATATCAAAAGGAATAATTGTGTATGACTTAGATGAAATAAACGACAATTGAACATGTTTACCAAGTGAACATGAACGACACTTATTCAAAGTTCGTGTTTGAGTACATGAAATAAGATTATTTTGTTTGAGGGAGGCTAAAACAGGTGCTCCCAGATGACCCAAACGTTCATGCCATAACGAAGGTGCGAAAGCTGCAAAGGTGGATGGTAACTTGGATCGTTGAATGGGTGAAGTGATTGGATATAGCTCCCCTTGACTATCACATCTCATTAGAGGTGTCCCCGTCTGAAAATCCTTCACTGAAAATCCAAAAGGGTCAAAAGCAACAGACACTCAATTATCAGTAGTAAACTTTCTAATAGATACCAAGTTTTAAATTAATTGTGGGGCATGATTAACATTCTTTAAGGTTGATGGTGGGTTTGGAGGGGACAATTCAGTAGAACCATAACCTCGAATTAGAATAAAATGGTCATTTCCGACAATTATACCATTTTTTCTCAAATTAAAATAGGACGAGAGATTACCTTAGGAGGATGTCATATGAAACGTCACTCCGGAGTCTATATACCAATTCGCGTCAGGCGGGTTAAGTCCAAGAGTGTGCATGGCCGACTCAATATCGGTTGGGTTAGCCACTACCGAATGGGCCTCCTGCCACTGGTTCGGCAGTGGTCCAAAACTGCCTAGGCCACTAAAATCATCACTGCTGTTACTGGAATTATTTCTGGGGCCAAAACTATCGGGCCCAAAATTTTGTGGACCGGCAGTGGCCATTCCAGAAGGCCTAGCCCAGTTGCCTGTGGGGTAGGGGCACGGTGGCATAGCCCAAGGACACTGCCAGGCCCACTGGGCTGGTCCACCGCGGGGCTGCCACTTCTAGCCACCGGAATTATTCCTGCCGCCACCGGAATTCTGGTGGCCTCCACTTTTGTTATTTCCGGGATTTCCACCCCGATTTTTACCACCATTTCATCTTTTTTGTCCCCGATTTTGTTGTATAGGTTCAAAATTGGTAGTACCTTCATTTGTTGGGGTAGCAATCATGGCAGAATTTGAGACAGTTGCGGCCTGTTTGGTGAAGCCCGCCTCTTCGAAAATAAGCATTGAACGGGCCTGGTAAAAAGGTGGTAGAGGATTACTTTGTCGGATGAGCGTTCCCACGCCACTATACTTTGAGGCGTTAACAATACGCCGACGCATTCGGAAAATCCGTCATATCGGTGGTGGAGAATTCTTGCTCTAACGTGATGGCTCGGGAAATTTCGTTGTCTTGAAAAATATCCCGCAAGCGATTTCAGACCTCCATTGCCGTAGAATCGGGTTCCATTATGGTGTGCAACAAATCACTAGAGATAGTTGCATAAATCCACGAGAGAACTGTGGCATCAAGAGTTACCCAAAGTTCTTTTTCATCATCTGTTTTTAATACTTTTTCTTTGCCTTTCTCCGGTGAGATTATGTGATGAATAATCCAGTGGGAACGACAACAGATTTTAAAGAGATTTTCCCAAGTTGCATAATGAACATTTTCCTTCTCAAGAGTGACGAAAATATGTGTTTTGATGTTAGAGACAACTAGAACGGGATGAAATGTGGATTTGAAGTCCGACATAGTTGACCGGAAAAGGGAAAACAATAATGGAAAAGAGTAAAAATGAAGAAGATCGGTTGGCCGATTCTTTGGAGGAAGGGAGGTGGTTGGCCGATTTTTAGATTTAGGAGTTGTTTAGGGTGAGATCTTTTTCCTAATCTTCTGATACCATGTAAGAATAATTAGAATATTTTCCTCCCCATTCATTTTTCCACAATGTGGTAAATATACTAATATTACAAGCTACAATTAAGCTAATGAAATGATATGATTAAGAGAAGATCATGCCATCTAATCTCCTAAGATGGTGTTAATCAATTTTACTTTAATACTAATTTACTTCCTACCATTTACGAATGATTCTATAATAATTACATATTACAATTATATGAATTAATAATTATTCTATCAATAACCTTGGCTTCAGTGATGACAATTTCGCCAGAAGCAAAAATAAGCAGTGCTACTTTCGGTTGTTTCATGCGATATTTTAATCCAAAAAATAGTTCTGGCTCGTAACTTGAAAAAGCACCATGATCACACGCAGTGCTTTCAAGTCGAATAGGAAATTTAACATCATAGGAAGCAGTAATATTCTGGATCTTAAAGCCTTTAAAATTGCATGAGGGAAAACCAAGCTTTTGAATGATTCTAGCGTATTTACGCACAGCCAACTTAGACGATTGTTCACTTTTGGCACCAGTTACAACAATTTTGCCAGAAGCAAAAATGTTTGTTGTAGTGTTTGGTTCTGAAAGAAATAATCCCTTGATTATTTTCATTAATGAAAGAGAATATACAATATACAATTTTCCATCATAGGAAATCTATTCCTATTCTAATACAAAAACCCTATTCTAGTAGTACAAGACTCCTATCATTATGGCAAGTGTACAACACTGATTAATATAATATTTACCCTAAAATACTACAACAATATTTATTACAACACAGCCCAAACCGTGGGCTGCCAACTATACATACCCGAGGCTTCATATACCAAATATACATCCGATATACACAATGTGTATATCGGATGTATATTTAACACACCCCCGCAGTCATAGAGGGCGATCTTCGAACGCTGAGACTGTCCCTAAAATATTCAAAAAGGACCGAGGGAAGACCATTCGTAAAGATGTCTGCAATCTGATATCTGGAAGGGACATGGCAGATGCGTACTTGTCCACGAGCTACCTTTTCGCGAACAAAATGAATATCCATCTCTATATGTTTAGTGCGCTGGTGCTGAACCGGATTCTCAGACAGATACATAGCACTAACATTATCACAGTAAACCAAGGTAGCTTTCTGAATAGGACAATGAAGCTCTAAAAGAAGATTGTGCAACTAACACGATTCAGAGACCACATTGGCTACCCCTCGATACTCGGCCTCTGCACTAGAGCGGGACAATATCGATTGACGCTTTGCAGACCATGAGACCAAGTTATTACCAAGAAACATACAATAGCCAGATGTAGACCGCCTGGTATCTGGACAGCCGCCCCAATCAGCATCTGTGTACAAGACAAGAGTAGATGTCGATGACGGATATAAATGTAAAAAATAGTAAAGTGTCCCCTGAATGTACCTAATAATGCGTTTGAGTGCATTTATGTGCTCAACCCTGAGATAATGAATAAACACACCTGTTGTACGTCATAATTGGTTTTGTGAATGTAAGATACTGAAAGGCTCCTGCAAGACTGCGATAGCGGGTCGGATCCTCATAAGGTGAGCCAGCCGCAGCACCCAAATTGGGTTTAGTATCAACCGGAGTGGAAGTGGACTTACATGATGACATCCCAGCCCTCTCAATGATCTCAACTGCATATTTCCTCTATGATAAGAACAACCCACATGCATGACGAGTAATAGCAATCCCCAAAAAGTAACTCAAGGGCCCCAAGTCTTTCATAGCAAACTCAGAACTAAACAGTGTCATGATAGACTGGCGTAATGTATCATAAGAGGCAGTCAAGATAATATCATCCACATAAAATAGTATATAAGCCAAGGAAGAACCACGATAATATATGAATAATGAGTTATCAAACCTGCTGTGAGAGAACCCAATAGTCGAAACATAGTCTGCAAACCTCTTATACCAAGCGCGTGGGGACTGCTTAAGCCCATATAAGGACTTCTTCAACAAACATACATGATGAGGATATCTGGGATTCCTAAACCCCAAGGGCTGATGCATGTAAACTGTCTCCTTGAGATCACAATGTAAGAAAGCATTCTTCACATCTAACTGATGAATGGGCCATGCTTTCGAAAGAGCCAAGCCGAGCACAGTGCGAATGGTAGCCGGCTTGACCACCGGACTAAATATCTCCCCACAATCCACACCAACTCGCTGAGTCTTACCATCACCTACAAGATGAGCCTTATGCCTCGCAAACGAACTGTCAGAATTATCCTTATGAGCAAAAATCCACATGGACCGAATAATATTAACACCAGATGGACGGGGCACCAACTCCCACGTCTTATTATCAATAAGAGCATTATATTCGTCGATCATAGCAATTTTTCAATTCGGATCATTTAAAGTCGACACGGGGTTACGTGATAGAGGGGATTTAAGAATATTAGAATTTAAATTAAAATGTCTTTTTGGTTTAAAAATACCCCGTTGACTACGACTGACTGGTCTATGACTCGATGGAGAATTGGGCAGATTTTGGGATATTTCGGGACACGGTACGGACTGGCCAGCAGGCAGTGGGCATGCTGGCCCATATCGAGAACTGGGGCCTGAACTGGACACATGAATTGGGCCAGGATCGGACCCGGAAGCAGTAACTGGAACTGGGCCAGAATTAAGCAGAATAGGCGGCCCAGTTTCTAGACCCAGAACTGAAGACGAGGATGGTACATGAGGACCAGTGGGCAGTGGGCCCGCTAGAGGATTTGGGGGGTGGGATACGTCCAAAAACTGGTGAATAATATACGGAGATATATCATCATCCAAAAAATGATACGAACTAGGCACGGGAGTATGAACCTTAGAAAACGGAAATTGAGATTCATCAAAAATTACATGGCGACTAATGATGATTTTATTAGAAGATAAATCAAAATATTTGTAACTACGATGATTTGACGGATAACCCAAGAACACACACGGGGTAGACAGAGCCTGAAGTTTGTTAATGGTGGTGGATAGAAAGAGTGGATAACATAAGCACCCAAAGACCCTAAGATGTGAATACGAATGAGTCTTATTATATAAAATTTGAAGGGGGGACGCATATGTCAAACCTTAGAAGGAAGAATGTTAAGGAGATATGTAGCCATTTGTAGAGCATGATTCCAAAAGGACGGGGGTATGGAAGCATGAATCAATAAAGTGCGGACAATGTTATTAATAGTACGAATTTTGCGTTCGGCTTTCCCATTTGTGAAGACGTATGAGGGCAAGAAAAACGAAAATTGATCCCATTATTTGCACAAAATTCCCGAAACACCCCATTGTCATATTCTTTGCCATTATCACATGGATATTTTTTACTTCTAATTCGAATTGGGTTCTAATGGATACTTTAAATTTCAAGAAGATGGAAAAAACTTGGGATTTTTTTGCTATTGGAAAAGTCCATAAAAATTAGAATAATCATCCAAAAAGAGAACATAATACCATTGACCCAAAGAACTAAGTACAGGAGACGTCCATAGATCACTATGAATAATATCAAATGGCATTGAAGTATGAGAATTAGAGTCTACAAATGACAACTTAACCATTTTTCCTAACAAACAAGATTGACAATTCGGAGTACTATTTGTACCCTTACATGAAATAAATTTATTTGTATACAAGAAAGACAAAATAGACGACCCCGGATGACCTAGACGAGTATGCCACAAGGAAGGAGCAAGGGCTGCAAAAATTGATGGCACGACTTGACTTGAGAAACCGAAACGTGGTGTGATAGGATAAATATCTCTCCTACTATCACACCTCATGAGAGGGCTCACCATCTTGAAATCCTTCACAGAAAATCCAAATGGATCAAATTCAATTGAAACAGAGTTATCAGTGGTGAATTTAAAAACATACACCAATTTTTTAATCAATTTAGGGGCATGGGGGGTATTTTTCAAGAAAAGGGGTGGGTGGGGGTGACAAAGTTGTATGACGATAACCACGAATTGGAATTGAATTACCATTACAAACAATTATACCACGAGTACTGCTCAAATTGGAATAAGACGAGTGAGTACCTTGGTCGGATGTCATGTGTGTAGTGGCGCCAGAGTCCATGTACCAGTTCGGGTCCGGAGGATTCAATCTAAGTGTGTGCATCGCGACTTCGATGTCAGTAGGAGTGGGCCTGCTGCATGATGGGCCTGCGGAGGCCGAGGCCCAAACACCCCTGCTTGTTGGCTCGGTCCAAGGGGGTTACCGAAAGATGGCCACTGCATGTTGGGCCGAGAGATGGGCTGACTAGCCCACTGGCCTGCGACTGGATACGATGGAACTTGGGACCAGTGGTTGTTGGGCCACTGCCCACGACTAGTTGGCCCAAGGCTAGGACTAGTTGGGTCGTGTCCCACTGCTGCTGGAGTTGGACCCGCTGCCGCCGTTAACACCGCTGGAACCACCGCATTTGCCGCAATGATTTTCCCGTTATTTTTACGATTATTTTTGCCGCCACCGTGAGCACGGTTTTGGCCCGAATTATCAACAACTCCCGAAGAATTTGTGGATGACGTCATCATGACTACGTGGCTCGCACCGGTAGACGCCTTCTTAGCCAAACCGGCCTCTTCCAAAGTAAGCATGGAGCGGGCTTGATAAAAAGCGGAAAGCGGGTTACTTTGACGAAGGAGCGTCCCAACGCCATTATAGGCCTCAGACAGGCCGGCAACCAATTGTAGAACTAGACGATTATTTGTCACTGGTGCGCCAACGTTACGGTGTTAGTCTGCCAACTCCTTGAGTCTCTTGCAATATGCAGAAACGTTCGGAAATTCTTTCATGCGGACTTGAGAGAATTCTTGCTCAAGGGTCACAACACGTGAATGTTGGTTATCTTGGAATATATCACGCAATCTATTCCAAGTAGCCATAGTCGTAGTGTCCGGCTCAATGATCGTCTGTAAGAGGTCGACTGAAATAGTGGAATAAATCCATTGGAGAACGGTAGCATCAAGAGTAATCTATAACTGAGGATCCTTCGCGGGAATAGGGGAAGTGGGAGTATGTGATGGATGACTTGATGGGAGATAGCGTGAATTTTAAACAATTCTGCCCACGTTGCATATTGGACGTTTTCCATCTCAAGAACAATAGGGATGTTGTTCTTGATGTTAGAAACAGTGAGGGCAGGATGAAACGTGTTCCTTGACATAACGAAAGAACAAAGGGATTGGAGGAAAAATTTGGGAAGAGTGGAGGTAAAATTTTAACACGAATTTCGGTGAAGGGGGACGGAAATCGAGGCAGGTTTGGCCGAGAAAGGCACAAAACCGAGAGCAATATTTGGAGAACAAAGGCGGAAGAAATTTAGACCTAGTCTCTTGATTCCATGAAAGAAATAATCTCTTGATTATGAACGAGAATATATACAATATACAATTTTCCATCATAGGAAACCTATTCCTATTCTAATACCAAAACCTTATTCTAGTAGTACAAGACTCCTATCATTATGATAAGTGTACAACACTAATTAATATAATATTTACCCTAAAATACTACAACAATATTTATTACAACACAGCCCAAACCGTGGGCTGCCAACTATACATACCCGAGGCTTCATATACCAAATATACATCCGATAAACATGTATATTGTGTATATCGGATGTATATTTAACAGGTTCTCTAAGTCTCATAATCAAAGCAGGAAACCGCTTTGGATTGTATTCGGCATTTCGAGCTTTAAGAGCAATGGCCCTCAGGTCTAAATTGCAGGTCCAAATTTACCATTGAAGCAACGTTCTGGATAGTAGGTACTCCCCCATTTTTGTTTGAATTTGAATGCAAAATAAAAATTGGGTTAGAATTTGCTTGTGATTTTCGAAGAAGAGGTAAGAATTTGAAAGGGGGTGCTTTATAGTGTTCTTTTTTTTAGTTACTTATTTGCGTTTTCCGGTGTGGGACAAAATAATCCATGAGGGAAATAGTATGGATTGAGCCTTTGGTTTTATATGTGCTCTCGGTTGCTTGTATAGGTGCTCTTTACTCCATACGTTTTAAAAAGATTGTCTTAGTTTGACTTGACATGAAGTTTAAGAAATAAATAAAGACTTTTGAAATGTGTGGTCCAAAATAAGTCTTGGATATTTGTATGGTTGAAAATCATCTCAGAAAGTTAAATTATTTCTAAATATAAAAATGTATCAATTTTTTTGGGACAAACTAATAAGAAAAATAGGATAACCTTTTTGAGACGAGGGAGTACTACTTAGTACTTAAAAGAATCCTATTCAATTCTTTTCCAGATTCATCATAGAAGTACAATAGGTTGAAAAACTCTTAAGATAAATATATTTATTTTCATAAAGAAAATCGGCGATGAAACAAATCAGAAAATAAAGCTAAATCTATTATCATATAAAGAGTCAAATTGATAATAATGCAAAATTTTGAAGCAATAAAGATGAACAATAGAAGACGAAATATATTCTAAATAGATTGTCATTGATTTGAATTTTCTAAAACAAATCAAAATTTATCGTTGTGATTTCTTTTTGAAATTTTGTTGCAGTACTTTGGATTGATTTAATTATACATGAATGACAATGGTTAATGGGACGGCATAACTTGAGTTTATCACATTTATGCAAATAGGTACCTATAATTAGGTATAACTGGACTTTATTTTTCAGGTCATGCTCACGGTAAGTATCGCTATATTGGTGTGGCTCTCAAAGCAAAGTATAGTTAAATATAAATTAGAGCTGAAAATGGCATTTTTCATGTAGGAGAGAATAATATTGAGCGAGGTATCTAACTGAGAGAAACTAAGGACATCGTTAATTGACATATTCACACTTCTAAATCCAACTTACAGGTTTCTCATAAAATAAGTAACTCTTTAGCCCGGCCTGTCATTTTACATTCTTTTTGTTAGTGTGTGCTTATGTATGTTTTACATTATTTTGATAATTTGACAAACATATAAAAAGAAAATCAATTCTATTAGACAGATGGATCAGTTCCGCTCAATGCAAGTCAACTCTATAGCTGTAAAGCTGCTGTCACAGTGGCAGTGTCGCAGCACTGTTGCAAAGCTGCTGCGGACATGCTATTGGTCCAAGGTTTAAGGTTTACACTTCTTCACATCCCTCATATATATACATCATGTTGAGGAGTGAAAATCTAACCTTGCACAAATTGAAATTGCTCTTGCTTTTGCCTACAAACCGTCAACTTCATCAGAGCTTCGAATCATAACAAAACGACAACAAATCGAAGGACCAGTCCTCTAATAAGTGAAGATGTCTAAGTCCTAGGTTCGTTGAGTCCTTGTTTTGTAGTTCTTAAATTTGTAAACCTACTCTTCTCTTAAGAATCATGTTGTAGGTGATTTGGTTTCCAAAACTGTTGAGCTGCTTTATTTTTTATTAGAGCTAGTCAAGATGTATCTTTATAATAGAATTACTATAGAGAACTTGAAATAGAGTTATTGTAAGGGTAGAGATTAAGAGTTTAATTTCTAGGTTGCAATAAGTTGTAATTTAAATGTTGCTCGGTTATAGTGGAAGTTGATGAAATCCTACTGTGATGGATCGTGATTTTTAATCCATTGAGTAAGGAGTTTTCCACGTAAATATCTTATGTTATTTACCTTCTGCTTTTACTTAAGAGATCAGTAGATAATTTGGTACTCTACTCTATTTGGTGGACTCATACATTACATCACTTTTGTTAGTCATCTTTACTTTGCTCTAGCAATAATAAATTTGGTAAGTACTACCATTAGTCGGTTATAACCTAGAGTTCAACACACTTGGATTTTCAATTGCCACATTGAATGGTGTAACAATATCTTATTTATTTTGGTTTTTTATTCGTTAATCGGCATTCAATATTTTCTTTGGATCCGATTAGATTCGTATTTGCCTGGAAAGTCGCACATATTTCACCATTTCACATAGCTGTATCCAGTTGACATCCATCTTAAAATTAGGAAAGGTTTTATTCATAGCTAACTTGAGGTTCCATAGTATTTGTTGCTCCATTCTTCTGATGTAGAACCTGTTTGATCTCCATAAGTCCATATTTGCATGCATTTCTGACCTTCAACATCTTCCAACAAATTATGATTAGAAGCACCTAGATCATCATTTTGTGAACTGCATTTCTAGTGTGAGTTTTCCACCAATCTTGCAAGTGGCTTATATATATATATATATATATATATATATATATATATATATATATATATATATATATATATATATTTCTAATTACTTATCGACTTCGCAATTTGCAATTGAATTAAGATACTCTGCAAGAACCTGTCACTCAATTGTTGGCATAAGGCCCGCTTTAGCCGAGGACAGGCATTAGTGCAGAGGTGGTGGGACAATTGTTTGGAACAGACAGGTAGAGAAACTCTGATTCAATGGCAGGTTTGCTCAGATCTATGAGTATGAGAAAATCTAGTAACAATGAAGCTTCGACTTCCAAGTCTAGCTCATGTATTTTAAGAGTTAATAATATCGAAGAATCAGTAATCTACGATGTAGAAAAGGACCTTGAAAACTGGAACATACTGAAAGTACCGGTACACGATATATACAGAAAAGGTACCTTCGATTTTAAATCTTAAAACGGTACAGTTGAATTTGTATACGTGGTTAAGGACACGTGGATCTCAAGTGACTGATTTGATAACAAAGTTAGATAAAATATAATGTAAATAAATAGTTCTAAGAGAAAGTGTAGAGATAATTAGCCTTAGCCTTATGAAAGCTTATGGGAAAAGTCTCCATAACAAGTATGAAGCATAGTGATTGATAGAAATTAAGAGAGTGTATTGTAATAGCTTGAATATGATCCTTTACAACAAAACTATGTGTCCTATTTATACATGAGCTTTATGGGTACACATGTAACGACCCGTTTGGTTGTTATGTGCGCTTTGACTATTTTAACCACGTAGACTCGATTCTCGGAACTTTCGGTCGATTCTAGTAGAAGTTGAGAAATTAGAACCTTAAGTATGAAAGTATTGACCAATAGTTGACTTTTGTGTGAACAGACCTTTTCAGAATTCCATCGATTCTGTGAGTTCCGTAGGGTTATTTATGACTTAGTAGAATAGTTTATTCGATTCCCGAGGCCCTCAGGAGCATTTTTGGCTATTGGTTTGGAAACTAGTTTAGCCATTAGGGGTTGACTTGTAGAATTAGACCTTATATGGAAATTCCAAGACCACGAGTGAGTCCGTAGCGTATTTTTATATAGGCGTGCATATCTGATTTGTGTCGGGGAGGTCTCGGGTGATTATCGGATTTCTAGTTGAAATTGCATAAAACTTGATTTTCAGATTTGCTGGTGTATTCGCTAGGGCGGGCCTCAGTGCGCTTCAGCGGAAAAGGACCGCTGCAGCGGACGACGTTCTGCTGCAGTGTGCTTTTGGGATTTTTGGCTAGGGACCGCAAGCGCAAGCATTGACCGCGGGCGCGGGTCAGCTGCAGCGGGCCTCTGGCCGCTGCAGCGGATGACGGGATTTCCAAATTACTTTTAAGTGTCATTAAAACTCTACACTCCCTCATTTCGAAAATAGTTATCCAAAGCACTCTTAGGGCGATTCCAAGCAACTTCTAGTGATTTCTTCTTGAGGTAAGCTCCCTTAGCTTTGTTTTACCTTTCTTTAACTTCTTTATGTTATTTTAATGGTGGAGACAACCTAGAATCTAATTGGTGAAGATGGGTTCAACCAAATTATGGCTTGTTTAATTATTAAGCTTAAATATGAGAATTAATTGATGGGTTTTGCTATTCTAAGCTTGGGTTTCACTATTTAGTACATGTTAAGCTTTAATCCTCCATTATTATTGATGAAATTGAATGTTGGAAACTAGGGTTCATACCCAAAATTGGGGGTTTTTCTTGTAAGATGAAATTAGCCTACTGTTGAGTTGATTTAGCAATTGGTTAGTAGGAGTGGACTCCTAGAACGTTGAATTTCATAGTTCACCTTTAAAATGACAATTTTACCCCTATAAGCTCATTTTCCCCCTTCTTCCCTATTCAGTTTGGATCCAAAGGAGTAATATAATGTTATGAGTGTTGTGAATTCCTTGTTCTAACTTAGACTTTGATAATATTAGACTTCGAGTACGTTCGTGTCACATCATAATTCGTACAACTGTCTTATATAAATTTTGCCTTATATAGATAGTCCCCGCACTTTCTGAGCGTAACCTTTGCATGCCCCAGAAGTGGATGAAAACCCTATGCTTTGGCGGGAAATTTGAAATGCAATAATTGAAGAAACATCAAACGTCACATCTCTTCAATGATTCTGAAACGGCAGCAACTGACCAATTGCACTGATCGACATGAAGTATTGCAATGATGATGCACACCTTTTTATTTCCAAATATTATATTCTCATACAATAAATAGGAGGGCAAATCTCCACAAAGAAGGAAACTACATTCTTCTTCAAATTTACAATCTTCATAAACTTTCTTTCCATCTTCAAATTTCTTTTCCATAATGTCGTCCACTAAGTCTTCTCCTTAATATTCTCCTGACAACAACGATGGTTCTCCAAACTGTCGTCCCATAAAAGAACATATTTCCCCTAGGAATCAAGAAACTGACTTTCATTCCATTGCTGCAGAAATTCTTCCTTTTGGTTTCGATTTCTCTGGAGACCTTCATGTTCAAGGGAACTTCGAACATGTTGAAGAAATTGAATCCATGATAACTGCTAAAATTCTCCCCAAAGTTATGAAAGATTGTAACTTCACCTCCGACACAGTCATTAGAACAGTTGATCCAGTTGACCGAGTGCACCACCATGTTAAAGGATTTTCCATGGCTTACACATACCCCTTTACTATTGGTTTTAAACCTCCTATCTCTAAAATCATCAAAGACATTTTTCGTCAATATAGAGTTTGCTAGGGACAAATTGCTCTGCAAATTTAGAGATTGGTATATTGCATACAGACGGTGGCCGATAGTGCCAACTCACCATTTACCATCGACCACTTTTTCTTTCTTTACTACCCTCGGGTTTTCCGGGGTGGTATTACCCATATGTACCCTCATGAAATATGTAGCCTCATTAATGTTGTTGACACCCAATTTTGTCCCATCTTTTATGATTTTATTTGCAATTTTTAATATTTTTGACACTTTAAAACAATTTTAAAATATAGGCATATATATGTATATATATCATTATTATTAGTATTATTTGCATTTTTATTGTCATTTGCATTTTTATATCACAAGCATACTTTTATCTTAATATTATATGTTATTTTATTTTCGCAAAACGACATTGCATTTTTATTTTTTATTTAAGCATCAAGCATTTCACAAATATTATATTTTATCATATTATCATCTCTACAATTTATAATTTTTGCAAAGCTTTTTATTTGTTTATATATAATAAAACTTTTTTATATTTTTTAAACCCATAACCCTTTTCATTTCCCCCAAAACAACTTCTACTCAACCCAAAACAATTCCTACCCAACCTAAACTAAAACCCATTTTCATCCAAGCCCAACCCATCACCCATTTTATTTCCCCAACCCAAAAACAAATACCCAGGCCCAACCGAAAGCCCACCGGATCGGCCCAATCCCATTTCCCTTTATTTCCTTTTTATCCCCTAACCCTATCACTCCACAAAACAAAAAAACAAAAACCCATTTTGTTTCTCTCCCAAATCAGGCGCACACACCCCACACCCATGCCCCTACGCCGCAACCCCCATACCCGCGACACCACACCACCAGCCACCCTACCCCACCTACGCCGGACAACCTACACCCACATCACCACCACGACGCCGACACCAACCACGCCCATACCCCCCACCTCCCGCCGCCGCCCAACTCACCACTGCCGCCACATCGCCGACCAGCTCACCACAACGCCGACACCGTCGCCCAACACCACCAACCAACCCGTCAACCCCATACCCTATCCCCCCAAAATCCGAAACCCATCCATAAAATACCCCCTTTTGTTCACTGTTTGGGGGTCGATTTGTGTGGATTTTTGTCCGAAAAGAGGGAGTTCTTGGTCGGAATTTAGGTCGGATTTTGCATGGATTCTTGCCCCTTTTGTGTCACTGTCGGGTCGGGTCGGGTCAACCCGATTTAGGTAAGATTTCCTGTTTTATATGCTTGATATTGTGTTGTTGGTTATCTGAAAATTTGGAAAGAATTTGATTCGGGTTGAAATATCCGATTCGGGTCGGGTCACTGACCCGGTTCGAATGAATTTTCCAGATTTTATGTTTTATATGTGTTGTTGGTTATCTGAAAATTTGGAAAGAATTTGATTCGGGTTGAAATATCCGATTCGATTCGGGTCGGTCATCGACGGTCGGGTCGACCCGATTTGGTTATTTTCCGATTTTTATGTCTATATTGTGTTGTTGGTTATCCGTGATTTGGAGAAAATCGATTCGGGTTGAAAAATATCCGATTCGGTCGGTCAATGACGGTCGGTCGACCGATTTGGTTAAATTTCCAGATTAATTGTGTTTTATATTCTGTTGTTGGCTATCTGAAAATAAAAAAAATGATTCTGGGTCGGGTCATCAATCCTGATTCGGGTCGGGTCTTCGAACCTGATTCGGGTCGGGTCTTCGAACCTGATTCGGGTCGGGTCAGCCCGGATCAAGTAAATTTCATTTTTGCGTATTTTTGTATCTTTGTTGTTGGTTATCTGAAAATAAATAAATAAGAATGTTTGATTCCGCGTCGGGTTACTATTCAGAATCCGGGTCGCATAATTTAATTGCAAACTGTTGGTTATTTTGGTATTTAAATATCCATACACAGATCTCCTACTGCTTTACTGCTTTAGGCCGATGAAATTGAAATCGAGGCCGCGCTTTTTCGTTTTCTGTTTCAGCATTAATTCTCTGTTTCAGTTTATAATTTACTGATTTCTGTTTCGGTACTATTTTACTGTTTCTAAATACTGCATTTTGGCCGATGAAATTAAATTCGAGGCCGCGCTTTTTTGTTTCGTTTCTCTGTTTTCTGTTTTAAACATCTCGTGCAACGGATTACTGTTTTATTGTTTTAACTAATACTACACTCAGGCCGATGAAATTGAATTCGAGGCCGCGCTTTTTTTTTATTTCGTTCCTCTGTTTTTCAGTTTACTTTTTAAGTATCCAGACGCGGATATCTTCGTTTCTACTATTTTATTGCCTTGTTTATATCGCATTTAGGCCGATGAAATTGAATTCGAGGTCAGCGCTTTTTCGTTTCATTTCACTGCTTTAAGACTTGTTTTTAACATCCGGCGTGAGATATTTCTTGTTTTTTTTTTATTTTACTAAACATCCCGTCTTCTCGGGAATTGCCTTTGTTTTTCTGCTTACTGCCTACTGCTGCTGCTGCGTATAGTTTCGATTTTTAATTTTGCTGATTTGAACACGATACTACACTGGCCGATGAAAAAATATCCGTCGATTTTTGAGGATGAAACTTAAATCTTTTTCACCCGAGAGACCAACATGTTCGATAGGCAAGGCAACTAAAATGACCAACGAGTCATATGTTCGCAACCACGACGTGATTGGAATGATCTTTTCAAAATTTAAGTCTGAGCCCTCCGTAATAAAAACATTTATTGTTTTGGATACGGATTCGAAGTTATGTATATTTAATTGTTTCTAACCGTTTATTCTTGACAGCTTGCAAAGATAAAGTCAAAGAAGGCAAATAACCCATCGGAGATTATTTATTTTGTTGTTGTCATTTACTTTCTTAATTCAGCTTTATTTCATTCTGTATTGTAATATTATTGTACTCGTGAAATTATTGAAATGTTTAGAATAGGCAAACATAGAATTAATTAATAGGGTAGTCTAAAACTTGAAACCCATTGCTAGTTCATTTATTTTTAGGCTCGGTTAGTTTTAAAATTGTTAATCGCTAGTTTATCTATTTTTAGGCCCGTCACCCATAAGAAATCATATTGCATATATTTTTATCAATCTTCATTCAAATGCATACTTTTTCTAGCTTTACGTGTATATTAATGCCATACAAATGTATACTTGTACAAATGCATAATTTCATTAAATACTTGCAACATTATTTTTATACTTGTAAAACATGCACTTTTAACATAATAATTAACCTGAGTTTGACCGGATAACCGCAAGTTAGCGGATCTTAAAGGATGCCTAACCCCTTCCCTTTAGGATAATAAAGAACTCTTACCTAGAATCTCGTTAGTTTTGCAGACCACAAAATCGGAGTTATTTTACAGCTTTTAGTTAACATTCAGGTGCCCTAATTCACCTTAGAATAATTAGGTGGCGACTCCTCAAGCAAGCATTTTATTCAATCCAAAGGTGATCGATGCCATCGTGTCGCGAAGCCCGCAGGTCAAAATCGGGTGCGACAGCATGGCGACTCCACTGGGGAAATTCAGGTTTTTAACCATAGCAAGTTCAGGTTAATTATTATTGCGCTTTATTTTGCTTCTTATTTATTCTACTGCTTCTAATTGTTTTCTTTTTGAAATTTTGTATGTTTAACTTCTTTAATAGCTATATTCTTTTATTGCTTTCCTTAAATTGGCATTTCGCTCATATTTCTTCCACTATGGAAAATTGACACTATCACACATTACACGCGAGGTGTGTTTTGCGCACCCGCAAATTCTTTCAAATTACCAAATTTTAGGAGAGTTGGCGTATGCGCGGAGTGTCCGGACCATCCGGAGGCCGCGTAGCCTTCTCACTCGAGTAGTCCGCTCGGGAACCTTGAGTCCAGTAAGCCTAATCTTAGTAAATTTAGGATAGAGCTATACCCTTTTATTTTTAATCATGCATACATACACCATAGGTGGGTCGATCCTTGGCATCGACTCCACAATTAAGAAATCCACCAAAATTGTCGACGGGTCTCGCTCCCCCAACGACCATCAACATATTATTTGTAGCGTGATAATGATGGACTAATCCAAGCCTAATCATGACATGCCGATATTGGAAAATGTACATACATTTTGTCTTCATTTCCAACAAAAGCACTGTAGTTTGACAGCTTGGATTATTCTGTCATAATCTCTCATATTTGGCGTTTAGGCCCACCTCTGGCATAAGAGAGGCTCCGTGCATGATAGGACGCGTATTTAATTCCTGCCCACTTTGTTTGCTATTTTTCTTCTTTTATCTCTGTACATATTATTTAATGCAATAATTAGCTGCTTCAATTTTGTACATATCATACCATGTCGCTTGCGACTCTTGAACAAAAATTGTGTCACTGCCCAAGGATAAAGCGTTCTTGGACATCAAGACTCGAATCTCGTGAAGCAATCAGGGGAGTCTTTGACCATACTTTCACTCTTACATTTTATTAGTCTTTTAGTGACTTTCCTCCTTTCACCCGGTGCTTTTATTTTTTGCAGGAAGATCGTCCTCACGAACAGTTTGGGGGGGTCGTTCTAAAACATTATTCCTGAATATACTTCAGGAAAGAACAAAGCCAAAGGCTTTCACAAAGATGACCGAAAGATGTTTTGACTGGAAAAAGTCAGCCAACACCAGATTCAACGAGTCATCACTTTAATTTGTATTTTTGTTTTGTTACATATTTGCAAATTCAATTGATATGTTTAATTTTCGTTACATAATTTCTTTATATCATACCATTTTTTACAACATATCTTTACGAACTACGAGTGTCTGATTCTCACCATACGGTGTGATACGTAGGTAACCCTTCTCGGGTGCGACACCCCTAAAAAAATCAAATCAAAAAAAAAAATGAAAAATATGATTTCGGATTATCAATCTTTTTTTTTCATTACATCCTAATGGACAATCTTTTTTTCATTACATCCTATTGTGGATTATTATTTTTTTCATTGCATTCATCCTAATATGGACAATCACTTTTTTATTGCATACAATTTTTCTTACTATCTTATCGTGGATAAATTCTTTTTCAATCTTACATTTTTTATAACCTATCTTCACGAACTACGAGTGTCTGATTCTCACCGTTCGGTGTGATACGTAGGTAGCCCTTCTCGGGTTCGACAGCACTAAAAAAAAAACAAAAAAAAAAAGAAAAAGAAAAAGAAAAAAAGATGCACTTCCTTGTCCATCGTAGAGAGGACATATCTGGTTTATTAATCTTTTCATTCATCCTATAATGAACAATCATTTTTTATTACATGCATCCTATAATGGACAATCATTTTTTTTATTACATTCATCTTATTGTGGATAATCATTTTTCCATTGCATTCATTCTACCGTGGACAATTATATTTTACTTTGCATTCGTCCCATAGTGGACAATCATCTGTTTTATACAATTTTTTACTTTTACTATCCTATCATGGATGAATTTTTTTTTACTTTCTGCACGAACTACGCACACCTGATTCTCGTCAAAGATGAGATACGTAGGCAGCCCTATTCGGGTTCGGTACCCTTTATTCAAAAATACAAAAAAAAAAAATTAAGAATCATTGATGGACTTGGTTGATACCAACACAGTTAGGAGTGTGCATATGAAAGAACAAGTGGAGAAGATTGTCTTCGTGGTAAACCATAGATTCTTCTGGTACCTCTCATTCACGCCTGTGTTGACACTTAAAAAATTGTTTTTCATGCTTCCAAGATATGAACAAAGCCAACATCATCGTTTCATGTGCATTGTGTGGTGAGTTTTTAGAATAAGTTCAATTGCATTGCATTGTGATCTAGAACTTGGCTCGAATGTTTGTTGAGGCGAAATCCTGAGTAACACTTGGTATAGGAAATGATCGTAGGCTTTCTTTGATCCGTTTGAGCCTTTCCAGCTTACCAAATAACATTATCCGTAGCATTTCCCCTTTGAGCCTGAAGCCTATTTTTTTTTAACCACATCTTATGCCTATACCCTTTCTGAGTGCGTACACGCGCTATCCCTCTTTTGGCCCGACCTCCTTGAGCGCATCAGAAATATGCAAATTGCTGAAAATGATTCGAGTTGAAGTTGCAATGTTCCCAAAAGAGGAAAACAAAACAAAACCAAAGGACGACTTCACACAAAAAGAAAGTTAAAAGCCCCGACAATATAAAAAGAAAAAAAAGAAGGAAATAACTCCGAAAAAAGGGGAAAAAGCTCCAAACGAAATATTCAAAAGAAGTCGGTACAAAACAAATGGGGGCAAAAAGAAGCAAATCGGAATCAATGCACACAAATACCAAGCACGGACATATTCCAACGCTCAAGGAAGGATTAGTCACTCTTTACCCAAATAATATCCTTTCCTTTCCCAAGCCTACATTACAAACCCATAACAAGCCCTACATGATCCTATACCGAGGGTTCTCACATTAGTGGATACTCACATGACGGCCAAGCCTATGGTATCACAATTAAATGCATTGAACATCTTTCTGAGGGTGAGTGTACTTCTCTAGACGTCCCAAAGTTCAAAATACCGAAATACATCTGAGGAAGAGACTTTCTTTCAGTGAGGGCATTTGAAACATGAGGATGCATACATGTCAAAATCTTGGCTTGAAGCAAGTGTCGATACTCAGGTATGTCTGAGGTAGCATCTGAAGCTGTAGGAATTACCTTGAAGTCTGTCTCGATTTGACAGAAAGCAAATAACGAAAACTCCTAAGCACAATACTAATTGTTGGTACCAACCGAAGTCAAGACGTGATTATGTCTTTCATATTTTCACAAAAAAAAAAAACAACAAAAAAAAAAAAACCTTGCAAAATATATTGCATCATTTTTCAAACTCTAGTCACTCTCTTTTACAAAAAGAAAAACATTCTACAAATACAAATCTCTTTTGCCGCATGAACTACGTTATGACCTGATTCCCTCGGCGGGATACGTAGGCAGCCACATCGGCTTCGGTCCCATTTTGGAAAACTTCACAATCCCTTTTGCTTGCAGCGAACTACGTTATGACCTGATTTCCCTTGTCGGAATACGTAGGCGGCCACATCGGCTTCGGTCACACCATTGGAATCTTTCTTCCATTATCTTGCACACAACGCAATAGGCTGACATGATTGCTTTAACAGGACAAGCAAGTTGCCCGCACAAACTTCGATTTTGTCGGTCGAAAGTTCAAAGATCTTCATATATATCGTAAGCGGGGCATATTTTAAGGGTTCACTACAAGAATATGCCAATGGACCTGGAAAATGCCAGACAACTAAGTCTTCAATCTAAACCAGTCTGAGCTTGAAAGCGTCAAGGGCAAAAACTACAAAGTCAATGCGAATCAACCGCCCCTGCCTCCCAAACTCACAAATTTCTTTAAGTGCAGGTCTTGAGGTTGACAAAGGCAGAGAAGCCGCAACATGTGTCCTCAATTTGGCAAAGACGTCGCATCACATTTTTTCGTCCGTGCAAGGACGACATTTCAATTCACAGTCCACAGGAGTTTGAATCGGCAGAAGATTCAACACAACGTGGAATCATATTACAGCAAACTAACGGCATGAACGTCATTTACATATTTCACAGCATTACAACATCAACAACACGCCCATACAACGGCGTCATCAGCAACACGCCTATGCAACGGCGTCATCTGCACAACACGTCTACACAATGACGTTTTCAACGCACCACGTCTATGCAACGACGTCATTTCAACCTATGCGGGTCACAAGCGCATCACGACAATACAACGACGTCATTTCAGGCGCCCACCTCCTAATGCGGGTATTTAAATTTCTGTCAGGCGCCCACCTCCTAATGCGGGTATTTCATTTTCAGTCAGGCGCCCACCTCCTAATGCGGGTATTTCAAATCATCGGCGCCCACCTCTGTCACGGGTATTTCAATTTGATCGAGCACCCACCTTCTATCGCGGGTATTTCATTTTGATCAGCGCCCACCTCTCTGTCTGGGTATTTCAATTTGATCAGCGCCCACCTCTGTCTGGGTATTTTAATTTGATCAGCGCCCACCTCCTAATGCGGGTATTTCAATTTTGATCAGCGCCCACCTCTGTCTGGGTATTTTAATTTGATCAGCGCCCACCTCTGTCTGGGTATTTCAATTTGATCGAGCACCCACTCTGTAACGGGTATTTTAGTTTTGATCAGCGCCCACCTCCCAACGCGGGTATTTAAATTTGATCAGCGCCCACCTCTGTCTGGGTATTTTAGTTTGATCAGGCGCCCACCTCTGTCTGGGTATTTAAATTTGATCAGCGCCCACCTCCTAACGCGGGTATTTCAATTTGATCAGCGCCCACCTCCTATCGCGGGTATTTTAATTTGATCAGACACCCACCTCCTAATGCGGGTATTTAAATTTACATCAGCGCCCACCTCTGTCTGGGTATTTTAATTTACATCAGCGCCCACCTCCTAATCTGGGTATTTAAATTTCGATCAGCGCCCACCTCTATCTGGGTATTTCATTTTGATCAGCGCCCACCTCCTAACGCGGTATTTAAATTTGATCAGCGCCCACCTCCTAACGCGGGTATTTCAATTTGATCAGCGCCCACCTCCTAATGCGGGTATTTTAATTTGATCAGCGCCCACCTCCTAACGCGGGTATTTCAATTTGATCAGCGCCCACCTCCTGTCGCGGGTATTTTAATTTCAGCGCCCACCTCCTAATGCGGGTATTTCAATTTCACCAGGCACCCACCTCTAACGCGGGTATTTTAGTTTCAGCGCCCACCTCCTAACGCGGGTATTTAAATTTGATCAGCGCCCACCTCCTAACGCGGGTATTTTAGTTTGATCAGCGCCCATCTCTTAATGCGGGTATTTAAATTTCAGTCAGCGCCCACCTCCTAATGCGGGTATTTCAATTTGATCAGCGCCCACCTCTGTCACGGGTATTTTAATTTGATCAGGCACCCACCTCCTAATGCGGTATTTAAATTTACGTCAGCGTCCACCTCTGTCTGGGTATTTTAATTTACATCAGCGCCCACCTCCTAATCTGGGTATTTAAATTTGATCAGCGCCCACCTCTGTCTGGGTATTTCATTTTCAGTCAGGCGCCCACCTCCTAATGCGGGTATTTAATTTCAGTTAGGCGCCCACCTCCTAATGCGGGTATTTCAATTTCTGTCAGGCACCCACCTCCTAATGCGGGTATTTAATTTCAGTCAGGCGCCCACCTCCTAATGCGGGTATTTCAATTTCTGTCAGGCGCTCACCTCCTAATGCGGGTATTTAAATTTCAGTCAGGCGCCCACCTCCTAATGCGGGTATTTTATTTTCTGTCAGGAGCCCACCTCCTAATGCGGGTATTTCATTTTCAGTCAGGCGCCCACCTCGTAATGCGGGTATTTAAATTTCAGTCAGGCGCCCACCTCCTAATGCGGGTATTTCAATTTCTGTCAGGCGCCCACCTTCTAATGCGGGTATTTTAATTTCAATCGCGCCTATGCAACGGCGCCATCTGCATAACTTCTAAGCAACGACGTCACCTCATTACGCATATGCTACATCATCATCTGCATTGGGGAAGTACTTCGAACGTTGTTCCACCCTTCCCCAGTATCTCGCCACATCTGCAACCAGTGTCATCATAAGTCGACACTGGGGCATTGTTTCTTGAATGTGCATAATCTTTTGCAACTTCTCTCCCCATCGGGATTTTATTTCTTCCCACACATCCCTAACCTTCCCTTGAGTCCCGATGATCGGGACAAAATTGGCTACTCAATCAACTTCTTTGGCCGAAAACTCTTTCATCGTCTCCGACCAAAGAGGGGCATCTGTTGACACCCAATTTTGTCCCATCTTTTATGATTTTATTTGCAATTTTTAATATTTTTGACACTTTAAAACAATTTTAAAATATAGGCATATATATGTATATATATCATTATTATTAGTATTATTTGCATTTTTATTGTCATTTGCATTTTTATATCACAAGCATACTTTTATCTTAATATTATATGTTATTTTATTTTTGCAAATCGACATTGCATTTTTATTTTTATTTAAGCATCAAGCATTTCACAAATATTATATTTTATCATATTATCATCTCTACAATTTATAATTTTTGCAAAGCTTTTATTTGTTTATATATAATAAAACTTTTTATATTTTTAAACCCATAACCCTTTTCATTTCCCAAAACAACTTCTACTCAACCCAAAACAATTCCTACCCAACCCAAACTAAAACCCATTTTCATCCAAGCCCAACCCATCACCCATTTTATTTCCCCAACCCAAAAAAACAAATACCCAGGCCCAACCGAAAGCCCACCCGGATCGGCCCAATCCCATTTCCCTTTATTTCCCCCCCTTTTTATCCCCCTAACCCTATCACTCCACAAAAACAAAAAAAACAAAAACCCATTTTGTTTCTCTCCCAAATCAGCCGCACACACCCCACACCCATGCCCCTACGCCGCAACCCCCATACCCGCGACCCCACACCACCAGCCACCCTACCCCAACCAGCCCCATACCCGCGACCTCACGTCGCCGACCAACTCACCACTGCCGCCACATCGCCGACCAGCTCACCACAACGCCGACACCGTCGCCCAACACCACCAACCAACCCGTCAACCCCATACCCTCTCCCCCCAAGATCCCAACCCCATCCTTAAAATCCCCCCTTTTGTCCTCTGTTTGGGGGTCGATTTGTGTGGATTTTTGTCCGAAAAGAGGGAGTTCTTGGTCGGAATTTAGGTCGGATTTTGCATGGATTCTTGCCCCTTTTGTGTCCTTTGTCGGGTCGGGTCGGGTCAACCCGATTTAGGTAAGATTTCTATTTTATATGCTTGATATTGTGTTGTTGGTTATCTGAAAATTTGGAAAGAATTTGATTCGGGTTGAAATATCCGATTCGGGTCGGTCATCGACGGTTCGAATCGACCGGTTCGAATGAATTTTCCAGATTTTATGTTTTATATGTGTTGTTGGTTATCTGAAAATTTGGAAAGAATTTGATTCGGGTTGAAATATCCGATTCGATTCGGTCAGTCATCAATTCCCGGTCGACCCGATTTGGTTATTTTCCAGATTTTTATGTTTATATTGTGTTGTTGGTTATCCGTGATTTGGAGAAAATCGATTCGGGTTGAAAAATATCCGATTCGGGTGGTCAATGACGGTCAGTCGACCCGATTTGGTTAAATTTCCAGATTAATTGTGTTTTATATTACATTTGTTGGCTATCTGAAAATAAAAAAATGATTACGGGTCGGGTCATCAATCTGATTAGTCGGGTCTTGAACCTCGATTCGGTCAGTCTTCGAACTGATTCGGGTGGTCGGCCGGATCAAGTAAATTTCATTTTTGCGTATTTTTGTATCTTTGTTGTTGGTTATCTGAAAATAAATAAATAAGAATGTTTGATTCCGCGTCGTGTTACTATTCAGAATCCGGGTCGCCTAATTTAATTGCAAACTGTTGGGTATTTTGGTATTTAAATATCCATACGATCTCCTCTTGCTTTCTTGCTTTAGGCCGATGAAATTGAAATCGAGGCCGCTTTTCGTTTTCTGTTTGACATTAATTCTGTTTTGATTTATAATTTATCGATTTACGTTTGGTACTATTTTACTGTTTCTAAATACTGCATTTTGGCCGATGAAATTAAATTCGAGGCCGCGCTTTTTTGTTTCGTTTCTCTGTTTTCTGTTTTAAACATCTCGTGCAACGGATTACTGTTTTATTGTTTTAACTAATACTACACTCAGGCCGATGAAATTGAATTCGAGGCCGCGCTTTTTTTTCATTTCGTTCCTCTGTTTTTCAGTTTACTTTTTAAGTATCCGGGCAACGGATATCTTACTGTTCTACTGTTTTATTGCCTTGTTTATATCGCATTTAGGCCGATGAAATTGAATTCGAGGCCGCGCTTTTTTCGTTTCATTTCACTGCTTTTCAGCACTGTTTTTAACATCCGGGCAGCGGATATTTACTGTTTTTTTTTTATTTTACTAAACATCCCGTCTTCTCGGGAATTGCCTTTGTTTTTCTGCTTACTGCCTACTGCTGCTGCTGCGTATAGTTCCGATTTTTAATTTTGCTGATTTGAACACGATACTACACTGGCCGATGAAAAACTATCCGTCGATTTTTGAGGATGAAACTTAAATCTTTTTCACCCGAGAGACCAACATGTTCGATAGGCAAGGCAACTAAAATGACCAACGAGTCATATGTTCGCAACCACGACGTGATTGGAATGATCTTTTCAAAATTTAAGTCTGAGCCCTCCGTAATAAAAACATTTATTGTTTTGGATACGGATTCGAAGTTATGTATATTTAATTGTTTCTAACCGTTTATTCTTGACAGCTTGCAAAGATAAAGTCAAAGAAGGCAAATAACCCATCGGAGATTATTTATTTTGTTGTTGTCATTTACTTTCTTAATTCAGCTTTATTTCATTCTGCATTGTAATATTATTGTACTCGTGAAATTATTGAAATGTTTAGAATAGGCAAACATAGAATTAATTAATAGGGTAGTCTAAAACTTGAAACCCATTGCTAGTTCATTTATTTTTAGGCTCGGTTAGTTTTAAAATTGTTAATCGCTAGTTTATCTATTTTTAGGCCCGTCGCCCATAAGAAATCATATTGCATATATTTTTATCAATCTTCATTCAAATGCATACTTTTTCTAGCTTTACGTGTATATTAATGCCATACAAATGTATACTTGTACAAATGCATAATTTCATTAAATACTTGCAACATTATTTTTATACTTGTAAAACATGCACTTTTAACATAATAATTAACCTGAGTTTGACCGGATAACCGCAAGTTAGCGGATCTTAAAGGATGCCTAACCCCTTCCCTTTAGGATAATAAAGAACTATTACCTAGAATCTCGTTAGTTTTGCAGACCACAAAATCGGAGTTATTTTACAGCTTTTAGTTAACATTCAGGTGCCCTAATTCACCTTAGAATAATTAGGTGGCGACTCCTCAAGCAAGCATTTTATTCAATCCAGAGGTGATCGATGCCATCGTGTCGCGAAGCCCGCAGGTCAAAATCGGGTGCGACAAATGTTGAAGAAGATTTTGACCGAGGTTGGCTAACCTGGTTTACTTTTATCAAGACCGATCAGATCCATTAACCTTCTACAAATCCTTTCCCAGAAGAGTGGAACCTTTCTCATTAGTATCTTTAAACACTAACTTATTTACCTTGCTTTTGAATAAAGGAACTACCCTTTCTCCTACAAATATTATATTTTCACATCCATTTTAGTTTAACCACAACTGATTGGTGGGATTTTTGAGTGGGTTGTTAATCTTCTCCGTGCCACCGCTGACATCACGCGATCATGGAAAAGTATCACTTCTAAGTGGTGGAAGGAAAATACCACGATAAGTTTAATCCTAATTTGACCCCTTATATAGGTTCATCCCCAGTATTCCCCGGGATTTCTTTTTATTCTATTTACTCTATCCCTAGGGCTTCCGACAACAAAATCTGCAGCCTAGAAGGTGCCTTCCCATCCAGCCTCTTTGTCAAACATTCTTCAATCTGCTTCTAGTAACTGGAAACGGAAAACTCAAGAAGAAGTTCCTGTGACCCCAGTGGGTATTGGTTCCATGGTCAGGTACCGCCGCCGACTCTTTGAGCTTTAGAAAGAGGTTCAAGAAGTGGCACAAGCGGGCATCATTCACATCGACGAGGAAGAGAATGTAAATCAGGAAGGCACTCGCCCCGAGAGTCGCCTTCATGATGTTCCGGTGGCTGAAATAATTGTTCCTCCGGCTGACCCTTCTAAGAACAGCTCTATCCCTACTTCTGATACTGAGATTGGGACATCTGCTTCTTCTCCCCAAAAATCTCCCAACGCCTCTCTAGAGCCTTCTCTTGTACACCTTGCAGATTTACTTTTCCAGGTAAAATATTTCCTTCCTTTTAATTGCTCTTCGTATATCCTTGTGTCCTCACCGGCTCTAATTTCCCCCATCTAGGTTCATGCCACTGATCTTTCTAATACAGATTTAGCTAGGGTGATGGGCCCTTCTCAGGAGGAAAAAAAGTTGAAAAAGGGAATTCAGCATCTTCGGGCAGAAGTTGAAAACCTCAGAGCTGATCTCGTAGATTTGGGCTCTCTTCAGGCCTCCCTCTGACTACGTCTGCATGATTTCGTTAATTTGCTAAGGGACCGGGAGAATTCTCTTCAGGTCTTAACCACTTCATATATGACCCTTCAAGGGAGAACGACTAGGTTGGCAGCAGACTTGACCGAGGCCCAAGGGCAGCTAAATGCCTTTGAGCACACCATCCCTGAACTCCAAGCCAAATTTCAAAGATGAAAGCTTTGTAGGGATCTGACAGTTCTAAAGAGTCGCGTGAAAACCCTTGAAGAAGCTAGCAAATCAGGAATTGATATCCCTTCTGAACTCCTGGACGTAGAGATTGACCTCTACGGTGCTAAGCTATCCTTGGAATATCTTCGTGGTGATAGAGAGGATTTAGATGTGGATGTTGGTGATGACCCCCCCCCCCCATTTGACCTTTTGGTCTTTTTATTTTGTTAGTAACATTTAAAACACCCCCGGCGGACCATGAAGCGGGCATACAATAACTTTTCGCGCAGGTTTAATTTCTCTTTTATTTTTTTAATGCTACCGTGTCATTTTTAGGCCCGGTCGTCATCCTTTTGTAACCGGATTAGTTTCAGTCTGGTAGAAAATATGAATGAATGGATTTCCGTAATTTTGCTCAAGGTTTTCATTTCATGCTTTTATTTTCGAAAGCAAACTTCTATTCCTTCCATAAGTTTATCTGTTGATTTTGACTTTTATAAACTTACTTCGTAAATAATAAATTCTTAGTTTTGAAAGTCTTCAACAGACTTTTCACCAGACTTGAATTTATTCTGAAATATGTAATTTTCCATCGGGCTTCTCGTGGCCTTTATAGTTGGTTCTGAACTTTCCTTGGTTCCAACCAACTTAAAACTCTGGTACTTTTAGTATCCGGAGCCTTAACTTTTATCTTTTGTTAAGGTTTTTAATAAGAGTGGGCCCTTATTTTTAATGATGTTGTAGAAGAGGACGTCTCTTGTTCATTATGGAACGGAATTTTTTATATGTTTAAGACAACATGTCTCTATGCTCGCGATGGAAAAGATTTATTAATCATAAAAGGAAGATTTCATTAATTCCTTAAACTTACAAATGTGAAGACATGTGCAAGAATAATTCGGCTGTCATTTAGTGTGGTTAGTCCGGTTACATGTAATTTTAAAAATCAAGGCAGTCCGTAGCATTTGGAAAGTCCCCAGTATCGGGCGTTTTTCCTTGGAGCGTTGAAATTTTCTTAAATTTTTGTCACTCCTATACGAGTGTATATGGCCCTCCAGTGTCTGGAAGTTCATGCTATGAATACCCGGATACTGGATAGCTTTCCTCGATAGTAAGACTGTCAACATGCTTATTTGTTGATGCTGTCTCAATAAAAACCTTGCTGGAAAAACCCAATTGGGACAAAAATCGGATGAAGGAAAAAAAAAGTTCAGCGCATGTTTATCTCACTACACGTAGTATTTCTTCAAATGGCTTACATTCCAGTTGCTAGAAAGTTTGTTTCCTTGTTGGTCTGTCAGCTGATAAGCTCCTTTACCAACAATACCGGTGATGATGTATGGCCTTTCCTAATTTCTGCCTAATTTCCTTGCATTATGTTCCTGGATACTCTAAGTTACCCTCCGGAGCACCAAGTCCCCGAGTTTGAAGTGTCGGAGATTTGTGCTTCGGTTATAGTATTTAACCATTTTCTACTTTTGGGCTACCATCCTAATATACGCAAGGTCTAGGCGTTGTCACAAGATATCTCCTTTTGGATGCCAAAACGATAGATGATATGCTGCCAAATGAAGTCTATCACCTCTTTCTCCCGGAGCTACGTATAAGCTACAGCTTCAACCCATTTAGAAAAATAGTTAGTCATAAATATAATTTGAGATACCTGTATTGATGTCGCTGACAAAAGTCCGACTATGTCCATCCCTTACTTCATGAACGAATATGGAGATACAATTGGGTTCAGCTCCTCTCCCAATTGATGTAACAATTGTGCATGGTGCTGGCACTTGTCACATTTCTTTACGAACATTTTTGTGTCTTTCTCGATACGAGGCCAATAATAACTAGCCTTCATGAGCTTCCTCATCAAGGATTGCGCTCTCTAATGGTTTCTGCATATGCCTTCGTGGACTTCTCTCATCACATAATTAGCTACATCAAGGCCGACGCACCGAGCTAAGGGACCATAAAAGCATTGTCGATAAAGTTTTCCGTCTATGACACAGTATCGGGCAGTTTTGATCCTCAAAGATCTGAATGCTTTCGGGTCCTCCGATAGCTTTCCGTTTATGAGGTAGTCCAAGAATTCAATCCTCCAGTCCCAAGTTATGCTGGTTGAATTTACCTCATCGTAACCTACGGAATTTAGTGCAACAGCTGAACAACCGATTTAGTTTTAAAACATTCAACTTCTGTGCTGGAGCCTAAGTTTTCGAATGCATCAGCTTCTATGTTTTCTTCCTAGGGTATATGCACCACCATCCATTCTTGGAATTGGGACAACAACTTCAAAACCTTCACGAGGCTTCTCGACATACGTTCATATTTAGCCTTAAACACCTCATGGACTTGGTTCACTACCAGTAACGAGTCGCACTTGACTTAATAATCTGGTAGCCTAACCCCTGGGCTAGTTCCAAACCTGCAACCAAAGCCTCATACTCAGCTTCATTGTTAGTCAACGGAGTGCTATGAATTTCTTATCTTAAAATTTCACCGGTGAGAGTATGCAATACTAATCCTAGGCCGGTCCCCTTGACGTTGGACGCACCATCTATGTAGAGCGTCCAGACCCCGGGGGCAATCCCCGAGACCAGGATGGACTCTTTCTTTGCCTGTGGGGTTACTCCTAGACAAAAATCGGCCACGAAATCAACAAGGACTTACAACTTTATCGCAGTATGTGGTCTATATTCAATAACAAATTCACTTAGTTCTACAACCCATTAGCTAAGCGTCGGGAAAGCTCAGGCTTATGTAACACATTTTTAAGTGGAAATGTAGTTACTATGGCAATTGGGTGGCATTGAAAATATGGTTGAAGCTTTCGCGATGACATAACTAAAAAAAAAGCCAGTCTTGTGAGCAACGGGTACCAAGCCTCAACCTCTTACATTACTCTATTTACGTAATAGACATGAAATTGTGTACCTTTTTCCTCCTGTACTAGAACTGAACTTACCACAACCTCCGAAACTATAAGATATATGAGTAATTGTTCTCCGTTCTTTGGCTTTGACATGAGCGGAGGACTGCATAAGTAGGTTTTCAGGTCTTGTAGGGCCTGCTGGCATTCGGGCGTCCAACAAAATCGTTCTTCTTCTTCAAAAGTGAGAAGAACTTGTGACATTTTTCCGACGACGGGGAAATAAATTTTCTTAGAGTCGCTACTCACCCGGTTAGCCGTTGAACTACTTTTACATCTTCAAGTGTATTTGGTATATCTTCCATATCCATTATCTTGTCAGAGTTTATCTTGATTCCTCTCTGAAAAAACAAAAAACCCAAGAATTTTCCGACACCCACCCCGAAGGCACACTTCTCGGGGTTAAGCTTCATATTAAACTTCCTCAATATCTCGAAAGTTTCCTGCAAATGGGTTAAATAGTCTTCTGTACGAAGACACTTAACAAGCATATCGTCTACATATACTTTCATGGTTTTCCTATTTGCTTTTCAAATATTTTGTTTACTAACCTTTGATATATAGCTCCGACATTTTTTAATTCGAACGACATAACATTATAATAATAGGTGCCGAAAGTAGTTAAAAATGATGTTTTCTCTTTGTCTTCCGGGTGCATCCTTATTTGGTTATACCTAGAATACGCACCAAGAAAACTCATTATCTTGTATCCGGATGTGGCATCGATCATTTGATCTATGTTTGGCAACAGAAATGAGTCTTTGGACATGCTTTATTTAAATCTTTATAATTAATGCACATCCTAAATTTTTTCCCCTTGTTAGGTACTACGACTATGTTTGCTGACCAGTCTGGTTATTTTACCTCCCGGATTGACCCTATATGAAGTAATCTAGCTACCTCTTCTTTAACAAACTTGTTGCGGAGTTCAGCGATCGACCCCTTCTTTTGCCGCACGGGAAGGAAACTGAGATCCAGGCCCAACTTATGAGTTGTGACTTCTGGAGGGATGTCTGTCATATCTTCATATGACCTTGCAAAATAATCTACGTTAGGTGCAAGATATTTAAGAATTAAACCCATGAGCTCCAGGGTTAACCCCGTGCCCAGGTATACCTTCTTGTCGGTAGTTTCTGGATGTAGAGAAATCTGTTCAAGTTCTTCCATAGTGGACTTGGTGGCATCTGACTCATCCGGTACCTGAAAATATCTAGGCACCTGGTACCGGTTTGAAAACTTCTCTTCCGGTTAAGTTGATTCTGCTTCTACCGGTGGAACCTGATGAACATCTTCATATGCTGGCTCCGCATTCTGTAACTATTATTTAGGATATGCCACTACCTCTGATTCCTCTATAGCGTACATCTCCTTAGTAGCGGGCTGGCCCCCTTGAATTTATTGGATCCCTTCTAGTGTCGGGAACTTCACCAATAGATGCAATGTCGATGGGACCACATTTATATCATGTATCCATGGCCTCCCAAATATTGCATTATACCTTATGTCACCATCAATGACATAAAATTTGGTCATCTTAACGACTCCCATGGAATCCACCAGTAGGTGCACTTCCCTTTTGTGGTTTCACTAGAAATATTAAAACTTAAAGGGTTCTGACAGGTACGACAATTTTATCTGCCATATTCATTTCTTCTATGACCTTTAGCTGAATAATATTAGCGGAGCTCTCGTGATCGATCAAGACTCTCTTCACCTGAAAGAACTCAATAGGTACCATGATCACCAATGCGTCGTTGTGAGGGAAGATCACACCGACAACATCTTCTTCAGTGAAAGTGATGGTATGTTCATCTGGTATCTCCCGAAACCTCTTCTCCCCTATTACCAAAATTTTTGTTTTCTTAGTCGCAGTGAAAGATGTAGCAGCAAACATTGACCTACCAAAGATCATGTTTATGACATGGGATGGTGCGGCCAAATTAGGTTTGCCTACGGCGGGTGGACTCTCTCATAGTTGTTATGAGCTCTTTCGCTCAAATATTCTCAGAGGTGGCCCCTGCTCAGCATTTCTGCCACCTCTTGTCGTAAATGTCTACATATTGCAGTTTTATGTCCGTGAGTGTCGTGAAATTCACACAAAACTAACTAATCTCTTATAGTAGGATCGGATTGCAATGGATTCGATGGTCGGGATATTGGATGAGTTCTTAGTACCGCCACCATTTGATCCTCGTTGATATTGAAATTGTATTCGGACAATTTTGGGTATCCAGTACCCTTATTATAAGAGTTAGATGATTTCCATTTTGTCGAAATTCACCAATCCTTAAATGTTTCATCCGGATCCTTCCTTATTATTTGTCTTGTCAAGGAAGCGAAAACCTTGTCCACCTCCTTGCTTTCTGGGAGTAGGAAAAGATTGGAAGCGGTTCTTTGAGGAGTTCTGGTCTACTTCGGCTCATTTTTCTAACTTCCGAGAAATACTTCCAACATGAGTCCCCAACAAATCATCTTCTATTCGGATCTTGGACTCATACCGGTTGTGTACGTCATCCAAGGTTGTAGCCTAGAATTCCAAGAGGCTTTTCTTGAGCTTCCGTGAGGCGTCCGAACTCAAAGGATTTAAACTTTTTGTGAAATCCTCTACAGCCCACTCATCTGGGACTGCGGGTGCCAGCATCCGCTCCTTCTGAAATCGTGAGACAAAGTCCCTAAGGGGTTCTGTTTCTCCCTGCGCAATGCGAAAGATATCCGCTTTGTGCGTTTTCACCTTTCGTGCCCCCGCATGAGCTTTTATGAACAAGTTGGTGAGTTGGGAGAATGATCCAATCAAATGCTCGGGGAGTAGTGAATACCATGTGAGGGCTCCGTTTGCAAGTGTTTTAGCAAACTTCTTTATCAGAACCGATTCTATTTAGTGTTCCCTTAGATTATTTCCCTTGACAGCAATGGTATAGGCTGTTATGTACTCATGTGGATCAATAGTCCCATCATACTTAGGTATAAATGGCATTTTAAGCCTTTTGGGGATCAGTTCGGGCGCAGCCTCTGGTTTATACGCCAATTGAATATATTTTCTCTCTTCCGGACCTTCAACCACATGAAAGTCTCCCGGTATTTGATTTAACTTTTGTTGGAACTCCTTGGCAGTTATTTTCGCCTTTTCTGTGTTGAAGTCTACTTTGTTCATCATATCCTTTATAAATTTCAATACCTTCTCCTGGAATGGATTTTCAGGAACGGATTCACTTTCTGAAGCACCATCATTTCTCGATCTACTATGATCATTTCAGGTATCTCCGTTGACATTTGGTGGACGTGTCTGGTCATCTGTTGGAGTTCAACAAGTGTTCTTGGACATGTATTTCGAGTGAAACCGTATCAGATGGTCCAACTACTCACTCATAGATGCATTATGCGCCCTCAAATTTTGTATGGCTTCCTAAGGCATTTCATCATTGGGAATATCCTCATACAGAGTTTGTCCACCTCCGGATGTGGCTCCGTACGCAGCTATCGGGTCTTTAGTACATGATCTTCTACCCGTAGACCATCTGGTCTGATGGGGAGATTGTTAGTGTTATCTCCAGTGTTGCGGTTGTCTCCGAATTCTTCTCTTCTTGTCATTTACCTGCTCTGGATAAAAAACAAAAGAGAAAATTAGATTAATAGAAAAGAGGGGTCACTTGTGACACCACAATTGTCCAGGATCCACGGTGGACGCCAAATTATTTACCATAAAATGGTACAGTTAAATTTGTATATGTGGTCAATGACACATAAATTTTAAGTGACTGATTTGACAACAAATTTAAATAAAATATAATGTAAATAAATAATTCTAAGATAAAATGTAGAGATAAGTATCCTGAGCCTTGTGAAAGCTTCTAGGCGAAGTCTCAGTAACAAGTATGAAAGCACGGTGATTGATAGAAATTAGGAGAGTGTATTGTAATAGCTTTAATATGATCATTTACAACGAAGCTATGTGTCATATCTATACATGAGCTTAATGGGTACACACCCCATGAAATATGCCCTCATCAATACAGGAGAATGAATATTATAATAATTAGATAATTAGTATCTCCATAAATGTCATTAATATTTTGTTGGAAGACGTATGACATGTTCGGTAACAGTCGTCCGTTGCAATTCAAACAACTCTCCTGACCTTTTGAGTTATCGGTACCACATGTGCATATGACTCTCTCAGCACTGCTCGTGTCTTATCAGTAGTGCCTGGGGCTAACCTAGAATTGACTCAACATCTTACTCCACGTGTCACATCATAATTCGTACAACTATCTTATACGAATTTTGATCTATACAATATATATATATATACGAGAAAACTAATGCTCATGTGCCTGACACCGTTGGTTACATGTTGGTATCCTCAGGGAATGTTTTTTATTTACATTCCCGTCTCATAGAAACATCGGCTAACCGATCGGGTTGATGATTTCGAAAGTGTATATCACACCGCACCTGCATTAATTGATCTTTTGATTAAAGAGGAGAATGCCCCCCGGAATGGATTTTCCCTCTAATAAGGATTTCCTTAAGGGTAGTAACAGACTCTCACCCTCGGAGTTGGAATGTATAAACTGGTTTCATCTATATATATATGTATAAGGTTGCCTCAAATTTCTTACTGTTAATTCTGCCCCGTTATGTCGACATACACCAGTTCGGTCAAAGTGTTTCATGCTCCAGTGCTTTCTTTAAGACTTGGCCATCTCTTCTTGGCACTTGCACAATTTTAGGACAGTTGAGAAGATGTGATGGTTGTGCAGCTTACTGGCCATGTTTATTTTTAGAAGTGGAGCCTATTTTTCTGGGGCTTTTCTTCTATGCTTACATACTATCTCTACTGCTTGAAAATGAGAATGAGTATAATTGTACTGAAATTTTTTTCTTTTTTTCCTCATTCTTGGATTTTAAGTTCTTGAGGACTTGATTGTACTCTACCTTCCACATAGTGAATTTTTCTCATCATTGCCCGATGTTTTTTCCCGACTTGGGTTTTTCCACATTAAATCTCCGTGTCATCTATTTCATTTTCAGATTTCTTTCTCGATTGTTTACATCTGTCTTGTTTTGATATATGCTAGTTCCTAACAAGTGGTATCCGAGCAAGATTCAAGGATGTCTACTGTAACCAAGTATGATATCGAAAAATTTGATGGAAAGATTAGCTTTAGTATCTGGAAGATCCAGATGAAGGTTGTTCTCATATAGAATGGTTTGAAGAAGGTTTTAGTAGGGAAGTCAAAGAAGTCTGATTCTATGAACGATGAGCAATGGGAGGAGTTGGATGAAAAGGCATTTTCCGCAATTCAACTTAGTCTTTCCAAAGAGGTTATGCGAGAGGTTATTCGTGAGACTACTGCTGCAAGTCTTTGGTTGAAACTTGAGTCTCTCTATATGAACAAAAGTCTTTCCAACAAACTACGTCTCGAATAACATTTATACACACTTCGTATGGCTGAAGATTCTTCCATTCAAACTCTCTTATACAATTCAATTATAATAGATCTGAAAAATTTAGAAATTAAAATTGAGGATGAGGATAAGGATATTTTGTTAAATGTCGCTCTGCCATCTACCTATAAACACTTCAAAGAGATTATGTTAAATGTAAATAATGAAACTTTGTCGTATGAAGACGTTAAATCTAATTTGTTGTCTAAAGAAAAGCTTGATCATGAAGTGCATTATGAGGATAAAGCCCAGGGCTTGTTTGTTAGAGGTAGATCACAAGACAAAGGGAGTACAACTAAAAAAAAGTTCAGATCTAAATATAGAGGACGTAAGAGCAAGCCTGTCTATACTCCTCTTGTGGCTCACTTTAAGATATCTTCTGAATTCTGTCTGAAAACAGAGGAAGTGGTTGAAATGATGTCTAACATTCCCTATTCTAGTGTAGTTGGTAGTCTTATGTACGTCATGGTTTGCACTAGACCTGATATTGCATGTGCAGTAAGTATGGTGAGTCGGTATATGCATAATCTTGGTAAGTATCATTGGGATGTGGTGAAGTGGATTTTTTTACACTTGAAAGGTACAGTTAATCTTGGTTTGATTTTTGACAGGAAGAAGGTGACGTCTAATGTTGTTGTTGGGTTCGTTGATTCTGATTACGCCGGTGATCTTAATAGGCGTCAATCTCTCTCCAGATACATCTTAACTTTACATTCTGGTGCTATCAGTTGGAAAGCATCTTTGCAATCCATTGCTACTCTAACAACTATAGAAGCGGAGTATGTTGCAGCTACTGAAGGTGTGAAGGAGGCTACGTGGTTACGTGGTCTTATTCTTGAGCTTGGTGTTTCACAAGATACTACTATTGTGTTTTCAGACAGTCAGAGTGCAATATATCTCACAAAATTGATGCTTATCATTCCAAGACTAAGCATATTAGTGTGAAATATCATTATATCGGAGATACAATGACTGCGGGAGAGATAGTAGTTAAGAAAGTTCACACTTTGGAGAATTCTGCAGATATTCTTACTAAGCCACTTTTCATTGCTAAGTTCAAATATTTTTTGAACTTAGCTGGTGTTTACATCACTTGATTGCCCTTCGGGGCTTTTATGGAATGACGAGCATCTATTAAATCTGAGTGAATATGGAGATTGTTAAGGTTGCCTTAAATTTCTCTTACTGTTGATTATGCCATGTTATGTCGGCATACACCAGTTCGTTCAAAGTGTTTCATGCTCCAGTTCTTTTTTTAAGACTTGGCCAGCTCTTCTTGGCACTTGCAGAATTTTAGGACAGTTGAGAAGATGTGACGGTTGTGCAGCTTACTAACCAATTTTTTTCCTGGAAGTGGAGCCTATTTTTCTGGGGCATTTCTTTTATGCTTATATACTATCTCTACTGCTTGAAACAGAGAATGAGAATAAATGTACTGATTTTTTTTCTTTTTTCCTCATTCTTGAATTTTAAGTTCTTGAGGACTTGATTGTACTCTACCTTCCACATGGTGAATTTTCTCGTCGTTGCCCATGATTTTTTCCCGACTTGGGTTTTTCCACATTAAATCTCTGTGTCATCTATTTCATTTTCAGATTTCTTTCTCGATTGTTTATATCTGTCTTTTTTATGTATGCTAGTTCCTAACAAAATATATATATATATTATTGTCACTTGAGCCGGCCCTACTCCATATTTGCATGCCTATCTGGCCTTCGACATCTCCCAACATATTATGATTGGAAGCACCTAGATCATCATTTTGTGAACTGCATTTCTAGCGTGAGTTTTCCACCAATCGTGCAACTGGCTTTTATATATATATATAAGATTGTCTTACTTTTCTTATTAGTTTGTCCCAAAAAGTTTGACACATTTCTATATTTAGAAACAATTTAACTTTATGAGATGATTTATAACCACATAAATAACTAAAGCTTATTTTGGACCCCATATTTCAAAAGTATTCTTTATTTTTTTAAACTCAGTGTCAAGTCAAACTAAGACAATCTCTTTCGGATGGAGAAAGTATTACACGTGGAGTATTATTATAATCTAACCTCATTCATCTCTTTTATGTTTGTACATCGATCAATATATCTTTTTCAACTTTCCTTTTCTATTTTTACTTTTTTTTGTTATAGATTGATGTGATCAAATCAAAGAAGGGTTTCGACGTCGCCTTTCGTGCATTAGTTGTGCCTTTGCCGGATGTTTATTCGTCCACTCCTTCACATACGTAGAGCTCCACCTGGCAGAAAGTTATAGACATCTATCGTATATAGGCAGAATACCTAATAGCCCTCCTGATAAGTGGTGATTTTTACTAGGGGTGTTCATGGTCCGGTTTGACTCAGTTTTTAGTTAAAATCAAACCAAATTAATTAAGTCAATTTTTTTAATATTAACATCAAATCAAACCATTATAGTATAAATTCTATCGGTTCCGATTTTGTCGATTTTATTGGGTTAATTCGGTTTTTTTGGTTTTTAATGGTTTAAATATATTTTATAATACAAAGAATTTTTGCATTAAAAGGTAACGAAATACGGATTTGACCATGATCCATTTAAATCTAAGAATCTTCTTGGTTAATTCATTAACTTTATGTATAGGCCTATGGCAATGGGTATATTGATTGTGTGAGAGTAAATGAGTCGGATGAGTGAGTTTTTTTCACCTTTAGCAATGAGAGTAAATCCGTAAAGGATTTGGATAATAATATATATTACTAATTATACCAGTAGTATTACGAATATAATAATATATATTACCAATTATACTAGTAATAGTATGCGTATAATTTAATAACTATATATTGGTAAAATTATGAATATAATAATATATTAGTACTAATTATACACATTTATGAATATAATAATATATTTATAATTATACAAGCAATATTATGAGTATAATAATATATAATATAACAATGGGAAAAAGATATACTATATAATTAAAGAGAGAAGGCTGGTAGAAAAGAGAAAAAAGCTAAATTTTCATTATCAATAAAATTATTGTTTATGTTACTGGCAAAACCATTCTTTGAAAGAATTAGTCCAAAACTAAATATATGTTGAGCATGAAATTAGGGATCTAAGGTTGTTAGAATCCAAAATTAAATAATTAAGGTAACCGTATTCTTCACTGTGTTTGTGATGGAGATACGGGTGTAAAGAATGTAAAGTAAGTAATTCTACTAAGAAATTGTAAATATTTTAAAATGGTGTACAGTAACGTTTTTTCCCCAATTTAAATTTGTATTGGACTTGAAATATATAGATATATCGGTTGGGTTCGGATTTTTTTGATTTAACACCAAACCAAACCAAAACGTTATTGGTTTTTAAAATTAAAAACCAAACCAAATCAAACCGAGTTGGTTTTCAGTTTATTAAATCGATTTGACTCAATTTATCCGTTCGGATCGGTTTTTCAATCTCATTTGAACACCCCTAATTTTCACCACTTTATTACTACCGTTTACTATAGTTTTGAGTTCAAAAGTGATCAATAAACTAAAAATGCTAATAAAATGTGTTTGATTTGAGGTAATTGAAGTAATCCAATTGGCCATGTGCAACTTAGATTATTAGCGTGAGAAATTGCTGAACATTGAAGAAAATGGAAAATATAGGAGTTCTCGAAGTACATGGGTAATAAAAAAACAATCACTTACTATTCATTTGAAAAAAACAACATTTGCATTAACTACAGCTTGTTTTTCACAAATATTTTCCCAGTCAAACCACAAGTGAGAGCTTCATTAGGTATATTCTTGATAAGATGAACACCTTCACCAAAGACAACTCCCATGCCCATATGCAAATGAGGTTCAATATGGCAATGAAAAGCCCATACCCCTGGATTATTTGCCACAAATCTTAATGCAGCCCATCCATAAGGAAAAATCACAACAGTATTTCTCAATGGTGGATTCTTTAAGTTGAATTTCTCAACATCTTTTTTGACAAATTTTCCATCTCCATATCCTAAAATCCAAAAATTGTGTCCATGCAAATGCCAAGGGTGAATTTCACTGACATTTTCAGCTAAGGCATTTGCATTTTGGAGGATTATGTCAATGGTTGTGTTGAACTTTAACATGTAAACACCATTTCCATATGTTGAATTAGGGTATGGTGGTTGTTTCATGATGTTATAGTTTTTTGAGAAGGTATTTGGAGGAGATTTAGTGTTAAATGCATTGTTTATGCCATATTTGATTGATCCTAAATAGGGTGTGGTAGGAAAGACTAAAGAAATGTTGTTGATAGCCCATCTTGTGTAACCTTCAATCCTGTTCTTACAAACACAAATAAATATTAGTAATAAATCTCACAATTTAAAATTAAAGACCACTCACATAATTCAACATAGTAACAGAACAAACAAATGTCCTAGATCCAAGTCTTATATACTCCCTCTGTTTTAATTTATTTATCTTACTTTCCTTTTAATTAGTCCGTTTAAAAAATGTATCTTTCGTTATTTGACAACTCTTTAATTTAAACACCTCACATGGCATGTTTAAAACCATAAGATTGAAGGCATTTTGACACATTATATTATACATACTTTAGTTTAAGATCACATAATCTAAAAGTCTTATTTACTTTTGACAAGTAAAATTAAGGTGAACAAATTGAAACTGAAGGAGTATCACTTATCAAAAAACATATTTTCATGTGTTTTCTCCAAAAAAACAATAATCTCAAGGGATACTGCAAATATCATTCAAGTTAAATCCAGTAACAATGTACATTTTTCTTTTACATTATTAGTGTAATTTAATGTATGAAGTATCATTTTTACTAAATTACCAATTAATGTTTTATAGAAATTTACATATAAGTACCTTATAAGTAATCTGATTAATTATATGTAAATTACTTTTATATTCTATGTGCATATACTTAAACTCAAACAAGTAATACAAGATTTAGCTTATTTATACTAACTATACAAAAAATTTACATTCAATGTATTTTGCCTTATGACAACAAGAAACTTACCTTTTTTCTAGGTTATGAATCCCATCTTTTATGGACTATTAACTGTCGTTATCTTTTGGATTTAGTTTATTTATATGGATAGTGTTGATGTTGGATGGATGTTGTGACAACATCTGTAAATGCTCAGGACAACATCTTATGAAAATAAGAATGTTGCCTGCAATGTTGTGACAACATTTCTGTAACGATTTTGCCTATTCTTCCGGCCAAAACAGGTTGTGTTACTGCAAGTAAAAAATGACCTAGGCAAGCTAACAATAATGTTGTGTTTAAAACGTGGTAAAAGAAACAGTCAAAGCTTGGAGAGAAAGCAGCGTGAAGATCAAGTCTAGAACGTTAAGCTTTTTAAGGAGCAAGAACCGGTCCAAGCTAAAGTCTTCTTTTACTCAGCCTCCGCAACCAACCAGTGAGGATTTCAAGGGAAGTTCCACACTATAAATAGAGGGGAACTTCAGAGTATCGATATCCAGATTTAAACGAGAAGAATTACCAAGAGAGCTCTCGCATATTTACCTTAGAAACTGGATCAACACACTTAGCCTAAAGTAGCATAACAACATCTAGTCCCACGTTACTATGCCCAGATTCTAGATCAAGCTTATATTTAAAACAATAGTAATGAAGATGTTGTATTTGTCTTTTTAGATCTTTTAACTTTATGCTGAAGTCATCTGCGACTTCACTTTTGTTTGTAATTTTTTTTTCGCATTTATTGTTCAACTTTGTTAAAAGAAAATCATTTGTAATTGTATATAATTTATACAATTCTTTGGTCATTGACCATCAAGGGATATATTAATATATACCCTTGAAAATATAAATCTGTGTCTCTTTACTTTTCCGCTGCATTTACTCTATAAAGGTTTATAACTGTTTTAGCACAATGTTGCATCAGATGTTGACACAACATTGAAGGCAACATACAGAAACTGTTTGAATTGTTCTAGCTGTTACGATTTTATTCTTACATATTCTTGCTTATCCGTAGCCCCGGACCCAACAAGTGGTATCAGAGCCAACACTTGATACAATAAGTGTTTGATTCTAAATATTACGGCTATGGACTCAGCCATACAAAATGTTGGTAGACTTTCAATTCTTGACGGAACTAACTATGCCTATTGAAAAATCCGACTACGTTCGCACATCAAATCCATTGATGTTCGAGCTTGGAGATCAGTTTTCGAAGGCTATGTGATTCCCAAGTACCTAGCAGACGAGGATGGTGATGTACTTACCAAACCTGAATCTGAATGGACCGCGGAATTGATCAACAGTACGAGCTTTAATGAAAAGGTCCTAAATGCGATATTTGGATAGGTCGATCTCTATATGTTTAAACTTATCCAGAATTGTACTACGGCCAATGACGCTTGGGAGACCTTACAAACTCATTGTGAAGGTACCTCAAGTGTACGACGTACAAAGCTTCGCATGATTTTGAGCCAATACCAACGCTTAAGGATGGAAGAATCTGAAGACATAAAATCCTATTTTGAAAAGTTAATTGACATTGCTAATCAGTGTCAAGTGCTTAGTTCTCCTTTAACCAACACACAACTTGTGGATAAAACTCTCAGATATCTTCCTGAAAGGTTTAATACTAAGATTTGTGCTATTGAAGAGGCCCATAATCTTGATACTATGCATTTACATGCCTTGATGAGCATCTTTCAAACATATGAGATGAACATGAAGAGACAAAGAGATCTGTACAAAGACAAAACTTTGGCACTCCAAGGACAAACCTCAGAAACTGAATTGGAAAATGAGGAAGAAAACTTGGAGGAACTGGAAAATGGTGCAACTGTTTCCTTACTTACTCGTCGATTCAATTCGATGGTGAGAAAGATCAACAATGATCGCAATAAAGCCAAATACAAACAGCATCAAAACCCACTTTTTAATAAACAGCCGAATAAGTCATTTTCTGATCAAAGTAATCACAATCCACTGAGGAAATCTAACTCCGACAGTACCAATTTTAATCCCAAACAAGTCGAGGGAGTGCAATGTCATGCATGCTCGGGTTGGGGACATTATGCTAATGAGTGTACAAACACCCTTAGAAAAATTGGTAAGGTCATGTGGGTAACTCTTAGCAATGATGAGAATGAAGAGGAGGAATGAGATCAAGAAGAAGAACCACAGGCAATGCTGGCATCCGTGTTTGAACACTCACTATCTGACGATGAAGATGTTGTTGACAATGTTGCGACAACATCAGGAACAACATCAGACTCAACATCTGGAATGTCTTCAACATCAGAGAGGTATGTATACTTTGACTATTCTGATGTAAATTATTTTAGTGGATTTAATTCTTCATCTGAGGCTGTAAATTTGGATTTAGTTGACTCCAAAGATGACGTAATAAAGGAATTACAAAGTCTTTGTAAAGCCTTAATAACTGAATCTGAACAACTAGATTCAAAAGCAAAATTATTGACTCTTGAGAATAGCAATCTGAAAGGCACAATCAACCGATTAGAGGTGACACTTACCAAGAAGGACCTAGAGCTTGGTAAGATTCGTGCACGATTGAACGTAGCTGAGACCACCTTTCAAAGGCTCAATATGGGAACCTCCAAACTTGATGAAATATTGAACTTCAATAAACCTACAGTGGTTGGGCTTGGGTACCAATCCCCTAGCAAAACAAATACTTTCAGAATCCATAGTCAAACTGAGAGGATAAAATTTGTCAAAGAAAATCCGAGTAATTCTCAGATCACTAAGATTGGATCGAAGTTTGTATGTAACTTCTGTAAAAAGTCAGGACATCTTATGCCTTACTGCTACAAACTTCAAAACTCTGCACTCAGAATATTGCCTAAAATGTCGTCAGCAATGTTGCCCAACATCACTGACAACATTCAAAGCAACCAGGCTAAAAGCAGAAGGAAAAAAAAGGAATGGGTACCCAAACTGAATCTGAAATGTAATGTGTGCATAACTGTTTTGCGTACTAACATTACAGGTTCTTGGTATTTCGATAGTGGTTGCTCACTTCATATGACAGGTGCCAAATACCTATTGAAGGAGTATGGAGCATTCAATGAAGGATACGTGACCTTTGGAGGAGGAAGTAAGGGTAAGATAATTGGTAAAGGAACTCTTAATGTACCGGATGTACCAGCCTTGAAAAATGTTCTTCATGTAGAAGGTTTGGTTGCTAATCTTCTTAGCATAAGCCAACTATGTGATGATGATCTCGAGGTGAAATTCAACAAGCTTGGATGTAAAGTTACAGATTCTGCGGATAAATGTGTCATGTCAGGAATCCGAACAGGAGATAATTGCTATCTAGTCGGTAGACAAGAGTTTTGCAACTCCGCAAAGGTAGGTGACTTGACACTTTGGCATCAAAAGTTGGGACATGTCAACTACGACACCTTGGAGAAGCTGATCTCATTTGAAGCTGTCAGAGGCATTCCCAGACTGGATCCAAAAGATAAAATACTATGCAAAGATTGTTTGAAAGGAAAGCAGACCCGAGTCTCTCACAATGTTGTCCAACATGACGGATAACATTCAGGTACGTCTCATTATTTCAAATTATTGCATATGGATCTTATGGGTCCAATCGAGGTAGATAGCCTAGGAGGGATGAGATATTCTTATGTGATAGTAGATGATTTTTCCAGATTCACTAGGATCTATTTTTTAAAGGAAAAATCACAAACCTTTGAGATGTTTAGAACACTTTACTCTAGGATTAAGAACCTGTTTTGTTCTTCGATTTTTAGAATTAGATCTGATCATGGAAAGGAGTTTGAAAATCAAACCTTTGTAAAATTTTGTGAAAAGAAATGCATATTCCATGAATTTTCGGCACCAAAAATACCACAACAAAATGGGGTTGCTGAGAGAAGGAACAGAACTTTACAAGAAATGACTAGAGTTATGTTAAGTTCTAAGCAATTGTCAAAGAGGTTTTGGGCAGAAGCCTTGAACACGTCATGTCATATAACTAATAGAATTTATTTAAGGTCAGGGACCAAGATGACACCCTATGAACTGATAAATGGAAAGAAACCTACAGTGCGGTACGTTCATGTCTTTGGGTGTGTGTGCTATATTCTTAATGACAGGAATAAACTGGCCAAATTTGACTCTAAGAGTGACAAGGAAATATTCGTTGGCTACTCTCAGAATAGCCATGCTTATCGAATATACAATCTTCGGACAAAGACTATACAAGAATCAGTCAATGTTATTTTTGATGACCTGCTAGATATATCTGGTAGATCTTGAAAAAACAACATTGTGGTTGCAGTTGAAGAAGAGCAACCCACTGAAGAAACAGATGTAGTCCCAGATGTTGTCCCAACATCAGAAGAAACATCTGAACCTCAAAGAGAGAAGACAGGGGACGAAATTGAGGAGGAGACTGCTACTGAACTGAATGATCAAGTGAGAAGAGACCCTCCATCGAGGATTAGAAGGAACCATCCACCCGATCAGGTGATAGGGGAGTTTTTGAGAAAAGGCGTACAAGATGGAAAGAGCCAGTGAATTATCGAGAAATGGTAAGGTATGTGTGCATATCCACCATATACCAACAGGTAAGTCCTTCTTGTCTTACATCTACTTTGGAACCTAAAAATATTGGGGCAGCATTAAAAGATAATTTTTGGATTCAGGCCATGCAAGAAGAGCTTAAACAATTTGCCCGAAATGAGGTTTGGGACTTGGTACCACGACCCAACAACACAAATGTTATTGGTACCAAGTGGATATTCAAAAACAAATCAGATGAGTTAGGGAAGATTGTCAGGAACAAAGCTCGACTTGTTGCTCAAGGATATACACAAGTAGAAGGTATCGACTATGACGAGACCTTCACTCATGTGGCTAGAATTGAGTCAATAAGATTGCTTCTTGTTATTACTTGCTATCTAAAGATTACCTTGCACCAAATGGATGTTAAAGGTGCCTTCCTCAATGGATACCTGGACAAAGAAGTATATGTTGAACAACCAAAGGAATTTGAGGATCATCACCATCCACATCATGTGTACAAACTAAAGAAAGCTTTGTACGGACTAAAATAAGCCCCACGTGCATGGTATGGTCGTCTAACTAACCTCCTTGTTGAGTTTGTTTTCACCCGTGGAGAAGCTGACAGAACATTATTTATTAAAAGACACGGTGTAGATGTAATAATAGCTCAAATCTATGTTAATGATATTGTTTTTGGTTCGACTACAGAATCCTTCTTGAAGTCGTTTGTCGAAGCAAAGTCGACAACATTTGAGATGAGCATGATTGGAGAACTAACATTTTTCTTAGGCCTGCAGATTAAACAGAATGAAGATGGGATCTTTGTATCTCAAAGCAAGTACGCCAAGAATCTTGTTAGGAGATTTGGTCTATAAAATGCTAAACACATGAAGACTCAAATGGGCTCTACGCAACAGGTATGTAAAGACAATGTTGGACAAGATGTTAACCCAATATTGTACCGATCTATAATAGGTAGCCTTTTATACCTTACTGCCAGTAGCCCCGATATCATGTTTGGCGTATGTGTTTGCGTCAGGTTCCAAGCCAGTCCCAAGGTATCTCATTTTAATGTTGTGAAACGTATCATTCGATATGTTGCCGATACAAGTGACTTGAGAATTTGGTACTCCAAAGACACTAATCCTAATCTAATAGGATATAGTGACTCGAATTGGGCAGGTGATGTAGACGAAAGGAAAATCACTAGTGGTGGGTGTTTTTATCTTGGCAATAATCTAGTCTCATGGTACAGTCGTAAAAAAAATTGTGTATCACTCTCGACTGCCGAATCTAAATATGTGGCAGCCGAAAGTTGTTGTGCTCAACTGATTTAGTTACGACATATGCTAGATGACTATGGCATATCTAATAACTCCATGATTTTGTACTGTGATAATTTGAGTGCTATTAATATTTCCAAAAATCATGTTCAGCATTCACGCACAAAGCGCACATATATAAGACATCATTTTCTAAGAGACTTAGTGGAAAAACAACTAGTTCAAATCGAACATGTTGATACTTTTTGTCAACTGGCTGACATTTTTACCAAACCTTTAGATCATGAGAGATTTTTTAGCTTGAAAAAATCTCTTGGTCTCTGTTTTCTTTGAAAATAAGACAGGCTAGGTAGATGTTTTCCCAACATTCTGGATAACATTTACTGTTGAGTCAATATACAGGATAAGTGTTGTAGTGATGTTGCAATGTTTTTTTTAAAAAGATTCAAGCATGACTCTAAAATGACAAAATAAGAAGGCAAAGCCTCTACTATAAGATTTGGTTGTATACAAAAAGAGCAAAGCTCTAAGATCGGTATCGTTCCTATTCTATAGGAGTACCACATAAGGTTGAAAATTCCTCAATATTGTTTAAACTGTATGTGTTCAAATAAGTTGATTAAGGACAATGGTAAAATGTTACATTAGTCCAGCGATCAGTCTCATAGAGAACATATACAGAAGTATCATCTGTCAAATCAGAAAATCTTTTGAGTCTCATAATGCTTGTTTAACTTTGTAAATGTTGCCAACATCATTAACAACATCGTGTTCCAGTACATTGATCAATCTGGTTTATCTTATTTTTTTCCTATTTTTGGTATTTAACACGTCTCTGTCTTTAACTGGAAGTCCAAAAATTCTGGAGGATCGTTTTTTTTAAATGATGATATGTGCTATGAAAATCCTTATTTTAGGTGTGTAAAGAGTTTTTATTCTTCTATACAATCTAAATTTAAGGAAAAGGAGTTTGAGTATAAGTATACTTTGCCATAATAAAACCTCCCATTTTTGTCTTGGAATTGTCACATCAGCCGACTATCAATCCATCAAACCATGGCAGCCCAAACAACACCGTCATTTCTCAAAACCCAAAGCTTCTCCAACACGCCCAATCCTTCAAAACCCTCTCCCATGTCTGTGTCCCCAAAATCCACAAACACCAAAGATTATTCTCCAATGTCGACTAGTCCAGCAAATAACAACAAGGTTTACAAGCATTATACTTCCATCAATGACTTAAAACCGGTCGAGGAGGACTGCACATAGGCTATGATCCTGCTTGGTTCAGATAATCCATTACAGGTGAGCTACCCAGACGATAATGAAAACCCAATCGATGTTGATGCAACATCTTATTTCTCGAACCTTGCCTCAAGACAGTCAAAATCGACATTTCCGACGCAAAGGTCAAAAAGGGTTTTCGAAAATCAATTTGGTGAATACCAGTCTGCCAAAAGATCCAGGGAAGAGTCGACTTTCCATGTTAATACTACCACAAGCAGCAGCACTGACACCAATTTCAGTGTGCCTAGTTCTTCCAGAACTCCATCAACTTCCACTCCACAAGCAGAAACTGAGAAGGAAAATGAAGAAAAAAAGATGTCAGATGACACACCTTTACGAAACTTCATTCCTAAAGGGGTCCGTAGAACATACTGGAATTTTGATAAAAATGTTGCCTCAACATCAAAGGCAATAGAAGAGAAAATAGACCCAGACTATGTTGCCCCAACATCCGAGGCAACACCTGCAGCCACCTCATTCGAACAAGAAAACAAACAGATTCTGAGGTAATTCCCTACTCTTCCATGTTTCAAACTAAATCATGCTCCAGTAACTGGAATTGGTTTAAAATAGAGGAGTTAGAGGGGAGAAGGTGATTGACCTAACTTTATTCTCCAAAAATTATTTAGTTGATTTCTTAAGTAGTCGAAAGATCTTAAGTTCTGTATCTGGTAAGAATCCTTATTGTGAGAAGGTGATTAGGGTGTTCTATGATAATCTGACGCTTGCTGTTAAGGACACAACCTCAAAGAAATTTGGGAAAGTGTACCTATACAACAAGGTATACAATTTTATACCTAATATCATCAACTCCACTCTTGGGATAATTATTAGTGAAAGAGAACCTCAACCAAACCCCACTGTGGAGGAACTCAATTCGATGATCAAGTACCTTACGGGGAATTTGATCACTGTTTGGGCTCCTCGCAGCCCTGTGTCAAAACTCACTGCCTTGTTTGCCACTTTGCACAAACTTGCTATATACAACTGGTTACCCTCCCTCAACGAGACAGTAGTGACCCTTGATCAAGCATCACTGCTTTTCAAGATTGGAAGGAATCAGAAAGTTGACTTAGGAACACTTATATTCAACCATGTTGTCAACTTGGCAGAAAGACAAAGCAACTCTGCCCTTTCATACCCCTCCTTGATCTTTCAAATCCTGCTCAACCAAGGTTTTAAGACTCCAAAAGGAGAAAAGCTGAGTCCAGCCTTAGAGGTTTACTCAGTACAGCGAGCAGTTGTTAACAGCAGGGACAAAGTTATTGACCTGCCCTGGGAGAAAGATGAATGGGACACTGAAACATCAAAGGATGTTGCCGACATTCCTGGCAACATTGCTCAAGGAAAGGTCCCAATGTCCAAAGACTGGCTTCGACAGCACATTGCTGAACTTGACAGGCAAATTCAAGACCTAGTGCGAGCCAGGAACTATTATGTGGGCTTACTTTCTTCACAAAAAGGGGGAGATGATGATGCTGATGCTGCTGCTGGAAGCAGACAGACAGGGGGAGCTGCTACTGATGAGGATGCAGGCCATGATGCAGGGGGAGAGGAGTTGAGATGATTTATTGATGACTACTTCTGATGCTATGAAGATGAAGATGGTGTTGCACAGAGTGATCGATCACAGAAAGCGGCTGGAAGCTACTGTGACTCAATTACTCTAGTCAAGGATCATCACGCTGATGGAGTTGTTGATTCAATGATGAATGTTTATTTGAATATTGGAGATACTGACATTTGGAATATTATTTGTGTTTGTAATATTTTACTTTGGGATATTTGGTCTGATCTTGCAGACATTGTGACTATTTTCTAAAGTTGTTTATATATGGTTGTCTGATGTGGATTGGTATGAATGGTTACTATAAACTGATTACACAATTGATGTAAGTAAGTCTACAGTAACAAAACATAACTCCTATCTAATCAAATCATCGATACTACACTGCTTGGAATTTAACATTGCAGGTTAAGGGGGAGCATAGCACTGATCCTGATGATTCTTGGAATATAAGGACTACATCGGGAATCAGTATCCTAGTCATTTTCGCTTCGTATGGAGTTTTGTGAAGAAAGGCAAAAGGGGGGAGATTGTTGATGTTGGATGGATGTTGTGACAACATCTGTAAATGCTCAGGACAACATCTTATGAAAATAAGAATGTTGCATGCGATGTTGTGACAACATTCTTGACAACATTTCTTTAACGATTTTGCCTATTCTTCCGGCCAAAACAGGTTGTGTTACTGTGAGTAAAAAATGACCTAGGCAAGCTAACAATGATGATGTGTTTAAAATGTGGTAAAATAAACAGTCAAAGCTTGGAGAGAAAGCAGCGTGAAGACCAAATCCAGAATGTTGAGCTTTTTAAGGAGCAAGAACCGGTCCAAGCTGAAGCCTTCTTTTACTCAGTCTCCGCAACCAACTAGTGAGGATTTCAAGGGAAGTTCCACACTATAAATAGAGGGGAACTTCAGAGTATCGATATCCAGATTTAAACGAGAAGAATTACCAAGAGATCTCTCGCATATTCACCTTAGAAACTGGATCAACACACTTAGCCTACAGTAGTATAACAACTTCTAGTCCCACGTTACTATTGCTGCCCAGATTCTAGATCAAGTTTATATTTCAAGCAGTAGTAATGAAGATGTTGTATTTGTCTTTTTAGATCTTTTAACTTTAGGCTGAAGTCATCTGCGACTTCACTTTTGTTTGTAATTTTTTTTCGCATTTATTGTTCAACCTTGTTAAAAGAAATTCATTTGTAATTGTATATAATTTATACAATTCTTTGGTCATTGACCATCAAGGGATATATTAATATATACCCTTGAAAATATAAACCTTGTGTCTCTTTACTTTTCCGCTGCATTTACTCTATAAAGGTTTATAACTGTTTTATCACAATGTTGCCTCAGATGTTGACACAACATTGAAGGCAACATCCAGAAATTGTTTGAATTGTTCTAGCTGTTACGGTTTTATTCTTACATATTCTTGTTTATCCGTAGCCCCAGACCCAACAGATAGTGTGGAATATCTTGATACACAATTAAAGTACTTTAACGTGTTATAGCATGTAATCTGTATTATTTTTCTAGTTATTAACCATTTTATTTGTAAGTATCTTTATATGTATGTTAAATCAATAAGAAAAGCTCCATAATCTTTTTTATTGAATCTTTCTTAAATTTCATGTTCAGTCAAACACTCTTAATGAAAGTACATGTTTTGCGTGTTGAGAAGCAAAATACGACGATTTTGTCGAGTTGGAGGCTTAGGAGACGACCCCATCAAGCCAAGGATTTTGTTAGAGAAGGCTTTGCTGTAATCGTTCCAAAGAGGTGGCACCGGTGGTGGTGAATTTGGAATTTTAGAAGCAGAATTAGGAATGTAGTTCAATATGGTGAGGCCTTGTGGTGTTTTAGGTTCTCTTCCTCTTACACTTGTTGAAATCCAGTAGTTGTTTGAAGGGTTTTGATCAGTGTTGAAGAGAATTGAATAGCTCTCACCTGAATAAATGTCCATATTATCCACAGTAAATGGTTGAATATAGTTTCCATCTACTTCAACCACCACCATTTTGTGACCCTATAGATGTAAAATCAACACAAGTATTAGAATTATTTTGTGAGAGCTCCTTAAAAGGAGAAATATCCATAAATAACCACGTTTTAACAATTGTAATTGAAAAATAATCATTGTCTTAGAGTATCAAAATCACAAAAGAAACTCTAGAATAATAACAGAGTTTCACATATGAATCTTTTGAAACTCCAGAATAACGGCTATTGTTTAAAGATAGGGTCAAAAACAAAAGATGTCTAATGGCGCTATTTCCCCTTATAAAAGGGAAGCCAAAATCATTTTCTAATACAATGAGAGGTTCATGGAAAATTAATCATAGACAACTAATCTCCTCGTATATGTTGTTTACATCAGATCAATAAATGAATGATATGTGTTTGCATTAAGCTTTTTTTATTTTACTATAAATAATTAATAGAGTTTTAACTTATATATACTGAAAGAGATAATTAAAGATTCTTTTTACAGTTCTCCGATTATTATGCAAAATCTTAAGTATATATTCCCTTGATTCATTCAAGTAGTACATCCTCTTATCCGATGTCTTAACATTTTTTATGAGCGTTGGAGTATGAGAGTGAACATAATTATTGGTCTTCAATGTATGAATTTGGACATCAATGTCTTAATTTTTTCTTTCTATCACACACACGAAACACACACAACATTTGTAGGTATATGTAAGTACAAAAAGAATATAAATTAGAATTTTATAGTTTACATTACTTTGTAAACATTTAAAAGAGTCATAATCAAATAGATAGTTTTTGCCACTTTCTCCAAACTTTTATTTGGTGGGCACAAAGGTGCATATTTCCGAAGTACTCAACTTTCCTAAAGCTATGTAGTTTTCAACTTTCCACCAAATATGCACAATTATCAGATTCTCTTTTTAAATGTTGTCCCTTGTATTAAAATTGTGACGATATAAATTAAAGAAGATCAATACGATTCTTGCGAAAGTACCAAATCAAGAAGTGGTCCAAAATTTCAATTTTAATGTTAACTTGTACTTAACTTATTCATTTTCTAATAGTAACAAACAAGAACGAGTCAATCTTTTCATTGTAAAACGAATTCAATCTCTTACTTTGGAAATGTAGCCTCAACTTTGTAATATTATATATATTTGCTATCATTTGAATGAAATACTCAAGAAATTAATATTCCTACATGGTATCAAGAGTCAAAGATCATTTGCCCTAATACCTATCTCTCCTACTACCGATTTCTTCCTCTTCCTTCTCCTAAACCCTAAAATTTTCGGCCACTTTTTCCAAAAAATCCTAAACCCTAGCCGACAATAACCACAACCCCCCCGGCTTACTCATATCCAAAACCCTAAGGGTTTTTCACTTCCTAAACATCAACCTATACTTCCTTTCTTCTCTAGGTTTTGATTTATTATGGAACCTATGGCCGAAAAACATTCCTTTTCATCCCGCTCTTGCCGTTAATAACGTCAAGAACTTTATCTCGATCACACTTGAAATGGAGAAAGGGAAATATACCTCTTGGGTAGAATTGTTCAAAATCCATTGCCGCGCCTATGAGGTAATCAACTATATCATACATTTCGAGTCATCTTCGAACGCCGGTTTGGTGAACAAAAAGTTATGGTCCTGGTTGGATGCTATTGTCCTTCAATGGATTTATGGCACCATATCCAACGATCTTTTATATACCATTTTGGAGCCGAATTCTACGGCTCAACAGACGTGGGAACGTCTACAAAATATATTTCAGGATAACAAGTTTCTAGAGCCGTTTATCTTGAACACCAATTTACTAATGTTCAATTGGATGATTTTTTCCAATATCTACTCTTATTGTCAGGAATTGAAGATGCTTGCGGACCAACTATCCAACGTTGGTTCGCCCATGACAAATCAACGGTTGGTCCTTCAGTCGATTGCAAGATTGAATGAACAATATGATGGGGTTGCTACGTTCATTCAGCAAAGTAATCCATTACCTCCTTTCTATGAGGCCTGTTCGAGGTTAATTCTCAAGGAAACACGGAAGATAAAACAGGCATCTTCTGGAGCATCCACCACTGGAACTGCTCTCGTCTCCACCAACTCATTATCCATAGATTCGGAGCCCTAAAATTCTAGTTCTGCGGGCAATAATAATCATCAAAATAATGGCAAAAACGGGGTTCAAACCATAACAATAACAAAGGGAAAAATAATGGTGGAAAGGGACGAAGACGTGGCGGTAGCCAACCCACCGGCGGCAGTAGGTAGTCCGGCAGTGGCAGTAATCAGTGGGGGCAGTACCCACCGTGGGTATGGTCCCCACAGTGGGCTGCCCCGTCATGCCCATACCCAACTTCTTCATAGGCCAAGCCTCCATCTTCAACTCGCCAACCTAGAATTCTAGGGTCTCGTCCCCAACATGCATTTGCGGCCCAGGCACTATCTTCTATAGGCTATGCGCCCACTGATATCAAACAAGTCATGAACAACATGAATCTAAGTGTTCCAGATAAGTCATGGTACATGGACACAGGGTTACGTCACATATGACGGCATCTCAAGGTAATCTCTCGTTTTATTCCAATATGAGCAATAATAAAAATATTATTGTCGACAGTGGTCAAAATATTCCGATTCGTGGTATTGGTCAGATAACACTACCCTATCTACACCTACCATTATACTTGAAAAATGTCCTACATGCACCAAAATTAATTAAGAACTTGATATATGTTAGACGTTTTACAATTGACAACAATATTTCTGTGAATTTTGATTCGTTTGGCTTTTCTATGAAGGATTTTCAAACGGGGATGCCACTCATGAGATGTAATAGCACGGGGACTTGTATCTCATCACCTCTGTTTCCAACAACCTCATAACCAAACCATCCACATTTGCTGCCATTTCACCTATTATATGGCATAATCGGTTGGGACACCCAGGAGCACCAGTTTTTAATTCTCTTAGGAAGAATAATTTGTTTTCTTGTAACCAAATTTTGGACTCTTCTGTTTTCCAATCTTGTGTATTTGGTAAACAGGTTAAGCTCCCTTTTGCGTCCTCTACTTCTCATATTTTTATGCCATTTGATATTTGCATTGTGATTTGTGGACATCCCCTGTTTTGAGTTCTGCATGTCATAAGTACTATCTGCTAATTCTAGATGATTCGAATTTTTTGTGGACTTTTCCCTTAGGACATGAATCACAAACCTACACCATTTTAAAACAATTTAGTGTTTTTATCAAAACTCAATTTGTCAAATCCATTAAATGTTTTCAGTGTGACAATGGGGGGGGGGAATTCATAAATACCCAATTTAAAGATTTTTGTCACCAAAATGGGATGCCTTTGCGTGTTTCGTGTCCACATACATCACCACAAAATGGAAAAGCCTAAAGAAAAATTCGAACAATTAATAATATGACTCGCACCATCCTTGTGCATTCTTCCACACCACAGAATTTTTGGCACCATGCACTTCAAATGACAACATATCTTTTAAATATTCTTCCTAGTAAATTGTGCCATGCACGGGATTTTTTGTCCCAAGCGTTAGTTTAACTTACTATCTTCAGTCCAACCATCACCTATACCAAAAAATTCCAAAGCAGCCTTATCAGACCCGAATTAAAAAGCTGTCATGTTAGACGAAATTAATGCTCTTATTGAAAATAAGACGTGGGAATTAGTACCCCGTCCATCTATTGTGAATATTATTAGGTCTATGTGGGTTTTCTACCACAAAAGGAATTATGATGGCTCATTTTCGAGATACAAAGCTCATCTTGTTGGTGATGGCAGGTCTCTACAGGTTGGAGTAGATTGTGGAGAAACTTTTAGTCCGGTGGTTAAGTCAGCAACTATCTGGACTATTCTTAGCCTGACACTGTCAAAATCCTGGACCATTCATCAGTTAGATATCAAAAATGCATTCTTGCGTGGCCATCTACAGGAGACTGTTTACATGCACCAGCCGCTGGATTTCCGAGACTCTACACATCCAGATTATATTTGTCTCCTGAAAAATTCCCTATATGGTTTGAAACATGCTCCATGGGCATGGTATAACATGTTTCCAGGTTTTATATCCACTATTGGTTTCTCACACAGCAAGTCTGATCAATCATTATTCATTTATAAGAAAATAAGTGACATGGTGTATATCATCTTATATGTAGATGACATCATTCTCACTGCATCATCTACCTCACTTCGCCTGTCTATTATGTCCCGTCTCACAACAGAATTTGTGATGAAGGATTTGGGTCCGTTAAATTATTGTTTGGGCATTGTTGTCACTCAATATGCAGGTGGTCTGTTTCTAAGTAAAATTAAATATGCCGAGGAGATCCTTAAAAAGTCGTATGTCCTCTTCCAAAGCCATCACACACTCCAGTGGATACAAAAGCCAAATTGAGTAACAATGCAGGGACTTCGTACAGTGATCCTACCCACTACCACAGTCTCGCAGGGGCCTTGCAGTACCTCACTTTCACGAAACTTGATATCTCCTATGCCGTTCAGCAGGTGTATTTATATATGCATGATCCGAAAGAAGAACATATGGGAGCTCTCAAAAGGATTCTGCGGTACATCCAGGGTACTATTCATTTTGGATTACATTTGTATAAATCTACCATCTTGACTCTCTCATCTTATACCGATGCGAATTGGGGTGGCTTTCCAGACATACGACGTTCCACCGCGGGTTATTGTGTGTTTTTGGGAGATAATCTGATTTCATGGTCTTCCAAATGTCAGGTAACTTTGTCTCAATCGAGTGCTAAGGCAGAATATCGGGGGGTGGCCAATGTGGTCGCTGAATCGTGTTGGCTCTATAACCTTCTCTTATAGCTCCATTGTGCGGTTGAGAAGGCAATTGTTGTTTATTGTGATAATGTGAGTGCGATATACCTATCCGGTAATCTTGTTCAGCATCAACTCACAAAACATATCGAAATAGATATCTTATTCATCCAAGAAAAGGTTGCCCGTGGACAAGTCAGTGTTCTCCATGTATCGTCCCGTTATCATATTGCAGACATCTTCACGAAAGGTCTTCCACGCGTACGTTTTGATGATTTCAGGGACAGTCTCAGTATCCGAGAACCTCCCGCTAAGACTGCGGGGGACTGTAAGAATAATTATGGGGCAATCCCATAATTATCTCCAATCACTACTAATTAAGAATATTATAATATTATACTTAGGAGTGTAAATCAATTTGTCATCAATTAGTTAGGATGATTAGCATCTTATATTTTATGTAAACTTAAATTAATACTACATTATAATATTATATATATATATGCTATCATTGAAATGAAATACTCAATGAATTAATCTTCCTACACTATCTCCTATGCTATTTAACCTCCACTTCAAAAGCTCCTAACTAAGAAAAATGATTGAAGTGTAAGTAAGTTGACTCACACTTTTATCATAACTTATTCAACCAATGAGTCAACATTTCAATAGTAAAATGTACTCCCTTTTTACCTTGAAAATAAAGAGTAACTACTAACTCTAAACCCCATATAGTGTGTTCTCAACTTTCAACAACTCTATTCCTACGCTATTAAATTCCAAACCTAAGAACTTTAAATGAATTAAAGGACCCTTTCGACATTGCACAAAAATCATTATTTACGTTCGATAGAACTAAAAAGCTACTCCTAGCGATTTGAAGTGCGCAGTGCAGGCAAACTGATTCTGACATCATGATCTTCATGAAAAAAGAATAAGAATTGGCTCATGCAATTACTTTAGGGTTGCAAATTAGAATAATAACTTTGTAAAAGTGGAAAGAATGACCTTATTATTTTGAAGTGATAAAAGGTAAATAAGGGTATTTTGTGCCTTACCCCCATAGCCAAGTTGAGTGAAGACAATGCAGTGCTGCTGGCCACCCTAAGCCTCTAAGTCTTGTTTGGATGCACATGGAGAATCTGGGGTGCGTACTGCTCATCGCCTCTTAACTTGCACTGAGGAGCTGCTGATTTGCTAAGTTGCGCCGCAAGAGAACAATTGAATTGACCTCTTCCATTCATCAACAAAGCCTACTTTAATTTCACATAATAAGGGAATTTAAATAAAAATATAAACCTCCATTAAATAAAATAAACTTTTAATAGGAAAATGTTCAATAATATTTAAAAATGCGTATTTTGAAATTTTCATTTCATAAAATTGTATTATTTTATCTCAATAGTGCTCCCTTGGCCACATATTTAATTAGAAGATTCAAAAAGGAAGACTAATGATATTGTGAAGAAATTATTATGGGAAAAAAATACTCGATATATTATTATTAATGAAAGAAATAATCCCCTTGATTATTTTCATTAATTGAATAGATATATATACAAGTTACAAAATAGGAGAATCCTATTCCTATTTGATTTCTAAATCCTTATTCTACCATAATTCTAACTATACAATTATGGTATGTGTATATCCTAAATATGGTAAGAGTATGTCCTAATATACTACAAATATATTACAATAGACATTCCTTGATATACAAGAATTGTCCTACTGTTTTGCTGCCCTATTTCCGTAGTGGGCCATTTCGTCCCGTGCCATTTGGGTCGTCTTACATTGGCCGCCACTTTGCCTCTATTGGCTGCCTTTGTTTATCTTGTTTTGTATACCGTGATATATCGCTGTATATTCGGTGTATATCACGGTATATTACCTCTGTTTAACACACCCATGATCATAGCGGACGGTCTTGAACGTTGAGATCGTCCCTAAAATCTTCAAAGAGAAATTGGTAGACCCTTTGTAAAGATGTCTGCAATTTGATAACGAGACGGGACATGGCATACGCGAACTTGACCCTTTGCAACCTTTTCACGGACAAAGTGAATGTCCATTTCGATATGCTTGGTCCGTTGGTGTTGAACTGGGTTGCCTGAAAGGTAGATGGCACTAATGTTATCGCAATATACCAAGGTTGCCTTCTGAATGGGACAATGAAGTTCCAAAAGCAAATTACGTAGCCAACATGATTCGGAGACCACATTTGCTACCCCTCGATATTCTGCCTCGGCACTTGAGCGTGATAGCGTTGCCTGACGCTTTGCCGACCAGGAGACCAAGTTGTTGCCAAGGAACATACAGTAGCCAGAAGTCGACAGTCTGGTGTCGGGACAACCACCCCAATCAGCATCCGTGTAGGAAACAAGTGTGGATGTAGATGACGGATACAAGTGCAACCCATAGTCTAGTGTCCCCTGAATAATCGAATGATGCGTTTGATTGCATTCATGTGCTCAACTCTGGGATCATGCATGAATAAACACACCTGCTGAACTGCATATGTAATATCGGGTCTGGTAAAGGTAAGATACTGGAGGGCCCCTGCAAGACTGCGATAGCGGGTCGGGTCCTCGTATGGTTCACCTGTTGTGGCACTTAGCTTTGGGTTTGCATCAACTGGCGTGGAAGTGGACTTACAGGATGACATCCCAGCCCTCTCTATGATCTCAGTAGCATACTTCCGTTGAGACAGAAATAAGCCACCTGAATGACGTTTGACGGCAATCCCCAAAAAATAACTCAACGACCCTAAGTCCTTCATAGCAAATTCAGAACTGAACTGAGCATGGCCATGATAGACTGACGCAAAGCATCGGAGGAGGCAGTCAAGATGATATCATCCACATATAACAGAATATAGGCCAATGACGAACCACAGCGGTAGATGAATAAAGAATTATCTGACCTGCTGTGTGTGAACCCAATAGTCGAAACAAAATCAGCAAATCGTGTATACCAGGCACGTGGAGACTGCTTAAGCCCATATAATGACTTCTTCAACAAACAGAGATGATGAGGTCGGTTGGGATCCCTGAAAACCAACGACTGATGCATATAGACTGTTTCCTTGAGATCTCCATGTAGAAAAGCATTCTTGACATCTAACTGATGAATCGGCCAAGTCTTTGAAAGAGCCAAGCTTGGCACAAGATGCGAATGGTAGCCGGTTTGACCACCGGACTAAACGTCTCACCACAATCAATACCAACCTGCTGAGTCTTACCATCACCAACAAGTCGCGCCTTATGCCGAGCAAAGGACCCATATAAATTCTCCTTATGAGCAAAAATCCACATAGACCTGATAATATTAATACCATATGGACGGGGCACCAACTCCCACGTCTTATTATCAATAAGAGCATTATATTCATCAGTCATAGCAATTTTCCAATTAGGGTCATTTAATGCGGACACAGGATTGCGGGGCAAGGGGGATTTAGAGACATCAGAATGTAAATTAAAATGTCTTTTATGTGTAAAAATACCCCGCTGACTACGAGTGACCGGTATATGACTCGAGGAAGAATTAAGGGAATTTTGGGAATTTTCTAGGCTCGGGGCAGTCTGGCGTGAGCGATGGGCTCTTGGCCCAAATCGAAAAATCGAGTCGGCTTACGGACAGTTCAGGCTGGGCTGGGCAAGCCCGATTCTTTGGAACTATTCGATGGGCTGGAATAACTGGTGTGGCAGATCTTGTTGGGCCCAGCAGGCGATGGGCCATTGGAGGATTTTGGGTACGGGAGATGTCCGAAAAATTCTGAATAATATACGGGGATATTTGGTCATCCAAAAAATTATATGACTTAGGTTCGGGAGTATAAACTTTCGTAAATGGAAATTGAGTTTCATCGAAAATGACATGGCGATTGATTATGATTTTCTTGGAGGATAAATCAAAACACTTATAACCACGATGATTTGACGGATAACCCAAAAATACACACGGAGTAGACCGAGCCTGAAGTTTGTTAATTGTGGTGGATGGGAATAACGGATAACACAAGAACCCAAAAATCCGAAGATGAGAATAAGATGAGTTTTTATTATATAGTATTTTTAGGGGGAAGAATATGTCAGACCCTTAGAAGGAATTATGTTAAGAAGATAAGTGGCCATTTGTAGAGCATGATGCCAAAAATATGGAGGTATGGAGGCATGTATTAGGAGAGTTCGGACAATGTTATTTATGGAACGAATTTTGCGTTCGGCTTTCCCATTTTGTGAAGATGTATGAGGACATGAAAAACAAAAATTTATCCCATGAGTAGCACAAAACTCTCGAAACTCCCTATTGTCATACTCTTTCCCATTATCACATTGAATAATTTTTATGTCTCTTTCGAATTGAGTATGAATGAACGCTCTAAATTTTATGAAGACGGAAAACACTTGTGATTTATTCGCAATTGGAAACGTCCACAAAAATCTAGAATAATCATCTAAAAAGAGAACATAATATCGATGACCCATTGAACTAAGAACAGGAGATGTCCATAAGTCGCTATGAATAATGTCAAATAGCATAGAAGTATGGGAATTGGAGTCTACAAATGGCAACTTAACAATTTTTCCTAATGAACAAGACTGACAAATTGGAGTACGACTTGTACCCTTACAAGAAATAAAGTTATTTTTATTTAAAGCTGATAAAATAGAAGATCCCGGATGACCCAAACGAGCATGCCACATGGAAGGAGAGATGGCTGCAAAAGCTGATGGCAAGGCTGGGCTCGATGGACTGAAATCGGGCCTGATAGGATATAGATCCCCCTACTATCACACCTCATGAGATGACTCCCCGTCTTGAAATCCTTCACAGAGAAACCGAAAGGATCAAATTCAACAGAAACAGAATTGTCATTTGTGAATTTTCGGACATACACTAAATTTTTAATCAATTTAGGAGCATGTAAAGTATTTTTCAAGAGGAGTGGTGGATTAGGAGGAGATAATGTTTTCTGACCATACCCTAGAATTGGAATAGAATTGTCATTACTAACAATTATTCCCCGAGGGGTGCTCAAATTGTAATAAGATGAGAGAGTACCTGAATCGGAAGTCATGTGAGTAGTGGCCCCGGTGTCCATGTACCAATTTGGGTCCGGTTGAGATAATCCCAATGTGTGCATCGCGGCGTCGATATCGGTCTGAGTGGGGCCTGCTGCATGATGGGCTTGCGGAGGACGAGGCCCAAGGACTCCTGGCCGTGGCCGAACCGGCGTTACCGTGGAGTGCCGTTCTTTGGGCCATCGGCGATGGGCCGCCAATGCTGGGTATTGGGCCTGGGCTGGACCACCGTGGCCGCGTAAACCGGCTTTGGAGGTGCGGGTGCCATCGCCATCGCCCCATTCTTGGGCCCACGATGGTGGCGGCCCACTGTACCCTAGATGGGACCCACCACCTGTTTGTTGCTCACCGAAACCGCCACCAGAGCCGCCTCATTTGCCCCCGCGGTTTTTGTTACTTTTGCGATTATTCTTGCCGCCACCATTATTATGGTTTTGGCCCGAATTATTAACAAAACCCGAAAAACTAGGAGAGGATGCCACCATGACAACTGGGCTTGCTCCGGTAGCCGCCTTTTTAGCCAAACCGGCTTCTTCCAACGTGAGCATGGAGCGGGCTTGATGAAAGTCGGGAAGAGGGTTGCTTTGGCGAAGGAGAGTTCCAACACCATTATAGGCCTCCGAAAGCCCGACAACCAACTGTAGAACTAGACGATTATTTGTTACTGGTGCGCCAACATTACAGAGTTGATCCGCCAATTCCTTTAGTTTCTTGCAATATGCAGAAACGTTCGGAAATACGTCCATTCGAACGAGAGAGAATTCCTGCTCGAGTGTGACGATACGGGAATGTTGGTTGTCTTGGAATATGTCACGCAATCTATTCCATGCAGCCATAGCCGTGGTATCGGGCTCCATAATCGTCTGTAGAAGGTCCACTGAAATAGTGGCGTATATCCACTGAAGAACGGTAGCATTAAGTGTAATCCATACCTCGGGATCCTCCGGGGAAGGGTCTAGCGGGAGGAATTATGTGATGAAGAACTTGATAAGAGATAGCGTGAATTTTAAACAACTCCGCCCACAGTGCATATTGAACGTTTTCCATCTCAAGGACAATAGGGACACTGCGCTTGATATTGGAAACCGTGAGGCGAGGTGAAAATTGTTCTTAGACATATTTGAAAGAACAAAGAAGGAGGATAAATTTAAGAGAGGTTTTTTAGAGCGGAAGACGAGATATTTGGAGAGAAAAACCCGAGGGAGGGGGGGGGGGGTTCTCGGCCAAAGAGGAGGCAAAAGTTTGAGAGAAGAAAACTTTTGTTTAGACCTAGTCTCTTGATACCATGAAAGAAATAATCCCCTTGATTATTTTCATTAATTGAATAGATATATATACAAGTTACAAAATAGGAGAATCCTATTCCTATTTGATTTTTAAATCCTTATTCTACCATAATTCTAACTATACAATTATGGTATGTGTATATCCTAAATATGGTAAGAGTATGTCCTAATATACTACAAATATATTACAATATACATTCCTTGATATACAAGAATTGTCCTACTGTTTTGCTGCCCTATTTCCGTGACTGGGCCATTTCGTCCAGGCCATTTGGGCCGTCTTCTATTGGGCTGCCACTGCCTCTGCTGGGCTGCCACTGTTTTACTGTTTTGTATACCTGTGATATACTACTGTATATTCAGTGTATATCACAGGTATATTACCTCTGTTTAACAATTAAATTCTCAAAAAAAATACTTATATCCTTCGCCAATGGAAATTAAAACTTTCGTTTTAAAACAATTGGAAGCAAGGATCAATTGTAATGGAAAAAAGCGTCTCTCTATGAACAACACTATATCTCTAGCTCCATATGAATTATGTTTTCTTACTTCTGTACTTTGCAAAAGGTCTAGAATTACCTTCCTTAATAGTTTTGACTCAATCAGTTTCCCGACGTTACATTGTTGGCACATATATGCCATTATTGACTAACAAGCCTATTTTTCAGATCAATTAGTATCTAATTATGCTGATTAGCACCAGAGACCCACACAACATTTTTCGCAAAGTACAGGGATAAATTTAGACTTTTTAATGTATAATTTTCATATATAAAAGTTACGTAAAAAGTTCTATAATCATGATTATAGTTGAAAATATTTGAAAATCATATTTCAACCACAGAATTGTTTTAACTTTATGAATAATGTTATTCTTTTTTACAACAAAAATAAAAGAGAGTATATATTGACCTGTGGTTCACCAATCCAACGAAAAGGCTTAGAAGAGAGGTCAATTTGTTGGTCATGGGAACTTTTGTGCCACCAATCACTTAGTAGTAAATTGAATTCTCCATCATAGTGGAATGGTTCTTTTTTATCTTTTGGTACTTCCACTATGAGTGAACCATATAATCCTGCTGATCTCTGCATCCCATAGTGTCCATGGTAGAAATATGTCCCTGCCTGTTATTTAACCACACAGATATAAAATATTAAACCAAATATTTTGGAATATATATTTTTGAATTGGATATATAGATATTGTGTTCATGCAAAAGTGGATATTGTTGGTAACTTCGGCTTTTGGATCTATGGCCCTTGACTCTTGTGGACCCTCAAAAATATTTTTAAAGATCGAAGAAATTTCCTGGTTTTGATAAAAAAAATTAATTACTTTTGTTCTTTTAATTGACATAATATTATTATTATTCGGTCCATATTATCTGCCTTTTTAAATCTTTTTGCACAACCTTAAGAAATAAGAGCGTGTTTCCTATATAACTCAGGTTGGTTCATGTGAATCCAATTTTTTTTTGCTCAAATTTGTATACGTTTATGTTAAACAGAGTAATATACCTGTGATATACACCCAATATACAACAGTGTATATCACAGGCAAAGCAGTGGATGGCGTGAGGCCTCAAGAAGTTTGAAGCCCATCACGGGCAGTGTTGGTTGTAATATATTAGGAGTGTATATTGATGTAATATTGTAGTGTAAAGGTTACCTTAATTAGTGTTATACACTTACCATAATTGTATAGTTAGAATTATGGTAGAATAAGGATTTAGAAATAGAATAGGAATAGGATTCTCCTATTATGGAAATATGTAACTTGTATATATAGCCTTTCAATTAATGAAAATTACGAGTGACCGGTCTATGACTTGAGGAAGAATTGATGGAATTTTGGGAATTTTCTGGGCTCGGGACGGACTGGCCAGCAGGCAGTGGGCCTGCTGTCCCAAATCGATAACTGGAATCAATATCTGGACCAGTTCCAGAATTGGGCTGGACTAGCCCAATTGTTGGAACTGCTCTGTTCGAAGCTGGCGGGCACGGGCTGTGGGGCGGTGAGCGATGGGCCATTGGAGAATTTTGGGTGCGGGAGATGTCCGAAAAATTCCGAATAATATACGGGGATATTTGGTCATCCAAAAAATTATACGACTTAGGCTCGGGAGTATGAACTTTCGCAAAAAGAAAATTGGGTTTCATCAAAAATGACATGGCGATTAATTATGATTTTCTTGAAAAATAAGTCAAAACATTTATAACCACGATGATTCGACGGATAACCCAAAAAAATACACGGGGTAGACCGAGCCTGAAGTTTGTTAATTGTGGTGGATGGGAATAACGGATAACACAAGCATTCAAAAATCCTAAGGAGAGAATAAGACGGGTTCTTATTATATAGGATTTTGAGGGGGGAAGAATATGTCAGACCTTTAGACGGAATTATGTTAAGAAGATATGTGGCCATTTGTAGAGCATGATGCCAAAAATATGAAGGTGTGGAGGCATGAATTAAGAGAGTTCGGACAATGTTATTTATGGAACGAATTTTGCATTCGGCCTTTCCATTTTGTGAAGATGTATGAGGACACGAAAACCGAAAATTAATCCCATTATTAGCACAGAAGTCCCTAAACTCCCTATTGTCATACTCTTTCCCATTATCACATTGAATATTTTTTTTTTCTCTTTCGAATTTAGTACGAATGAACGCTCTAAATTTGATGAAGACGGAAAACACTTGTGATTTGTTCGCAATTGGAAACGTCCACAAAAATCTAGAATAATCATCTAAAAAGAGAACATAATATCGATGACCCATTGAACTAAGAACAGGAGATGTCCATAGGTAGCTATGAATAATATCAAATGACATTGAAGTATGAGAATTGGAGTCTACAAATGACAACTTAACAATTTTTCCTAATGAACAAGACTGAGAAATTGGAGTACGACTCGTACCCTTACAAGAAATAAAACTATTTTTATTTAAAACTGATAAAATAGAAGATCCCGAATGACCCAGGCGAGCATGCCACACGGAAGGAGAGATGGTTGCAAAAACTGACGGCAAGGCTTGACTCGATGGACTGAAACCGGGCATGATAGGATACAAATCCCCCCTACTATCACACCTCATGAGATGGCTCCCCGTCTTGAAATCCTTCACAGAGAAACCAAAAGGATCAAATTCAACGGAAACTGAATTGTCAGTTGTGAACTTTCTGACAGACACTAAATTTTTAATCAATTTAGGAGCATGTAAAGTATTTTTCAAGAGAAGGGGTGGATTGGGGGGAGACAACGTTTTTTGACCATACCCTAGAATTAGAATAGAACTGTTATTACCAACAATTATTGTCCGATGGGTGCTCAAATTGGAATAAGATGAGAGAGTACCTGATTCGGAAGTCATGTGAGTTGTGGCACCGGTGTCCATATACCAATTTGGGTCCGGTTGAGTTAACCCCAACGTGTGCATCGCGGCCTCGATATCGGTATGAGTGGGGCCTGCTGCATGATGGGCTTAAATTCCTGTTCGTGATGGAGCTGGGCCATAGCTGCTACTGCCGCTGGTGCTGGGCCACTGGCAAGTGGGCCGCCACTGCTGGGTGTTGGGCCTGAACTGTTGGCCAGCCCACTGGCCGCTGGAATTTCCTGCTGAATGATAAGGGATGCTGTCCCACGGTCCACTGCCCCAGCCCCACTGCCATGGGCCCCACTGCTGGGACCAGGGGTGGTGGGCCATTGTTCCCTGGATGGGGCCCACCGCCTACTTGCTGACCACCGGAACCGCCACCAGAACCTCCGCGTTTGCCCCCGCAGTTTTTGTTATTATTCTTGCGATTATTCTTGCCGCCACCATGATTATGGTTTTGGCCCGAATTATTAACAAAACCCGAAGAACTAGGAGAGGACGCTACTATGACGACGGGGCTTGCTACGGTAGCCGCCTTTTTAGCCAAATCGGTTTCTTCCAACGTAAGCATGGAGCGGGCTTGATAGAAGTCAGGAAGAGGGTTGCTTTGGCGAATGAGAGTTCCAACACCATTATAGGCCTCCGAAAGACCGGCAACCAACTGTAAAACTAGATGATCATTTGTTATCGGTGCGCCAACATTACGGAGTTGATCTGCCAACTCCTTGAGTTTCTTGCAATATGCAGAAACGTTTGGAAATTCGTCCATTCGAACTAGAGAGAATTCCTGCTCGAGTGTGACGACACGTGAATGTTGGTTGTCTTGAAATATGTCACGCAATCTATTCCATGCAGCCATAGCCGTGGTATCCGGCTCAATAATTGTCTGTAGAAGGTCCACTGAAATAGTGACGTAGATCCATCGGAGAACGGTAGCATCAAGAGTAATCCATAACTCAGGATCCTCCGCAGGAAGAGGTCTAGCGGGAGGACTGATGTGATGAAAAGCTTGATAGGAGATAGCGTGAATTTTAAACAACTCCGCCCACGTCGCATATTGGACGTTTTCCATCTCAAGGACAATAGGGATACAGTTCTTGATGTTGGAAACTATGAGGGCAGGATGATAATTGTTCTTAGACATATTGAAAGAACAAAGAAGGAAGGGAAATTTAAGAGAGGTGTTTTTGAGAGCGGAAGGCGAATTTTTGGAAGAGAAACCCGAGGGGGGGTGGGGTGTCTCGGCCGAAAATCAAAGAGAGGACAAAAGTTGAGAGAAAAACTTTTGTTTAGACCTAGTCTCTTGATACCATGAAAGAAATAATCCCCTTGATTATTTTCATTAATTGAAAGGCTATATATACAAGTTACATATTTCCATAATAGGAGAATCATATTCCTAATCTATTTCTAAATCCTTATTCTACCATAATTCTAACTATACAATTATGGTAAGTGTATAACACTAATTAAGGTAACTTTTACACTATAATATTACATCAATATACACTCCTAATATATTACAACCAACACTGCCCGTGATGGGCTTCAGCCACTGCCGAGGCACTGCTGCCGAGGCCACTGCTTTGCCTGTGATATACACTGTTGTATATTGGGTGTATATCACAGGTATATTACTTTGTTTAACAGTTTATCCATTAAGTATCTATAAATATTTGATTGTGAACCAACTTATTATTGTATTAATAACTTGAGGTTGTTGTATAACCCATAAACTTTAAATTCTAAAAATGTCTCCGTTGGAAAATACATGAATAATTAAACCTTAGTTATAGAAGTATTTATCAACACCTCTCTGTATCTCTTTCTTAAATATTTCACTTAATTAACATTTTACTGATTGAAGAATTATTAAGGGAGAATTTGGAAAAAATAGTACTATACTTCTTGTACAAAACATCAAATATTTTGGAATAAATTCAGTTTAACTAAAACAACAAATAATATGGATTGACAGTAGTACAAAATAATGGCTCTTTTGTGTGTCTGTGAGAGAGAGAGAGGGAGAGAGAGATCACCTTGTCAACTTTAAACTTGTAAACGAATGTTTCTCCAGGGTTAATGGGACACTGGGAGATTGATGCAGTTCCATCCGCCCATGGTGTTCCACGCTATAATTACAAATTTAACAAAACCACAAATGTAAAACAAAATGGTAAGAAACAAATCTCAAATGTATCTGAAAATTGAAAAGGGAGAAAAAAAGACCCCATACACTTTGGAATTTCAGGTTTAAAAAAAAGTCCTCGTTATTTATAGCATTGCAAAAGCAATTAACGCAATATAGTTATAATTACCTATATAAATTCTCATTATTCATTCTGTTTTAATTAAGCTCGTTCCTTTGTTTCTTACGATGAAGTGGTTAAAAGACATTAACAATTTTAAAGCTACCATCTTCTTCTCATAAGTACATAACTAGATGTCAATGGATAAAGGAGATTAACTAATCTACACCGACAATATAATTCTACTTACACTCACTGCAAGAAAAACACTGAGTTATTTACGAATATTTATAACTTAAAAGTTCAATAACTCGAAACTATAAAGGTTATATGATAAAATTTATAAATGTGGACGGAATTTTTGACGATTTTATGACAATTTTATTCTTCCGTCACAAAAATTTTGTGACGCTAGAATTTGTGGGGATTATTCTGTGATAAATATTCTTCCGTTATAAACGTTCTTTTCTTCTTGTACCGAGTATCAGGTCACTTAAAATTAATTAAGAAATTTTTTTTGTGTAAGATCGATGAATTGATAACTTGCTAAAAATAGATCATTTGTTAACTAAACTGATAATATAAGAAAATATTTTATATTATTAGTGTATATAAGAAAAATCTTTGACAATATATGTACACTACTAGCACCAAATAAACTTTTTTGTGCATGTGTATATATGATTTTTGTTTCTTGAGGGAGAGATAGTATAATAAACCTGTGAAATTCCATGACAATGAATGACAACTCCTTCAGTAAGAAGGTTGTTGGTAAGCTCAACAGAGATGGTGTCACCAGCAGTTGCCCTAATAGTTGGACCTGGAAACTCTCCATTGATAGCCATCACTACACCTTCCACGCCATCTGGAGACCAATGCATGTACTCCACTCCCCATTTATACTGCCTGCTAGTGCTTTTGGCTGAAATTGATGACAACAATATTGACACCAAGAAAAAGAAAAAGATGTTTAATGAAGCCATCTATTAATTTATTCTTCTTATAGTGTTACACCATCACACTAGTGGAACTTTTTATTCTTCCGTCCCAAAGTACTTGTCATGTTTCTCTTCTCGAAATTAATTTGACTAATTTTCAAAATTAAATTAGATTAACTCAATAGTTTAAAATTAAAATTTAAATATTTGAAAACTATACGAAAAATACTATAAGTTACAATTCTTATCATATTAGTATGATGGAAAAATACATGTTAAAATATTGGTCAAAATTCATGTAGTTTAATTCTAAAAAAACAAAACATGACAAGTATTTTGGAAAGGTGAGTACTTCATTTGTGGAATTTTGTTTGTTTTTAATTTGGTGCCCAATATACGCATTGAAGTTTTGATTAATTTGAATTTGCGATACGTAAGACTCATTTAAGGGGAAGTATTTCCTTATTATAGGGGCGTCAAATAAGCAGATTGTGCTGAATTTATGCAAGTCCCGCCCGAAAACTACTTAAATTAAAATGAGTTGGAAACAACAAAGACATCAATCTATTTGTTAGTAGTAAAATAAAACTAGTAGTAACAAATAGAAAAAGCTGACGGGTAGAAATCTAGTAGCTCAATTGATTGACTATCTGAACTCTCACATTATTAGTGAGGGTTCGAATCCCCGTGTTATAATCTCATTCTCATTTCCCTAAGAAAGAAAAAGCTGACGGAGAGATAGAGAGAAGTTCAGAGCTCACAATAATAGTGGATCTAGCTAGCTTTGTTACTCACTTTGATAATGTTTTACTTTCAGCCATCCCAAATATTAATCGTATTTATATTTGACTAACTGATTTTATTTGAAAATATATTAAACCAAAAAGAAGTCATCGCACTTTTCTTTAGATTTTTTTTAACCGGGCTGCCCTTTTTTACTCTAATTAGCGAAGTGTTAATACATTTTTTCAAGAAAAATTAATACGTTTAAGAAACATATAGAGTAGTTTGGACAATTACTCTTATAATTAAGGTGTTAAGTGTTTTTGTACAAAAAAAAGGTGCTAAAATCTGGATATATAGTACAGGGGGACCATAGGGAGTAAGAACTTACATGTTCTTTTTTCAATTTCAAGTACAATAAAAAGCTAAGTTCCGTATTTATAAAAAATATGACATCTCGATCGAAATTCACTAAATTAAAGAATCTATTTTTAATAAAAGAATGTTTTCATCGGTACGTACATTAGGACGCTTGGATATCATATATCCTTTTACTTTTAGATTTTCTATCCATTTCTTCTTTCCGTGTTTAATTTTTTATTTTTGGAAGGGGGGAGGGTGGGGGGGGGGGTGTTTAACTGTTTATAGGTGGATTGTGGAACTCGTGTTTCTGATAACTTTGGAATGAGGTGCTATGTTTTGTGCATCTCTTAATGTGTAACAACAGGAAAATATATTCCTATACATTATTCATTCGTACTATGTGGCTCTAATCGTTGTCTGTGTTTTTCTTTGTTCCTTTATTAATTATATATAAAGGAAAACACAGAATCCGAGAACACACACTTCTATTAAGATCCATTTAATTTTATTTCACTATGTTGAGAATATAATCAAATATTAAAAATGTGTTCTATCTAACAGCTTAAGGTTTTAGATCAGATGGTCACATAGCGTGTGTTTCTGTTAAGAGTCACACATCGAAAATGGAATGAAAACATAGACTTCTTATATGGAGTTGGACAATCCTCATGTTCAATAAGAAAGAGGGAGTGCCAGAAGGACTTTAAATGTAATCATAATGTATCACTTATGTTCGTCTTTGTTCTTGACTTGATATTACCATGAAAGAATCGTTTTATGTTTGCTGCGGATGGAGAGGAGGCCACAACGGGTTTGAGAGGAAGTTAGGATTTGGCTTCTGATATTATGTAGAATAGTGTAATTCTCATTGTTTTAATATCAGGAAGAGGGAACTCAATTTTCCTATCTAACCTACCATCCACGAACATGGCATGGTATTCTTCGTTACAGCCCAGCATCCTGGGCCCACCTCCAAGCCTACGGTACACGGGCCACCAGCACCAGGCCCACTTCTCCACGTCCCAACAGCAGGCCTACGGTCCCATGACCCCTGCCGAACTAAGTTAGGCTTACAGCACTATGAATCTCCAGCAGCCCAACGACGCATGGTATATGGATACAGGTGTCACATCTCACCTCACTCGCGACTCTGGTAATCTCCCTCGTCTATTTAATTTGAACAATCCTCAATTTATTTTGGTCGGCAATGACAATCGCATTCTAATTCAAAGCTACGGCACCACTCAAACACAACCACATCACCCACCCTTTACCCTACAAAATGTAAACCCTAAAAGTTATCTTGTATGGTGAGGATTGTCCAACCATATAAAGAGTCCATGTTCCCATTTCGTTTCCGATGTGGGACTCTTAATAGTTTCTTCAACATAAACGTGTTTATATTCTTTCAATCCTAAAAGAATACAACTATTTAAGTGAATTCTAACAATTGTGTCTTTTCCTTTTATTTATTATATAATAATATATACTCTTTATAAATTTACTTATATGGATATGAATCCGGATAGATCCATGAGGTGGCCCGATCCAATTTCCAACAAAATAAATTTCGGACAAGAATGAATGGATGATAGCTTCAGTGTAACACTATAAGAAGAATAAATACGTTAGTTATACATTAGTATGAAGGAATTTTATGCCAGTACTTTGGTATAAAGAACTAAGAATTCACGACCTTTTGTTAATTTCTGCCTTCAAGAGAACCATCACGAAATTAATTGCCTTTCATGACCAAAAGGAAATCACGAAATTAATCGGAACAATGAATTGATAGTAATCATACAAGGCAACTGAAAATGTGTATTTAGTTGGAAAAAAGTCATATTTCACAAAATGTTTTTTTCACTAAATAGTCATTTCTGGTGTATGGTTACCAGAAAAGATTTTTCAAAGCAAAATAATATGTTTCTTATAATTATCTTGACTTTTAACTTCATATTATTTGCTCCAACAAATACTTATATATTACTATTAATTTTTATTACTCAAAAATCCATCAAGAACACTTTATTTATTTATTTATTTATTATTATTATTATTACTACTATTTAATACTACAATATATATTTTTCCGAAAATTATTTTTTAATCACCAATCAAAAATAAAACAAATTAGGAGAATATTTTTCGGAAAAACATGTTCTATGAAAAGCGTACGAAACATACCCGAAATGAGTATATGTCAAGGGAAAAACAAAAAGAAAAGAATTTTAAAAAAAAAACGAAAAATAAAACCTCATACTTGTTGGTCTCATCTTGAAAGTCAAATGTTTTAGTCAATAAAGTTCTTTTGTTAGCAAATCATATAGAACCCTAAACTATATATAAGCTCGTCGTCCTCTGTAACTCCCTAACTCACAAATAGGGCTGGCAATGGATTGGAGATGGATCGGGTGGAGCTCAATTCGCCTCCACCCGCCAACCATCCATCCATCACCCTATTTTTTCTTCATCCACATCCGATCCACCCATCATCCATGGGTGGATCGGGTGCTTCGCGGATGAAAATTATAGCACAATCAGTCAATCACCTAAAATATAACATGAAAAATCAATTTTGGAGAAAATCAGGCCGTTATAGTGAAATGTTGTTATAACGAATGACAATTATAGAGTATGTATGATCTTTGTAATGCGAGGATGATAAAGATGGGAAATTATTTGTAATACTTTGAAATTCCACCCGATATAAAAAGAATAAAGGAAATTATTCTTTTTTAGATTTTGAAATTCCAAGTAAATATTTCAAGGGAGAAAAATAGAAATTAATAAGTAGATAAAATTAGTATTCATTTGAATTTTTCAAATTCGAAATGATATTTTTTCTTAAAACGTAAACTACACATATGTCCTTTAGATATTCTTTCAAAAGTGAAACAAAAGATCTATTCGTTCTCTGTTTTTATTTTTGTTGAAAAATTGTATCTAGTGCTAGTTGGATGACTTCAATTACAATTACATCAAGAAATTATGTCAATTTGTTGCACTCCAGGTTTGCCTTTTGAAGTTATTAAGAAGACTTGCAAAATCTTAACTAGGAGAAGTGTCGGGTGGATGGATGGGTCGGGTGGTGGGTTGGATGTATGTCCACCCGAATCCGACTCGATCCGTCACCCGATTAAAATCCGTGTTTTATCGAATTTTCATCCATATAATCGGGTCAGGGTGAATCGAATATCCATCGGGTCATGGTAAAACTGTCAACCCTACTCACAAACCCTATCAAATAGCCCATACTACTAAATCCTAACTATGGTACTATTGATTGACTTAGTAAAGTATGATTTCTATGGTACTATATTGATTGACTTAGGGTATTAAGTATGATTGTTTTCTCATCAAGTTCAAAAATGAGGAAAATATGCATGCAAACCCTACTCAATGGTACTTGATTTCAGTAAGAAAGTGGGAACTAAAATTCGCAGCATTTGAGGCACAACTACACACACAACGCGATCTGGATCGGTACTCAAAACATTTTCGCGTTCATACTGATGAAGGATCGCATCCCAAGGAATATAATGTAGATAGTTTATCCTACCAAGAACATCGATGGCTAATTCCACAGCTCAAATTCATAACCAACAAGTCCAAGGTTCCCTTTCGAACTCTCCTAGAGTTACCACTTGAATTTTATGATCCGGGTATTCTAAGGAAAATGGGTAACAACATAGTACAACTTCTTAAAATAGACTTATACACTTCATCAACTTCTAGAAATAGACTAACCAGCAATTACAAAGAAGTAGATTGCAACTAGTAGAATTACCTAAAATAACAATTATTATATCTCTATTTCAAACAAGTTGAGATTAACTATATGAATTTCCACCATATTTTTTATAAGGAAGTAATTAAATATATAAGAACAGTGTTAATATACAAAATGGCATCTCAAAACTTGCATCCTATCTGTAATCAACATCTTCAAGATAAAGCACCTTATTGCAAAAGTGGATATTGTTGGTAACTGTTAAATATACACAATATACACACAATACACATGTGTATATTGTGTATATTAGACCTCGGCTATGCTCATGGATTGACCCTCGGATGGGCTGATTATTATGTGTAATTTATGATAAATATTTAGTATCCTAGTTTAGGTAAGGTTGTAATATAATTAGTATTGTATTACCATAATTAGTGTATTACCATAAATGTATAGAATAAGGTTTTAGGAATAGAATAGGAATAGGATTCTCCTATTATGTAACTTGTATATATAGCCTTTCAATTAATGAAAATAATCAAGGGATTATTTCTTTCATGGTATCAAGAGTCTAGGTCTTAAAATCCTCTCTCTACTCTACTAAATTTTCCGTCGACTTCCCTCCACTTCCGAGACGTTTTGCTCTCGGTTTGTGTGCCGACGGGACCTCTTTTCTTCCCAAAATTTTCTCCCTAATCCCTCAATCACATATTTTTTTTATCAATATGTCTACATCCCGAAACATGTTTCATCCGGCCCTTACAGTTTCTAACATCAAGAATAACATCCCTCTCGTTCTTGAAATAGAAAACGTCCAATATGCGACGTGGGTCGAACTGTTCAAAATTCACGCACGATCGCATCAAGTCATCCATCACATAATTCCCGCAGCTGCTGAGGATACGGAGGTACCAAAACGCGAGGATAATCCTAAGTTGTGGACGACTATTAATGCTACCGTCCTTCAGTGGATATATTCCACAATATCTACCGACCTTTTGCAAACAATTATTGAGCCTGACGCTACGGCATATGCGACTTGGGATAGACTGTGTGATATATTCTAAGATAATCAAATTCTAGAGTCGTTACCCTTGAGCAGGATTTCTCCCACGTCAATATGGAAGATTTCCCTAATGTTTCGGCTTATTGCAAAAGATTAAAGGAATTGGCGAACCAACTTCGCAACGTTGGCGCGCCAGTTTCGAACGATCGTTTGGTCCTCCAAATGGTTTCCGACCTCTCCGAGGCCAATAGTAGTGTGGGAAAGCTTCTTCGGCAAAGCAATCCGCTTCCGCAATTTTATCAGGCGCGTTCTATGCTTACACTAGAAGAAGCAGGCATAGCGAAACAAGCGGCTACCAGTACTAGTCCCGTAGTCATGATGACCGAGTCCACGGTATATCCTACCGGTTCCAATAACTCGAGCCAAAACCGCAACAACGGTGGCGGCAAAAATGATGGAAATAAGAAAAATGGCAAAAACTGCGGCGGCAACAACGGCGGCAGCCGGCAGAATGGTGGTGGCAGTGGGGGTCCTCGCGGTGGTCAGCAGCAGCAGCAACAGTTCTGGGGTACACAGTGGGCCCCTATACAGTGGCAGTGGGGCCCACAATAGCAGTTTGGGCCCAGCCAATTTACCTCCCAGCGGCGGCCACGGCGATCCAGGCCCAATTCGGCTGGTCGATTCTGACGGCCAGCAGTAGTCTGGGCCGAGACCGCAAGCAGGGGTGCTTGGGCCTCGGCCCCCGCAAGCCCATCATGCAGCAGGCCCCACTCGGACAGATATCGAGGCCGCGATGCACACACTGGGTTTGACTCAACCGGACCCGAATTGGTATATGGACATCGGTGCCACTACCCACATGACATCCGATTCAGGTACTCTCTCATCTTATTCCAATTTGATCAACCCTCGCGGTATAATTGTTGGTAATGACAATTCTGTTTCAATTCGTAGTTATGGTCATAAAACAGTGTCTCCCCCTCATCCCCCTCTTATCTTGAAAAATACCCTACACGTCCCCCAAATTGATTAAAAATTTAGTCCCTTTCCGTAAATTCACTACTGACAATTTCGTTCCTATTGAAGTTGATCCATTTGGTTTCTTTGTAAAGGATTTCAAGACGGGGAGTCCTCTCATAAGATGTGATAGTAGGGGAGATCTTTATCCTATTACACCCAGTCCCGGTCCATCGAGTCAAACCCTGCCATCAGTTTTTGTAGCCATCTCTCCTTCCTTGTGGCATGCTCGTCTTGATCATCCGGGGTCCTCTATTTTGTCAGCTTTAGATAAAAATAGTTTTATTTCATGTAAGGGTACGAGTCGTACTCCAATTTGTCAATCTTGTTCTTTAGAAAAAAATGTTAAGTTGCTATTTGTAGACTCAAAATCTCATACTTTAATGTCATTTGATATTATTCATAGCGACATATGGACGTCTCCTGTTCCTAGTTCTATGGGTCATCGGTATTATGTTCTTTTTTTGGATGATTATTCTAAATTTTTATGGACATTTCCAATAGCGAAGAAATCTCAAGTTTTTTCCATCTTCCTAAAATTTAGAGCATTCATCAGAACCCAATTCGACCGTGAAATCAAAAATATTCAGTGTGATAATGGAAAAGAGTATGACAATGGGTGTTTCGGGAATTCTGTGCTACTAATGAGATAAATTTTTGTTTTTCTTGTCCCCATACATCTTCACAAAATGGGAAAGCCGAACGTAAAATTTGTTCCATTAATAACATTATCCGCACTCTATTAATTCATGCTTCCGTACCCCAAAATTTTTGGCCTCACGCTCTTGAAATGGCTACATATCTACTTAACATAACTCCTTCCAAAGGTTTGACATATTATTCCCCTCTTCAGATTTTATATAATAAATCTCCTTCTTATTCTCATCTTCGGATTTTTGGGTGTTTATGTTATCCGTTATTTCCATCCACCACAATTAACAAACTTCAGGCCCGGTCTACTCCGTGTGTGTTTTTGGGTTTTCCTTCTAATCATCGTGGCTACAAATGCTTTGATTTATCCTCCAATAAAATCATCATTAATCGCCATGTAATTTTTGATGAATCCCAATTTCCATTTGCTAAAAGTCATTCTCCCGTGCCTAGTTCGTATAATTTTTTGGATGAACAAATATCCCCGTATATTATTCAGCATTTTTCAGACATCTCCGCACTTTTAAAATTCTCCAACGGCCCATCGCCCGTCACGATCCTCTCGCTTGCTTTTGTCACTCGGGCGATTTAACAATTGGGCATGTCCATTAATACCGAATTGGTCCAGCTGCTTCCGCCATCGGTATCGCTTCGAGTTAGGCCAAGAGCCCATCGCTCACCGCCACCCGTCCCAAGCCCAGCAAATTTCCGACATCCACTTAATTCTTCCTCGAGTCATAGATCGGTCACTCGTAGTCAGCGGGGTATTGTTACACCTAAAATACATTTTAATTTATATTCTGATGTCTCTAAATCCCCCTTGCCCCGTAATCCTGTGTCTGCCTTAAACGACCCGAATTGGAAAATTGCTATGACTGATGAATATAATGCTCTTATTGATAATAAGACGTGGGAGTTGGTGCCCCGTCCATATGGTATTAATGTTATCAGGTCTTTGTGGATTTTTGCTCATAAGGAGAATTCATATGGTTCATTTTCTCGACATAAGGCGTGGCTTGTGGGTGATGGTAAGACTCAGCAGGTTGGTATAGATTGTGGGGAGACGTTTAGTCTGGTGGTCAAGCCGGCTACCATTCGCATTGTGCTTAGCTTGGCTCTTTCGAAGACATGGCCTATTCATCAGTTGGATGTCAAAAATATTTTCCTACATGGTGATCTCAAGGAAACTGTCTATATGCATCAGCCGATGGGATTCAGGGATCCCAACCATCCTCATCATGTCTGTCTGTTGAAGAAGTCCTTATATGGGCTTAAGCAGTCTCCACGGTCCTGGTATACAAGGTTTGTTGACTATGTTTCAACTATTGGGTTCACTCACAGCAGGTCGGATAATTCCTTGTTCATCTACCGTCTTGGTTCGTCCGTAGCCTACATTCTGTTATATGTGGACGTTATTATCTTGACTGCCTTTCCGATGCCTTGCGCCAGTCCATCATGACCATGCTCAGCTCCGAGTTTGCTATGAAAGACTTGGGGCTCTTGAGTTATTTTTTTGGGATTACTGTCACTCGTCATTCCGATGGGTTGTTCTTGTCACAACGGAAGTATGCAGCCGAGATCATCAAGAGGGTTGGGATGTCATCCTGTAAGTCCACTTCCACTCCAGTTGATACCAAAAGCCCAAGCTTGGTGCCGCGGCCGGAGTCCCTTACGAGGATCCGACCCGCTATCGCAGTCTTGCAGGGGGCCTTCAGTATCTTACCTTTACCAGACCGGATATTACGTATGCTGTTCAGCAGGTGTGTTTATTCATGCATAATCCCCGAATTGAGCACATGAATGCACTCAAACACATCATCCGGTATATTCGGGGTATATTGGACTATGGGTTGCATTTGTATCCTTCATCGACATCCACACTTGTCTCATACATAGATGTTGATTGGGGTGGGTGTCCAGACACCAGACGGTCTACGTCTGGCTACTGTATGTTCCTTGGCAACAACTTGGTCTCCTGGTCTGCGAAGCGTCAGGCGACTCTATCTCGCTCAAGTGCCGAGGCTGAATATAGAGGGGTAGCCAATGTGGTCTCAGAATCATGTTGGTTACGTAATTTGCTTTTGGAGCTTCATTGTCCTATTCAGAAGGCAACTTTGGTATATTGCGATAATATTAGTGCCATCTACCTTTCTGGTAATCCGATTCAGCACCAACACACTAAACATATCGAGATGGACATTCACGTTGTCCGTGAAAAGGTTGCCCGTGGTCAAGTTCGCGTATGCCATGTCTCGTCGAGATATCAAATTGCCGACATCTTTACAAAGGGTCTTCCCTCGGTCCTTTTTGAAGATTTTAGGGACAGTCTCAGCGTTCGAAGACCGCCCGCTGTGATTACGGGGGTGTGTTAAATATACACAATATACATGTGTATATTGTGTATATTAGGTCTCGGCTATGCTCACGGATTGGCCCTCGGATGGGCTGATTATTATGTGTAATTTATGGTAAATATTTAGTATCCTAATTTAGGTAAGGTTGTAATATAATTAGTATTGTATTACCATAATTAGTGTATTACCATAAATGTATAGAATAAGGTTTTAGGAATAGGATTCTCCTATTATGTAACTTGTATAAATAGTCTTTCAATTAATGAAAATAATCAAGAGATTATTTCTTTCAGTAACTTCGGCTTTTGGATCTATGTCCCTTGACTCTTGTGGACCCTCAAAAATATTTTTTAAAAATCGAAGAAATTCCCTGGTTTGATAAAAAAAATTAATCTACTTTTATTCTTTTAATTGACATAATATTATTATTATTCGGTCCATATTATCTGCCCTTTTAAAGCTTTTTGCACAACCGTGAATCCAATATTTTTAATTTCAAGTAAAATAACTTACATGTTCTTTTTTCAATTTCAAGTAAAATAAAAAGCTAAGTTCCGTATTTATAAAAAAATATGACATCTAGATCGAAATTCACTAAATTAAAGAATCTATTTTTAATAAAAGAATATTTTCATCGGTACATACATTAGGACGCTTGGATATCATATATCCTTTTACTTTTAGATTTTCTATCCATTTCTTCTTTCCGTGTTTAATTTTTTATTTTTGGAATGGGGGGAGGGGGGGGGGGGGGGTTAACTGTTTATAGGTGGATTGTGGAACTCGTGTTTCTGATAACTTTGGAATGAGGTGCTATGTTTTGTGCATCTCTTAATGTGTAACAACAGGAGCATATATTCCTATATATTATTCATTCGTACTATGTGGCTCTAATCGTTGTCTGTGTTTTTCTTTGTTCCTTTATTAATTATATATAAAGGAAAACACAGAATCCGAGAACATACACTTCTATTAAGCTCCATCTAATTTTATTTCACTAGTCGACGATATAATCACATACAAAGATGAACTATACCATATAAAGATACAATCTAAGTCATACCTGAATTACAGAAAAGAATATTATTCCATAAATAATGAATCTTCCAAAGAAATTCTTTTCCACAAAGAAGAGAGTTTTTTTGTCTCTTGTGCGTTAGAGGAAAAAAAGTGTGCGTTTTTGTTAAGAGTCCCACATCAAAAATGAAATATGAGCATGGACTCCTTATATAAAATTGGACAATCCTCATGATCAATAAGAAAGAGGGAGTGCCAGAAGGACTTTAAATGTAATCATAATGTATCACTTCTGTTCGTCTTTGTTCTTGACTTAGATATTACATGAAAGAATCGTTTTATGTTTGCTGTGGATGGAGAGGAGGCCACAAGGGGTTTGAGAGGAGGCTAGGGTTTGACTTCTGATAACATGTAGAATAGTGTAATTTTCCTTGTTACCAAATTGAGTTAGGCTTACAGCACTATAAATCTCCAGCAGCCCAATAACGCATGGTACATGGATACAGATGCCACATCTCACCTCACTCGCGACTCTGTTAATCTCCCTCACCTATTTAATTTGAACAATCCTCAATTTATTTTGATCGGCAATGACAATCGCATTCCAATTCAAAAGTTATGGCACCGCTCAAACACAACCACCTCACTCACCTTTTACCCTCAAAAATGTCAACCCCAAAGCTAGCTTGTAGGGTGAGGATTGTCCAACTCGATATAAAGAGTTCATGTTCCCATTTCATTTTCGATGTGGAACTCTTAACAGTTTCCTCAACATAAACGTGTTTATATTCTTTCAATCCTAAAAGAATACAACTATTTAAGTGAATTCTAACAATTGTGTCTTTTCCTTTTATTTATTAAATAATAATATATACTCTTTATAAATTTACTTATATGGATATGAATCCGGATAGATCCATGAGGTGGCCCGAATCCAATTTCCAACAAAATAAATTTCGGACAAGAGTGAATGGATGATAGCTTCAGTGTAACACCATAAGAAGAATAAATACGTTAGTTATACATTAGTATGAAGGAATTTTATGCCAGTACTTTGGTATAAAGAACTAAGAATTCACGACCTTTTGTTATTTTCTGCCTTCAAGAGAACCATCACGAAATTAATTGCCTTTCATGACCAAAAGAAAATCACGAAATTAATCGGAACAATGAATTCATATTAATCATGCAAGGCTACTGAAAATGTGTATTTAGTTGGAAAAAAGTCATATTTCACAAAATGTTTTTTCACTAAATAGTCATTTCTGGTGTATGGTTACCAGAAAAGATTTTTCAAAGCAAAATAATATGTTTTTTATAATTATCTTGACTTTTAACTTCATATTATTTGCTCCAACAAATACTTATATATTACTATTAATTTTTATAACTCAAAAATCCATCAAGAACACTTTATTTATTTATTTATTTATTTATTATTATTATTATTATTATTATTATTATTATTATTTAATACTACAATATATATTTTTCCGAAAATTATTTTTTAATCACCAATCAAACATAAAATAAATTAGGAAAATATTTTTCGGAAAAACATGTTCTATGAAAAGCGTACGAAACATAGCCGAAATGAGTATATGTCAAGGGAAAAACAAAAAGAAAAGAATTTAATAAAACGAAAAATGAAACTTCATACTTGTTGGTCTCATCTTGAAAATCAAATGTTTTAGTCAATAAAGTTATTTTGTTAGCAAATCATATAGAACCCTAAACTATATATAAGCTCTTCGTCCTCTGTAACTCCCTAACTCACAAACCCTATCAAATAGCCCATACTACTAAATCCTAAATATGGTACTATTGATTGACTTAGGGTATTAAGTATGATTGTTTTCTCATCAAATTCAAAAATGAGGGAAATATGCATGCAAACCCTACTCAATGGTCCTTGATTCGTTAGCAACCATTTTCTTTCAGTAAGAAAGTGGGAACTAAAATGCATTTGAGGCACAACTACACACAACGGGATCTGGATCTGTACTCGAAACATTTTCGCGTTCATACTGATGAAGGATCGCATCCCAAGGAATATAATGTAGATAGTTTACCCTGCCAAGAACATTGATGGCTAATTTTACAGCTCAAAATTCATAACCTACAAGTCCAAGGTTCCCTTTCGCACTCTCCTAGAGTTACCACTTGAATTTTATGATCCGAGTATTCTAAGGAAAATTGGTAACAACATAGTACAACTTCTTAAAATAGACTTATACACTTCATCAACTTCTAGAAATAGACTAACCAGCAATGACAAAGAAGTAAATTGCAACTCGTAGAATTACCTAAAATAACAATAATTATATCTCTATTCCAAACAAGTTGAGATCAACTATATAAATTTCCACTGTATTTTTTACAAGGAAGTAATTAAATATATAAGAACAATGTTAATATACAAAATGGCACCTCAGAACTTGCATCCTATCTGTAATCAACATCTTCAAGATAAAGCACATTATTGCAAAAAAAAAAACACACAGGATAGAGTGATCAAACACCATTAATCTGTAATCACTAGCTAATTAAAAAGATTAACCACTTCAAGTCTCATGCAGTAAGGGAAAAAATGTTAAGATTGACAATTGAAATGTTAATTTGGATAAATAACATATATAGCCAATCTCTTCAATTTTTCACTAACAATAATCTAGTACAACAAAAAATTTATCCTTAACTAACAATCTCTCCAAGTTGGAAGGTCCTATCCTATTGTCATTCTTCTTGGCCTCACTACTCTACTTTCTTGCTCTCTTTGGCGGCGACTTCTTCAGTGCTTTGTGTTTTCGACTCATCGAACTCCAACAACTGCTCAACAGAAAACCAAGAATACAATTCAGCTTGAACGGAAAACATAATGCTAAGAGCTATATATGAAAAAAAAAATCATCTATTGTTGCTCTCGTAAGAAAATTCACTTTACTCCTTTCTATTTTTGGTAAGTAAAAATCATGTTTAACACTTAACAGAAGCTAAGTTAGTTTCTAGTTCTCTTCTAGAGTTTGATTTGGTTAAAAGGAGAAAATAAAACAAGATTAGAGATCATTCTTCCCTTAAAGACACGTAATTTGATTAAATGAGGGGGGGGGGGGGGGGGGAAGCAGGGCATGAAAACCATGGAAAAGCAGGGTCCAAATCCAGGGGAGCCAAAACAATAGGCGATTTTTTCCTATCAGCCTAAACCTGGTACTCAACAGAATAATCGAGGAGCACACAAGTTGCTCCGGGATACTACCATTATCAGAAGATGTAAAAATAATGAGAGGAGAAAAATGCGCAATATGGTAATCTCTACTATCCTTTCAAACCAAATTAAGTAGTAGAATTTTCCTTCACTGTCTTTGCATTTTCATCTTTACTGTTATCTGTCCCTTCTGTTCTCTTCCTTTCCCTAGTTCCAAACAAACCATGAAGAATGGTTTTCTCTTATCTACTCCTAAACGATGTCACCGAGAGAACTTGGCCGACAAGACATACTTGACCCAAAATGACCTACTATTTTTTTGGCCGAAACACCAAGGACTGGATCCTAATATCCATAAGCCCTTGTGGTACACAGCAATTTGGAATAAAGAGTAAACGAACATTCAAGGCCCATAAATAGTAAGACAGAAGCAAATAGAGTGAGGAAATTATAATTTATTAAAAGAAAAGTTTACCGGCTTCACATCCCCATTCCAAATGCAGTGCACGGCCAAACATCCAATTACAGCTGGAACAATATATAACAATGCGGGCTGGAACAAAAAAGGAGCAAACGAAGTGCCAAGTCAGATAACTAGAAGCTTGAAAAACAAGGACAGCGTAGTCCTTCTCTAAGTTGCGCAGACTCTCCGTTTTTTGTGCCATTTCTGTCTCAATACGGGGGATGCGGGAGCGGGATACGTCCGGGATACACTCAACCAACTTTGGATGCTTTGACCGGAGTACATCGACAAATTTGAGATTTTGATTTCTCAAAATTAAAGATAAACTGATTTAAGATAAGGGAAATGACATACCTTTAATATTATAGTACTTTTATTTCATTTTTGCTGCTTCGTGTTTCATAGAAACCAAGAATTCAAGGTCGTGTGCTGAATTTGGATGGTAGACAGTAGCAGCGATATATTATAGCTTTATTTTTTATAATTTTGAATTTTCTTAGTCAAATCCCCGCACCGGTATCCATTAACTGGATACGCCCGAATTTTAAAATTTAAATTTTGCCGAATCCAACACTCGGATCCATACCCATATCAGATACCCCAACCCGAGTCCCAACAACTTATGTCCTTCTAGAGGAATAAAACAACAAGCTTTTCTGAAACACTAACCTGTGCAGCTTGAAACCAGTTCATAACAATAATTGTTGAAACCACGCCAACTGCGTATCCCAAAAATGCACTTTTAAAGTATTGAGGCTCCTTCCCTCTTGAGACATCAAAGCGGAGTGCCAGTGCTACAAAAATGCCTGAATAACAGGATAATTACTAGTTTATAACAAAAACAACTAAGGGCTTTTGCCCGTCGGCCGAAATTAATTACGTAGTATATTATGACAAAAACATAGTATATTATATGTATACTAGATGTATATTATATGTATATTTGTACTTAATATACAAAACATATACATTTGCTGGCTATTATTTTTTAGGATGGACCAAAAGGTAATTATCCCAACTAATAATGGGAGGTGAGAAACAGAGTAAGTTCAGCTGTGGATAAAGTCCTCCAATGCAAATTCATAAAATGGCTTCTGTCGACAGGTCACGAAAAAGCAACTTAAAAGCAATGGATCTTTATGATAAAAAGGATGTTATACCAGGAATTACAATGTCCCCTAGACCCAGCATCGAAAAGGGACGTTTCAAATCCGCTGTGGGGAACAAAAGCTGCAAAAGAAAAAAACACAAATTCTAACCACCATACAGTAAAAGGATGAAAAGGTCTGCAATGACAAATTGGACGAAAAGCTAAATGAAAAAACGAAATCTCTATACGCACCTTGATAGGAGCATCAAAAGACTTAGCAACACTAACCATCACTGGGGTAAAAAAGACCCAGAAAATGTCATACACAAAAAGTCCAGCCTGCAGTTTAAGAACACAGGATACATTTAGCACAAAGACGATGAGTTAATGCATAGAGAAAGTGCCAAAGGATGTGTTTATGTAATGCATACATAGGAGATGGCTTGTCAAAGGATCCCACTTCAACTATTTGGTCGTACAGTTTGAGCCCCATAAGAAATACAGTAAATAGAATGACACCTCTGAACTATGCATAACTAATTGTTACATATTAAAGTAAAACCTCTCTCATTACCAATAGTATGGCACCAGTCTTAAATGATCCAAGTGAAAGCATTTCAATCCCCTGCAAGTTAAAATGGTAGAACAAATCAAATTCTGTACAGATATGAAGTACCTATTTATGAAATGAAAGAAATCAAATTCAGCGGAGAATGTAAGTCAGCAAGTGTCATTGTTGATCCAAATGGTAGCTATAAGCTACGTAGACCTATGAGATTCTTCCAAAGGATATCAGGAACGTTCTTGGCCAATAAAGGACTCTAATGAATGTAAGTTGAACGACCAATCTAGATGGCCTATCTTGAAGTAAATATCAAAAGGAGTGGGCTAAATTCATTGGATTTTGATGGTTCACAGACATCATATAGAGAGAGAGAATGACATATTCATGTCATGAACCTGATTGAATGATTGATGCTAACATATATTTTCGTCAGAACAAATGACAAAAACTAAAAAGTAGAATTTGTTTTCAATAAAAAAGAACTAAAAGAAAATCTTATGCAGAAAAGTGAAGCCAGATCAATCAAAAATCACTATTTCTAGTAATCAAAACAACATGTACAGTTCATCAGACACAGTGGTAACAGAACTAGCTGCAGCAATTTAATAAGCTTTGTCTACAGAAATGAACATTCAATTCAGGATTTCAAAGTAGTTGGAGAAGGTTGTTTCAGGATCTCAAAGCAACAGAATGTAACTGCTAATTATGCAGACAAACCTGAATAGAAAACGCAAGGCCCAATACATTGTTCGCTAGCCAATGCTTCTGTTTAGCATACCATACACAGAAGAGAGTTCCAGGAATTGCAGCAACAATCTGGGACCTTGTGAACTCAACCTCCAAAGCTGAAAAAGAAACATATAAACATCATACCTCGAGAAAAAGAAAAGGTAGAAAACCAACATATTCCAGTCAATGGATTGAAGAAAATCATTATTCAAAAAGAAATAATAACAAAATGCTCGACCAATAAGCTAGTTGATTTGTTCAACGCATAAATATATGACTTAAAGATTCACAAGTGCATGCTCATCAAAACCATATAAGAGGAAACAAGTAAAATAGTTCTTAAGGCACAGTTTTGGATAAGGAACGAAAATCACCATAACAGCCAAACAATACATATTATGCTGACTCTACTGAGAAAAATAAGAGAATACCAAGAGAAACATATAACAACTTCGAAGCCTCAGAATTTTAAGAAGAGTAGGGTCCAATTAATGCTGTCAGAATAGCCCAGAACATATCACATAAAAGAAATATGGTAAGTACCATTTTATGAGCTACTCTACTTTGGAAAGGGGATAAAAGGACTACTATATTTGATTAAAGAAAAAAGGTCAGTCATCAAGTGGCATTTTCAGAAGAGACATGAAGGTTGTACCACAGAGTGGGATGTGGGGAAAATGCCATTCAATAATGATTTTACAGTGAGCAAAACACGATTCAAAATCTTTTGGGAAAAAAGAAAGAGTCAGTCACCAACTAGCAATTCCACAAGAGAAAAAAGAGGTGGTCCGTACAGCGGAAATATGGGAAGTGCCATATTATAAGATCTTCATTCCACTTTTCCGGCAAGAATCGCTTGATAGCAGGTAACAGTGTTGCACTGCAAAGCCCCACAGAAAGGGATGATATAAATACATATAATGAAACTACTTCTTACAAAATTACAAAAGAATATATTAAGCATAGTAGAACGATCCATATGGAAAGAACATACGAAAAAGCAGCAATGCCAAGTACAAAGAAGTAGCACGTCAATACAGCATTAACCAGGTCTTTTGAGAGGAACTTAAAAAGCAAGAACAACGACAAGAGCATTGCACTTCCAACCAAGGGAAATCTCATTGCATGTTCGTTTGACATTGTCTCCTACAAAGTAGAACAGAACAAGTTTAGGAAACATCAAAACAGATAAACAAATAAAAGAGTGGCTGCAACTTGGAATTCCAGAAATATACCGAAGGTGGAGTTGGCTTAACAGAACGGTAGCAACCCACGTAAACAGTGAGGCAAGCCGTTAATACGACATTTAAATTTGGGTCCACATTCACAACCAATGGGGCTAAACTCAAACCTGAAATTCACAACCAAAAAGCAAGATTTCTCAAGATAATTCAAAAACATGAAATCTAGAAAGAGATTTGGAAAGTCAATTGCAGAGAAAACCAAGAAACAAGAATCCACAAAGTATTGTGATATTTGTAAAGGAAATAGCCAGCTAGGGAAGGGTTCTAAATACCAGCATACAATCAATCAATCAACTATGTGTTATTCCCAAGCTAGTTAGGATCAGCAAGAGCCAAACACCACTTAACCTAGTAAAGTACATATTGGACATGCATTGAAGTCCAAAAGTAACAACGAAGGTCCCATAGTCCCCTTGAATAATAAGCCCAATACCTACTTCGGAAGCGCAAATATATAAAACGATGACTGTGGGCCCAATGCCACACCATTTGAACAAACAGCGTATTGAAGTCATCAAGCTTAAGAAATACGGCAATGTGAAGCCAATGAGAATTTTCAAAGTTCTGATCTCTTACAATGAGCAACAAAATACTATGGCAGTTTTAGAGTAGGATATTTGGTCTTAACTTTAACAAGCATAAGGGATAGAAACAAAGCATTGGAATAGAGAAACTAATCTGTCTTACAACAAATCTGAAGTGGGAAAAAATATAATTGTACTCTCTCCGTCCCAAATAATGTGATGGTGTTTAACTGGACACGAAGTTTAAGAAAGAAAGAAAGACTTATGAAACTTGTGGTCTAGAATAAGGCATAGATATTTATGTTGCTATAAATCATTTCATTAGGGGTAAAATGGGTATTTTAAAGTAAAATTGTTACTAAATATAGAAAGGTGACATTCTTTTTGGGACCGACTAAAAAGGAAAGAGTGTCACGAAGGGAGTAATAACTGCATATAAGAAAATCATACATATACAGTTGTAGCGTCTATTTTCTTTGCAAATCTAAATGACACACATCCAAACACACAACTCAATTCTTCATAATCTAAGAAGAAACTTAAGAATCACGAGTTCTAAAGATTTATCAAAATAAACTCAATAGACATTGTTGCTCGTCTCATATCCAGCATATGAATTCGTTCATTTCCAAGTTATCACAACATAAATAAAACTCATTCTACTATAGGTTAGCAAAAGAAACATTCATGAATCGAATTGCACAAGATAAAGTCGCTGTACTATGTAATTCAACTACCAGAAGAAACACGAATGAATCAAATCGAACAGTGAAACCAAACCTGCTAAAGCAACATTTGCTAATCGCTCGCTATTCATCATCATCACAGACTATTAACTCGTAAACACTCTCCGTTTTCGTCGCGCAATAACAGAGATAAGCTACAACTAGACACAAAAAAATGTATCAGTAACAATAATAATCAACATTTAAATCTTTTCAGATCCTAAAACATTAATGTAAAGGAAAAAGATGCAATCTTTAGCAACATTTCTCACCAAATTTAGAGAATTATAATCTTATCAAGATTTGTCTCGCTGGATATTTCAACAAAAACCCAATTCTGGAAAACAAATAAATTTGCCTCTGAATATGGAAACAAATTAATTAAAGAAAAAATCAAAAATCAAAAACCCAATTCTCTTAATTGCATGAACTCACCTCTAAAAATATGGAAACCCAATTAATTGACAATTTCAAAAATCTCTTACTACCAACAAAAAAAATTCAAAAATCCAAATTCTTAACAAAAACCCAAATCCTCTAAAAATGCATAATGTTTCTAAAAAAACAAGGAAACCAACTAAAAATTAAAAAATCAAAATTTCAACAAATACCAATTAGCTTAAAAGCATGAATTTGATTCTAAAATAAAAAGAAAAATTCAAATTCTACATATCAGTTCAATAAAGTGAAAATAAACCAATTCAAGAAACCATAATTATTCCCAGAAATTAAGTGAAAATACATATATGAGAATGTGTTTATTCATGTTTACCTTACCACAGAAGTAAACTGATCTTAATTTCTCTAGAGCACACAGATCAATAGAGATTTTTTCAGTAAGATATATTTTTGTAACGTTTTAGTTTTGATTTTGACTTTTTTTTAAAGTCAAAATAGGGGTTTTAAGTTTTGGGTTAAATGAGTTATTACGGTTTTATTTGGGATTTTGAAGGATTTTAATTGGGAGAGGCATGTGTAGATGGGTTGTCTCGACCAACGAGAGACTGCCACGTCTACCTATTCCACTTGGAACTAAGGATGGCCAGTGGGCCGGGACGGCCCGGTCCCGGCCCGACACCGACCCGACCCCGATTAGTTTTAAAAAAAAATTGATAGCAGGACTCGAACCGGGACGGGACAATGTCTCGTCCCGAGCCCGCCCCAGGCCCGCCAATCCCGAGCCCACCCCAATCCAACCCGTAAGTCCCCCCTTTGCAAATATAGATGTTGCACCAAAGGCCATTTTAGATTTTGGCCGTTGGCAACGGCCATTTTTTCCCTCCTCCTACCCCTTAATATTTATTTTTAACTCATAAGTTATTATATTTACACTTTAACCCAATTTTCTAACTATAAATAACTCATTTTCTCTTCATCTTTCTCACAAATCTTCCTACAATCTCTCAATATATCTCTCTACAAGTCTACATTGTTTACTAAATATTCAATTTTATTTATTCATTTGGGAATTGGGAGTGAAGTTGGCAACTAGCTTAAGGATCTTCAATCGAGCAAAGTTTCAATTTTTAACCTCTCGATTACACGTCGATGTTACGTCGGCGTTTGGTACATTCTTTCCTTCATTAAATTATTATTGTCTGTTTATTTTATTTAGCGCACTTAATTTTATTATCTTTAATTATTTATTATCATAATTAAAATTGAAGGATTAAGAGGTATGTTTAAGGGTAAGGGTAAGGGTGCTTCTTATAGGAGGGACAACCAGGGCAAGGGTATTTCTTCTAGTCATCTTATTCCTACACATGATGATTTTGTTGATACTCAACATTTTCCTACAATACCATTAGATTTAGACGAGGAGCTATTTTCTGGAACTCAAGAAGACTTTAATTTAGACGATGATCTAGATGATACACCCACTAATGTTGATGACAACACACCCACTAGTGCACCTTCAACTGAAATGCCTCTTATTTCCCCTAGTATGAGACGAGGTCCAGCAAACCGACCATTAAAATCAGATGCATGGATATTTTTTGATAGGGACCTAGAGAATCAAGTAGCTAGATGTAAAATTTGTAAAAAAGTTTTAAAATTTAAAACTGGAAAAGGTCACGGTGGGACGGGGGGTTTAATTAGACACGTAGTAAGTGCTCATCCAGCTAGGTATGCCCAATATCAGGCTTCAAAACTGGGTGCGCAAACGCCCGCTCCATCGGAACAAGGTTCACATACTGATATTGTCCCGAACCAAGTACATGGTCAAATTAACCCTATGACGGGGGGAATTATAGGCCTTAAATACAATAAACATAGAGATAGGGAAGCAATATCAAAATTAGTTGATGTGGAGGGTTTGCCCTTTTCATTTCCTTCATCTCCCGATTTTATTCATTACATTAAAGATATATATAATCCTGCTTTTAACGATTTTTCTAGATCAACTGTTAAGAGAGATGTATTTAAATTCGCACATGAATATCAACAATATTTACGTTATTCATTATATCATTTTAATGGCAAAGTATCTATCACGTCTTAAATAGGTCGTCGTACTAACGGCCATGATTATTTAACGGTAACTTGTCATTGGATAGATTATAAATGGTCTATGCAAAAATGTATCTTAGCGTATAGATATATAGATGATAGGCACACTGGTACTTTTATTGCAGAAAATATTTATCAAGTGTGTCATTATTACGGAATAACTAATAAAATTATTACTATTGCATTAGATAACACTTCTTCTAACAATTACGTTATTACAATTTTAAAAAATAGTTTAACTCCATCTTTTCCAGATCATTTTCATATAAAATGAGCGTGTCATATATATAACTTAATTGTAAATGATGGTCCATCACTTTTTGAAGACATTCTTAGTAAAATACAATTTGCTATAAATTTTATTTTTAAAGTAATAGAGTACAACGAAGAAAAGAATATAAAAAAACTTGTCACGATTGTGGACTACCTTATAGAAAAATTCCAGAAGAAGTATCCACTAGGTGGAATTCTTTATACGAGCAACTACTTATTGCTTATGACTATAGAAAACCTATAACTTTATTTTTTAATTCTCATAATCAAAATTTCGCTGATATGGTTGTAGATAGTGATTGGGTAAAAATTTCCGAACTTATTGTATTTTTAGAGAAATTTTTTCAAGCAACAAAAGAATTTTTCGGTATATATTATCCTACTATTTCAACTATGTTGTTTTATATAACTCTAATATTTTTATTACTTAGTGAATATATGAAAAAACCAGCTTATATTGCAGCTATTAAAAAAATGTTTATCAAAATAAAAAAATATTTTATTCTTATTCCCACTATTTATATTATTGGTGTTGTATTAAATCCGACTATTAAAATAGACGGTACTAAATCACTTATTGAAACTATTTACGATTGTATAGAAGTACTACCACCTCCAAGTCCCAAAAATCTAAATCACCCACCACCTATTGAACAAATTAAAGAAGAAGTGTTGTCTAGCGTAGAAGACCAATGCAAAAAAATATATAGGTTTTACCAACAAGAAAATGCTAGTAACCTACCGGCTTCCATACCATCTTCTTCATCTTCAACACAACCTCACAAAAGACATGTTGTTTCTGCGGCTAGTATTGAAAGCCTCAGAAATAGAATGTGCGGCCGTACCGCTACTAACCAAATTAACGAGTTTGATATTTTTGTTTTGCAGGGTTCTGTACCGTACCAAGAAGTTATCAATGAAGATGGACATGAAGACTTGCTGAAATACTGGAGGGGGAATGAGAAGACTTTTCCGACACTTTCAATGATGGCCCGAGATGTTTTGAACATTCAAGCGTCATCAACTGCGTCTGAAAGCGCTTTTTCTGCCGACAGATATCAAATAGGAGACCACAGACATTCATTAGCCGGAGACAGCTTGGGAATTGCAGTATTATTCAGAGATTGGATACGAGCGGAGCGGAGAAGGTGTGGTCAACCGGAGATTAACGAAGAAGAAGATGAAAACTACAACGAAATCTTATCCGAATGTGATGGAAGCGACATGGATCAATTTGACCAACAAATACCAATTCCAACCGAAGAACCACAGGAAATTATCAAGCAATTAGAACAGGTTTTTTTGAGAATGTAATTTTTTTAATTGCAATTTTATTATGTAATTTGCAATTTTTGGACAACACCACAAAGTTGCAATTTAGACAATTGTATTTGTATTACAAAAAAAATCATATGTCTATTAAATAATATAAGAGGCACAAAAACAGCCTTGGGATGTTTTTATTACACTATTTTGTCTTGTTTATTGAGTTGTTTTTATACATATGTTATTAAAAAAAAAACCCGTCGGAACCCACCCAGATCTCGACCTCGCCCCGACCCGATTCCGACGAGATCAGGATCAGGACGGGACTTCGGCAAGTCCCGCCAAACTCGATCCCGTCTGACCCCGCCAGCCCCGACCCGCCAGACCCGAGCCCGGCCCACTGGCCAGCTATACTTGGAACTATTAGATATCAAATCATGTATTGAGCATTATTGGACACAGTGGTACTTGAGGAGATCCAACCCCTCAATATATACATATTTATAGGGTGTTTAAGTGGTTTGTTTTTTTAAAAAATATATTGAGTATCGATACTAATTTGTTAGTTTAACGGTTATTATATGATAGCTTCAAATCATTATCGTATTTTAAAATTTCAAACTCACAAATCTCAAATTCTGGTTCTGTCTCTGACCACAAACCAATCCCCACACCTACAAACACAATATATTGGGTGTATTTGTTATGCGGTTTGTCATTTTTTCACATTGATCCAAAAATATTTTTTTTTAAATAATTTCTATAAAAATTAGAAAAATTCTTCTTCTTGTACAAGTGCAAAAATAAATTTCATAAGCGACATTTTCAGCTAACTGTCTCTGTCCTACCCCCGCCCCGCCCTACCACCAGGTCCCACCACCCCAATCCCATGATATTTTTCTAAAATATATATAGTAAGTGATATTAGAACAATATTTTATGATACTTATTAAAGACTTAAAGTAAGTTAAAAAAATCACTTATTTTCTGGAAAAAAAAAGATTTTCTAGAGCCAAACAAGCCTAACGTCATTCCTATTTTCACAATGTGGTCTCTCAATGATCAAAAGGATTAGAAGAAAATGCTAATGCTGCAGTACTTCGCTGCAACATCTACACACTAATAGTGTGAAAAAAAATATTTATATTATCGGGTCATTTAAAAATAAATTTATTAAACTATTTATATATTCTTTTATCATAACCTGAAAAACAATTTAAAAGTCAAATACTAAAACATGTTTGAACAATCATCTCAACCAAACAATTACTCATATATGCATACAAAAAATGTCCAAGTGGCATTTATGTAGTCACCATTTGACCTGGTTGCGTAAGTTGACACCATTTGTTCCATCTCGAAAGTGTTAATAGGATTACTTTTGGTGGATAGGTTTGCAATACTATTCAATTTATGATTAAATTTTAGATAAAGTTCACTTTTGTGTATGTGATGTAATTCTTCGTTGACGGTTTGAAGGGGGTATGGTATAACCTTCGGACAATGACACACGGCGTTTTTTAAAGTGTCTGATCTTGAATTTTTATTCTCGCTTAATAAAATTTTAAAAATAACTTTAACTTGAAAAAATTCATTGAGAAGAATTTATGTTATCATTAGGCATTAGTTCTAGCTTTTGCATGTAAGGTATAACTTGTGGTTAATGGAGTAGATTCACTATCTTGAAATATTTCTAACTTTTGCTTTATAGCCAAAAGTAATTTATGTTCACAACTTATACTTGATAAGCAACAAAAGCTCCGCTCAAGCACATTCAGGACCTAAAGCCATAATTGTTGACACCCAATTTTGTCCCATCTTTTATGATTTTATTCGTAATTTTTAACATTTTTGACATTTTTAAAACAATTTTAAAATATATATATATATATGCATATTATTCTCTTATTATTATTATTATTCGCATTTTTACTGTCATTTGTATTTTTTTTTATCACAATCATAAGTTTTATCCAAAAATTTCTATGTTATTTTATTCTCGCAAAATTGCATCGCATTTCTCTTTCATTAAGCATTAAACATTTCGCAAAAATTATATTTTATTATTATCACGTCGTTATGTTATTTTAAATAATTCACATCTTTTACAAAAAATATATATATATAATATCTTTTAATATTAAACCCCTTTTATATTTTTCAATTCCTAACCCAATACAATTTCTACCCAACCTAAATTAAAACCCATTTTTTGTCCAAAGCCCAATCCCCAAATTAAATTCCCACAAGCCCAATCCCCAAATTAAATTCCCACAACCCAATACAATTTCTACCCAACCATTTAAAACCCAATTCCCACAACCCAAAAACCCCAAGCCCAACAAACTTTTCCCCAGCCCAACCAAACACCCGACCCGCCGAGCCCACTCACCCGACCCGTCGCCTCACCCCAAACCCATCACCCCAACCTCTTTTAATCCCCAAACAAACAAAAAAAACCAAAAAAATCAAACCCTACACTCTTCTCCCAAATCGCCGCCGACCCCACACCCCCCATACCGGCGACCCCACGTCGCCGGTCACCTCGCCCCTGCCACCACCACCCCCCCTCTGTTCCGCCGACACCCACAAAATCCGCGACCCATACCCACAAAATCAGAAATCTTTACCTTTATTTTGAATTTCAAACTCGATTTTTGGGGGGGAATCCACCTATAAATATCCCCCTTTGTTCTTCATTTTGGAGAGGTCCGGAAAATCTGTCTTTGAAGGGGATTTTTAGAGTTTTTGGGGTTGATTTTGAGTCCAAAAATTTATGTTTATGAGTCCGAAATTTTCTTAAAGGTTTTGCTTTATACTTTGTTTGTGTTCTTCACTATTTGGGAAGATTCCGGATTTCAAAAATCCGAAATCTACTTAAAAGTGTTTGTTCTTGCATATGTTCTTCAACTTAAATGTTCAAAATATAGGTCGAAATTATTTGGTTTGTGGTGTTAAAAAATCTTGATTTTTTGCTCTTTCCAACTGTTTTTTGGGCTCCGGGTCGGGTCACTGCCGGGTCGGGCCATTCCGGGTCGGGTCGAACATTCCAAAATCAGAAATTCAGCATCCTAAAATCAGAATTCCGAAATAACATTTCCGAGTGGATTCGACAACTCGAAACACGCCTCGGTTCGCTGCCCGGAGAAGGTCAGTAAATATATCTCCTCTCAATTTTGTTTTCTATATTTCTGTGCCTTTTTGTGTGTGTTAATTAATAGGAGTTTGGCTGTTTATGGGCTGTTTGAGTACGAGGGATTTATGAACCTGTTTGGTTAACTGTTTGGTGCTTAGATAATGCTTTGTTAAGTTCACGTTAATATGATGGAATGTATATGCTGTTTTAAATATTTGTCTAGCAAGATTATTATTCGTGCTACTTGAATGATCAGTCAGTAAATTCTAATTCCTCTCAATTTTGTTTTGACGCATTGTCTGTGTGTAATTTGTTAGTTTCAGTATAAATTTGAGTATGTTTCGCCTTTGTTAGTTCAAATATGTATATTGTGTGATGCTCGTTCAAAGCTCGAATTAATAAGTGTTATTCAATTTATGCTATGATACTTGTCTAAAATCGGGTATTTAGGAAGTATGTGTTGGATTAAATATGTAAGGACTTAATGGTGACAGCTTTGGTAAGGTCTAATGAATTTTGGCCATCTCTATGTCTACATAGCTATTGAATGGATGGCACACCTGCCTTGTCTGTTAAAACGCCTCTATATTAACATGTCAGTCTCCTAAGTTATCAAGTGTCACGCCTATTTGTTGAGATATTTAAATGACATTTGCATTAGTGCCTTATATTTAATGAATCAGTTTACATCATGCTAAGTTATAACCCTTGGTGCATTTTACTCTTGGTTTGCAATTATGATCATGTAGTAGTATGCATAAAGTATAATTTAGTCTTTGAAATTGTTCAAGTGTATAAAAGGTTTTGGAGTATGATTTGGATAAGTATCATTTGAGGATAAAAGGCCTTTGCTTCTTGTTGAGTTATGCACACATGTCCAAACTGCCTACGAGGAGTATGTGTTTATTTTGCCTTGGTCTCTAAATTGGTTCATGTGAGCATGCATATTTCCATGTTGTCAAGTTTTAGTGGTTTGTGTATGGTCAATATGTCATTGTTAAGATTCAGATTCAAACTTATATGATGTATGTATGTGTTTGTTTAAGTAGGTTTCATAACATAAATGTTAGTTTGGTAGTTTAGATTATTTGGAAGATCATGTCTAGCCTAGAAAAGCCCTGAATATATGATTGTGCATGATTTTAAGCCATCTAAGCCTCATATTAAGCAATGGCAAGGCTATAGTGATTGTGTGAGTGTGCTTGGATGCTTCAAAGGACTGTTTATGTGATTCCTATGCTTTGAGACAAGCGATGAATCATGTATGTTCCTATTAAAGTTTCTTGAGTTCAGTCCAGCATGCTCCAGATATGATTCAGGTTGTGAGATGATTGGGTTTTGTTAACATAGGTCTTCTTTAGTGGTTATGTTAACTATGACATGCCTAGAATGATTAACTTATGATTGCATGTCCTTAATGCTTGTGGTTCTGCATACTTAAGATGTTGTTTCCACATGGCCATGTAAATCTCTGTTGTTTATCTTCCATGTCAATCTTGAGCTGATTATGCATCCATTTTTGCTCATCTTAGCGTAAGCTTGATCCTTGTGCTAGCATGAAAGTCCTTAGAGCATATTATTAATGTACGTTGCTTACCTTAATAATATATGCATTTTTTGGCCCAGATTAGACAATTCTGTGTCTAAAAATATCATCTTCGGATAGTTAATTCTGTTTCAGCCCGTCTGTCAACCTGTTGAAGTGCTAAGTGCCTACATATATCATATAAAGTCTTTTAAGTTATCTTATATCATGCTATGTTTACTAACTTGATGAATGATATATGTATTAGCATTTCGCGCGTATTTGAACCAGTTTGTGTCGTGGTTATAAACCGCCCATGTCTGCATTCTATGTTTATTGCCGAATGTTTTCTTTCATAGTTGCCTTGTCGAAGCTGTCCTATTATCTTAATATGTTGGTTGAAAGCCAAGACAAGCTTCGGGTTGGGTTTAGCCTCCTTGGATAGCCTGCCACGCCCAAGGTTCTAGAAGGCTTTTGATTCTTGTTCCGGCGTTGGAAGTGAATGGTGGTAGCCCTCCTCTTTGTCTTCTTATCTTTCAAATTTGAAGTTTAGAGTGACTGGTCTTTAAGTTTACCTTCCCTTTATGTCTTTCTTTGTGCTACCAATAGTTGTGGTATCCACCGCACCTTGAGATTCTCGGATATATGTCATCTTTAAATAATTCTAGTTATGGGTTTTGTTGCATTTTGGTCGTTGATTCCGAGATCGCCGCTTGTCGCAATACTTGGGCTGATCGCCGCACTTTTGAGCCATTATTCTGCTGCTGCGCTTGTCGCGACACCGCCGTAATCTGGACCATTTACACTTCTTTTCTAAACATTTTACCGCTGCATTTTGAGCCCATTTGATGTCTTATCACCGCTGTGTTTTTAACACAATTGTCGCTGCTTTTCTTGGCTAAAAGCTCGCTACTTTAGGTCAAGCTTTGACAACCCATCGCTTCGCGTTTCTAACCCACTCATGCGTTATTTTTAAAACCCAATTGTTGTTTTTCTACTGAAAACACCGGTTTAAATCGCTTTGGACAACCGCAATATTTCGACTTTATCGCTTTTTTACTGTTTTGAATAAATACCGCGTCTGTTCGGGCGCTGTTTTTCGCTTCGCTTTGCTCGCTTCAGATTACTCCATCGCTTCTGCGTTTCCAGCCCATTATTGCGTTATTTTAAAACCCCTTTGTCGCTGTTTCTTGGCCGAAAACGATCGCTTTAACATTGTTTTCTGTTTACCATCGCTCGATTTCAGACATGCATCGTCTTTACCGTTTCTTGTTTTAAACTAAACACCGCACCTTTCGGACATTGCTTTCTGTTCCAGTCCACTGTTTGACATTCAAATTACCGTTCTCTGCTTTTCTTGTTTCTTGCTTTTAAACTAGACACCGTCATTTTCGAGCTGTTTTTTCTTCTCGCCTCTGTTTTTACATATCTTTATCACTCTGCTTCTTTGTTCTGTTCGATTTTAAATTTTACTGATTTGAACACGATACTACATCGCCGATGAAAAATATCCGTCGATTTTGAGGCCTACGTTGCAAAGACGGAAATATAACTTCGGGCAAGGATGAAGACTTAAACCTTTTATCCGAGATCAACATGTTTAGTAGGCGAGGTGAATTATATATTCGCGACCACGACGTGATTATAGTGATCTTTTTTATTCCACCCGAGAGACCAACACGTTTAGTAGGCGAGGCAATCAAAATAAACTACATTAGTCATATGTTTGCAGCCACGACGTGATTGGAATGTTCCTTTCAAAATTTAAGTCTGAGCCCTCCGTGATCAAAACATTCACTGCTCAATACGGATCACGGTTATATGTATTTAACTGTTTCTAACCGTTTATTCTTGACAGCTTGCAGGGATTAAAATAAATAACGGCAAATATTCCTCGGAGTTTATTTATTGTTATTTCTTTCTTTAATTCAGCTTTTATCTCGCTTTGTATTGTAATATTATTTATCGCACTTATGTAATTATTGAAATGCTTAGAATAGGCAAACTTAGGATTAATTCATAGGGTAGTTTAAGATTTGAAACCCATCGCTAGCTTATTTATTTGTAGGCTCGCAAACTTAGAAATCCTTCGCTAGTTTATTTATTTTAGGCTCGTCACGCGTATTCAAGATTTTCAAAACAACTTTTGTCATCTTTTATTTGCTTTATTAATCATACCGCATAAGTTTATCTCTTGTCAATTTACAATTCATTGATTTCCAAAATTTTACTTCTTTGGCATTATAAATAAATTGTTTTACTATCAATTGTCAAATACATATTTTTTTCAACTCTACATGTATTTCTCTTTAGATATCATATAAATGCATATTTGAAAAATCTCTACATTCATCTATTTTTTAAAAAATGCATCTCTTTTTTATTAATTATTTGCAAATATCTTTTAACTTTATGCTTCAAACATGCATTTTTTTTTAGTAATAATTAACCTGAGTTTTACTCTGATAACCGCATAAGTTAGCGGATCTTAAAGGATGCCTAACCCCTTCCCTTTAGGATAATAAAGAACCCTTACCTAGAATCTCACTAGTTTCAGACCTTAAAATTGGAGTTACATTGCAAAGACTTAGTTTAATATTTAGGTGTCCTAATTCACCGTAAAAATAATTAGGTGGCGACTCCTCAATCATTTACCCAGAATCACCGGACACGCCCGGCCCGCTTTGACTCGAGCAAGGTCAAAATACGGCGCATAAAGATGGCGACCATTGGGGACTTCAGTGTTCTTAACCATAACAAGTTCAGGTTAATCATTATTGTGCTTTATATTGCTCCTTATTTGATCTATTATTTTTAATTATTGTGCATTGAAATTTTGTATGCATAATCGCTTTAATTACTATATTCTCTTACTGTTTTCCTTAAATTGGCATTTCGCTAATATTTCTTCCACTCTGGAAAATTGACACTATCACACATTACACGCGAGGTGTGTTTTGCGCACCCGCAAACTTCTTTCAAATTTCCAAATTTTTTAGGAGAGTTGGTATATGCGCGGAGCGTCCCGACCATCCGGTTGGCGTCGGAGCCTTCTCACTCGAGCGATCCGCTGGGGAACCTTGAGTCTAGTCACACAAATCTTAGAAAATTTAAGATAGAGCTATACCACCCTTTATTTTAAGTCATGCATGCATACACCTTAGGTGGGTCGATCCTTGGTATCGACTCCACAATTAAGAAATCCGCCAAAGATGTCTACGGGTCTCACAACCCAACGACCCATCATCATATTATGTGTAGCGTGATAAGGATAGACTAATCCAAGACTAATCATGACACGCTGAAATTGGAAAATGTACATTCATTTTGTCTCATTTCCGACAAAGCATTGCAGTTTAGCAGCTTGGATCAAATCTGTCGTAATCCCGCATATCTGGCGTTTAGGCCCACCTCCGGCATAAGGGAGGCCCCATGCATATTAGGATGCGCATTTAATTGCCTTACAATCATTTTGTTGTTTTCTCCTGCTTTTTCACTATGTGCATATTATTTAAAGCAATAAATACTCGCCTTGTACTAACTTGGTTTTCTTTAATTTTTTTAGAAGGTTTATTTTGTCTAGATTATTTTCCCAAAGATTGATTTGCGTTGACTAAAACTGGCGGACCATCCCTACTTCACGAGGTCAAAGGCCCAATCCTTCAGCAAAATGACTGATTCAGATGCATCCGAACAGACTGACCTGGAACTTATTACTCTTTCCAGAGATGAACCAGAGACTTCTGAAAATAGAAATGCTACCGTCCAAGAAAAATACATCGCCTAATCTGTTACAACAGGATGGCAGCCATGCAGTCGAGATAGAGCGGCTCCAAAATCTCACCAACCTGTCCATTAGCGCCAATACCCCACTCCCTGAACAAGGGACGAATGCAACTGCACCACAAATTTTTTCATCTCCTGAACCGCCATTTCCCCAAAACCTCCCCGAAAATTCGCCACTAAACAAAACCGATCCACAGCACACTAATCCGCAAGCTAGTCCACAACAAAGCCCGCCACAAAATGATCCGGCCTCATTCACAACTCCACATACCCAAATTAATCCACTCATCCAAAACACTTCTTCCGCGCAAAATCACCAGGCAGACCAACACATATTGATGGCACACACCGCTGATCACAGCAAGCAATATGTGCCGCCAATATATGCCACGGAAGCTCAACCTTTCACCGCCACAGTACCAAACATGGCTCTACAGGAAATCAGCCAGTGTGAAGAAATGGACATGCGGGTAATGATCAGAACCGGTGAAAGTGTGGCGAGAGAGATTCATAGCCTAAAAGAAGCATTCAAAAATATCCAAACCAGCAAGGAACATGAAGGACTTGAGTATGAAGATCTGTGTATGCATCCCGACATTGAATTGCCTGTAGGATATAAGGTGCCAAAATTTGACTTGTTTGATGGGAAAGGAAATCATTACTCTCATTTGAGATCGTACTGCGACAAACTGGTTGGGGTAGGTAAAAACCAGGCCATCATAATGAAGTTGTTCACAAGGAGTTTGACAGGAGAAGCACTTGACTGGTACACAAGTCAGGACCCGCAAAAATGGCGTAATTGGGGCACGATGGCACAAGATTTCGTGGACAGATTTAAATTCAACACTGACACAGTCTTGGACAGATTTTATCTGATGAAGTTGGAAAAGAAGTCCACAGAGACCTTCAGAGAATATGCCATGAAGGGGAGGCGTAAGCGTGAAAGTTCAACCCCCAATAGAAGAAAGTGAGATGACCACTCTCTTTGTACAATCTTTGAAAGATGCAACATACTATGAGAGAATGATAAGCGTCATAGGACGAAGTTTCTCTGAAGTTATAAGGATGGGAGATTTCATAGAAGAGGGAATCAGAACAGGAAGAATTACAAACTTTGTAGCATTGCAAGCAACAAGTGAGACAATCCAATCGGACTCATTTGAGGGAGCAGTAAAGAGAAAGAGAGATGGAGTGTCCTCTGTGGTGACAGTTCAGAAACATAGGCCAAATCAAATGTCAACCTACCAAATGCCATCACCCCAGCCTCCCTACTACAATCAAAACAACCAAAGTCCTCATCCTTCCTATTATTACCCATACACCCAAAGCCCTCAACCTTACTATCAATACCCACCTGGTCCCTACCCTGTCTACCATACCCATCCAATATATAGCCTGCCTCGAGCGCCTGTCTATCCGAATCCCCCACAATATCAGCCCACATACTTACCTCATCCACAAGTCCATGCACCAAATGCACCTGCACTCACAAGAAAATACGAAAGAAAGCCAGCCAAAACCTATACACCTTTAGCCGAACCTCGAGCCCAATTATATGAAAGACTGAAAACCGCAGGAATACTCCAACCCATCCCAGGGCATATCCCCAATCCTATTCCCAGGTCGTATGATGAAACTAAGCATTGTGCGTACCACTCGGGAATCCCTGGGCACGACACTGAAAATTGCTATGCCCTCAGAGACAAAATTGAGGCATTAATCAAAGAAGGAGTTATCCAACTGAAAGGACCTTCCTCTAATGTAAATGATAACCCTTTGCCAAATCATGACGATGCCAACGTAAATATGATTACTGTTGATGAAGACCACAATTTGGAAGGGACTATTGTGCCAGTCCAGAGAAAGGAAAAGGTCGAATCATCGACCTTTATCACCCCTATGATTACAGTCCAAGTGAGGGCACCGTTTGGAGTAGAAGCACTTCCTCCAAAGCCGCGGATCATGGCATCATCTTTTCTTGGAAAAGTCTTATCAACCAATCTCCGAAGGAAGGAAGATGCTTCTTTACCAAAGCCTGTTCCGCCTCTGAGTCAGTCATTCGTCAAAGCATGCGCCACTCAGGAATCAAAGGAGGACAATGCAGCCAACCTCGTGAAAGGATTCAAAAGATTTTTCATTGATGAAGAAGAAGCAAAATGATTACGCTAGAAGCTCAACCATTTGGGATGCAGAGCAAGGAGATGTTTTGGGAAAATTAGACATGTGCCCTGGCCTTGTTTCTCCCAGAAACTAGTTAACTGCATTAATATTTAATGAAACAATGCGATTCAGATTGAGGCCTGAACCACATTTTATGCAGTTTAATGTATTTTGCCTCCACCTTTTGAAAGCTTAAAATGACAAATCTTCATTGCTTTTGCTATTTTAAAATCTGCTTTGTTTAATAATTTTCCTTTCTTTTTTCATCATGCAAACTAATTTGTCGGCAATATGTGACATATAATGAAACAAGCAAACAAAGTCTAAAACAACGAGCAAGACTTCGAAGAATATAAGGAAGATTCACAGTCGGAAGAATTGGGGCATTTTTCAGAATAAACCAAAGTCGGATATGGATCAAAACATCAATATGATTGATAAATACAAGCATTGGCTCATGCTCTTGGGCTACCACACTACGATCAGGACTTCTACTGGGCAATGCTATTTCTTTCGCAACCAAACCCGAACTACGTTGTGACCTGATTCCCTCGGCGGGATACGTAGGCGGCCACATCGGCTTCGGTCCCATCTTTAGAAAAATCCTTACAATCTCCTTTGCTTACCTGAACTACGTTATGACCTGATTCCCTCGGCGGGATACGTAGGCGGCCACATCGGCTTCGGTCCCATCTTTAGAAAAATCCTTACAATCCCCTTTTACTTGTAATGAACTACGTCACGACCTGATTCCCTCATGGGGATACGTAGGCGGCCTAAATCGGCTTCGGTCCCACTATTAGGAAATATTTTTCTCCTTTATCTCACAAAAGACAAAAATGCACCCATCTGATCACCCTGATAGGACATGCAAGCAACCCAGACAAGACTCGGTTGTCCGTTTAAAAGATCATCATCCTCACATATCGGAAACTGGAGCATTTTTAAGGGATCACTACCAGAGGACGCCGATAAACCTGGAAAAGCATCGGCAAACTAAGTCTTCAGCCTAAGAGGATTTCGGATAAGACGTTTGCTCTGTTTCACCGCATGTCACTGCTCGACAGATATTTACATATATGCATACTTTCTTATAAGCAATTTATTTTTAACAAATATTTTCCATTAGAGTTCGACAGAACTTTTTACATATATGCCTACTTTATTATAAGCGATTTATTTCCACCAAATTTTTTCATTAAAATTTGACAAGATTTTTATTACTAATATGCATACTTTCTTATACACAGTTTATTTTCACCAAATATTTTCATTAGAGTTTGACAAGATATTTTACATATATGCCTACTTTCGTATAAGCAAATCATTTTCAACAAATATTTTTCATTAGAGTTCGACAAGAACTTTTAATGATAAGCATACTTTCTTATAAACAACAAATGTTTTCATTAACGGTTAGCCAAGACTGGGAACCAGACAGGGGCTACAGGTCCAAATCAGCAGGACATGCAGCTATCAAGAGCCAAAGCTATCAAGTCAACGCGAATCAACCACCCCTCCCCAAACTCACAAATTTTCTTTGAGTACATGTTCTTCAGGTTGAAAAACAGGGAAGCCACATCAGTTATGATCAATTCCCCAAAGAATTTCGGCACTACAACTCACTACAAGGATTACGTTCTTGTTCTGCATTTATACGAAGACATCATCTTGACCTACAGGGTCCCGACTATTATGTCTGCACAAAGATGTTATTTCGGATCACAAAGAACCACAACAAGGCAAACCCGACGGCAAAGACGTCGCATCACATTTTCGCCCGTGCCAGGACGACATTTCAATTCACATGAGTTTGGATCGGCAGAAGATTCAGCACAACGTGGAACCCTATTACAAAGAAATCGACGGCAAGGACGTCACTTACATCTCTTACAACAGATTAACATTACAATAACGTCATCGACGTTATGGCAAAGACACAATCATTTTCTACAAGATCTCGGCGGCGTCAACAAAGACTACAATGACGTCTTGGTAAGACTATCTTTTACGGCAATGCAAAGAACTATCTTTACGGCAATGCAACAACTATCTTTATCAGATCTCAACGACGCCAACAAAGATTACAATGACGTCTTCAACGCAGCGACTATCTTTACGGCAACACAACAACTATCTTTACAAGATCTCAACGACGTCAACAAAGATTACAATGACGTCTTCAAAACAACAACTATCTTTACGGCAATGCAAAGAACTATCTTTACCACATCTCAACGGCGTCAACAAAGATTATAATGACGTCTTCAACGCAGCTGACTATCTTTACAACATTACAATAACGCGTCATTGGCGTATCGCAAAGACATCAACTATCTTCAACAAAGATTACAACAACGCGTCCACGACGTTGCGGCAACACGACATCTATTTTTACAAAGATTACAATGACGTCAACAACATTACAATGACGTCTTCACTCAACATCTACCTTCTACAAAGAAAACTACATTACAACAACGTCCACGACGTTACAAAGACGCCGCCTTTTTTACAACATTACAACGACGTCAACAACATTTCAACGACGTCTTCAGCGCAACGCCTATCTCTTACAACAAACAACATTACATTCTTGCAACAACGTCATCACAATGACGTCTTCAACACAACACGTCGATACAACGACGACCCCTGCGTTACATTCTTAGAACAACGACATCAACAACATTACAATGATGTCGTCAGCAACGCGCCCATACAACGGTGTCATGAACAACACGCCTATGCAACGGCGTCTTCTGCAAATCAACTATCTTTTACAGCATTACAACGACATCAATAATATTACAATGATGTCATCAGCAACGCGCCCATACAACGACGTCATCAACAACACGCCTACGCAACGGCGTCTTCTGCACAACATTTATTTTTACAGTATTACAATGACGTCAACAGCATTACAACGACGTCTTCAGCACAACAATTATCTTTTATAGCAAAACAAAGATTACAACAACGCCCTCGACGTTACATGCAAAGACAACAATCGTCTTTTTACAACGACGCCCACACCATTTCAACGACGTCTTCAACACAACACGTCGATCCAACGACGTCATTTCAGGCTCCCACCTTATAATGAGGGTATTTTAATTTCAGTCAGGCGCCCACCTTATAACAAGGGAATTTTAATTTCAGTCAGGCGCCCACCTTATAACAAGGGAATTTTTAAGTTATTTTCTCTACAATTTTTCTCAGCAGTTATACACTAATTATATCTTAAGCTTTAGTTTGCAGGAGTTTTTAATTTGCAGGAATTTCATCACAACGTGGAACTATCTCTTACGGCGAACCGAGGCAAATTGGTCAACGACCTACTTCGAACGTCGATCCGCTTTTCCCATTAGTTTCTCGCATCTGCGACCAGTGTCATCCTAAGTCGACACTGGGGCATTGTTTCTTGAATGCACTATCTTTTTGCAACTTCTATACCCCTCGGGGATTCTATTTCTTACCATGCAGTCCCGATGATCGGGACAAAATTGGCTACTCAGTCAACTTCTTTGGCCGAAAACTCTTTCATCGTCTCCGTCCAAAGAGGGGCATCTGTTGACACCCAATTTTGTCCCATCTTTTATGATTTTATTCGTAATTTTTAACATTTTTGACATTTTTAAAACAATTTTAAAATATATATATATATATGCATATTATTCTCTTATTATTATTATTATTCGCATTTTTACTGTCATTTGTATTTTTTTTTATCACAATCATAAGTTTTATCCAAAAATTTCTATGTTATTTTATTCTCGCAAAATTGCATCGCATTTCTCTTTCATTAAGCATTAAACATTTCGCTAAAATTATATTTTATTATTATCACGTCGTTATGTTATTTTAAATAATTCACATCTTTTACAAAAAATATATATATATAATATCTTTTAATATTAAACCCCTTTTATATTTTTCAATTCCTAACCCAATACAATTTCTACCCAACCTAAATTAAAACCCATTTTTTGTCCAAAGCCCAATCCCCAAATTAAATTCCCACAAGCCCAATCCCCAAATTAAATTCCCACAACCCAATACAATTTCTACCCAACCATTTAAAACCCAATTCCCCCAACCCAAAAACCCCAAGCCCAACAAACTTTTCCCCCAGGCCCAACCAAACACCCGACCCGCCAGGCCCACTCACCCGACCCGTCGCCCCAGCCCAAACCCATCACCCCAACCTCTTTTAATCCCCAAACAAACAAAAAAACCAAAAAAATCAAACCCTACACTCTTCTCCCAAATCGCCGCCGACCCCACACCCCCCATACCGGCGACCCCACGTCGCCGGTCACCTCGCCCCTGCCACCACCAACCCCCCTCTGTTACGCCGACACCCGCAAAATCCGCGACCCATACCCACAAAATCAGAAATCTTTACCTTTATTTTGAATTTCAAACTCGATTTTTGGGGGGGAATCCACCTATAAATATCCCCCTTTGTTCTTCATTTTGGGGAGGTCCGGAAAATCTGTCTTTGAAGGGGATTTTTAGAGTTTTTGGGGTCGATTTTAAGTCCGAAAATTTATGTTTATGAGTCCGAAATTTTCTTAAAGGTTTTGCTTTATACTTTGTTTGTGTTCTTCACTATTTGGGCAGATTCCGGATTTCAAAAATCCAAAATCTACTTAAAAGTGTTTGTTCTTGCATATGTTCTTTAACTTAAATGTTCAAAATATAGGTCGAAATTATTTGGTTTGTGGTGTTAAAAAAATCTTGATTTTTTGCTCTTTCCAACTGTTTTTTGGGCTCCGGGTCGGGTCACTGCCGGGTCGGGCCATTCCGGGTCGGGTCGAACATTCCAAAATCAGAAATTCAGCATCCTAAAATCAGAATTCCGAAATAACATTTCCGAGTGGATTCGACAACTCGAAACACGCCTCGGTTCGCTGCCCGGAGAAGGTCAGTAAATATATCTCCTCTCAATTTTGTTTTCTATATTTCTGTGCCTTTTTTGTGTGTGTTAATTAATAGGAGTTTGGCTGTTTATGGGCTGTTTGAGTACGAGGGATTTATGAACCTGTTTGGTTAACTGTTTGGTGCTTAGATAATGCTTTGTTAAGTTCACGTTAATATGATGGAATGTATATGCTGTTTTAAATATTTGTCTAGCAAGATTATTATTCAGGCTACTTGAATGATCAGTCCGTAAATTCTAATTCCTCTCAATTTTGTTTTGACGCATTGTCTCATTTGTGTAATTTGTTAGTTTCTGTATAAATTTGAGTATGTTTAGCCTATGTTAGTTCAAATATGTATATTGTGTGATGCTAGTTCAAAGCTCGAATTAATAAGTGTTATTCAATTTATGCTATGATACTTGTCTAAAATCGGGTATTTAGGAAGTATGTGTTGGATTAAATATGTAAGGACTTAATGGTGACAGTTTTGGTAAGGTCTAATGAATTTTGGCCATCTCTCTATGTCTACATATCTATTGAATGGATGGCACACCTGTCTTGTCTGTTAAAACGCCTCTATATTAACATGTCAGTCTCCTAAGTTATCAAGTGTCACGCCTATTTGTTGAGATATTTAAATGACATTTGCATTAGTGCCTTATATTTAATGAATCAGTTTACATCATGCTAAGTTATAACCCTTGGTGCATTTTACTCTTGGTTTGCAATTATGATCATGTAGTAGTATGCATAAAGTATAATTTGGTGCTGAAATTGTTCAAGTGTATAAAAGGTTTTGGAGTATGATTTGGATAAGTATCATTTGAGGATAAAAGGCCTTTGCTTCTTGTTGAGTTATGCACACATGTCCAAACTGCCTACGAGGAGTATGTGTTTATTTTGCCTTGGTCTCTAAATTGGTTCATGTGAGCATGCATATTTCCATGTTGTCAAGTTTTAGTGGTTTGTGTATGGTCAATATGTCATTGTTAAGATTCAGATTCAAACTTATATGATGTATGTATGTGTTTGTTTAAGTAGGTTTCATAACATAAATGTTAGTTTGGTAGTTTAGATTATTTGGAAGATCATGTCTAGCCTAGAAAAGCCTGAATATATGATTGTGCATGATTTTAAGCCATCTAAGCCTCATATTAAGCAATGGCAAGGCTATAGTGATTGTGTGAGTGTGCTTGGATGCTTCAGTGACCTGTTTATGTGATTCCTATGCTTTGAGACAAGCGATGAATCATGTATGTTCCTATTAAAGTTTCTTGAGTTCAGTCCAACATGCTCCAGATATGATTCAGGTTGTGAGATGATTGGGTTTTGTTAACATAGGTCTTCTTTAGTGGTTATGTTAACTATGACATGCCTAGAATGATTAACTTATGATTGCATGTCCTTAATGCTTGTGGTTCTGCATACTTAAGATGTTGTTTCCACATGGCCATGTAAATCTCTGTTGTTTATCTTCCATGTCAATCTTGAGCTGATTATGCATCCATTTTTGCTCATCTTAGCGTAAGCTTGATCCTTGTGCTAGCATGAAAGTCCTTAGAGCATATTATTAATGTACGTTGCTTACCTTAATAATATATGCATTTTTTGGCCCAGATTAGACAATTCTGTGTCTAAAAAATATCATCTTTCGGATAGTTAATTCTGTCTCAGCCCGTCTGTCAACCTGTTGAAGTGCTAAGTGCCTACATATATCATATAAAGTCTTTTAAGTTATCTTATATCATGCTATGTTTACTAACTTGATGAATGATATATGTATTAGCATTTCGCGCGTATTTGAACGATTTGTGTCGTGTTATAAAGCGCCCATGTCTGCATTCTATGTTTATTGCCGAATGTTTTCTTTCATAGTTGCCTTGTCGAATCTGTCCTATTATCTTAATATGTTGGTTGAAAGCCAAGACAAGCTTCGGGTTGGGTTTAGCCTTCTTCGATAGCCTGCCATGCCCAAGGTTCAAGAAGCCTTTTGAATCTTGTTGCGGCATCGGAAGTGAATGGTGGTAGCCCCCCTCTTTGTCTTCTTATCTTTCAAATTTGAAGTTTAGAGTGACTGGTCTTTAAGTTTACCTTCCCCTTTATGTCTTTGCTGTGCTACCAATAGTTGTGGTATCCAGCTGCACCTTGAGATTCTGGATATATGTCATCTTTAAATAATTCTAGTTATGGGTTTTGTTGCATTTTGGTTCTGATTCTGAGGCGCCGATTCTTTGCAATACTTGGGCTGATCGCCGCACTTTTGAGCCATTATTCTGCTGCTGCGTTTGCCGCGCACAGCTGCTGCAATCTGGACCATTTACACTTCTTTTCGGAAACATTTTACTGCTGCATTTTGAGCCCATTTGATGTCTTATCACTGCTGTGTTTTTAACACAATTGTCGCTGCTTTTCTTGGCTAAAAGCCCGCTACTTTAGGTTGTTTGGACAACCCATCGCTTCGCGTTTCTAACCCACTCTGCGTTATTTTTAAAACCCAATTCTGCTTTGTTTTCTCGGCTGAAAACAATTTGGTTTAAAACCGCTTTGGACAACCGCAATATTTCGACTTTACTGTTTTTCTTGTTTTGAATAAATACCGCGTCTGCTCGGCGCTGTTTTTCTGTTCGCTTTGCTCCCGCTTCAGATTACCCATCGCTTCTGCGTTTCCAGCCCATTATTGCGTTATTTTAAAACCCCTTTCTGCATTGTTTCTTGGCTGAAAACGATCGCTTTAACATCGCTTTGTTTTCTGTTTCAGTTCATCGCTCGATTCGACATCAAGCATCGTCTTTACCGCTTTTCTTGTTTTAAACTAAACACCGCACCTTTCAGACATTGCTTTCTGTTCCAGTCCTTGTTTCAAAGATTCAAATTACCGTTTCATCGCTTTTACTGTTTTATCGCTTTTAAACTAGACACCGCGTCATTTCGAAACTGCTTTTTTCTTCTTTGCCTCTGTTTTTACATATCTTTATCACTCTGCTGCTTTGTTTACATTCGATTTTAAATTTTACTGACTTGCACACGATACTACACTGGCCGATGAAAAATATTCGTCGATTTTGAGGCCTACACAGTTGCAAAGACGGAAATATAACCACAGGCAAGGATGAAGACTTAAACCTTTTATCCGAGATCAACATGTTTAGTAGGCGAGGTGAATTATATATTCGCAGCCACGACGTGATTATAGTGATCTTTTTATTCCACCCGAGAGACCAACACGTTTAGTAGGCGAGGCAATCAAAATAAACTACATTAGTCATATGTTTGCAGCCACGACGTGATTGGAATGTTCCTTTCAAAATTTAAGTCTGAGCCCTCCGTGATCAAAACATTCACTGTTCTGAATACGGATACGAAGTTATATGTATTTAACTGTTTCTAACCGTTTATTCTTGACAGCTTGCAGGGATTAAAATAAATAACGGCAAATATTCCTCGGAGTTTATTTATTGTTATTTCTTTCTTTAATTCAGCTTTTATCTCGCTTTGTATTGTAATATTATTTATCGCACTTATGTAATTATTGAAATGCTTAGAATAGGCAAACTTAGGATTAATTCATAGGGTAGTTTAAGATTTGAAACCCATCGCTAGCTTATTTATTTGTAGGCTCGCAAACTTAGAAATCCTTCGCTAGTTTATTTATTTTAGGCTCGTCACGCGTATTCAAGATTTTCAAAACAACTTTTGTCATCTTTTATTTGCTTTATTAATCATACCGCATAAGTTTATCTCTTGTCAATTTACAATTCATTGATTTCCAAAATTTTACTTCTTTGGCATTATAAATAAATTGTTTTACTATCAATTGTCAAATACATATTTTTTTCAACTCTACATGTATTTCTCTTTAGATATCATATAAATGCATATTTGAAAAATCTCTACATTCATCTATTTTTTAAAAAATGCATCTCTTTTTTATTAATTATTTGCAAATATCTTTTAACTTTATGCTTCAAACATGCATTTTTTTTTAGTAATAATTAACCTGAGTTTTACCGGATAACCGCAAGTTAGCGGATCTTAAAGGATGCCTAACCCCTTCCCTTTAGGATAATAAAGAACCCTTACCTAGAATCTCACTAGTTTCGCAGACCTTAAAATTGGAGTTACATTGCAGCACTTAGTTTAATATTTAGGTGTCCTAATTCACCGTAAAAATAATTAGGTGGCGACTCCTCAATCATTTACCCAGGAATCACCGGACACGTCCGCGCTCCGCTTTGACCCGAGCAAGGTCAAAATACGGCGCTACAATAATTTAATGGGAGGCCTTATATATTTTTTTTAAAAACTCTCTAATATATATTTAATTTAAAGTCTATTCTTCTAGTTTTGTGCGATGCCAATATATGAATTTTTTTTAATAATCGATTCATTCTAATAATTCTTTTCAATTGATAATATAGTCTATCCATTTAATATTTTTGAGACATTATTGATCTTAGGTAATTTTATTAATTTTAATTTTGAAAAACATCTTTCCGCTTTGACAACTATTACGAAACTGTTAACATTATTCTATAAGCAATACAAGCATTTGAAAAGAATCAAGCTTCTGTTATTTGATTGAGTATATCCATTAGAATATTATCTTCTACTTGTACGATTTCTCTTAACATTTTTAATTCAGAAAATAAATCTAGACGATCATTATGCGTGCTTTAATATTTTCAATACGGCCTTTCTTACATGTTTGTGACAATGATTTAAGAGGTTATTCACAACCAACAATTTACATTAAAAAAATTATCTTTTTTTCTATATGAAAAAAATTATTATTCTACTTAAGTACTTAATTTTTTTAAAATAAAATGCGGGAGCCTAAAGGACCTGCTTCATTAGCTTCACCTTGGAGCCGGCCATGTGCCTAGCTAATTTTCTAAAGTGAAACTATTTTAAAGTTCTTATTAAACATGGCTAAAAATTAAAGATTACCCCTTAAAGAAGGCCATTAGTGAACTAATGTCATTATGTCAACACAATTGTTCTAGTAGAAATTTGTAATTTTGGCTTCTTCTCGCTCTTTGAAGGCGGTACGGGGTAGTTGACGTAGGGTAGGTGGGTTATAAGATTAGTGTAATCCCAATCTCCATAGGCTTCTTTCCCCTGTTAGAAGCAGCTCTGTGGAATAAAGCATAATTCTCCACAATATATGTTTCTCTCTCTAGGGAAGACGAAAAATAGAATATTAATAAATTACTCTTTAATTTACTCTCTCCGTTCACTTTTACTTGTCTATTATTCTAAAAATAAATTTTTACTATTACTTGTCAAATTTAGTATATCAAGAGAAAAATTTATTTTTCTTGTTTTACCCATAGCATTAATTACTTATTTCAAATCATTTTTCAAATTCCATTAAGACTATACACTATTTAATATAGGTATGGTAAAAAGGGAAAATACACTCCCATGCAAAACCCTAGCCTTTCCTTCTAACTCATGGCCACGTCCGCCTCCGGCCAGCCGTCATCGGCGGTTGGCCGGCCTTTGGAAGTAAAGTCCTTGTCTCACATCCCACCTTTACCTAATACGACTACACCCGCTATTGTTTCTACTGTTCCGAAATCATACAACCCTAAAGATGATGATACAAGATTCATGTAGGCACTTCTACAAGATACTGGCTTGGAGAAGGCTCAGCCTTGCGATCCCATTCCTATGAAAAACTCCTATAATTGTTGATGGCAGTTACGTAGTATAATGGACTGAATCAGAAGTCACTCGAATGAAAGTGTTGGAAAACCTACAACATGTGATGGTAGGTAAACTTTATCATGGTTGGCCGAAATTGGAGGAATTTAGAAATATTATTCCTAGTCAATGTGGAGCCAAAGGAGAATGTAAAGTAAATTTTCTACGGAATAGACATGTTTTTATTCGGTGTAAGTTAAATGAGGATTTTCTCACAATCATGTCAAAGGGTGCTTATTATTTTAAATTTGTTGATGGCTTCACCTATTAGATGCGACCTCTTATTTATGATTCAAAGTTTAAAGTGGACGCAGAAACTTTTATTGCTATGGCCTAGATATCGTTTCCAAACTTACTGTCATTTTTCTTTGTAAAAGGAATCATTGTTTAGTCTAGCCGCAGCTGTTGGAAAACCTTTGCAACTAGATATGACTACTATAAACAAGATCAGGCCAAATTATGCTAGAGTGAAAGTTCAGGTTGATCTTCTTGATGATTTACCAAAGGTGGTTTGAACGAATATTGAGGATGAAGTCTCTAAGGTGATACGACATGTGGATGTGAAAATTCACTATGACTTCTTGCCTAAGTATTGTACTGAATGTAAAAAAGCAAGGCCACTCAAATGAAGAATGTTGAATCCTTCACCCTGAATTGAGTGAAGCAAAGGAGAATGCAATAGAGGGAGACAGAGTTCCTACACATGTGAACAACAAATATTTTCATGGTAGAAAGAGGACAGTCCAAAAGTATGTTCCAAAGGTGTTGTCAAGTGGAGAAGTTGTTACATATCCAGGAAGAAATGTCAACAAAGATAAAGAGGATAGTAGCAATGCCAACAAAGAAGGAAGTAATTCAGGAGTTGAGGTACTTAATAAATTTGATGCAATTGATGAGGAAGGTGCAGAATGACATACAAAGTTTGAATGAGAACAAGATGGAATTTGAAAAGGAGAACAAAGAGCAAGTGATGATAGAGAATTCATAAAATAACAAGCAGTCTGTAGTTGATCATGGTAGTACTAAAGAATGGGTTACTAGTAGTTTTCATACAGATTCTCTATCACCTAATTGGGCTGAAAGAGTAGAAGAAGATAATACTGAAGTGGGTGAATGAGAGGTCAACAACAAGGCATACGTCATAGGTGTAAAAGAGGCGCAATAGGAGAATTATATGGTTGAAACAGCTAATATTGAAGAATCGCAGGCACTGACAGTATGAGAGGGCAAATCCCATAAGAGAGTAGTTGTGATATTAGTATTGATACCTCAACAGTAGATAAAGGCAATATTCTTGCAGATATAAGGAAAGGAATCAGCAAGAGGTGGATTTGTGATGCTATTGATGATTAATCACCTAAGCAAAAAGTTGATGCAAATGAGAATATGGACTTAGGATCATATCCTAGTCAATTTTCTCCAGGAGGTAGTGGAGGCACGTTGGTAATTAGGGAGCAGGGTGAACCACTTGCAATTATTTTCCTAAAGAAAAGTTCTCCCAACAAAGTGTTTTATTACCTTATTACTCACAACATAGAAATCACTGTGGATGAGGAGGCAGCAGACAAGACAAAGGAATATATATTGGAGAACAAGGAGGAAGAGGATAACGAGGACAAAGAATATAGAAAATGTGTACTTACAAGTTGATATATCACCAAAGTCTACTGCAAAGGGGCAAAACAAGAGAGGTAAGAATGGCACAGAGAAGCAAGAGAAGCAACAACCTACAAAGGTATTACCAAAGAGGACTGCTACTAAAATGCTTTTAAATGATGATCAAGTCATTTATATAGAATATTAGATTAGTTAAAACACAACAAGACTTTCACAGGTTCCAAATGCTTCACAAACATCACAAATTTTATTCTTAAAGCATTGATGGAATCTTTCCAGCAGGCTAGACTGGTGCAAAGATATAAAAGTAGATTGGGCATGCAAACAACCAATGCAAACTGTTCAGGGAAGATATGGTACTTTATAGCTGATAATATTGATGTTGAAGTGCTACAATATACTAGCCAACAAGTTACTTTGAAGTTGTTCTTTAAAGTGTTTAATCAACATATTGTCAACATCTTGTATATGTAACATGTGATGCAACTGAGAGATTGGAGTTCTTGGATATCATTTACCAGTTAGCTACCAATTTGACATTGCCATGGATGATAGGGGGACTTCAATATTGTGATGAATGAGGAAGAAAAGGTATATTACAATGGTAGATAATATAGTTCAGCAGGTTGCTCAACTCACGGGTTTTTCCAGAGATCAATTCCATTTGAAGTACATGGGATGTCCAATTTTCCATGCTAGAAGGAAAAAGGTATATTACAATGAGCTTATTAAGAAGGTGAAAAACAAACTATAGAATTAGAAGGGCGGGCTACTATCATATGGTGGTATCTTACAAAGCATTCATGTTTATTTGTTATCAATTGTTGTGCCTACAAAGTACACAATCAATGAACTCCATAAGACATTTGCTAAATTCTTTTGAAGTAATAAGAAGGAGGGCAGAAGTAGACACTGGGTGGCTTAGGAAAAAGTATGTCTACAAAAGGAAGAAATGAGGCTAGAATTAGATCTTTATATGATATCTCAAATGAACTTTTTACAAAGCTTTGATGGAGATTTAGAATATCCAATACAGTATGGTCAACCTTCATATGGAATAAATATTGCAAGAAATTTAGACCTACTGAAGTGCAATGGAAATGAGGATCACAAATATGGAAGAAAATGTTGGAAGCTAGAGATCAAATTGAGAAGTATACTTGGTGGGAGCCTAGGAATGGGTAATGAAATATGTGGCATGGCAACTGGTCCAAACTAGATCCTCTCAAGCATGCTTTTCCAATACAACCTTAGATAAATGAGCTTAGCTATTTCATGATAGAAGAGGGATGGAATTATCAAAAAATGCAGGAAAGTTTCCTAGAAAATGTTATAATTCATATTAGGGATGAGCTTGGTTATGGAGAGAGGGTTGATGACAAGGACAAGTCATGGTGGGTGCTCACTGGTAATGGTATATTCACAGTTGGTACTACATGAAATTTACTAAGGTAGAAGGAGCATGTATCAATGCATTACTCAAATTTATGGATCAAAGGTGTTTCATTCAAAATCTCTTTTTCCTATGGAGAATTTGGTAGCTAAAGTTACATGTGGATGATATTTTAAAAAGAATGAAGATGACTATAGCTTCTAGATGTTACTGTTGTGATATACCTCAGCATGAAGAAATAGTGCAACACTTATTTCTTACCGGAGAATTTGCTGATTCTATTTGGAACTATTACAGTAGTGCAATTGATATTCTTAGTCCTTTGGTGCAGATTTATCAGACAATTGTTAAATGGTGGGATGTCAAATGTTCTCCAAAATTGAAGCATGTCATTCAAACAGCTCCAGCATTTATCTGGCAATTATGAAAGAGGAGAAATACAAGAGTACATGGTGGTGCAATGAGTAGAGCTAAGGTTATTTACTGCATCAATCAGAATATGCATCACTTGGCAGTAACAAGGTACCCTTGGTTGAAACCCATGCCACAATTAGTGTAGTTCTTGGAAGGATATAGGCAGCCATAAGAGTTAGGAGGGTTCAACGGAGATGTCCTGCAGTAGGTTGGTATAAGTGAAACACTGACGAAACACTGATGGTGATTAAAGGGGAAATTCAGGCTTAAGCTCAGCATCATTTTGTATTAAAAATACAAATGGAGACTTGTTGTTTGCTAGTGCTAGGAGATTAGCAGATACTACAAATATATGTGATGAGGCTACAACTATTCAGGATGGTATAAAATACTGCATCAATAATTAATTTACAGCATGTTATCATTGAAACTGACTCTTTGACAATGGTAAATATTTTGGAGGGGAGATGAGATACACCATGAAAAATCAGGTTGTTAGTGAGAAGGATCCAACACTGGAGGAATATAGGTCATGCGCAGATTGCCCACATCCTTAGGGAAGGTAATGCACTGGCATATTTTTTAGCTAACATGATTTTTGATTTTGCAGGTACAATACAGATGAATAACTTTCAGGAATTACCAAGCTATGCAATGATGATTCTTAAAAGTGATAACAGTTTGAGACCTCACTTCAGGTACTCAACTTACAAGAATAGACATCCAGACTGATCCATAGGCTGCAGATCATTAGAGATCAGTAAGCAGTCTTTAACTATTTGATGAACAAGATTACAAGTAGAACAAGTTATTCACATGATGAGAGAACTGCATAGTAATATAAATGGATCCTATCTAATGCGTGGTATTAACATAAATGTTCAACCTGTTAAAAAGATCTCATTAGATGATGAATACAATCACGACAAGAAGAGCATATACCATATGACAGAAGAGCATATTACCTACATACATGCAGCAGTAAGATCACACAAAAGGAACATCAGAACTTTTGTTATAACTAGGAAAGATACTACAACATTTTGCTTGATTTATCATTTGGATTTGATTTCATAGCACCTGGTGAGAGATTTGAGGTGACTGATAGTGACATCAATACAAAGCAGATGATTGTTCCTGCATTTAATTCTAAGTTGTTTTTATTAGGTTCTAATTCAGGGTTATCTAGATAGATTTTGCTTCTAGAGTAGTTTATTTCTAAGTTGTTTTTATTAGGTTCTGATTAGGGTTATCTAGATAGATTTTGTTTCTAGAGTAGTTTATTTTCTATTTTTTCTGCTTTGATTTTTACCACTTCCTTGTGTACATTTTTTGAGATTATGAAATAAAATATCATAAGCATGTTGCTTATGGGTTTGTTTTAAAAAATATTTAATATAGATATAATAAAAAAGTATGCATTTTCATTTATTAATTTTTAAAAACGTGAAAAGTTAAAAGTGAATAAATAAAAGTGAACGGATTAAGTAATATTTTTATTTAGATTTGTCACGCCATTCATTTTCTATCTCCCCTTTAAGGCGGCACGCGGATAGTTGACCTAGGGGGGGTGTGGGTGTTTATAAGATTAGCGAAATCCCAATCACCATCGGCTTCGTTCCTCTGTGGAATAAGGCATAATTCTCCTGAATATCTCTTTCTTTGTAAATTTCTTTATCGTCGGAGTCGGGTACATAAATATAAGTACTTAGTAATTAGTATAGTACATATCTATATTTTCCCCCTTTTCAAATCCAATCTTTAGGCCATGTCTACAGTTGTTGAGCTTGAGGTTGAGGGCCAACAACTCGTCAACGATATTCAGGATCTATCTATTCAAGACCAGGTAATAATGGATGTCTTCTATATACTTATGTTTTTTTAATATTATTATTTATTTTTACTTTTTTTTGTGGCATTTGAGTAGCAAATGTGTACCGAAGCTCATTTTCATTGAAATATTATAACAAGGGTTCTGATAATTTGTGAAGTAATAAATTTGCAGTCGTATTTTCTTGTCTAGGGTCTTACATAGCCTCAATTGATTTGGGCATTTACTGGATTTGATCTCAGAAATAAATAGTTTGTCTTTGAACTTTGCGAATGATCCATATTTTCCCTTGATCTTAATAAATGGTCTAAATTTACCCTTTATTGATGTTGCCATTAGCCCAGAAGGGAAAAATTGAGCTATTATGATAACGGTGAGGGTAAAAAATGAGGCATTTTTTTACTGAGGGTAAATTTGCTATAAATCGTATAGTTGTGGGGTATATTTGGACCTTTGCTCTTTTAAGTTTATGGGTTATGAAACATAACTCTTTTTGCGAACTGGGTTCAGGATATATTATTTGTACTTAGTTTATTAATACAAATATAGGGGTTGAGCTAAAGCTACTGCATTCTATCGAAGCGTAACTTTTATTGTTGCTCCCCTGTTTGATCTGGTCTTGTGACTTATTGTCGTTGAATAGATTTGAGTATTAGATTATGAAAAGTTTAATTAGTATCTTTCCATTAAGAATTTAATTAATATCATTATATTCCAGCTGAACACATTTTATTTAATACTCAATAATTTGTCTTCTTGTGCCGAGGGTCTACTGGAAACAGCCTCTCTACGTCCCGAGGTTTGGGTAAGGTCTGCATACACTCTACCCTCCCCAGATCCCACTTTGTGGGATTTTCACGGGGTATGTTGTTGTAAAAATTAGGGGTTTTGCACCCAATTGTGTGGCCTAGTGTTCAATGAAGCAGGTTGAGAGCTATGCATTTTAGTGTTCAATTCCTCGTGAAAGCAAAAAAATACTAGGTGATTTCTTCCCTATGTGTCCAACTGGTGGGAGGTAGCAGGTACCCCGTGGAACTAGTCGAGGTGCGTGCAAGCTGGTCCAGACGCGTTATTAAAAAAACAAATTATGGGTTCTTTATTACTAGAGATATTTTGCATATTCTAGTGATATACAAGTCTTGAAACACTAGTCAATTGGAAGCATTTGGAATCTGGATATAGCAATTAGTTAGAGATTCTTAACTTAATTATCTTTTGGCGCCCCATGGTTAGTCCTTATAATGAGAGTTAAGTATCTGAGACTCCATTAATGCCAATAAATTTTCTTCTGGTTCCATCTTGGTAGCATATTATGGCTCGTGTTCTGTTGCTTGTCACCATTTAACAAATATAATATAATCTTTCTATTGTACAGGCTTACTGCTGTGTTATTTGATTAGATGATACAGGTTAAGGTAATTGATGTGGATTTTGATTTTCAGACTAACTTGAAGAGCATTTCTGAGGAAAGGCACGAAGTTGATTGCGAGAACAATCATCATGGTGTGTGTGCCATATGTTTGAATAAGATAGTGCTTCAAGAAACCGGTCTTGTAAAAGGTTGCGAGCATGCCTACTGGTTCGTATATAGAACCAATCTCCATCTATTTACTGCCACTTTGATTACCACTCCCCTGATAGCATCGTATCCAATTTACTGTTTTGGATAATTATCCTACATTTTGTTAGTTATCTACTGCAATATGATCAGCATGCCTTTGATAGGATTTATCCAGTTTATTATTTAGGTGAACCAATCACTTACCTTTGGTTTGCATCAAACTATCAAGAAAGATGAAGTTGTTGTATTTTTGTTATTAGTGTAATCAAAATGGCAGTAAATAGATGATAAATGAATTATAAAAAAAAGAAACTCACATGCCAGGGATACCGATTTCCTCAGAAGCACCTCTCCATCAGCAGAGTGAAAAAGGGAAAAAAATGTTTGCATTGTTCGGTTTTATTGCTGCAGTGAAACCTTATGCTTTTCTTGTTGGGTGAGAACAGGTAATGAAAAAAAGGAAACATTTTCCTTACGACTTCTCACCCAAAATATCATTTGGGGGGGGGGGGGGGGCAATTACGATCTTCCAGTTTTGTTATGACCGGATGTATATTACTATAAAATGATCACCTTCTCAGAGGATACTGTAACAATCTTCTAGTGTTTGTATTTGCCTCTAAGCGTTTCGCGGCTTTTGCTATACGTCTACTCTTGGTAATAATGAGAAAGTACTGACATCAATATGTATCTCCTTATTTTGGTGTTCAGTGTTACTTGCATCCTTCGGTGGGCAACCTACAAAAAGGAACCAACATGCCCTCAGTGTAAACATCCATTTGATTTTCTCTACGTCCATCGCTCACTTGATGGAAGGTAACTGATTATTTTGGTTTAAGTTTCTTTAGTCTAAATATGTGATACATGATGGTGCTAATAATATGGCATGTGTGGTACTTAATGTACGTCCTTAGTTGCAATAGTAAGTATGAAACCATGTACATAAGTCGTCGAGGTGGAAAAGATGTATTTGTTACAGAGGTTAAATCAGTAGAAACTGTCACTTTTTTTCTTGATCCATCACTTTCTTTCTTAATCTGTTTGTTATGTTGACGGGCTATTTGTCTATTCCCTTTACTAGCATAATGATCTAATTGTCCCGTTGATTTTTGTAAAAGTCGTAGAGCTGTATTGTTGCCTTGGTAACTAGACCAGTAAAGGTGAGGTGGTAAATGCCGTCTTCCTGTGGTCAGTTGTGGTGCTACCTGGAAAGAGCGGGGAAGCTTATAAAAAAATTGATCTAGACATATCCTCGGTACTACTTGATTTTATTGCAAGTTCCCTAATTTCTGAATATGCAACAAGCTGACTTCTAAAGAGTCTGGCCATTGTAGGTGTTACTAAGCTTCAAAAGCTGCATCTGAATTAACCACTGAATATCTAATTTGAAGTCATCTAAATAAGTATCTCTTGATATATTCCTTGCAATGGTTCTCATACTTAAGGAGAGAGCTATATTGTTCTCGGAAAGTTATCGTTTGTTGTCAAAAGCATGTTATTGGGTTGTATTGTGGAACAAAATCCTTTCTGACATCGTCTTTTGCTTGTGTATGTTCTGTAATTTTGTTTTTGAACATCCCATAGTTGGTGGTGATTTTTATCCTAAAAAATGGCACGATTTTTTCAACAGTATTCAGGACTACATGTTTGAGGAGAGTGTCTGTCTTCTTCTGAGGGCATCGTGGTTCAAACCCTTGATCGTGGAGGAAAAACAAGAAGTCAATGATGACATGGATTACCTCTATGCATATGCATATGAGGATGAGGAAGAGCTAGAAGACTTCTATTTTACTAGTTCACCGAGTCTCCGCATCGGCAATAGGAGATGGGGCGATAATGGTTATGTCAGGGCAGGAAGGCAAGAAGCAAGGCCTGCTCATCGACCCCCAAACTCCCAGGACTTAGGTGCTGGCTCGTCACGCCAGGCTAAGAAGAAAGAGGCTGCTGGTCCTAAAGAAACTGTAGGCAGGCGTGCAAAGAGGGCGCTCAAGCGTGAAGCTGCTGATAAGGTGGCTGCTGAAAAGCACCAGCAGCATTTGGTGAGGATGGGTCGGACATGAGTTTGCTCCATCTCTTATAACCTAAACATCATGACACAATGAATCACCACTGTACAGTATCTAGTTTCTTTCATCAGTTGAGATTCTGCATTTACGAAATGGGATGAACCATTTCATGCCTGTTGTATCTTCCAGAGATAAATTTATGACAATGGGGAAGCAAGACTCTTATTCCCACCATTAAATGTACATTGTTAGGTTAATTTCAACTCCTTTACATAAGGTGATTGTTTTCATTTAATTTTTCCATGGTTCAAATAAGGTGACATAATTGGAGGATTTAGCATAACTGGTGTTTCGGTTACGATATTGAGTTTGTCCTGTGTAGTTTTCCGCCTCTTGACAGTACCCTTTTTGTACTGATGAAATGTATTTATCAAATTCGACTCGATAGAAGATGAGACAAGTTATTCAATTTTTGGCTAAGTTATTAGAAATCAAGAAGGGTGAAGCGTTATCACTTCAGTCGGTTTGGTTTTTAAATATCTGCTTCAACTATTTGTTGTTACTGTTGTCGGTGGTGACAGTCTAGGTAGACTGGTACTTCCTTTCTGTTGCTTTTGGAGTTCACAATCGGTGCTATTGTAGCAGTAGTCAAGGGAATATCACCGGTTTTTGGAATAAGAACTCTAGTACTTCACGTCTTTGAGGGAGGTTTAGCCTCGCCCTATGCCTTTTTTTGGAATTAAACACGAATTATGTTTACACTCTTAAAGATGGACTCAAGCACCAATGAATGTAGATGCATCATTTTCTTAAACCAACGCGAATTAGGCTGCAAATATCGTAAGATCTATTTAAATAATGTTAAAAGGTAACTATCCTTGCATGTCTTATATATGACTATATATACAATCACATATACATGACATACAAGTACAAACAAGTCTGTAAATTATTGTATGTTATGTGAATGACATGTATATGTATTGTATTTTTTATGTAGATATATGCATCGTATGTCATGTATATTTCAACTGTTTATATTGATATACATGTGACGTTCAACAACATTAATGATATTCATGTTAAATATACATATGATATACAATATATCATATGTATATTGGTTGGTCTCGGTTTGCTGTACATATGGAGGTCACGAATTGAACATATTAGTTTAGGTAATATTTGGGTGTAATTAGTATTGTATATTTATCATAATTGTATTACCATAATTGTATAGTTAGTGTCCAAGTAGAATAAGGTTTTAGGAGTAGAATAGGAATATGATTCTCCTATTATGAAATGATGTAAATTGTATATATACTATTTCAATTAATGAAAATAATCAAGGGATTATTTCTTTCATGGTATCAGAAGTCTAGATTACTTTCTCCCAAACTCTCCTCACAAATTCCGTCCAAATCAGTCCGGAACCCGACCCCTTCATCGGTTTCCGTGCCCGGAAATTGTTTTCTCTTCCCAAAGTTTTCTCCCTACATCACGTCTTGCATTGCTATTATGGATAAGAACACGTTTTACCATGCCCTAGCGGTTTCTAATATCAAGAACCACATCTCTATTGTTCTTGAAATAGAAAACGTCCAATATGCGACGTGGGCCGAACTGTTCAAAGTTCATGCACGCTCGCATCAAGTTCTCCATCACATTATCCCCGCGCCTCCTACAGATACAGAGGTGCCAAAACCCGAGGATGATGCTAAATTATGGACCACACTTGATGCTACTGTTCTTTAGTGGATTTATTCCACTATTTCTATCGACCTATTGCAAACGATTATCGAACCAGATGCTACGTCAATGGCGTCTTGGGATAGAGTACGTGATATATTCCAAGATAATCAAAATTCTCGTGCTGTTACTTTGGAGCAGGAATTCTCACATGTCAATATGGAAGATTTTTCGAATGTTTCAGCGTACTGCAAAAGGTAAAGGAATTGGCGGACCAACTCCGCAACGTTGGTGCGTTCGTTACAAACGATCGTCTAGTCCTTCAGATGGTAAGTCCTTGGATGCGTTTTAGCTTAATTATTAATGTAGAGTCTATGTATGTTGGACTAATATAACTACGAGGCACTCCGAAAGGGAAAGGCGTGCATAGAGTGTTGAACGTTCGTGGCTCTTGCTCGGCTTTGAGGTAGGCTACAGTTTCTCTTTTGTAGACTTCGATAGAAGTACATAGTAGTTATAAACGTTGAGGGGGTATTGGCCGTATTTGGGGGTCCCACCTTAGCGGTTGTGATAAACTCTTGGGTGGGTACCAGTGTTGAACAGTAATGATGGGTGATTTGGGAAATCAATCTTAAGTTGATTCCGACTGTTGTTGTTTGAGCTTGTCGCAATTGTGTGGGCTTGTCGCCATTGTTGATATTGTTGTGTTTATGCATCACAAATGCTTTCGATATGATATCTTGACTTACGTGGATTATATGTTAATATCTTCTTGAAAGTATGTGATATTCATCTCTACACTTGATTACATCTCATACATTTTGATTACTTACCTTGTATTTTCATTTGCATTCATACACTCACAATTCTGATGATATTGTAATGCGAGTGGTATGGAAATATTGTGGGTTCAATGAGACCAAAAAGGTAAGATGTTCTATGAGATGGTTGGAAACACTGAGATGATGATACGCAAAGGATCGGGTTGGACGCTTGCAACAGATGATATTACAGTAGAGCTGAGATCCATTGAGAAATTCTAGAGAAATATATGGACTTTGCGGGCCCCCCATAGGTGTGCAGTTCATAGAATTTAAACGCATGTATATTGGAGATGAAAGGTACCTTGCATATCCATTACATTCATATCATTCACATATTATTTCATTGTTTACCAGTCGATTGGTAAGATTGTTGAAAGGGATATTGAGACTTGGATGACTCCTTGATAGAAGGAAATGTTAATTGATTATCTGATACTTGGATTATTGGCTATTGAACTTTTCTGTAAATGTGGTGACTTACATGATTCATGAACCCTTATATGAACAGCGTGTCTTGATTGATTTAGTGAACCATTATGTGAACTAGGTGACTTATATGATTATGAAACTGTTTACTATAGGATTTCTTGTAGGTTAACTTGATATTTATCTTTATTATGTATCTTCCATCATTGTCTGCCTATGATGTCTATGAGGGTACATTGTGTACTCATACTATACTTTCTGCATTCTGTTTGGATGTAGATACAACGCCTTGCACTAGTTCAGGACTTCATGGCTTAGTTCGAATCGATGCACTTCCAGTGTTCAGGGTGAGGATGCTTCATTTCATCATTGCCCTGGATGCTCCTATCTTTATTCCTGTCTTTTATTTATCTGAGAGATATGTTCAGACAGTTGTTACATTTGCCTTATGTTATCTTTATTTCAGACTTATATTCAGTTTGGAGCTCTAGTACTATTGATCAGATTTTAGGGGTTGTATAACTTATTCTCATTCTTACTTCCGCTTTTATGTTATGAGTAGAAAATTTAATTAAGTATCTTATTATTTTTGCATCTTTTATCTATTTGTGTTGAATATTCGGGGAGTGGTTCGTCTACCGGGGGAAACAATGTAGGTGTCATCACGGTTCCTTAAAAGGGGTAATGACAAAGTTGGTATCAGAGCTTTAGGTTAAATGGTCTTAATTACAAGAGCAATATCTAGTAGAGTCTTGTTAATCAGTGCGGCGACGTTCGTACTTATCTTCAAGAGGCTATGGGACAAATAGAAAACTTCACTTTCTTCATTCCTTTTATGCTAAGGTTAATCAAATTAGTATCTGATCTTTGTTTTCTATTCTCTCACAGGTGGTGAGGACTCGTATCCATGAAGTGAGAAAGGAGGCACCGGCACTTGCACCTACAGTGCGCAGTCGTGGTAGAGGTCATAGTAGGGGCCAAGGTAGAGCCCAAGGAGCTGTACCGGTGAGGGGTGGAGCACAGGGAGCCGGTCAGGCTCATGCTAGATCTGCATCTCCTGAGCCGTATATTAATCCTCAAGATGAACAGTATGATGAGGATATGGGGCCAGCCCAGGATTAACCCAGGTTTATAGCTACTCCGGTTCTTCAGGACACTTTGGTCAGGTTGTTGAGTGTGCTTGATGGTTATTCCTAGGCGGGTGTTCATCTGACTACTCTGGTGGGTCACACACTCGAGTGGGAGAGGGACATACTCCCAAGTTTTGTACTCCAGGGGTTCAGCCAACTGCTATATCGGCACCCCGTATTGATGAGATTCTAGCACCCGAGTTTGGTCCCCATCCGATTGCAGAGACTACTATAACCCGCGATGAATTAAAGATATGGGAGCACTTTTCCAATATGAAACCTCTCGTATTTTATGGATAGCCCGATGAGGATGGGTACTAGTTTATTATGAGTTGCCATGAGAGGTTGCATACCTTGGGTATCGTCGAGTCACACAGGGTCTGTTATATTGCTCCTAAACTTATGGGTGATGTGAAGCAATGGTGGAGGGATTAAGTTGATTATCGACCAGCGGGGTCACCTTCACTGTCTTGGGTCAGGTTTTATTGGATCTTTCTAAAGAAGTATTTGCCCATTAGCTTGCGTCTGAGAAAGCATAGTGAGTTCAAGAGGATTGAGCATAGGATTTTGACAGTTGTTGATTATGAGACTTACTTCCATGTCTTGTCATGCTAGGCATCACTGTTGCTACCTACAAAGGCAGAGAAAGTCAGATGCTTTGTGAGGGTGTTGAGTAGTCCCCTTCAGTTGCCTACGTTACGGTTGATAGCTACTAGGGCTTCTTTCGAGTCAGTGGTTGAGCATGATAGGATGACTGAGTGTATTAGAGACAAGCTGCCTAGATATGAGTTCGACAAGAGGATGTGACAATATGGATAGTACATACTTCTTATGGGTATAAACAGCAGGGTGGATCCCAATATTCGTAGTCTATTCGATTGATTCATGTAGCCCTTCAAATTATAGATGGTGTTTCTACGAGCCCGAGCAGTTATAGTGGGGGCTAGTCTTCTAGAGGTACTTAGTCTCGGTATTCTGAGTGTGGTGGTCACTCAGGTTCTTCCGTATCTATTTAGAAACCCTCAACGGCCAGGACTTGTTACAATTATATAGAGGTTGGACATTTTAAGAGGGAGTATCCCAGACTTATATCGGGTGTATCCCAGACACCCAGGACCCTAGCACAGCCATCTAGGGGTGGTGGACAGTCTAGTAGAGGGGGTTCCTAGTCAGGCTATGGTGGCAATCAGACTAGTCATGGTAGATCTCGAGTGAGTAAAGATAGGGCTCGTTCCATCTGAGGTGGCCAACAAGGTACTCAGTCTGATGGAGGACATACTCATTATTATTCTTTCCCTGGTAGGACAGAGGCTGAGGCATCAAATACGGTTATCACAGGTATCATCTCAGTCTGTCATCGGTCTGCTTCAATATTATATGATCCAGGGTCTATGTTCTTCTATGTGTCTACCTATTTTTCTGTTGAATTGGATATATGGTGTGATATGCTTGATATCCCTATTCGTGTCTCTACATTAGTTAGTGATTCTGTGGTTGTAGATCGAGTTTATCAACTTTATTTATGGGTTATGATACATGTGTAGACTTGATCATATTAGACATGGTTGATTTTGATATTATCTTGGGATGGATTGGTTATCATCGTACCATGCAATTTTGGATTCTCATGCCAAGACAGTCACCCTAGCGATGCTTAGTCTTTCGAGGTTAGAGTGGATGGGTGCTCCCAGCCCTACTCCTAAGAAGATCATTTCTTTCCTCCAGGATAGGAAGTTGGTAGATAGGGGTTGTTAGGCGTACCTAGCTCATATTCGGGATACAAGTGCGCTCCCTCAAGTCAGTTCCAATAGTTAGTGAGTTTGCCAAGGTCTTTCCAGCAGATTTGTCAGGTATGCAACCAAATAGAGATATTGATTTTTGCATTGATCTAGATTCGATTACTCGACCCATTTCTATTCCTTGGCTCCAACGGAGCTGGGAGAGTTGAAGGAGCAGCTTTAGGATCTATTGAGTAAGGGTTTCATTCGACCTAGTGTGTCTTCTTGAAGTGCTCATGTGTTGTTCGTGAAGAAAAATGATGGACCATGCGTATGTGTATTGATTATAGACAGTTGAACAAGGTCACCATCAGAAACAAGTATGTGATTCATCGTATTGATGATCTGTTCAACCAGCTTCAGGGTGCTTCTGTATTTTTGAAGATTGATTTGAGGTTTGAGTATCATCAGTTGAAGATACGGGCCTATGATGTTCCCAAAATGGCTTTTCGGACTCATTATGGTCATTATGAGTTCTTTGTGATGTCATTTGGGTTTACCAATGCCCTCGCAATGTTTATGGATTTGATGAATGGAATATTCAAGCCGTATTTGGATTTGCTTGTGATTGTCTTCATTGATACATTTTGATCTATTTGAAGAGTCGGGAGGACCACGAGAAGCAATTGAGGATGGTTCTTGGGTTATTGAAATAGAAGAAGTTGTATGCTAAATTCTAAAAGTGTGAATTTTGGCTCAGTTCTGTAGCATTCTTCAGACACGTGGTGTCCAAGGAGGGTATCATGGTGGATTCGAAAAAGATAGAGACAGTCAGGGACTGGCCTAGACCTACTTCAGCGATAGTGATTCAGAGCTTAGTGGGTTTTGCGAGTTTCTATCATTGATTCGTTAAGAGATTTTCACCTATTGCTTCCCATTTGACGCGTTTGACTCAGAATGAGGTGCCTTTCCAATAGTCCAATGAGTATGAGGAGAGCTTTCAAAAGCTCAAGTCACTTTTGATCACATCCCCGATTTTGGCCCTTCCAGTGGAGGGGAAGGACTTTACCGTATATTGTGATGCTTTAAGAATTGGGTTGGGTTGTGTGTTGATGTAGGATGATAAAGTGATTGCTTATGCATCGAGGTAATTGAAGGTGAACGAGAAGAATTACCCTGTTCAGACCTTAGAGTTGAGGGTTGCTGTGTTTGCTTTGAAGATTTAGAAGCATTACCTTTATAGAGTTCATTGTGAGGTGTATACAGATCATCACAGTCTTCAGTATGTGTTGAATAAGATGAATTTGAATTCTAGGTAGCACCGGTGGATGTAGTTGCTCAAGAATTATGATATGACTATTGTTTAGCATCCAAGCAAGGCCAATATGGTGTCGGATGCTTGAGCCGAAAGGCAGTGAGTATGAGGAGCTTGGCGAGTTTGATAGTTAGTGAGCATCCATTGGCATTTTAGGTTCAATCCTTAGCCAACAGTTTCGTAAGGCTAGATATTTTGAATCCGAGTAGGATTTTGGCTTGTGTTAAGGCGAGATTGTCTCTTTTGGAGCAGATCAAGACCCACTAGTATGATGATGTGAAGTTGTGCGAAATCAGGGATAAGATGATGAGTGGTGAAGCCAAGGAGGCTATGATTCATGATGAGAGAGTCTTGAAGATCAATAGGAGAGTGTGTGTTCCTCGTGTTGGAGATTTGACGAGGTTGATTATGGAGGAGGCTCACAACTCTAGATATTTGATTCGTCCAAGTGCTACAGAGATGTACCATGACTTGAAGCGGGACTATTAGTGGGGTAGGATGAAGATAGACATTATTGAGTTTGTGTCTCAGAGTTTGAATTGTCAGCAATTCAAATATAAGCACCAGCGACCCGGTGGTTTGTCTCAAAGGATGCCCATTCCTAAGTGGAAGTGGGACAGGATTGCCATGGATTTCGTTGTTGGGTTGCCCAAGACTTTGGGCAAGTTTGATTCTTTTGGGTCATTATTGATAGGTTGACCAAGTCCACGCATTTCATTCCAGTTCAGATGACTTACAATTCTGAGAAGTTGGCTAAGATTTATATGCGTAAGATTGTTCATCTAAATGGGGTACCTATTTCTATCATTTTAGTCTGGGCACTCATTTTACATCTCATTTCTGGTGAACTTTTCAAAAGGAGTTGGGTACTTGCTTGAATCTCAGTATAGCATTTCACCCTCAGACGGACGGTCAGTCCGAGCGGACCATTCAGGTTTGAAGGATATGTTATGAGCCTGCGTGATTAATTTTGGTGGTAATTAGGATCAGTTTCTACCTTTGGCAGAGTTTTCGTACAACAATAGTTATCACTCCAGTATTGATATGGCACCATTCGAAGCTTTTTATGGTAGTAGGTATCGCTCTCCGATCGGGTGTTTTGATGCATTCTAGGTGAGGCCTTAGGGTACCGATTTGTTGAGGGATTCCTTGGAGAAGGTGAAGGTGATTCAGGACTAACTCCTGGAAGCTCAGAGTAAATAGAAGGAGTATGCGGATTGGAAGGTCTGAGGTATGGAGTTTATGGTTAGTGAAAGGGTTCTATTGAAGGTCTCACCTATGAAAGGCGTGATGAGATTCAGCAAGAGAGGGAAGTTAAGTCCGAGGTGTATCGGACCTTTTGAGATTCTTCAGAGGGTTAGTGAGGTGGCATATGAGTTAGCTCTACCACCAGGTCTTTCAGGTGTCCATCTAGTTTTTCATGTTTCTATGCTGAATAAGTACCATGCTGATGGTTTTTGCATTATCCAATGAGACTCTATATTGCTTTATCAGAATTTGGAGTTCAAAGAAGAGCCTGTGGCCACTTTGGACAAGCAGGTCAGAAAGTTGAGGTCTATAGAGATTGCTTCTATGAAGGTGCAGTGGAAACATCGTCTTGTTGAGGAGGCAACATGAGAGACGGAGTCTAATATGAGGAGTCGATACCCTCACTTCTTTAGTACTTTCTATAGGTTTCCCATTTTCGTTTCTCTCTGATCGAGGACGAACGTTTGTTTAATTGTTATCCGATGTAACGACTCATCCGGTCATCTTTTGCTAAAGACCCTTATTTGACTAAACTACCTTTCTCGTTGATTATATATGGGGTTTGTGATGCGCGGGGATAGGTGGCATTGATCTTGAGATTCATTTAGGTGATTTCCAGAAAAAAACCTAAAATAGTTTCGCAGAAGCGGAGACATCAATATCCAACAAGGCCCATATCTGCGAGCCAACCTCCGCAGAGGCGGCTAGAGGCCCGCTGGTACAGCACATTAGAAACCACCAACATGAAAACTTAGCAAATTCTCTATCAAACATCTGAAATATTCTTGAGACCTCCAGGATACAAACCAAACATGCTACCCCAAGGTAAATGATGCTACAAACTCATTGGCACACTCGGATTTCTCATACGACCAAGCTAAGACTTACTTTTCTACGAAATCAACAAAAATATTAAAATTTCATAATTTTAGAAATAAAGACATAAAATACATCTAAATGCCTCCGAAAGCGAACCAATAACTCGACTAAGTCATAAATGACCCTCCAAACCTACCAGAAGCGATGGAATATGAAAATGAACCAATATACTCAAAAGTCAACTTTGGGTCAAACTTATTATTTCAAAACTATTCATTTTGGCTTTTTTCTTCCAAAAATTATATAAAGGCACCTCGGTAACCATTCTACCCATCCCCGCGAATTACAAACCGTACACAGAGTCTTTATTTAGTCAATTAAATGTCTTTAGCTAAAAATGATCGAACGGGTCATTACATCAGATACTAATTAAATAAACGTCCATTCTTGAATGGAGAGAAAAGAAAGGGGAAACATACCAGAATCAGTAAATAAGTGAGGGTATCGGCTCCGCATATCAGCCTCAGTCTCCCAAGTTTCCTCCTCAACATGATGATGCTTCCAGTGCACTTTCACATAAGCAATCACTTTCGAACTCAACTTTCTCACCTGCCTATCCAGAATGTCCACAAGATCTTATTCGAACTCTAAGTTCTGATCAAGCAAACAGAGTCCCATTGAATAATGTAGGATCTATCGGCATGGTACTTCTTGAACATAGAAACATGGAAAACCATATGGACATCATTAAAGACCTGGTGGCAGAGTCAACTCATATGCCACTTTCCCAACCCTCTAAAGAATCTCAAAAGGCCCGATATACCTCAGACTCAACTTTCCTCTCTTGTCGAATCTCATCATGCCCTTCATAGGCAAGACCTTCAATAGAACCTTGTCACCAACCATAAACTCCATATCTCAGTCCTTTCGATCAGCATACTCATTCTGCCAACTCTGAGTCGTCAGGAGCTTGTCCTGAATCACCTTCACCTTCTCTAAGGAGTCTCTCAACAAATCTGTATCCCAAGGCCTCACCTCGAACCCATCAAACCACCCAATTAGAGAGCAACATCTCCTAGCATAAAAGCCTCAAATGGCGTCATATCTATGTTGAAGTGATAACTGTTGTTGTACGCTAACTTTGACAAATGTAATTATTATTCCCAATGACCACCGAAATCAATCACGCAAGTCCGTAATATATCCTTCAAAACCTGAATGATCCGCCAGGACTGACTGTCCATTTGAGGATGAAACTATGTACTGAAATCCAAACGAGTACCCAACTCCTTTTGCAAAGTCCGCTAGAAATGCGAAGTAAACAACAATGGTATGCCTGTAACATAGGAGACTCAACATCTACACACAATCTGACAACTATCTATGGAGCTTCTAAGATAAACAATGAATGTCTAACTTCGGGACGCAGCCCGAAACTGAAATGATTAAATGAATAAATATAGAGCGATGTCCCACGAACAAGCACGTGGGCTCACGAGCGATATTTTAGGTGTTTGATATTTGCACAATAACTTACACCTAAATTTTTGGGATAAAAAGATAAACATCACAGTAGGAATTTATTGTTAACCTTATCATTTTAAAGTTTGAAATTCCTATAAAACAAGGCATAAAAATAGGGGGGATATCTGATTTTTCTGAAATCAGTTAAGAACAACATCCCAACAAATATCATAATCTGAAAATGTCAACAGCAATGTTGGCAATATTTTGGACAACACAATTATTATGATCCCGCATGAACATTTCATTTTGGCAACAAATCAAGACACGTTTTATATATATTTTTATGAGTTTAACCACTGGACCAATGTAACATTTTCCCATCGTGTCCTTGGTTTAACCATAAAATACATACAAAATTATTTTTCGTGTCAAAAATAAGAATACTTATTTAGTATTCTCAAAACTTCTTTTGAAGCACTTGATACTCCTATAAAATAGGAACGGTATCATTTCAAGGGCTTTGCCCATTTTGCATAGTTATCAAATATTCGTAAAGGCTTTGCCTTATTTTGATACTCCCTTTTATGATAGCTAATATCATCGCAGAGAACGGTATCACTTTGGAATGATGTTCTTATTGAAGGATCATGCTTGTGTTACCAAAACTAATGCACTATACAACAATAATAATCAGTTATGATATTACATAGGTAAATGTCACCTGAAATGTTAGACAGTGTTTCAGCTGACATTCACCAAAAATAGTTTTTTAGAGATTACAAAGACCAAGAGATTTATTCAAACTAGAAAATCTCTCATGGTCCAAAGCTTTTGTAAAAATATCAGCTAGTTGATGAAGAGTGTCAACATGTTCAACTTGAACTAGCTATTTTTCAACCAAATCTCTTAAAAAGTAATGTCTAATATCAATGTGTTTTGTACGCGAGTGCTGAACTGAATTTTTGGAAATATTTATAGCACTCAAATTATCACAATAACAAACTAAGATGTTACTTGAGAAACCATAGTCATCTAACATGTGTCTTAGCCATATTAATTATGACCAACAGCTTCTAGCTGCTACATATTCAGATTCAACAGTTGAAAGTGAGACACAGTTTTGTTTACGTCTATACCAAGAAACAAGATTATTGCCAAGATAAAAACATCCTCTACTTGTACTCTTTCTATCATCTATATCTCCAGCCCAATTCGAGTCACTATACCCTATTAAATTAGGATTAGTATCTTTGAAATACCAAATTCCCAACTCACGTGTGTCGGCAACATATCTGATGATACGTTTTACGGCATTTAAGTGAAAAAATTTGGAACAGGCTTGAAAACGTGCACAAACACAAACACAAACACTAAACATAATATATAGGCGACTAGTAGTAAGATAAAGAAGGCTACCTATCATAGATAGATACAATGTTGGGTCAACATTTCACTAACATTATCCTTACATATCTTCTGCGAAGATCCCATTGGATTTTTCATTTGTTTAGCATTTTCCAACCCAAACCTTTTGACTAGATTCTTGGCATATTTGCTCTATGAGATGAAGATTTCATCTTCACTTTGCTTAATCTGCACGCCTAAGAAAAAAGTTAGTTCCCCAATCATGCTCATCTCAAATGTCAATGACATAGATTCAACAAACGACTTTAGATAAGACTGTGAGGTCGAACCAAAGACTATGTCATCTACGTAGATTTGAGCAATAATAATATCTACATCGTGACGTTTAATGAATAAAGTACGATCAGCTTCACCACGGTTAAAACCAAACTCAAGAAGGAAGGAAGTTAGACAACCATACCATGCACGAGGAGCTTGTTTCAACTCATACAAAGATTTTTTGAGCTTGTATACATAGTGTGGATGGTAATGATCTTCAAATCTTTTTGGTTGTTCAACATAGACTTCCTTATCTAGATAACCATTTAATAATGCATATTTTACATTCATTTGGTGTAAAGTAATTTTTAGAAAGCATGCAATGGCAAGAAGAAGTCTAATTGATTCAATTCTAGCCACAAGTGCAAAGGTTTCGGCATAATCGATTCCTTCAATCTGAGTATAGTCTTGTGCAACTAGACGAGCTTTGTTTCTAACAACAGTTCCCGATTCATCTGATTTATTTTTAAAAATTCACTTAGTTTCAATTACATTTGTATTACTTGGACGAGGAACTAAGTCTCAGACTTCATTTCGAGAAAATTGTTCAAGATCTTCTTGCATTGCTTGAATTCAAAAATCATCTTTAAGTGCTTCCAAAATATTTTTTGGTTCTAAAGTAGATATAAAACAAGAAAGACTAACCTTTTGATATATGATAGACATACACACATACCTAACTATGTCTCTTTAATTGAGTGGTTCTTTCCCTCTTGTTATAATTCCCTCAAAAACTCCCCCTATCACCTGGCCTGTTGGATGATTATTTCTAATCCTTGATGAGGGGTCCCTTCGAACTTGATCTAGTAATTCAGCATTTGACTCCTCATCCACTCCCTCTGTGGTCACTGGTTCAGGTTCAGATGTTGCTTCAGATGTTGCAACATTTGGGGCAACATCTGATTCTTCAGCATTCTGCACATTTTTCACTGAAACTATAGTGTTATTTTCAGTCGCATTTCCTGTATAAGCAGAAAAATCATCAAAAATAACATTTACATACTCTTGTACAGTTCTTGTCCTTAGATTATATACTCAATAAGCATGACTATTTTGTGAATAGCCAACAAAAATTCATTTGTCGCTCTTAGAGTCAAACTTTGCCAAATGGTCTCTATCATTTAAAATGTAACAAATACATCCAAAAACATGAAAGTAACGCAAGTTAGGTTTCTTTACTATCCATTTATAATCTCATAGGACATCTTTGTTCCAAGCCTTAAATAGACTCTATTAGTGATGTGACAAACAATATTTAAAGCTTCAGCCCAAAAACGTTTTGACAATTTTTTAGAACTAAGCATAACTCTAGCCATTTCTTGCAATGTTCTATTCTTCCTTTCTGCTACCCCATTCTATTGAGGAGTTTTGGGAGCGGAAAACTCATGAAAAATTCCCTTTTTCTCACAAAATTTTGTGAAGGAGTTGTTTTCAAATTCTTCTCCATGGTCGGATCTAATCCGAAAAATAGGAGAATAGAACAAGTTCCTAATTCTAGAATGCAAAATTTTAAACATGTCAAAAGTTTGTGATTTTTCTTTCAAGAAATATATCCATGAATATCTAAAAAAATCATCTACTATCACATAGGAATACATCATGCCTCCTAAATTGTCCAACTCAATTGGACCCATAAGATCCATGCAATAATTGAAAACAGTGAGACATACCTGAATGTTGTCCGTCATTTTGAACAACATTATGGGAAACACGAGTTTGCTTACCTTTCAGACAATCTTCACAGACAACTTTACATTTATGGCTAAGATTGGGTAAGCCTCTAACCGCTTCATATGAGACCATTTTTTTAAAATTGCGGTAGTTGACATGCCCCAACTTTTGATGTCATAGTGTTGTGTCATCGAATCTTGACATTATTGCATGTTTCTTTTCTTGCAAGAAGATATCAATTATCACTTGTTCTAGTACTTGTCATGACACACTCATTAGCTTCATTCGTAACTTCACATGCATTCTTATTAAACTTTACCTCAAGATTGTCATCACACAGTTGACTAATACTAATTAAATTAGCCATTAAAACCTCAACGTGTAAGACATTTCTTAAAACTGAAAATCTAGGAACATCCAAGATTCCTTTTCCAATTATTTTGCTTTTACTGCCTCCTCCATAAGTCACATTTCCTCCGTTGAATGACTCATAGTTCTTTAGAAAATCTTTTGTACATGTCATGTGACGAGAACAACCACTACCAAAGTACCATGAACCTGAATGTTAGTTTTTAAAGCAGTTATCGCAACATTACAAGTTACATCCTTTTTGGGAACCTAAACTCTTTTAAAACATTTTTTACTTTTCGGCTCAAAAATGTTGCTTGGAATGCTATCCGAAATGTTGGACAACCTTTTAGGCAATATTTTGCTCACAGAATCTTGAAGTTTGTAACAGTATGGTTTTAAGTGTCCATGGGAGTTACAGTGATGACATACAAACTTCATATTCTTTGACATTTATAAGAACCTATTATTTATTCCTTTTTTCTTTTACAAAGCATTTTTTCTCATTTGTATCAAAAAGATTAGAGCAAAAAGTTTTAAGAGAATTTACGTACCCAATACCTGTATGTGAAGGTTTACTAAAGCTAAGTATCTCATTCAACTTTGAAGTCCTTGAGTTGAGCTTACGGAAGGTTGCTTCGGCTAAATCCAGTTTTACACGAATCTTACCAAATTCTGTATCTTTTTTAGTAAGTGCAACCTCTAGTCGGGTTATTATGCCTTTTAGATCTTCATTCTCACGAGTTAAAGATATTACATTTTTATCAAGTTGTTTGGATTCTATGATTAAGGCTTTACAAATACTTTGTAATTCATTAATCACGTCACCTTTGCATTCAACTTGATCAGCCCCACCACTAGAAATAAAATCACTAAAGCAATTAACATCAAGATAGTTAAAGAATAAGTACCTTTCGGATGTTGTTGTTGCTGCAGATGTTTCCTAAAATGTCGTGACATCTGAGGCAAGTTATAGACGACATCTTCATTTTCAGACATAGACTGTTCGTAGACAGTGGCCAGCATTACTTGTGATTCGACTTCTTGATCTCCTTCCTCTTCTCCTTCGTCGTCACTAAGAGAAACCCATAGATTCTTACCATATTTTCTAAGAGTGTTTGCACATTCATTAGCATAATAACCCCAACCCGAGCATGCATGACATTGCACAGACTCTAGTTGTTTGGGATCAAATTTGGTACGATCTGAGTTGGTTCTTCTTAGTGAACTTGCTTTTTGAGTACTTGGAAGAAATTTAGTAGGCTTTTGATTGAAGTCTTGGTTTTGATGTTGTTTAGGTTTAGATTAATTTCTCTCATTGTTGAACTTCCTCACCGTCGAATTGTATTTTCGAATGAGTAAGGCAAAATTAGCACCTTCACCAATTTCTTCAAGATTTTCATCCTCTTCTTCGATTTGATTCTCCGAGGATTGAACTTGAAGTGCCACATTCTTGCTTTTATATAGTTCCCTTCTTCGATTTGATTCTCCGAGGATTGAACAAGTTGAGTGTTGGTTAATGGTTCACCAAGCACTTGACATTCATTTGAGATGTCAATCAACTTTTCAAAATAAGATTTAATATCATCCGCTTCTTCCATCCTTAAACGTTCATATTTGTTCATGAGCATGCGTAGCTTTGTTCGACGAACACTTGAGCTACCTTCACAATGAATTTGTAAAGTATCTCATGCATCTTTAGCCGTGGGGTAGTTTTGAATGAGTTTGAACATGTAAAGATAGACTCATCCAAAAATTGCATGTAAGGCCTTTTCGTTAAAGCTGGCATTATTGGTTTCTTCCGGGTTTGATACCACTTGTTGGGTACGGTTATGCTATGGAACAATAAAAACAAACTGAAAATAAAATCGAATGTCAATTCAGTTCCAAATGTCAGCGAAAATGTCGTCTGATACAAGTGACAACATTTCGATAAAATAGAAAAACCTCTGAAGAGTAAATTGCAGCGGAAATAATAAAGAACACAAAGGTTTAATATTTACATAGGTTATATATATTATATAACCTATGACGGTCAATGACCGAAAGTATTGTATATATTTATATACAATTGAATAAATTCCTTCTTTTACAATTTTACAATACAAAATAGAAAGGAATTAAAATGTTGAAGTCGCAGATGACTTCTGCCTAAAAAATCTACCTAAATAGACATAGACAACATCTCATTATAATTGCTTCAATACATAACAAATCTAGAATCTAAGCAGCAATTATAATGTTAGACAGAATGTTGTCGACACGCTCAGGCAACACTAGCGATCCAGTTTTCTGAGATGAATTCTCGAGAGCTCTCTTGATATTTTTGCAATCTATTTCTGGATATTAATTCACTGTTTCAGCCTCTCTATTTATAGTAGAGAGTCTTCCTTGAAACGCTCATCGATCAGTTGAGTAGGTTGAAGGAAAGGTGCGCAGCTGTTAAGGTTTGTTGGAGAAGATCATGGAGCAAAATCCTCTAACTTCTTGGACTTGTTCCCCAAACATAGCAACGGCTTTGACTTGTTCTTCCCACGTTTTTCATCAGCTCCTAATTACCTTGCCAAGTCACTTCTCCATCATAGTAAAAATTCCACGAGAATTACTTCAGTTCGTGAAGTAAGGCAAAACTGTTTGTCACAACAATGTTGGTCTGAATGTTGTGACATTTGTTCCAACATTTCTCAACTTCAACTTAGTACTAAAAATGATATGTTAGGCAAAATGTCACAACACCAAACTCAACATTAACAGTTTCTTTGGAGGATCTTTACAATGGGACATCAAAGAAGCTTTCACTATCTCGCAATGTGTTGTGTGCAAAGTGCAAGGGTAAAAGGTCCAAGCCAGGTGCTTCAATGAAGTGTTCTGGCTGTCAAGGGTCTGGAATGAAAGTTTCTATCAGACAGCTTGGTCCATCCATGATCCAGCAAATGCATTGCAATGAGTGTAAGGGTACTGGTGAAACCATCAATGACAAAGATAGGTGCCCACAGTGCAAGGGTGAGAAAGTTGTGCAGGAGAAGAAGGAATTGAAAGTTCACGTGGAGAAGGGTATGCAGAATGGGCAGAAGGTAACATTCCCATGCGAGGCAGATGAAGCACCAGAAACTATCACAGAAGACATAGTTTTTGTCTTGCAACAAAAGGAACATCCTAAGTTCAAGCGAATGGGAGATGATCTTTTTGTTGAGCACACATTGACCTTGGCTGAGGCCCTATGTGGTTTCCAGTTCATCTTAACTCACCTAGACAACAGAAAGCTGCTCATTAAGTCCCAACCTGGTGAAGTTGCTAAGCCTGATCAATTTAAGGCTATCAATGATGAAAGAATGCCGATGTACCAAAGGCCTTTCATGAGAGGTAAACTGTACATTCACCTCACTGTTGATTTTCGAGTCATTGACACCAGAGCAGTGCAAGTGTCTGAAATGGAACTGGATGAGTGTGGGGAGTCTACTTTGCATGATGTGAACATTGAGGACGAGATGTGAAGGAAACAGCAAGCTGCCCAAGAGGCATACGAAGATGATGGTGGTGGTGGTGCACAGAGAGTCCAATGTGCATAGCAGTAATTTGGTAGTGTTCTGGTATTTGCTATCTTATTATAGGGGTAGATTACTAGTAAAGGATTTGGATATTTATCTTGTGCAAAATGACACTGAGAAGAATTTTACTGCTTGACTATTGCAAGTGTGCTTAAATCTTGCAATTTGTGTTGATTCGTTATTTTATTCAATAATCCTTTTAATTTGAAGTCAAACTTGAGAGTTGAAACTAAAAAAAAAAATTAACTCATATCCAAACCTTACCATGAATTCATTTTTCTACTCGTTACGATCATTTACTTGTGAGTACTTGATACGTAAGTGTGTTTGGTGTGTGGATATTCCACACTGTAATTATCTAATCACTAAAGCCCACACTCCACCCCCACCACCCCTAGCCCCCATGCCAACCTCAATAGTGTTTGTCTAGATTATATACAAATATTTTTAAAATAATATATTTTGCTTATTTATCAAAGATCACTAATTTTTCAAGAAGAAAAACATTTTCTTTCATACAAAAGTCGAAACACAGCCGTAAACCAAAGTTGAATTTCATAAGAATAATGCTGGAGCCACCCTCACAACGCAAATCGTGCTAGTCTAAAGTATAGTTGCATGTCGTGTAGTTTTTCATTTTCCCTTGATTTAGCCACCAAACGATACAAATTAAAGATAACTAAAATATGAGAACTAATTCAATAAGAGCAAACCCAACTCTCATTCTCACTTGCACTTTCCTTTTTTTTGTTTTTATACAATAATCCACAGGGGCTATAGTGGGAGCTACCTGTAATCAATTTTTCTTCTTTGAAATGAACATCTATAATTCTACATCAACTTGAAAAGAGAAGCATATAAATAATACTTTTTCCATTTGATTTATGCAATTACTGATACACTTATCTTTTTTAGTCTGTTATAAAAATAATTAACTTTACACTTTTATTTTATTTTTAATGAGAAGTTTTTATAACCGCACAAATATTATGACATGTTAATAACCACAATTTAAGAAAAAGTTATAATCACATAATGTTATGACCGGTTTAAGACTATAAATTTTAAAAAGATCATTAATTTCTAAATTTCGCATCAATTCAAATTGTCACATAAATTTGAAACAATCAAAATGATGATTCTGACGTTAAATAGAGACAAGATCGGCACGGACTATGCGATGTTTTGCATGATCTTCTACTTGATCTGTCTTATACAGTTCTAATATTTTATTAGCACGCAGAGATATCAGTTCTAATATTTTATTAGCACGCAGAGATATCTTAGATAAGAGATTGTGAAAGACGCAGATTAGAGTAAAAGATTAGTAGGCAATAGAGCATTGTCTCGCATACCCTCTTTTATTTCTGTAGTTTCTTGTTCTCTGTGTTTAATTACTATCTGTTATCTCTTGTACTTCAACTATCGTATTAATTTACCGCAGTTAAAGTTACTTTTTCATAATGCTTATTTAGTATTTTAACATGGTTGCTTTACTTCTATCATCTATTGCTTTATTTCTGTCATCTATTGTCTTTACTTCTATCATCTATTGCTTTATTTCTGTCATCTATTGTCTGAGCTTTTGTTATGCTTTCTCTTGAGCTCAGGGTCTCTCGAAAACAGTCTCTCTACCTCCCAAAGTAGATGTAAGGTCTGCGTACACTCTACCCTCCACTGGATATGTTGTTGTAGATGGAATATGCTAAATACAGAAAAATAAAATGAATATGCTAATCCCCCCCCCCCCTCAAAAAAAAAAAGATTGACAGTATTCACTATTCAGAATATGAAGATCATACCATTTAAATATGTAGTGCAAAATCATATCTGAAACAAAATTTACATAATTTAGAACTACATAAAAATTGTTATAATCAGAACTTCTAATAATTAAAATGCTCAGGAAAATATATATAAAAAAATGATTACTAACAGAACAGTGACACAACAAAAACAAAAATGCAAGATTAGACATGTTGTCAATAAAACTAAATCATACCTGGTATGCTTTTGGTTGTCCCATATATTTATTTCATCCAGTATTTGATTTGCCTATAGTCTCACATACAGCTATCTTATCTATGATATTACGGAAATAGACTAGCCAGAAATGTCGTGTTCAGCACATAATCTTCACCTTTCAAAAATGCAGATTGCAGCAGCTTCTGTTTCCATAATGAATAGGTATGCGTGATTGTTCACATGCTTACTTCTGTAACCACATGAAACGGTCTTTCAAGCATTTTGCAGGTTCCATGATACTGCTGAGCCATCCAAATCCAAAAGATAATTGCTTACATTGTAAGCCAACAAGTTGTTGTCTGTAAGGTATCAATATATTCCTGAGGCCTGCATTTATAACAAAAGGAGTTGCTATATCAGTCATCAATAGTGGAGTATAACTTGAATACGGAATAATAGCCTGTTTGGCCAAGCTTTTTCAAGGCCAAAGGTGTTTTTTTTCCAAAGATGAGGTGTTTGGCCGAGCTTTTAGGGGAAGAAAATGTGCTTTTCAGTAGAGGTAGAAGCTGTTTTTGAGAAGTTGAAAAAATAGCTTCAAGTACTTTTTTTTAAAAGGCACTTGTGAAAAAATACACTTAGAAACACTTTTTAACAGATTGGCCAAACAGTAATTGCTACTCAAAAGTATTTTTCAAAATAATTAGCCGAACACAAACTGCTTCTTCACCAAAAAAGTACTACTCTCTCCGTCCCAATTTATGGGGCACCATTTGACTTGGCACGGAGTTTAAGAAAGAAATAAAGACTTTTGAAATATGTGGTCCAAAACAAGTCTTGTATAAATATGTGATTGTAAATCATTTCATAAAGTTAATTGTTTCTAAATATTGAAAGGTGACATTTTTTTTGGAACAAACCAAAAAAGAAATGGTGCCACATAAATTGGGACAGAGGGGTATTTAGAAAGACACTTTTCAAAATAAACTGATTTTAGAAGCTTGGCTAAACAGGTTATTTCTACAAAGCAATTCTTCGCACCTGATATGCACATAGTCTTGTAAAGCAGAGCGGTATGAGGATCACCTCGCGTACTCATGTTTGGCTTCTCCAAGCACTCGAGGAATGCAAGGTCTGCCTTGAGAAGCACAGCCTGATCATGAGTATCATAGCCCATGTCGTGACAATAGCAGCAAAAATCCAACCAATCAATGGGTCTTCTGTCCCAAATTGGTGAACCTCCGTCCTTCCCACTTGACCAGTTTGGTCCACAATAATGGCCATATCGAGGGAAAAATTGAGAAAGAAAAGCTCTTGGACCTGTATGCCATGGAACTTTAGACACATATGGTCTAAAGCGTATGGTTGATGTCCGAGCTAGAGAGTCTATACTTTCACGAGATTGCCTTCGCCGTTTCAGCTTCTTGTTGACAGTTGTTGGCATCTGAATATTACCCTCAGGTCCTTTAGCCCAAGGAACAAATGAAAACACAGTCCATTTCCAAAACTTAGCATCAAACTGAGCCTTTTGTTTAGGTGTTTTCATTAATGTACTAGTAGATACAACTGTTGATGCCATATCATTTGCAGAGTGGGGTTTGAACCACAGGAAATTACTGAGAAATGAAAAATTCATTGCTAGATAAATAATGGAAGACACTGCCGATACACAACTTCAGCCACCAGAACTTGTACGATCAGAGGACCTATATCAACACCACATCAAAGGCAGCAATAATCTCCAGTTACAATTTTCAAAAATAATGGACCTGGTTGCCATTTACCAGCTAACAAACTAGAAGAAATATCTTGTCAACCAATTCATAAAAAAGAGACCTTGTTTTTTTCCTTCTTCCTTCTCTCTTTGGTTGGAGAGGGAAGATTGTTACCATTTTAGTAATACATGATTTGTCCCGTTCTTGCAGACTAGTATAAAGAAGGTATTTTGCTATTGCATTGACCAAGGAAACTCTTAAAAGTCAAAATCATCAGGTGAGTAGTACTGTCCGTTTCATTGTAAACAATTTATCAAAATATTGTGTGCATTAAAATCACACTATAATAGCACTTGCACACAACACCTATACAGTGTAATCCTCACTTTATGGCTCATGCTCGAGTCACGGAATTTGGAGATGAGACATCCAATGTTCCTTAATTGAATATTCAAGTTAACCAAATAACCATTTAGCAGAACTATGCATATAGTAATCCAACTGAAACATTTGTTTGGTCATACATAAGCAATTGATCTTTTGCAACAAACACAGTTTCAACTAATGATATTTTAAATGAGGAATAGCAACCCTGACGCATTCAATATATCAAGTCACTTTCCAAAAGTTGTCCAGTCATAACAAAAAGATTAGCTGCTGGGATCACACAACACTTCCAGTAGCTTTTCAGTTGCAATAAAATATTAGCTACTGAGAGCATAGAGCTGTTCAAATAAAGAGTTTATTGAATGAATGTTCATGATTTCCCCTTCTTTTAAGACTGCAAAGAAACTTGTGAAAGAGCAACAAAGGGGTGCCAAACCTAAACATGGACAGTAAAAGGCTGCAAAGTGTAGTTGCTCAAAAGCTAAAGCTCACTGCATGTTTTCATTCGAACCCTCAAAACAATGTAGACAGAAAAGGTTAATAAACCGGTGTATGGTCTATAAGATTCATTAGAACTCAAAGAAACAGTGAGACGAGCATATAGAACAGCTTCTGTTCAAGCAAGGTCATTATGTTCATACTTCATACAAGATTCTTGAAACATTCTTAGTTCCTGCCCTCTAGTTGCAGAAAAATAAGCAACGAGCGACTATGCACCACATACTCCTCACTTCTTTTCCCCTGTTCCCAAACTCCCACATAGCCGTAGTTCCATCACTTCATGCTTTCTTCTACCTTTCATATTCCTTTCAAACTGTACAATTTTTAGACCTTTTTCTTTTCAACCAAAATTATTTCACATTCTTCAGATTGTCACCATAAAAATAATTCCAAAACTAAAATGCCATTGACATGGATTACATTTCTAAATACACCTTCCTGTAGTACAGGGTACAACTGTTTAAATGTCAGTTTCTTTTGAAGAAGGGAGTGCACAAAATTGGGAGGTCAGAAAATGAGTCCAAATACCACCCAATTCATTGGCAACCAGTAACCAGCCAAAAGGGAAAAACAAGGCCTGGGGTAGGGGGTGGAGTATAGGCGTAACTTGAGTAACCACCTCGGGAAGCAGATTACAGCTCCCAAGAGATGGAGGTTTTTCTTAAGTCGTCTTTTTAGGTAAGGTATAGAGAATTGTTAGTCTATGAAAGTTTAAACACATATGTGGGAGTATGTATAGCAGATCCCACACATACTCAAACCACATTTTTATGTAGAAAGGGATATAATCTTATTAAGAAAATCAATGAAGGGTTATTAAAACACCTCATCTGTGACACTAATGAATGTCAACGGGACATTGTAGGGTAAGACCCTCATTACCTGGTCCTTGGTGAGTCGCTAAAGCTCGTCTCTCAGAGAGATTTTTCTGTGGTGATGAATACTAAAAAGGGGACACCGACAAAGTTAATTCCATCGGACAGGAAGGTCGGAAGATAAAAAGATTAAATATAAATTGATCATTCTATAGAATAAGTGACAAGGTGTATAGCAAAGAATATGAGAGTAAAGACAATAAAATTAAGCCGAAATGTAGCAACAAAGTTACGTTTCCATCAGACTTTTGGAGGCCTTTACATGATCAAATAACTTCCAGTTGGAGATTTGCCAACAGAAAGATAAAGGCAGTACTCATTCTATGACATGGAGAAGCTCCAAATATGCATCTTTTTTTTCACATCTTATTACCCCATTCTCCATGCAGATGAAGAAAGCTTATCTCAATAGTTATTCAGACGACTAGAATCCCTCAAGAAATCCAAATTTTTGCATAGGTTTCTCTTCAGCATTTCTCGCGATGTACATGAGAAAACAATATATTCGTAATGAGAAGACTCAACTAATCACTTTCGCACTGTGAAGCTTAAGCTATAAAGTAAGGGAATGATATTCCCTTAACTAGAGATAATGTAGTAGAATATTTACTAACTCCATCTGGTAGATGCATTTTCAGCGACATTGAAAAAATATTAGAGTTATTGCTGTGAGAATGACGCCTTAACTTCGGTTAAGACTTTAAACTTCTTAAGAACTTACTTTTGGTTAGCCCCAGGGATTTGATTCAATAACATGATCGTATAGCACGAGATGTTTGGTAGGTGCACGTCACGAAGTTAAATCTTGCCTGGTTCACAAGTGTGCTATTTAAGTGGAAAATGGTAAAGGGGAACACCAATTCTCCACCAAGTTTCGAATCTAGGTACAATGGATTTCTTGATTAATCGGAAGAAAAAAAATACTTATTGTCATGTAAAATGATTAGACGATCAACTACTCTTAGAACCCAAATTAACTGGGATAGGGATATGATCTGTTCTACTTCAAGGAAAAAAGAAATCCCCCATATCCATTAAGCTCCACTGCTTAGGTGGGCATGTTTCGATGTATTCACCATTTAGAGGATCATCATAATTAGATTATAATTATACTAGTACCAAAACCCTCATCTTTTATCAAGGCTTGTAACTGGCTATACTTTGAGAAATTCATATATAAGAAGATCAAAGGGCAGCCCGGTGCACTAAGCTCCCGCTATGCGCGGGGTCCGAGGAAGGGCCGGACCACAAGGGTCTGTTGTACGCAGACCCTTCCACCAACATGATTGCCTAAAACATCTCTTATATAAGGTTGGGGTGGTTTTGCACACTTGTAGTGTGCCAGTAGATACAAAATACCACCGAACGAAGGATTGATTCCTCCTCTTAACCAAAAGCCTCGAGTTCGAATCTAGGAATGAAGTCCCCTTTGACTGGGAGCATTTTACCCTATACTAGTTGGGTCTAGATACTAAATACTAAAATCGAGGTGCGTGCAAGCTGGCTCAGACACCACGGTTAACGGAAAAAAAAAAGATGCCAAGTACAAATGAAATTATCTTATTCACCTAGGAAAGTGAAAAAGAAAACGAACACTACTTAGACCATAAATAGATACCCTTGAAGAAGGGTTTCTCTGTCCTATTTTCTCCAGATTTTACTAAAAGGGAGCGCGATGCACTAAGCTCCCTCTATGCGCGGGGTACAGGGGAGGGCTGGAACACAAAGGTCTATTGAAAATGAGTAAACATCAAAATTCATATTGTTTCCTTCTCAATTTCCTATCTTCCCCTCCCCACACCCATGAAACCCCCATAAAAACCAGTGAGACCAAGATACAACATTCCACCAGAACTTGTAAGATCAGAGGACCTATATTCATACATAGTTGAATCAAAGGCAGCAATAAATTCCAGTTACAATTTTCAAAAAGAATGGACCTATTGCTAATTACCAGCTACAATAACAAACTAGAAGACAATATCTTTTCAACCAATTCATAAAAAAGGGGAGGTCGTTCCCGTTCATGTGGAAGAGAGACCTCGTTTTTTTCTTTCTTCCTTCTCTCTTTAGTTGGAGAGGGAAGATTGTTACTATTTTAGTAATACATCAATTGACCAAGGAAATTCTAAAAGTCAAAAGTGTTAGGTAACTAGTTCTGTCCATTTCATTGTAAGCAATTTATCAAAGCATTGCATTAAAATCCCACTATAATCGCACTTGCACACAGCAGATATACAGTGTAATTCACTTTATGGCTCAAGCACGAGTCACAATATTTTGAGATGAGATATCCAGGATATAGTAGTTGATTATATATTAGAGTTAACCAAATAACGCTTTAGCTGAATTATGCATCCAGTAATCCAACTAAAACATTTGTCCATTGATTCAATACAGAAGAAATTAATCTTTTGCACAAAAACAGTTTCAGTTAATGATATTTTAAATGAGGAACCGCAACCCTGACGCATTCACCCACATACCAAGACAATTCCGCTGTCCAGACGTAATAAAAAGATTAGCTGCTGGGATCACTCAACTTCCAGTAGCTTTGCAGTTGCAATAAAATATTAGCTACTGAGAACATAGAGTAGTTCAAGTAAAGAGTTTGTTGAAGAAATGCTCATGCTTTCCCGAAACTTGTTAAAGAGCAACAAAGTATAGTTGCTCAACAGCTTCAAGCTCCTCCAAACAATTAGCAAAAGCTAAAGCTCACAGCATCTTTTCATTTGACCCCTCAAAACAATGTATAGACAGCAGTGTTGTCAAAGGCACGCTTAGGCCCTGAAGCGAGGCACAAAACATGTTGAGCGCTTCGCCTAGTTTAGCGGGCGCTTCAATGCTGTCATCGAGGCTCTAAGACATACTTTCCCTTGCCAATGAGAGCAATCTTGAAGAGGCGTAAAGTAAACGGTTGATATTTCACTTTATCATAATTTTATTTCAATTTCTTTGTCATATATTTGTTATTCAAGCATATAATTATTAGTCTTGGACTACACATACATATTTGTAATTTTCTTTCATTTGCGCCTTTCTTCATTAAAGCCCACACTTTATTTGCGCTTCTAACCCCAATGAACCTTGCAACCTTTTTGCGCTTTTCGCATTTGCTAACACTGATAGACAGAAAAGGTTAATAAACTGGTGTATGGTCATACAAGCTTCATTAGAACTCAAGGAAACAGTACGAGCCTATAGAACAACTTATGTTCAAGTAACCTCGTTATGTCCATACTCCATACAAGATTCTTGAAACATTCTTCTGTTCCTTTCCCTCTAGTTGCAAACAAAAAAAGCAACGAGGGATCATGCACCCCATATCCCTCCCTTCTTTTTGCCTGTTCCCGAATTACAGTATAGCCGTAGTTCTTTCACTTCATGCTTTCTTCTATCTTTCATATTCCTTTCCAACTGTACAATTTCTAAACCTTTTTCCCACCATAACCAAAAATATTTAAAATAATCCGAAACTAAAATGCCATTGACATGGCTTACATTTCTAAATATACCTTCCTGCAGAATAGAATACAACTTATTAAATGTCAATTCTTTGGAAGAAGAGAGTGCACCAAAATTGTGAGGTCAGAAAATGAGTCCAAATACCACCTAATTCATTGGCAACCAGTAATTAGTAAAAGGGCAGCCCGGTGCACTAAACTCCCGCTATGCGCGGGGTCCGGGGAAGGGACGGACCACAAGGGTCTAATGTACGCAGCCTTACCTTGCATTTCTGCAAGAGACTATTTCCACAGCTTGAACTCATGACCTCCTAGTCACATGGCAGCAATTTTACCAGTAAACAGTCAAAAAGGAAAAACAAGGCATGTGGGAGGAGAGGCATACGTGTAACTTGAGTAACCAGCTTGGGAATTGGATTACAGCTCCCAAGAAATGGAGGTTTTGCTTAAGTCGTCTTTTTTAGTTAAGGTATAGAGAAATGTTAGTCTATGAAAGTTTAAACACATACGCGGGAGTATGTATCCCAGATCTCACACATATTCAAACCACATCTTCGTGTAGAAAGGGATCTAATTTTTTTTCCTTCATAATCATGGTTTTTAGGCCAGCTTGCGCGCACCTTAACTAATTCCACGGGATACCTGTCACCTTCCATTCCATCATTAACAGGTATCAGGTAACTCTGTCCGTCCACCAAAGTCATAGGAAGAAATCACCTAGTGTTTTTTGCCTCTGGGTTTTGATACTTCATGGTTCTCAACCCACTCCATTGACACTAATGAATATGAATGAAGGGTTATTAGAACACCTAATATGTGACACTAAGGAATGTCAATGGGGCATTGTAGGGTAAGACCCCCACTACTTGGTCCTTGGTGAGTCTCTAAAGCTTGTCTCCGAGAGAGATTTTTCTGTGATGACGAATACTAAAAAAGGAGCATCGACTAGGCAATTTTGTTGGGTAGGAAGGTAGGAAGATAAAAGATAAAATATTAAGTGGTCACCCTATAGAATAAGTGACAATGTGTATAGCAAAGAACATGAGAGAGTAAATCCAATAAGTTTAAGCCGGAACGTAGCAACGTATTTACGTTTCAGTCAGACTTTTGGAGACTTTTACATGATCAAATAACTTCTAGACGGAGATTTCCAAAAGAAAGACTTAAACGCAGTCCTCGTTATATGACATGGAGAAGCTCCAAATAGGCATCTTTTGTTTCACATTTTATTACCCCATCCTCTCTATTATGTCAACAGATATTCAGACGACTATAATCCCTAAAGAAAGTCAATTTTTGCATAGGCTTCTCTACAACATTTCTCACTATTTACATCTTATGAGAAAGAAGAGTATTTGTGATGCGAAGACTCAACTACTTGCTTTTACACTGTGAAGCTTATGCTATAAAGTAAGGGAATGATGTCCCCTTCAAACGGATGCATCTGATTATAGATAATGTTGTAGAATCTTTACTATCTCCATCTGGTAGATGCATTTTCAGTAGCATTGAGAAATACTAGAGTTATAGCTGTAAGAATGACGCCTTAAGTTTGTAGACTTTAAACTTCTTAAGAACTTACGTTTGGTCAGCCCCAGGGATTGGATTCAATTAACATGATTGTATAGCACGAGATGTGGGGTATGTGCACGTCACAAGTTTAAATCTTGTCTGGTTCATAAGTGTGGTATTTAAATGGGAAATGGTAAAGGGGAAGACCAATTATCCACCGAGTTTCGAATCTAGGTATGACGGTTTTCTTGGTTATTTGAAAAAAGGAAAAAACCATACTTATTGTCATGTAGAATGATTAGATGATCAGCTACTCCTAAAGCCCAAATTACTCGGGATAGAAATATGAATCCTCCAATCTGTTAAGTATAACAGAAAAAGAAAATTCTCCATATCATTCTGCTCCGCTGGTTAGGCGGACACGACCTCAATGTATTCATCATTTAGACCCTCATCTTTTATCCAGGCTTATAACTGGCTATACTTTGAGAAATTCACATATAAGAAGATTGGTTGCGCAAAATGATGACATAACAAAAGCCTTAACCCTTCCACTAACATGATAACCTAAAACATCTCTCATATAAGGTTGGGGTGGCTCCCTCCTCTCTTAACCAGAAGTCTCAAGTTTGAATCTGTGAATGAAGTCTCATTCAACAAGGAGCATTTTACCCTATACTAGTTCATTTCGGATACTAAATACTAAAAAAAGAGGATGCCAAGAACAAATGAAAATATTTCATTCCCTAGGAAAGTGAAAGAGGAAAAGAACACTACTTAGACCAAAAATAGATACCCTTGAAGGGTTTCTCTGTCCTACTTTCTCCAGATTTTACTATTTAGAAAATGAATAAACATCTAAATTCATATTATTTCCTTCTCAATTTCATTTCTTCCCCACACCAAGGAAAACCCCAGAAAAAACAGTGAAACAAAAGGTGTGTTTGGTATGAAGGAAAATGTTTTCCATGGAAAATGTTTTCTTGGAAAATAAGTGTATTTCTTACTTATTTTCTAGTGTTTGGTAACAAAGAAAAAAATATTATTTCAAGGGCATTTGTATTATTCACAATTTACCTATATGGGTCTCTATGTTCTTGTATTTCCATTATCTAATTTTGTTCTTGAAAAAAAAAAGTTTATTTTTCCCATTTCTCTTCTTCTCCTTCTCTCCCACTACTCACCAATCAAAAATCAGTAAAACCCACATGCAAAAAAACATACAAATCCGATAAAAGAATACTATAAGACCCAGAATTTGCAGTGAAACTGAATTGTAGAACATAAAGCAACAACCTTCACAATTTAACACCCAAAAAAGAATATTAAGTAAAGAAAACAAGCAGTCAAGTACCTAAGAATCTTCATTGATTAGCAGTAGAGCACAAAGAGCAGTTCATGTGTGTGTGTGCGCACGCAGGGAGGGGTTTTACTTTGACGATCCCTTGGTTGGAATTTGTTTGTGTGTTTCTAATGATTTGTTTGGCTATTGGAACATGTGATGCTGAGATAGGACTTTGAAACTTCTAGCTGGTTAACACTTGTCCACGTGTCACCACTAAGATTTTCTTTATATCCGATTAATTAAAATTCATCATAAAATGGACAAATAGCCTATTTTTAGGATTTCAATTTAAAGAATAATTGAAATCGAGAAATTGATCAAAATGATTCTTAATGTATGAGATTTGGTTTCGTTTGGTCCTTAATTAAGGTATATCATGATGAAAATGATATTGTTTTCAAAAATTGATCAATTTGATCCTACGTCATATAGATAAAGACAATTGCTATTTTTATTATCAAAATAAACAGATAACAAAAATAGTGATTGTCTTTTGTTTATAACAATTAGGATCAAATTGATCAATTTTTAAAGTACATAAAGGATCATTTCCATCATGTCATACCTTAACTAAGGAGACCAAACGGAACCAAATCCTATATGTTAGGGGCCATTTCAATTACTTTCTCAATTAAAATTTGTTAAGAAAATTAGCCGATTCAGAATCTACTTCAGACTCAGTGGGGGCATGAAGTTGAAACGGCATCAAAGTTGAAACTTACGGGTCCGACATAACTGCATGTCTCTAGTCTGAAGTTCAAATTCAATCGAATTTAGATTACGGCAGAGTATAACTTCAGACCTAATAGTTTGAACTTAGGCTTTGTTATGCAGTCATGTTTGTTCAATTGTTCACAAAAATGATCATGATGGAAAAAATTATGACGATCCGACATGACTTTGTGTCATATTCATCTTATATATCTTATTAAATTGTTCATAAATCATGACGGATTGACATGACAACTCTTTTGTAATTTTAAAGCTACAAAAGAAGAACAATACATTTCAAAACGATGGCATGCAAGTTACAACAAATCGATAGGACTTCTATGTTATATTCAACCTAGCTATCACGTTGGATAACTCACAAACTCTACTAAACTATTACAACTTTGTGCCGCTTAATTGTTCACCGATCATATCGCATTGGCATGACTTTATGTTATCTGCATTCAACATATCTTGTTAAATTGTTTACAATTTCTACCAAATTGGCATGATTTGTCTTTGTTGTTTTACGAGGTATTTATCAAATTTACAATTTCAATTTCGATTACAACCACTGCAAATCTGCTCCATATGATCTCAAGTATGAAACAGTCTCCAAACACTACACAATCGATCCCCTATCACGAATACTTTAGTCAATTAATCAAAAAGACCCACTTTGTCTTTTTAAACACTTTCTAGGGACCAAAAATGGAGTTTTGAGATTTTAAAACAAATCAACATTTGCATTAAAAATTTAATCACTCAAACAATTTTAACAAATAATCAATCATTAACTTTGAATTTTCAGAATTTCAAGCTTCCAAAATTGAAAAACTATGATCTTCGTTAGTAATCATGTTGGGCGAAAGGCAGTTGCAGAGGAGTGGGAAGACACTTGATTGTAAGGAGAGCGGCGACTATGAAATAGCAGTGTACATTACCCACAACCTATTGCTTCCCTCGAATGACCTCGTGGTATATACATGTATCAATCAAGTGCATTTTGTTCTGTAATAGTATCGAACTATGGAAAGGTATAAACCTCAACTTAAAATCATTCTAGTAAAATGGATTAAGGCACTCAATTGGAAGCTTAAACTAGGTACAAATGGTTGTAGCAAAGGAAACCCTGACCAGACAGGAGGACGTGGATACCTAAGAGATTATAATCAAAACCTGATAACAACCTACTCTTTCTTTAGTAAGTACATTAATAATATGGCTGAAGCAAAAACCAATTTTATAAGCCTGACGTGGTGTTTTGGCAATGGTTATAGGAAGATTTAGGTGGAACCTGATTCACAAACCTCTATCAATCTATCAAATCATAAAACCCGGGAGAAAATGAAATTTTTTACCCTCTTACAATTTGAATAGAAAAAAAAATTATTTTTTTTCAAATTTTCTATGTGTAAAAATGAAATTTCTGGTAAAAGAGTCATAAAACTTTAAATAAAATGTAATTTAAATTTTTTTGAATTCCCCGTATTATTATTATTATTTAGATAAGAATATTCAGTGGAACCTATACAAAGAATTTTACTACTTTCTTTAGGTAAGTTAATCCTTTATAGACTGATAGAAGCAGCTGAGCAACTCAGTAGCAGCATCAAAATAAAGGCTTTTGCAGTAAAAGATTTTGGTATTGGGTACATATTTCTACTATATAGAAGCATGGATGGCATGTGGGTATAATTTTGCGGATTCTGCACCGCATCTGCTTCAATTGGGACGGGTATGAGTAGAACTTTGACGGGTAGTAGGCAAGTATGGGTAAGTGGTGGATTTGCAGCCTATCGCCCGCCTTTACCCGTCAACTATAATTTTATTTGTACAACTTTATATTTATCTAAAATTCAAATAATTTGGCACACGTAATTTTAGCAACTCATAAATCCAATAATAATGAATTTTAAGGATATTTACTTAGATGATAGAGCGGGTGTGGATTTAGAAATCCCAATTGACATCTGGGTAGAGTCTTGGATCGATGTGTGCATGATTGTAATTAAAGTGAAAAATAATGGCTGACATTTTACCTTTTGCCTTTCAACAGCTCCACGTGTCTTTATCCAAAAGACACTACAATAATAAGCTTCTCCTCTTTCTTTACACTTCAGTTAAATGCTTTTTTAGTTTCAATATCTTATTTCAAAAGGTGGAATCTCCCACCTCAGGAGCCCCCATACTCCGGTCCGATAGGTCTGTGAAGGAGGTAAATCATGGTGACTCAATTGATTTCAAAGGTTAGATCAGTACCACGCTGCGCACAAGGGGCCCTCCTTTATTTCAAGAAAAAAACCCCACACTGCCACTGACGGGATTCGATCCTTGGTCTCTTATTCCAAATATCCCCTTGAAACCAATTGAGCTGCCCAAGCGGACTTAGTTTCAATATCTTCTTGCATGTTTGCTTTCGATTCGGGCACTTTTTGCTACTTTCTTCAAAATGACTAAAATTTGGGTGTTTGAATTTTCTCTCCAAAATTAATTATCCTCTTCAAAATTGATTCCGAAAGAAATTACAATTTCTAGCTAGTAGAATCAATTCTACATTTCTTTCAATTTGAATTTTTACATTTTCCTTCATTACCCTCTTTAATTTTCATCAACAACTCTACCCACCTTCATTACCCTCTTTAAATTCTATTATCTATTTGTAATTTTTATTTACATACTTCATATTTCACTATTATTTTAGTAATTTTTATTTATATGTATTTGACTATGTCCATTTTGGTAATTCTACATTCAAAAATAATTTTGATCAAAACTATCCAAGCATCATGAATTGATAACAATCACGTTTATATTGTTGCATCCAAACATAAATTAATTATTGTCAAACTCAATTCTATCAAAATCAATTATGTCAAAATCAATTATGTCCACCGCAGAACCAAACACACACCTCCTCTTCTAAGTGTCTTTTCAACATTATTTTTCACTTTTTCTTTCTACTTGGTTCTAAACTTCTAAATCTTCTTTTCATTATTTTCTTCAATAAAAAATGTGTGAATAAATATTTAAACGATACTACATCTATTAATAAGAATTTAAATAAATTACATGTTTAAAGTGTAGAAAATTATTATTATTAATAGCCGGTATATTTTATTAAGTAAGTTGTGTCTATTTTAAATAAGAACTCTATTTTAATTAAATGCATGAATAAATATATTCGAAAAAATATTATTTCTTTATTAAATTTCACAAAAAATAAATACATAAAAGCTTCTTATTTATAATTTTACATTATTTTCTAATATTTATATTTTAATATACGTAGTTATAAGGATACCTCATAGGGGTGCAGACGTTAATTTTGCATAGTATTAGTATAGTAACCGCGCGATGCGCGGACATTATTAAATTAATTTTTAATTTTCATTTTATTTGGTTGAATGCACTAGATCATATTGAGTTAACAAATACTCTCTTTGTCCCAATTTATGTGGCGTCATTTTCTTTTTAGTCTATCTCAAAAAAGATGTCACATTTTCATATTTATAAATAAATTAACTTTATGAGATGATTTACAGCCATACATTTACATAAGACTTGTTTTGGATCACACGTTTTAAAAGTCTTCCTTTATTTTTTAAACTCCATGTCAAATCAAATGATGTCACTTAAATTGGGACGGACGAAGTATCTAACTATCATCTTATTTTCTAATACGATATATCTAATAATAAAAACTGTATAAAATTAAAGAAAATAAATTATATAAATACAACCATCAAATAACATTTCGATGAACTCCAAATATCATAATCATAATTAGATACAAACAACTCGAAAGTATAACATGATTAAATAAAAGTAAGAATACATTATCATTCAAAGAATCTTCGATAATCTCTCAAAATAAATTTTTTTTTAAGTTTATAATTATTATTTTAGTATTAAGTAGAATTAGTAATTAATTTTCTTCCTCTTTTAATTACAACATAAGCTTTTGAAACAAAGTATCGTTTTGAACCTATGGGACGGCAACATCTCATGTTTCGACCTTGGATAGCTTTCTTAGAATGCAACAATATATTATATACAGAAAGGGAGAGTGGGAAACTAAATGCAAAAAAAATAATAATAATAATAATAATTAGAAAATTCAAAGTTTAACCAAAAGATAGTTTTTTCGGAATTGGAAATAATAATAAGCTAATATTAGTACACGCGCGATGCATGTATAATTTAAAAAATATAAATCATATCAAATTGTGATAATCCACATTTGAGTATATTAGATTATAAATTTTTTAACATATCTCAACTTTCATCTTACTCTGTCAATGCAATATACCAAATAATAAAGATGTGATATTAAAAGGACGATTCGTATAATATTAGGCCCATCAGGTGCACCCACAATAGAAAATATTAAACTATGATTTGACTTATCTGAACAGATTAGATGATTATTGTTTTAATAAAATCTCTAATATCACGTTGTGTCTTAATACAATAAACCCAACGTAAAAATTCTATGAAATTAAATGAGACAAACCATATCGAACAATTTTTTGGAAAAGAATCAAATATCATAATATATTATTTGTAATACACACAAATTGAAAATGTAACATGACTCAAAATAAGATTACATTAAATTTAAATGAATATATATAATAATCCCCCAAATATTATTTCTAGACACTTTTTAGTTACTATATTTTTAACTTTATTTGTTATTTGTTCTTAATCATCATCGTTATAATTTTCAATCCTTTTATACTTGTAATTCATGAAAGATCATATATTATTCATCTGTATATACATATATTTCCTCAGAAATATATTGCTTCCATCGAAAAATGATTCTTCTCGACTTTTATTAATAGTCATGTTAAAAAACAAATTCAATTGAAAATGAACAAGTTCTTCAATTGCCTAAATACAACTTGAAAATGTCACACGACTCAAAAATAAGATTACATTATAATTAAATGAATATATAATTAATAATCTCATAAATTAAAGCTCTAAACACTTCTTTAGTTACTATATTTCTAACTTTATTTGTTATTTGTTCTTACTCGTCATCATTATATTTTTCAATCCTTTTCTACTTGTTATTTGTGAAAGATCTTACGGTTATTCATCTGTATGCATATATATTTTCTCAGAAATAGTTTCGGTAGAATGATTCTTCTCGACTTTTATAATCATGCAAAAAAAATTCAATTGAAAAATGAATAAGTTCTTCAATTACCTAAATTTATTAATAATATTGTTTAGTGTTATTTATTATTTATCAATAACAAATATGTAACTCATTTGTTTATTTGTTCTTCATCATTATCATTTAAATCTTCAATCACCTTCTACTAGTTACTTGTGAACTATCATAAAGTTTTTTATTTTGTAATGAATATCATAAAGTTATACATAAAGTTATACATCTATAAGTACATTTCCTTTCAAATAAATGCTCGTGGAGAATAATTTATCTTGACTTTTTTAGTAGTCATTACAAAAAAATGTTGCGATTGAAAAATTAATAAGTTCTTTAATCATCTAAATTTATTAATAATATTTCTATATTACTTATTTACTTTCTTCTATTTTATTTTTAATTAATTACCCCTCTCAGTGCATTTTTATCTTAAGTATTTCATCTCTAATCAAAATATGCATATTTAACATTATAGAATGATTTGAATTCGTCAAATCTATAATCACGAGAAGTTCTTTTTGAGTTGTTATTTTTATTATATGCAATAAGAAATTAAATATTAAGATTATAGATATGTAGTCTTATCCGTAATATGATTTTTTAAATCACTGTTAAAACAAACTTTCTCAATATAAATTCAACTATGTTTTTATCCTTTTAATCTACTGTTGGAGTTTTTGGATATTTTTATTTTGTCATTTTTAGTTCCTTATTTTTTATTATTGCATTATCCACTACATATTTATAGTATGCTTGCTTCTTTATAAAGTTTCTGACTCAAAAATTCAATATTTATGGTATGCTTGCTTTATTCAACTGTATAACATAAACTTCCAAGCTTCTTATACTAATCACATATTATTTTTATTGTATATTTATTTTCAATTCAAATTAAAAGGTTAAATATTTGTATATTTCAATTCAAATTTAAATTGCCTCTCTTAATTCAATAGTTTTATATTTTAATTCAAATTATAACTTAGTTTATTTTTTCTCAATTAATTTTTGTAATATTCCACCTTTTATCGTTTGTAGTAATAATTATTTTCATATAAACTTATATTTTAAAATTCAATGATTTTTAGTAAGACTTTCTGACAGTATATTTGCGGTATGCATGCTTCTTTCCACTGATTTTCTTCTTTTTCTTACAATATCTTCGGAAAAGGTAACTAATTACATAGATTCATAAAATTATAATATTTCTCACTATATAATTTTTATTATCATAATAATATGAATTTCATATCAAATTCAAATATATTTATCTTTGAATTCACATTCAAATTAAGAGGTTTAATAATTTATTTTAAATCATTCAAATTTAGTTCTACCTATCAATTCAAATATATTAATTTTTTCAATTCAATTTACAATTCAGATTTCTTATTTTAATTTTAAAATAATGTGAATCTTTTCTATTGAAACCTCATTTATATTACTTTTCACTATATGATTTTTCGCCAAAATTTACTATAAAAAGCACCACGTATCTGAGTGACAAAGATGACATTGTGACTAAGTGATTAATTGTAATTAAGTTTAATAATGATTTCACAGATGGAATATGTATTGAAGTGTGTGACCATATAATCTAAAAGCTTAAGCTTTTAGATAAAACACACTTTTAATATTTGATTATATTCTCAACACGCCCCCTCACGTGCTGTCATGATTTTTTTTCATGGTCCAAGCACGTGAAAATTCTTTTTTATAATAGGTGGCGGTGAGGTTCGATGTCAGGACCTTTTGGCCTACTTTGATGTTATATTGAAGTGTGTGATCATCTAGATAGAATACACTTTTAATATTTAATTATATTCTCAATATGTATAAAGTTGGTAGTATGATCTTCCTTCTATACGGTCTGCTAACTTCTTTTATGATATGAAATCATAATGCTCTTATTGCCTCCTCTTTAGCTTTGCCCTGCAAAAAATGTTTTTATTAATTAAAATAAATTCGTTAAATAAGAAACACAGAGGAAAAACATGAATTTTATTAAAATTTAAAAGATAATTATTATCAATTGTTCTTCACGTTTAAAATTCAAGTCCAAACCTTGTTAGCCAAAATTACACTTCACAACCCACTGATTTTTATTTTTTAACTCAATAGTAACCAAACAGTTCAAAAACAATTCAAGAAAACAACTTATTCTTCTACCGTTTTATGTATTACACTAATGAAGATATAATCAACCAAACACAATAATCATATTAAAATATCATGACATTTAAAATAGAGGAATAAAAATAGACAAACATGTTGCATAATCAAGATGCAATTAGGGAGATAATAAATGGATCTTTAGGATCAGAAAGCATGATAGAATCGGACAAAAATAGACAAACATGTTGCATAATTAAGATGTAATTAGGGAGATAATAAATGGACCTTTAGGATCAGAAAGCACGACAGAATCTAACAAAAATAGACAAACATGTTGCATAATCAAGATGTAATTAGGGAGATAATAAATGGACCTTTAGGATCAGAAAGCACGACAGAATCGGACAAAAATAGACAAGCATGTTGCATAATCAAGATATAATTAGGGAGATAATAAATGGATCTTTAGGATCAGAAAGCATGACAGAATCTAACAAAAATAGACAAACATGTTGCATAATCAAGATGTAATTAGGGAGATAATAAATGGACCTTTAGGATCAGAAAGCACGACAGAATCGGACAAAAATAGACAAGCATGTTGCATAATCAAGATATAATTAGGGAGATAATAAATGGATATTTAGGATCAAAAAGCACGACAGAATCTAACAAAAATAGACAAACATATTGCATAATCATGATGTAATTAGGGAGATAATAAATGAACCTTTAGGATCAGAAAGCACGATAAAATCGAACAAAAATAGACAAGCATGTTGCATAATCAAAATATAATTAGAAAGATAATAAATGAACTTTTAGGATCAGAAAGCATGACAGAATCCGACAAAAATTTCAACGACTTCCGATTCTTTTTCGAATTCAAGATTCTGATAGTGTTATCCAATCAGTATTGATGTGGGGATACTCCATGCATTGTGCAACGTGCACAGATCATGTGTGCTTGGTGGAGGTCAGGAGGCCGTGCATGCACGTGTGAATTGTGGGTGGTTTTTTTTTTGTCTTTTCTTTTTGTTCCTTTTTTAGATATTTAAAAGATAGAATTAAAAATATTAATTAATAATTTTTAGACTAATTAAAATATTTAAATATCTAGATTAAAATTAGGCGTTTCTAATTCTACTGAAATCGAGGAACAAATTTTTAACACATATATCAAATATAATAATTTGTAAAGAAATAAAATAGAATACAATAACCAAATAAATATATATTTGTGCTTGACTGTAAAAGACAGTTGTAATTAAATTTCAGAATTATAAAAACAAAATTTGCTATAAGAAAGTAGCCAAAACGTGCACGAATGATCAATTGTAAATAATTTCAAATTCAAAATTCTCACTTAGGCATTTCACACCCTTAAGAAAATATTAACTCCTACGCAAAAATAGTTAATTTGGTTAAGATGCCCTTAATTAAATAGATATTGAGATTTGTTCATCTAACACTTAATAGGGGCAAATCTGAAAAAGTAAGGTTAATTCTTTCTTGATTTGATAAATGAATATTCTTTTTTAACCAAAAAATAATAGTTAAATGAGCACTCTTTTTTATACGAAGGAGTACTGAGCTGGTTAGGATATTGGTTTGGATAAGTACAAATTTATAAATTTAAAATAAAATAAAATAAAAAGCAGATAAAATATATATGTTTCAGTTGCTACAAACTACAAAGAAGGAGCACAAAAGACGTTTTTTACTCTTACATCTTTTGGAAACAAAATAAGCTGTAGAAAAGAGCCAAAACGTGCTTTAAAATCAATTTTTTCAATTATTACAAAGGTGGTTAGCTTTGTCCTAATTCTTTGGAGCAATGCCAAGTGATCAATTGTAATGCTGTCACTTAGCTTAATGTAGTGTCTTTTTTTCTAATTTTAATAATATATAGGATATATAGATATTTGAATTAGCTTAATGTAGTGTCTTTTTTTCTGATTTTAATAATATATAGGATATATAGATATTTGATTTTAAAATATAAGGGGTGTATCTGAAACTGAGTCATAATAAGTTCATAAATGATAAAGCTAAACTTAGAGAAAATTAACATAAAAAATTAAAAGAAAAAGGAGAATTTGAAAAAAAAATACCAAGATGCGAGTACACATATTTTGTTAGAAAAGAATTAAGATATGGTGTGCTTAAAGTCGTATTGCCTATATCTTATCTTAAGATGAGGTCGTCACCCCACCTGCTTTCGTGCATTAGGCCTCATGGTTATTGTTAAACAGAGCAATATACCTGTGATATACACTGAATATACAGAAGTATATATCACATGTATACAAAAGCAGTGGACCAACAAAGCAGGGCAGTGGCCCAAAACCGACAGTGGCCAGTAGGCCCAGTTCGGAAGCCCATCACGGGAGTTGCTTCAGAAAGCAGTGGTGTATATATGGAATGTATATTGTTGATATATTGTAGTGTAAAGGTTACCTTAATTAGTCTTGTACACTTACCATAATTGTATAGTTAGAATTATGGTAGAATAAGGTTTTAGAAATAGAATAGTATAGGATTCTCCTATTATGGAAATATGTAACTTGTATATATAGCCTTTCAATTAATGAAAATAATCAAGGGTATTATTTCTTTCATGGTATCAAGAGACTAGGTTTTACAAAAAAAAAATTCTCTCCCAATTTTTTTGGACCATTCTCGGCCGAGAACCCCCCCTCGGGTTTCTCTCCCAAATTTCGTCTTCCGCTCTCAAAAACCTTTCTTAAATTTCCCCTCCTTCTTTGTTCTTTCAATATGTCTAAGAACAATTATCATCCTGCCCTCATGGTTTCCAACATCAAGAACTGTATCCCTATTGTCCTTGAGATGGAAAACGTCCAATATGCGACGTGGGCGGAGTTGTTTAAAATTCACGCTCTCTCCTATCAAGTTCTTCATCACATCATTCCTCCCGCTAAACCTCTTCCTGCGGAGGATCCTGAGTTATGGATTACTCTTGATGCTACCGTTCTCCGGTGGATCTACGCTACTATTTCGGTTGACCTTCTACAAACGATTATTGAGTCGGATACCACGGCTATGGCTACCTGGAATAGATTGCGTGACATATTCCAAGACAACCAACATTCACGTGTCGTCACACTCGAGCAGGAATTCTCTCTAGTTCGAATGGACGAATTTCTGAACGTTTCTGCATATTGCAAGAAACTAAAGGAGTTGGCGGATCAACTCCGAAATGTTGGCGCACCGATAACTAATAATCGTCTTGTTCTACAGTTGGTTGCCGGTCTTTCGGAGGCCTATAATGGTGTTGGAACTCTCCTTCGCCAAAGCAACTCTCTTCCCGACTTCTATCAAACTCGCTCCATGCTTACTTTGGAAGAAACCGATTTGACTAAAAAGACGGCTACAGGAGCAAGCCCCGTCGTCATGGTAGCATCCTCTCCTAGTTCTTCGGGTTTTGTTAATAATTCGGGCCAAAACCATAATCATGGTGGCGGCAAGAATAATCGCAAGAATAATAACAAAAACCGCGGGGGCAAACGCGACGGTTCTAGTGGCGGCTCCGGTAGGCCCCATCCAGGGAACAGTGGCCCACCACCCCCTGGTCCCAGCAGTGGGGCCCATGGCAGTGGGGCTGGGGCAGTGGGCCGTGGGCCAGCAGCCCTTATCATTCAGCAGGAAATTCCAGCGGCCAGTGGGCTGGCCAACAGTTCAGGCCCAACACCCAGCAGTGGCGGCCCACTGGCCAGTGGCCCAGCAGCAGCGGCAGTAGCAGCTATGGCCCAGCTCCATCACGGACAGGAATTCTTGGGCCCCGACCTCCGCAAGCCCATCATGCAGCAGGCCCCACTCATACCGATATCGAGGCCGCAATGCACACGTTGGGGTTAACTCAACCGGACCCAAATTGGTATATGGACACCGGTGCCACAACTCACATGACTTCCGAATCAGGTACTCTCTCATCTTATTCCAATTTGAGCACCCATCGGGGGATAATTATTGGTAATGGCAGTTCTATTCCAATCCTAGGGTATGGTCAGAAAACAATGTCTCCCCCCAATCCACCCCTTCTCTTGAAAAATACTTCACATGCTCCTAAATTGATTAAAATTTTAGTGTCTGTCCAAAAGTTCACAACTGACAATTCGGTTTCCGTTGAATTTGATCCTTTTGGTTTCTCTGTGAAGGATTTCAAGACGGGGAGCCATCTCATGAGGTGTGATAGTAGGGGGGATATTTATCCTATCATGCCCGATTTCAGTCCATCGAGTCCAGCCTTGCCGTCAGTTTTTGCAGCCATCTCTCCTTCCGTGTAGCATGCTCGCCTAGGTCATCCGGGATCTTCTATTTTATCAGTTTTAGATAAAAATAGATTTATTTCTTGTAAGGGTACGAGTTGTATTGCATTTTGTCAATCTTGTTCATTAGGAAAAATTGTTAAGTTGCCATTTGTAGACTCCAATTCTCATACTTCAATGTCATTTGATATTATTCATAGCGATCTATGGACATCTCCTGTTCTTAGTTCAATGGGTCATCGATATTATGTTCTCTTTTAAGATGATTATTCTAGATTTTTGTGGACGTTTCCAATTGCGAACAAATCACAAGTGTTTTCCGTCTTCATCAAATTTAGAGCGTTCATTCGTACTCAATTCGAAAGAGAAATAAAAAAATATTCAATGTGATAATGGGAAAGAGTATGACAATAGGGAGTTTAGGGAATTTTGTGTTAATCATGGGATCAATTTTCGATTTTCGTGTCCTCATACATCTTCACAAAATGGAAAGGCCGAACGCAAAATTCGTTCCATAAATAACATTGTCCGAACTCTCTTAATTCATGCCTCCATACCTTCATATTTTTGGCATCATGCTCTACAAATGGTCACATATCTTCTTAACATAATTCCGTCTAAAGGTCTGACATATTCTTCCCCTCTTAGAATTTTTGGATGCTTGTGTTATCCGTTATTTCCATCCACCACAATTAACAAACTTCAGGCTCGGTCTACCCCGTGTATTTTTTTGGGTTATCCGTCAAATCATCGTGGTTATAAATGTTTTGACTTATCTTCCAAGAAAATCATAATTAATCGCCATGTCATTTTTTATGAAACTCAATTTCCTTTTGCGAAAGTTCATACTCCCGAGCCTAAGTCGTATAATTTTTTGGATGACCAAATATCCCCGTATATTATTCAGAATTTTTCGGATATCTCCCGCACCCAAAATTCTCCAATGGCCCATCGCCCGGCTGCCCCACGCCCCGTGCTTTCGCCAGCCATCGGAACAGCTTCTAGCAATAATTCGAACTGGTCCAGCTTCACACCATGGCTTTCACGATTTGGGCCAAGAAGCCCACCGCTCGCTGGGCCACCCGTCCCGAGCCCAGAAAATTCCCAAAATTCCCTTGATTCTTCCTTGAGTCATAGACCGATCACTCGTAGTCAGCGGGGTATTTTTACACTTAAAAACATTTTAATTTCCATTCTGATGTCTCTAAATCCCCCTTATCCCGCAATCCTGTGTCCGCATTAAATGACCCTAATTGGAAAATTGTTATGACTGATGAATATAATGCTCTTATTGATAATAAGACATGGGAGTTGGTGCCCTGTCCATATGGTATTAATGTTATCAGGTCTATGTGGATTTTTGCTCATAATGAGAATTCAGATGGGTCATTTGTTCGACATAAGGCGCGACTTGTTGGTGATGGTAAGACTCAGCAGGTTGGGATAGATTGTGGTGAGACGTTTAGCCCGGTAGTCAAACCGGCTACCATTCGCACTGTGCTTAGCCTGGCTCTTTCAAAGACTTGGCCAATTCATCAGTTGGATGTCAAGAATGCTTTCCTACATGGTGATCTCAAGGAAACAGTCTATATGCATCAGCCGTTGGGTTTCAGGGATCCAAATCGCCCTCATCATGTATGTTTGTTGAAGAAGTCCTTATATGGGCTTAGCGGTCTCGAGGGCCTGGTACACGAGGTTTGCTGACTTTGTTTCAACTATTGGGTTCACTCACAACAGGTCAGATAATTCCTTGTTCATCTACCGCCGTGGTTCGTCCTTGGCCTACATTCTGTTGTATGTGGATGATATCATCTTGACTGCTTCTTTCGATGCCTTGCGCCAGTCTATCATGACCATGCTCAGTTCTGATTTTGCTATGAAAGACTTAGGGCCTTTGAGTTATTTTTTTGGGATTGTCGTCAAGCGTCATTCAGGTGGCGTGTTTTTGTCTCAACGAAAGTATGCTGCTGAGATCATAGAGAGGGCTGGGATGTCATCTTGTAAGTCCACTTCCACGCCAGTTGATGCAAACCCCAAGCTGAGTGTCGCAGCAGGTGCACCATACGAGGACCCGACCCGCTATCGCAGACTGGCAGGGGCCCTCCAGTATCTTACCTTTACCAGACCGGATATTACGTATGCGGTTAAGCAGGTGTGTTTAGTCATGCATGATCCCAGAGTTGAGCACATGAATGCAATCAAACGCATCATTCGGTATATTCAGGGGACACTGACTATGGGTTGCACTTGTATCCTTCATCTACATCCACACTTGTCTCCTACACGGTGATTGGGGTGGTTGTCCCGACACCAGACGGTCGACTTCTGGCTACTGTATGTTCCTTGGCAACAACTTGGTCTCCTGGTCGGCAAAGCGTCAGGCAACTCTATCACGCTCAAGTGCAGAGGCAGAATATCGAGGGGTAGCGAATGTGGTCTCCGAATCATGTTGGCTACGTAATTTGCTTTTGGAGTTTTATTGTCCCATTCAGAAGGCAACCTTGGTATATTGCGATAACATTAATGCCATCTACCTTTCAGGTAACCCGGTTCAACACCAACGCACCAAGCATATCGAAATGGACATTCACTTTGTCCGTGAAAAGGTTGCTAAAGGTCAAGTTCGTGTATGCCATGTCCCGTCTCGTTATCAAATTGCAGACATTTTTACAAAGGGTCTACCCGCGGTACTTTTTGAAGATTTTAGGGACAGTCTCAGCGTTCGAAGATCGCCCGTTATGACTGCGGAGGTGTGTTAAACAGAGCAATATACCTGTGATATACACAGAATATACAGAAGTATATATCACAGGTATACAAAAGCAGTGGACCAACAAAGCAGGGCAGTGGCCCAAAATCGGCGATGGCGATGAGCCTAGTTCGGAAGCCCATCACGGGCAGTGGCTTCAGAAAGCAGTGGTGTATATATGGAATGTATATTGTTGATATATTGTAGTGTAAAGGTTACCTTAATTAGTCTTGTACACTTACCATAATTGTATAGTTAGAATTATGGTAGAATAAGGTTTTAGAAATAGAATAGGAATATGATTCTCCTATTATGGAAATATGTAACTTGTATATATAGCCTTTCAATTAATGAAAATAATCAAGGGGGTTATTTCTTTCAGTTATGGACCCGAATCCGTTAGTATGAAATATTTTCTTTTTCAAGTGAAATCCCTCATATAATAGGGATATGAAAGAGTGAAAAAATATTTTCGTTGTTGTGAATATTTTTCTTTGTATTACATCTGGGTTTGAACTCTTCACCTAAAACGTGAAAGGCAGGGAGTTATCATTAGTCTGTTTAGGTAATAATAACTTCATAACTTTTTTTAATTAAACTAACTCATTTTTCTTGTTAGGCCCGTGTATGGGTGGCCAGTGGGCCGGGCTCGGGTCTGGCGGGCCGGGTCTGGCGGGGTCGGGGTCGGGGCGGGACGGGAGAAGGGGCGGGGTCGGGTATGGCGGGCTCCAGCGGGGTCGGGTATGGCGGGCTCCAGCAAGTCCGTCTCGATCCCGATCCCGCTTCGCCTGGGCGGGCTCGGGTCGGGATACGGCGGTTTTTTTTTTTTTTTTTTTAAATAACATATGTATAAAAAAAACTCAATAAACAAAACAAGATAGTATAATAAAAACATCCCAAAGCTGTTTTTGTGCCTCTTATATTATTTAATAGACATGATTTTTTTGTAATACAAATACAATTGTCTAAAATCTAAATTGCAACTTTGTGGTGTTGTCCAAAAGTTACAAATTACATAATAAAATTACAATTAAAAAAATTACATTCTCAAAAAAACCTGTTCTAATTGCTTGATGATTTCATGTGGTTCTTCGGTTGGAATTGGTATTTGTTGGTCAAATTGATCCACGTCGCTTCCACTACCTTCTGTTAAGATTTCGTTGTAGTTTTCATCATCTTCTTCGTTGATCTCCGGTTGACCGCACCTTCTCCGCTCCGCTCGTATCCAATCTCTGAATAATACTGCAATTTCCAAGCTGTCTCCGGCTAATGAGTGTCTGTGGTCTCCTATTTGATATCTGCCTGCAGAAAAAGCGCTTTCAGACGCAGTTGACGACGCTTGAATGTTCAAAACATCTCGAGCCATCATTGAAAGTGTCGGAAAGGTCTTCTCATTCCCCCTCCAGTATTTCAGCAAGTCTTCATGTCCATCTTCATTGATAACTTCTTGATACGGTACAGAACCCTGCAAAACAAAAATATCCAACTCGCTAATTTGGTTAGTAGTAGAGGTCCGACCGCACATTCTATTTCTGAGGCTTTCAATACTAGCCGCAGAAACAGCATGTCTTTTGTGAGGTTGTATTGAAGATGAAGAAGATGGTATGGAAGCTGGTAAGTTACTAGCATTTTCTTGTTGATAAAATCTATATATATTTTTGCATTGGTGTTCTACGCTAGACAATACTTCTTCTTTAGTTTGTTCAATAGGTGGTGGGTGATTTAGATTTTTGGGACTTGGAGGTGGTAGTACTTCTATACAATCGTAAATAGTTTCAATTAGTGATTTAGTACCGTCTATTTTAATAGTAGGATTTATCTGTAACCAATAATATAAATAGAGGGAATAGGAATAAAATATTTTTTATTTTGAGAAATATTTTTAATAGTCAGCCTTATAATTTGGTTTTTCCATATATTCACAAAGTAATAAAAATATTAGAGTTGTATAAAATAACATAGTTGAAATAGTAGGATAATATATACCGGAAAATTCTTTTGTTGCTTGAAAAAATTTCTCTAAAAATACAATAAGTTCGGAAATTTTTTCCCAATCACTATCTAAAATCATATCACCTGGCTTTTTATTATGAGAGTTAAAAAATAAAGTTATAGGTAATTTATAGTCATAAGCAACAAGTAGTTGCTCGTATAAAGAATTCCACCTAGTGGATACTTCTTGTGGAATTTTTCTAAAAGGTAGTCCACAATCATGACAAATTTTTTTATATTCTTTTCTACGTTGTACTTTATTACTTTTAAAAATAAAGTTTATAGCAAATTGTATTTTACTAAGAATGTCTTCAAAAAGTGATAGACCATCCTTTACAATTAAGTTATATATATGGCACGCACATTTTATATGAAAATGGTCTGGAAAAGACGGAGTTAAGCTATTTTTTAAAATTGTAATTGCGTAATTGTTATTAGAAGCGTTATCTAATGTAATAGTCATAATTTTATCGGTAATTCCGTAATAATCGCACACTTGATAAATATTTTATGCAATAAAAGTACCAGTGTGCCTATCATCTATATATCTATACGCTAAAATACGTTTTTGCATAGACCATTTATAATCTATCCAATGACAAGTTACAGTTAAATAATCATGGCCGTTAGTACTACGACCTATATCAGACGTGATGGATACTTTGCCATTAAAATGATATAATGAAAAACGTAAATATTGTTGATATTCATGCGCGAATTTAAATACATCTCTCTTAACAGTTGATCTAGGAAAACCGTTAAAAGCAGGATTATATATATCTCTAATGTAATGAATAAAGCCGGGAGATGAAGGAAATGAAAAAGGCAAACCCTCCACATCAACTAATTTTGATATTGCTTCCCTATCTCTATGTTTATTGTATTTAGAGCCTACAATTCCCCCCGTCATAGGGTTAATTTGACCCTGTACTTGGTCCGGGACAGTATCAGTATGTGAACCTTGTCCCGATGGAGCGGGCGTTTGCGCACCCGGTTTTGAAGCCTGGTATTGGGCATACCTAGCTGGATGAGCACTTACTACGTGTCTAATTAAACCCCCCGTCCCACCGTGACCTTTTCCAGTTTTAAATTTTAAAACATTTTTACAAATTTTACATATGGCTACTTGATTCTCTACGTCCCTATCAAAAAATGTACATGCATCTGATTTTAATGGTCGTTTTAGTGGACCTCGTCTCATACTAGGGGGAATAGGAGGTATTTCAGTTGAAGGTGCACTAGTGGGTGTGTTGTCATCAACATTAGTGGGTATATCATCTAGATCATCGTCTAAATTAAAGTCTTCTTGAGTCCAGAAAATAGCTCCTGGTCTAAATCTAATGGTATTGTAGGAAAATGTTGAGTATCAACAAAATCATCCTGTGTAGGAATAAGATGACTAGAAGAAGTACCCTTGCCCTAGTTGCCCCTACTAGAAGAAGCACCCTTACCCTTACCCTTAAACATACCTTTTAATCCTTCCATTTTAATTATGATAATAAATAAATAAATAAATAATTAAAGACAATAAAATTAAGTGATCTAAACTAAATAAACAGACAATAATAATTTAATGAAGGAACGAATGTACCAAACGCCGACGTAACGTCGACGTGTAATCGAGAGGTTGAAAATTGAAACTTTGCTCGATGGAAGATCCTCAAGCTAGTTGCCAACTTCACTACCTATTCCCAAATGAATAAATAAAATTGAATATTTAGCAAACAATGTAGAATTGTAGAGAGATATATTGAGAAATTAGAGAGATTGTAGGAAGATTTGTGAGAAAGATGAAGAGAAAATGAGTTATTTATAGTTGAAAAATTGGGTTAAAGTGTAAATATAATAACTTATGGGTTAAAAATAAATATTAAGGGGTAGGGGTTGGGGAGGGGCTAAAATGGCCGTTGGCAACAGCCATAATCTAAAATGGTCGTTGGTGCAGCGGTCATTTTTGCAAAGAGTCGGGGTCGGGCGGGCTCAGGCGGGAGTCGGGTCTCGCGAACTGGGCGGGCTCGGGTCTCGCGGGACGAGACATCGTCCCGTCCCGAGTTCGAGTCCCGCCCCCGTATTTTTTTTTTTTGCGGGGTCGGGGCGGGACCGGGACGGGCTCGGGACGGGCTCGACTGCCTGCTCGGGTCCTGCCGTGTCCCTACCATCGCCCACCTCTAGGCCTGCTTGCACGGGCTTGCCGTCAGCTAGTTTAGTAGATAGGATGGTTAGGCAATGCTAGGATTGTCATTATAGCATTTGACTATTATAATCGGATTTTCTCTCGAATCAATTTTTTATTTTATATTTTATTTCTCTATAATAATATTTTACATATAGCAGCAATGTTATTTATTATAACGATACATTCTTTGTAAAATTACATTTATAACAGGGATACTCAAATATGGTGTAACAATATTTTGTAAAAAAAATATATTTTATATAGAAATAAAATATTTAAATTCTCAATTAACTTAAATGTACATGTTTCTTAGACTTTAATTATTTATCGGTATGGTACAACTAGTTATAAAATTATTAGTAGTTTATTAGTCTTTTTAATTTTTAATTAATGAGATGAAAATTAATTTAGATTTTAAAATTATCAAGTATATTATTTTCGTTTATAACATAAAAAGTACAAGAAAATAATTGTTTGCATACTTTTGTTTATAATAGCTAATGAGATCTAAACACCAAATGCTAGTATATATACATAACATCACCTCACTAGAGCAGCCATGAATTTTTCGGACAAATGCTGTCATTATAGAGAGGCTTGACTGAATTAATTTTCTTAAAAAAAACTGCTAAGATAATTACAGGTGGAAGAAACTTGATATCCTAAAACAACAGAGAATTCCACCAAACAAGATCAAGACAGCACGAGCAAATCAATGAAAGAACACCAAACCATATCCTAATGATAATGGAATCAAACACAATGCAACATAAACTTTAGTAACAAATCTGGAGGAAACAATAGGAAATATACCGAATCTAAAGTAAACTGGCAACATGAAACAGCAAAACGTAATGCCAAGAAAATAATCGCAAACCAGTGTGAAGGACAACTTCGCGGAAAGAGACCTCAAAGTAATAACAACAACAAAACCCAGAGTGGTCCCAACAAGGTGGCATCTGGGGAGGGTAGTGAAAGTATGTATGTCCTAGAGACAAATGTACTTGAACACATTCGTATTATCAATAAGATTAATATTTATGACATTTTGCAATTATTGAATTATTATTTAATTGATTGTAATTATTCATTAATGTGCATCCCTTGAGCTTACGTTGTCATTAATAGAGTGATATATTGATGATAGAGTGTAACTCTGAAATAGCCTCGACTAATGATCATCGAGAATAGGATATCGATGATATGTTATAAGTAGACATGTGGTCTGCGTCACATTCTTAGAGAATGTAGTATGTCTCACCTGCTACTAGTAATGGTTACTAGTGATGGACACATGGATACTTTTGAAAAGTATTGGTATACCCTGCTGATAAACTATTTGTTACACATGTCTAAAGTATTATCAGCGTGTGGGAGATGAAGGTCCTTTGACTTGAGGTCAATACGCACATTGTTTACAAAGTAATGTACTTTGACACTGTTCTAAGCTTAAACTCCTTATAGGATAAGATACGGTTTGTGTTGGGTACATTATGATGTAAATTAAGGTGATAGTTGAGCCAAAAATAAGATTCATTCCTTGATTGAATATTCGAGAGAGCACTCAACTTCTCAGTGATATTAGGTCGACCAAGTCATTGGCCAATGCAAGAGACATATTTAGAATATGATCTAGTTGTCGACTAATATAGATGAGATAAAGTGATCAAGACATTTGGATAGACACATTGCAAATCCTAAGCTTGATCGAGTGTGTCGTGAATGAAAGAAATTTATCATCTCACATAAAGGTTATGTTTGCTAGATTCATGTAAACGCACTTCACATATTGAGTTCGTCATACGACGTCGTAGTCTAGGAGTTTCGTATGGACCTTAATTGGATTAGTGTCGATATGTGAAGGTCTATAAGGTCACACTATGTCGATTATTTTTTCGATCTAAGGGTGTATTGAGAAAATATTAAACATTCGATTTGAAATCGAGATATTTAAATTAATAATAACTATGGGATAATTTCTATTAGATGTAAATTATTTAATTAAATCAAAATTGAATTTTGAATTTAATGTGCTGAATATATATTAAATGAAAGCGGGAAACAAAATTTTACGTAAGGCGCCGCGGCGCCGACCCGACAGTGGGCCCAGTCAGACTAGCCCACTGCACCTCGATTTTTGGGCCAGGCTTGGAGCCCAACCCTAATCAAACTTTGCCCTAATTTCAACTATAAATAAAACACTCTCCATTGTTAATTAACACACAAATTCTATAAACTAATTCTAGACTTAGAATCTAGGACGAGACTCTCTCAAACCTCTGCCAAGATTTCCTGGCTTTCTTGATAGAGGAATACCCCATAACATTGTGCTTGCAATCGAAAGGGAATCGTGTATCCACCCTTTAGTAAAGACTCCAGATAATACAACTTGTAAGTGTTCATGTTTTATGTTACAAATTTTTAATCGTCTTATAACCATACCAGAAGAAATTGTTGGAGTAAGTAAGAACAAAATTTTAAACTTCTGTTGTGCCTTACTTATGTGTTTTGAACCCAACAAAACCCTACAGGTAGGATGTACGCAGACCTTTCTTCTACCTTTGTGAGGTAGATAGAATGTTTCCGATAGACCCTTGGCTCAAAAGAGGAAAGAGACCTCAAAGTAACGGAAAATAACAATCACGGAAAGCTTGCAACTACAATGATGCTGATGCTCTTACTTCTCGTGCTTGCTTCAATCCAACATAATATGCCGAAATATCAACTATAAAAGTTCTAAATACCAGCAGACTATGCTAGAGTTTCACATGTAGAAATTCTAACTATGGATATTTTTGTCCAGTTTCTATTTCCATATTATGATCGTCTTGAAACAGAAGCTGAGTTTCAATTAGCAGTCTGAGAAGTGTCTTAACATCAAATATGAACATATGACACAATTATCCAAGTTTCAATCCCAAATAACATGACATGCCTCAAAAAGTTACTAACATCAGATATACATTAAAATTTTCCAACTGCATGCGGCAAAGTGCCTTGTCTACTAGACAACACAATAATATACATTTACTATTTTACAGTGTGAATTTCAGAATTAATGAGATCACTAACAAGACATAGAGGTATCATCAATACAACCAAAAAGAAAGGGCAAAGGTGAGAACAATAAAGATACCTCGAAGTATACAGTACTTGAAAAACCTAAAGGCTATAATACACAGGAGGATATACAAATGATGGGAGCTTTGCAGCTTCCCTTTGCAAGCTCAAACAAAATCTTGATTCAGTTCCATGGAGGAGATGATGGTTTGTACATAGGTTGATGAGATGTTGATCCATAGTTTAGGTCAAGGTTATGGAGTTGCTCCATCAGCTGAGAGCGCCTTTCCTTGAAGAAGTCAAGACGTGTTGTTAATTCGACCAAAGTAGAAGATGCAGTCGAAGGGTGTCGTGTATAATCCATCACCTGCTAAAATAACAGTCAAAATACAACACAAAATGGCACTAAAGTTCTAAATAACCATAAACCGGACTTATAATTTAAGCAAATGTACTAGCTTGATCTTAAAAGAAGTGCCAACTCTATGGTGTATATTTCTACTATTTTCATACGGCTAAATTGAAAACTGATACAAGTAAACTGGGCAAAAAGAAGTATAGTGGCTTAAAAAATCTAGCTAACTTGGCACTTAGGGTGTAAACCATGGGAAACTAGGGTCCGAATCCCAAAAGAGAAAAAAAAATGCTATATGATTTCTTCCATCTGCTTAAGCCTTGGTGAACAAAACTACCCTATACCTATACCAGTAAGAGGTAGCAGCAGATATCCAGTGGAAAAGTCGAGTCAAGGTGCACACAGACCACATATACCACCTATAGAAAAGATCTAGCTAAATTGTGATGTATTATCTCTACATCAGCAGGGTCATCCACATGTGCTTATGTGTTGGAGCCTTTGTATGCCCCTTGTGTGTGAATTTGTGCGAGAACAAAAAGATGAAGTTTTCACTTGTTACCTCAGTGGCCTTTGAAGTCGAATGCAGGGGAGAAGAATCAACAGCACCACATTCACCCACAGACAGACTGGTTGATGCTTCAGTACTCTTAGAATCACTTAAGCTTGTCTCTCGGTGTTGTTTCCGAGTAGACTGCCTGATACCAGAGGCAGATGTCAATACTTGTCCTTTCATATTCCTCAAATCTGAACCCAGCAATTCCTGCATCGTTTCAGAAGGTTCACCATATACGAAAATTCAATAAACTATAAACATGAATCTACAAATCAATTTACAACTCACGATCTAGAATCTGGAATGGTTTTCATTTAATTCTCTTTATAAGTAAAAGAAAATCTTGTAACTTCCAGCATCTAAAACATCATATTTGCATCTAATTTTCTTTTTACGAGTAAAGAAATTAGTCAGAAAAACATTCACAAGTTTCTTGTCCATAGCGTGCAGCCATAACAACTCTGTTTCAATAGCTTAAAACCCTTTCAGTTTTCTGCATAGAAATCTCAGACAAATTTTATAGCATTTCTCCCTGGATGAATACATCACCTAGGTAGAAGCCTGAAAACCAGAGAAAATATTAGCTAATATATTTTCAGCTTCTAATATCAGATAATGTACCAGCCCATATTCTTTCAGCTTCGATATGATTGATAGAACCAAATGTTAATCTTGACATGAAATTCACAAATTGAAAATAGAAAGAAGTTGATCCAACTAATTAGTAAGAGTAATATATACCGCAACAATTGAAAAGATAGTAGATACATCATCTACAAAGGAAAAAGAACACAAAATTGGCAGGGACTCAAATAACTATGGATGAGGTTGAAAAATGCATTCATTTACATAAACTCACCTTCATTTTATCTTCTGATAGACACCACGTTTAGCGCTAAAAGTATTGAACTTATTAAAATACCAAGGGAAGATCTTTTATATTAGCTCGCTTATTATAGAAAGTAAAGCGAGATAAAGGGCAAAGGAATCTATTCCCAAATAGAAGTCTCTCCACCCCAGACTACTACAACAACACATAGTCTTGAGACTGGAGATTCAGACAATGGCACTTGACCACCAAGTAGAACTAAAAAGGAATAAAGACCAGCATAACAGAGAGAGGAGGGAGAGATTAAGGGGTGTACGGTACGAAAAATACAATCATACACAACTTAATAGCTCAAAAACACATCATGGACAGCATGACCGAGAATGTGCAAAACCAGAGAGGATGCTGCAAGTTTGACTTTTATCACAAGACATAATTCGAGAAGAATGTGCGCAAGGCCAAAATCAATTATAGAAAATGCATGACCACCTATATGCTTATATAAACCCAATTTATACAGGACAAAATCACCTCATTTCTTTGTCTTCTTTCATGATTACAGAAAGCAAGTGTCGTGTCAAAATCTTGCTGGTAATATTTCCTACAGAAGAAAATACACTTGGTAAGTATAGGGAAGACTTCATCGAAATATGTACATTCAAAGAACCAGAAACTCCAAGCAATGCTCCATCTCGGATCACTTCCCCCATTCTCTTTGGGAAGGGAACATACAGTGCATCTGTGTATTCTAACATGAATGAAGTACAACCAAAAAGAGAACGAAAAAAACAAAGAAAAACAGCTGCTGAAAAGGTAAGCTTGAATGTATCATGTAAGTAAAGAAAGAATAATGCAAATTTAGAAGAAACATGTCTGCTTGGGTTTATGGCATACCCAATGCGTGTTGAGTAGCTAGAAATCAAAAACTCACAATTTCCACTGCAAGAATACATATCATCAGTAAAACTTATTTAGACTTGTAAGTTACAAGACAATCAGTTCTCAGCCAAATTACTACGATAGAATGACATCAAGCACATCAAACTGCAGTCCTTGAAGCAGACGGTTAGTATTTAGAATTGAAGCTAATCATCAAGTAGCAGGCAATCACACATTTAGAATTGAAGCTAATCATCAAGTAGCAGGCAATCACACATTTTCACATACAGGGACAAATTCATTCTTTCTTCATATGCCCTAAAAAAAACTTTTTCTTATCCTTTTCTTACTGCTTTACTAAGAGCTATCATGACAATCTATTTCGAAATTGGCAGCATCACTAGCAGTTGCAATTGTTAAAGTGGTTTTCTGGTTACAACAAGGGGAAGAGAAAAGATATCATTAGCTTGGGCAAATACTTGTTACCGGACTTAAAATTTGTTTTAAAGTTTAAATAGTCATATTGACATGATAAAATGGAACAGCGCATGATCAAAAATGGAATTCTCTTCTAGTCAGCTATAAAACAACAATAGGATTCTCAATTATTGCATATTTTTACTTTCTTAATTATTGGATGCCACTGAGAAGCACTTGAAATTGAAACAAGGGCTCTTGAAAAAGTATGAAAAACTGAAATGACACTCACAGCTGAGAATTATGGTTTGTCCCATTTTGATAACGATCACAGGTGTCAGCTAATGAGCTATAATGATGCTGCCGTTGCTGATTAAGTTGATTGTGCAACTCAGCAACCTTTTGCTTTAATCTTGCTACATCTGCTTCGGCAAGGGCTATCTCTTCAAGCTCAGCCCTAGTCTTCAAAAAAGCAGAATATCTATTAGAAATAGAGCAAATCAGCGGGAAGGAAAATGACAGCAGTTACTCGATCACCAATACAACCTTGGAATCCATAGCACGAGAACCTGACAACTGTCCAGAAGACATGCTCAAACCAACTTCCAGTGCAGCTCTCAAGTCTCTTTCAGCTTGTAACTGTTCTTGTAGTCTAGCCACCTTCATAAATGTTACACGTGGTTTAATAGCTTTCCATAAAAATTGTGTGCAAACACTTCAGCCTACAAAGCGCAGAACACATCTTAAAAGAACAAGGAATCATACTAGAGTAGCAAAACCAGCTATATTTTCAATTTTGACCAAAAGATGAAGAAACATGGATAAAGTAGTGAAGAAACGGATGATTGGTAAGGATATTAGTAAACAGCAACCAACTAACCACATAAAATAAGAGAAAAAAAGATTTAGAAAATTACAATTTATATGCATATATAATAAGGAAAAGAAGCAAAAGGTTATCAAAAATCATGCAATGCGATTGAGTTTTGCAGTTGCTATTATTAAAGAGAAACCAACAAGAAAAGATAAATAAATTAGCTTAAATGGACAACACTTTGTGGTATTAATTACACTCATACATCTTGTTCAAGGGCCAAGCGACGCTCATGTAAAGCCTGCTTTCGTCTCTCCAGGCTTGCTTGCAGAATCGCATTCCCTCTTGCCTAACACAGGTTAAAACTCAATGGACTAAGAAAAGAAGAGCATGAAGTCATGAATTATAAAACAGAACACAAACTGAGATGTATACCTCCTTCGCAATCCTATGGCGCAAGTCATTTTTTGTTACCTCAAGTCTCTGTATAGCAAGCCTGTTGACATGTCAAAAAAGGCCCATCTTAGAAGACGTCGGATGACAAAGGATGAAACAAGGGTTAAACTAACTAATGTACTTTGCCCAAAAATTTCATTCATAGAGACATCTTCTAAAGTTTATAACCCACAAACAAGCTTTGAAAGAGAAAATTTAGTGTCAGATATTAAAAACATCTAGATAGAAAAGAAATTAAAATCCACTTTGGTACCATAGAGGCACCCATTCATAATTCTTCTTCAATCTAGATGGAGTCATATCTCAATCAACTAAAAGTCTTAAATACGTTTCTCTAAATACCAGGACAGAGAAAGAAGCCTTACTCTTCCTCTCCAGAAGAATCAATTGATTCTGTTGATGGAGTACTTCTACCCTGTGCAAAAAGTAACAATCAGAGCATCAGATTCCTTATTCAGCTATCATGATACATCTATGGAAGCAGACAAGTTTTCCTATTTACTTTCGTTTTAATAGATACCGAAGATGTATACACAATGATTTTTTTTCAAACTTAATCTCAATTCTTCACAGAAGACGAAGGTACTGTTGTTTTCACCCAATATAATAATGTTTATGAATGACAATCCCATCTCAATCAGCAAGCACATTTAGCTGTGGTAACACTCACAGAAATCAACATTCTAATTGCAATCACGGAATTAATGCCTCATCTTTTGCACTAAGAACAACGGGTATTCATCGGAAAATGAAGTTGACAAATAAATGGTAACACTCACATTGCTTCTTCCCCAAAATGTTGACCTTTTGACATTCTGGTTTGAAGGTGTTAACTTGCTGCTCGGTTTCTCTATGCCTGAATCAGGTCCAGGGACACCGAGGGGTGGCCCAGGATCCATAGATGAGAGTATCTCACCCATGGATCGCTGAGACTCAGTAACAGCTAATTCACGAAGAGCAATTATCTCATTTCCACGTCTTTCCAGTTGTTCATTCAATGGGACATTAGAACCTGCAAGTGGCTGAGAGTCCACATTTGGTTTCAATTTCACTCCTTGTAAACAACCATCTCTTGGATATCCAACATCTGAGTGACTCCCTCCAAACCCCTGTGCAGAAAATCAATGCAATCCAAATAAATACTTACAGAACTTAGCACATAGAGGCTATAGGGGTTGTAAATTCCTCATAGTCCATCTAAGAAACTTAACATTTATAAGGCCAGATGCCACAAATATTGTAGCAACTTTCTCTGAGTTTCTGCCAACTTATTATGGAGTAATTTTTCGTGCATACATGACTAAGGAGAAATAATGGACAAACTCTCACAACATTTTGTTCAGATTGTTTCCCTTTATAATATAGCCTCATAACAAGCTTTTTTTTCGCAGAAAGTTTAGAAATAAAAAGGGAAAACAGGAATACGACAAATGGAAGACATAAGACCGGAGGGAACAAGAGAAAGAACCTTATAATCATAAAGAGCACTGGCAGCAGACCCACTGCTTTCGCTTAATTTACCACTCAATATGCGATCACAATCATAATCAGTATCTGGGTCAACCTCATTTTCAGTATCATGATAACCATTGTCCCTCGTATCCAGATTTTCATTATCTGATGATTCTTCACTCCCACTATGTCCAATTTGAGAATCCGCTGAAATAGAGCACCAATGTAGATTATCTTCCTGTAAGAAAATAAAACAAATAGCTTAGCACATCCAGCGATGTAATTTCTGCAGAGGACAAGCTAGTACTACAAATATACATTGTTGTAGGATTGACCAAGTTAGAACCAACAAAAGTAAATCAGGGGAAAAGATGAAAGAGAATCACACCTCAAAAGCAAATTATAAATTCCGAAGATATTTTCACTGTATTTCTTTTCATCAAGGATTGAGCAACTTACATCAAAAATATTCTCATAGTCCTCAAGAAGGGTTGTAATGATAGCCTGAGCATTATTGGCTGCATTAGCAGCAGCAAGAAGCTGAGCAGAATTATCACCATTGGCATCAAAATCATCATCCAACTCACATTCGCCAGCTAAAAGAGGCCTTAAAAGTAACGGCGCCATACAAGCAGCAACAGCAGATGGGGTCATCCGATTTTCAGATTCATGTGAAGAAATTGTATACATCATCTTCAGAATTCTACACTAGCAACTTCACAGGTTAGGTTGGCAAATGATAGATTTCTATAATCAGTGTTATCAAAAGTGTAAAGCACAAAAAAGATCTAAGGTCAGCTGGGGCTTTAAGCGCAAAGCACAAATGAAGCATGGGCTTTAATGAAACAAGGCGCAATTGTGCAAAAATACAAATATATATATGTTTAGTTCAAGACTAATAATAATAAGCATGAATAACAAATATATGGACAAAGAAATTGTAGAAACGTTATGATAAAACAGTGGTGTATCACTTGAATTTGGTGATTCTACACACAAAACTGTTGCACAAAAGAAAATTTTAGATCCACCCATACAGATTAACATATTGAAGCAAATCAAGGGCCTGAAATGTAGATCCTTCTTTTTTCCCAATTATCTTCTTGACTTTTTGGCAATGATAAAACTAATATGTCTCAACAAAAGATTAATGGACAGGCGACGAAACCATTGTCCAAAAAACCATAACGATCTAAAATCCAGATTAAATATACATTCTCTCACTAAAAAGTTAATGGACAACAGGCAGAAGCAAATTCCCAGTAAACCATACTGATATAACCAGATAAGTTTGTGTCCTGTGACATTTACAAATCAGTACATTTTCCAAGGATATGTTTGGCCAAGAAGTCGGGGAATTACAGATGAAACACTCAGCATTACCACATTTTCTATAACTATTCCACTAAAACAAGGAGATTGTAAGCATTAAATTGAAGAAAACAGATTCGTTATCTATCATCAACAACTTAGCAAATACATCACCACCCCGATAAAAAGTTGTAACAATAACTGAAAAGACGGGATCGAAACAGAAATACACAAGCATATCAGCATATTACAAAAAAGAGTATACCTCTGTAATAAACGCCTATTTGGATCAGGAAATGTTTCGAGAATGGCAGAGCGGATAGCAATAACTCGAGCTTCCTTTCGATCAATTTCTTTGGCCAAAAAGAGAAACAACTAGAAGTTAGAAAACTAATTTGTTTAAGTTTTAACAGACTAAACTGAAGAATGCAACTAAATATAAGCAAGTAGCACATGTAACCATAATGAACAGAAATAGTTCCAGTGACCAACAGATAATTTCATACCCAGTGACTTTATACAACTCACGAAGAAGTAGATGAATCAATTTCCTCCCAAAGTTCCAAGAACTTTAATAAACTCTTAAATTTCCCAAACCTTACTGCTTCAAAGCCTTTAGCCTTTGATAATAGGAAGCCCAAAATATTTGAACTATTTTTATTAAGGCACTCTATTCACTGGATCTACACAGTAGACAAATAGAAAACAAGCAGAATTGTGAAAAAAAAACTACGAGAAGCATCAGGAAGGGAGCTGTGATAATTGTTAGACATAACCGCAAAGTGACAAGCATTTAAATACTCTGACAAATAATTGTAAAACTCTATTAACAAATGTTGGCAAGTTTACTTACTGTAAGCTTCCAACAGAGCAGTACAGCAGGAAGCAGGAACAGGAGATGAAGGCAGCTCGCGAAGCACATGCTGCATAAAGGGTAGCTCCAATCATAGTTGAAGAGAATTAAGACATTCAACAGCAGAATGAAAAGGGTCAAGCAAACAATAAATTCATCAGACCAATACCTTAACGCAGTCACCAATTACATGAGCATCCTCACTGGGGCCGAATTCAGTTTTGCCTTCGAACAGTTTGACATAGGTTAGCAATGGAAAATATCTTATTCTGAAACGGCAGGGCACATAATAAGCCCCTACAAACTCTTAATTCATGTTCTCCGACATTGTAACAGTTAGCTAGACCATATTTCTAAAATACCAAAGACATGATAGGAAAAGAAAGGCAAGAAAAGGATAGTAAGTGAATCACACTTTAATATGTCTATCGCAAGTCAGCATAAACAATATGCATGGAAATTTAAAAACAAGAAAAAAGGTATGAAGAAAACAAGTCAACTTTGGTCTCTCTGACTTTCTCTTGTGGCTTGTTATCAACCAAAGAAAAACAGCAGGATAGATTTCCTTTTCCTCCTTCTGCAAAGCTAGCTAAAATTAGATCAACATTTAACCACGAGCTATGATGCTCGGACTCTTCAAAAATGTTGTCGGGTGCGTGTGGGATCCGCCAAAAATAGTGCATGTTTGGAGGATACGACACGGGTGCGGCAACACTTTTGAAGAGTCCGGGCAACATAGACCACAAGAGACCAGAAATGGACATGAAGAACAACCAAAAGTTTGTTTTTAGTACATAAACATTCTAAACTAAGAAAGAAATCAACACTACATAATTACAATATCTGCCTATTTGATTCTTCTAACTAGTATACATAATATATATTTTTCGATAAAGGGATATTCATTAAATGCATCAAGAAGATGCAGAAAAATAGATGTTACAAGAGAGATTGTGTCTGCTCATATACAAAAGTTAGACTATAGAACTAGTATACGCAATATTACACAATATTCTCAACAGGAATTATAGAACCAAGACGCATTGGGTACAATCTTCCATCTAAACATGCAAAGGCATTAATGTACTTCAATTCTTCCCATGTGGAGAAAAAACATTGCATCAGATAACATACAAGCTTTCTTCCAAATGTTTCAAATATATAAGAAAGATGTCATCCATCAAACAAAAAATGTACCTTCTTCATATTCTTTTACCCTCCGCTCCACTTCCTCAACATCTGCAGACTGTCGTAATATACCTTCGACCTTGGTACCTGCAAAAACAGAAAATTTATAACCAGATTCAGTTAAGACAACATCTAATCATCTTTGCACCCATTTAGCATCTTCAACAAGGACAACAATGCACACATCATACTGCGGAGGGAGAATTTCTTAACAAATTCAATATGATTCTAAGATCATCCACCTTTCCATCAGTTAAAAATTCTCTTGGAGCATTCTTCTTTCTTCCTAATTAGAAAACTTCCTTACTATAAAAAGGAAGCTAGACCAGAAAAGTAACAGCAATTGAAGAAAACTAGTGATGATTCCAGGAAGACAGAGATGGTTGTGCTTAAATGAAACAACAATAACCAAAAAGGTCACACAATAATGTCAGTGTGTAACCTAGACAAAAGGGCTTCTCAACATTATTCTTACACGACACCATTTCCAGGGGATCAAAGGGTGGGCTTACCATACTTCTCAAGAAATTTCAGTGCCTTCTCAAGAAAGGAAGGGCCTCCATCTATATCTTCTAAGGCGAGCAGAATTGGTCTCCCAACAACAAGAGATTTAACAGGGAGTTTATCCTTCCCTGAATAAAAAGTAAACGGTTAAAAAAATAATGAAAATGGAACAGATCAATGTTCATATGTGCATTGAAGATGAAACTGAACAAGTTTTGGCAGATAACAGTAAAGAGTGCACCAACATTGATGGAAAGGCCCTTCAAAGGAATCACTAGCGTCATTCCGGAAAATACCGTCGTGTCCCATCACCAAAACAGCACTTGGCGCTTGTGCAAGAGCATGTTCAAGGGCAGTCTTCCACTCGTACAAATCCTCTGATGTCTCTGCCTACAGTAGAAACTTTGGGGCTTAATAGAGAAAATTTAATCGACGTATGACCCAAGCACATGTATAAATATAACAACATTGCATTTATTTTAGCTGCAGTGGAGTTCCACATACACTTACTGTAGGTGGAACAATTCTACACAGATAAAATGAGTTATTTATCGATCTAAGAAGATGGGATGCCTCACCAATTATTTATTGAAAAAGAAAAAAAGGATGCCTATTAAAAAGGAAGATAGGAGGCCTCGTCAAATATAGTCTTAGAAAAACAATTATTTAATACTATCTCGGCAGCACTGCTATGATTAGCAAATTGAATACTCAAAGATTACAGAGTATGGAATACAACGCATACTGATAAAAAGTTACCCATAGATGCTTATAAAAAGCCCGATTTGTTTTTTGTAATCAAGTAAATGTATTTCATATCATAAACAAGGCCATAAAATGGCCGCATACAAGTGGTACACCAAAAGGTAAAGAATCTACAAAAGCATATGATTCTCTACAAACTCCATCCAATAGTCTATAAAACTCAAATGTATAAAAAGATATAACGAGAGACTCATTCCGCTAGCAAATGGTCAAGTGGGTCATTTCTCAGATACATCACAAGTTGTGAGAACATTTTTCAGTGTACAACAGTGAGAGGAAGGAGGGGTTAAGATCAAGGAGAGGTAGAAGCACCTTAAGTGTAAAAGCTCGTCCATCGCGTCCATCTGGAAACAGTACAGTCAATAGCTTTTTATCTTCTCTGACAACAACACTGAACAGCAAGCAGTTGTCAGCAGAAAGACACACAGAAAATTAGATGACCAGAATATGATGCGTGTATTACCTCCCTGAATTATTTAAGTCGATTCCACCCAAAGTTAGATTCACTTCACCACCTCGCTGAGGAAGTGTGCTCTACATGAGGAGCATTAACTGTAAGCATCTATGTACATAAATTGAAACTTAACATCTGTAATTAGTAGACTTGATAATCAAGTACACAAAATAAGACATGGTAACTAACAACCAAAGTTTTAGTAAAAGTGAATATATCAATGGAGAGAAAATTAGAGGACATGAAAGTAAAACCAAAAACTCAACTACTACTACTTAAAAGAAGCAGTTGAAAGTTGGAGCTTATGGAAAGAGACAAAACAAATCAAGAAGATCTGGAAAATGATTCCTGCATGTATTTTTTGGTGTTCATGGACAGAGAGGAATAGCAGATGCTTTGATGGGACTTCAACTCCTAACTGTTCTCTAAGATCAAAGTGTTTAGTAAAACGTTTTAGTTGGAGCAATCTATCCCCTGTGAATGATGTTATCCCCCTTTTAGATTTCATTGGCTCCCTCCCAGTGGCTTAGCAGCCTTGAGTTTTTTGCTCATGGTTTTAAACTCCCAGCTCTTACCAGTTTTTTGCAGTGTCTGGAGTTTTAAACCTTTTCTTTGTAAAGCTTTATGCATCTTCTTGATGCTTTTCAATATAACAACTTATTTCATCAAAAAAAAACTACTTGACAAAATTAACCGTGATGCTTCAGCATATTGTATCTCGACACTTTTTACTCCTTCCATGTTTTCTAGAAATCCATTTGATAGATTGACAATGATATAGAGATGCTATGGCTTCAATACCTCAAGGTCACTCACATCCCCAAGAGAGGACAAACGCATTAAAATGGAACTATTCAGATGGAATTGGTATTTGGTCTCGAATCACTTGATTCAGAGAGAGAAAGGAAAAAAGAAGTCAGGACGACCTCTGCCACAAACTACATGAAGGACAGCCAGCTGAATATATGGGAAGGAAGACAAATCCAAGGAAATACTTACAAATAATTTGCATTGAACAAGTTCATTTTCAAAGCTCGACAGCAACAAAAAAGAACGTGGATGAACTCCTCGCTCGTATATCTATGAAACGTTCCTCAATCTCCTCCTATCTCCAGCCCTGTATAATCCTCCTACAAGTAATGTCCCAAGAGATTCCTTGGTTTTCTCTCCTTTTTTCTTATGAAGTAATCCTTGGTCTTCTATCCTTAGTAGTCGAATGACATAGTATTCCTATTTTTATCACTCTACACCTAGAGGACATGATTCCCTGTGATTAACCAGTCTTAAACACCTAAACTTAATGTTCCTCTAGAGTTGCCATTACCCATTCTAAATACCTTGTATTGTAAAAACTTATCTTCCCTTTGTAGTATCCTTCCATAAACTAACCCAAAAGGATCCATCGCCTCTTTTGAGAACAACCCATCTATGCTAATCCATATTAAATAGTTAGATCCTTTCTCGGTAACACATTCTCCTCATAGGAAAATCTTCATAACTATTTCCTACTTGCTGAATGTTGACAATTGTCGAATTCCTAGCACGAGGCCTCTATTTTCTTCCAACGATACTATTTATTCCCCTCATCTCCGTCGCACAAGAACTACCTCATCATCCAATCAACCAAATGATACTTTTTATTCCCCTCCTTTTCATCCCACAAGAAATACCTCATCAATTTCTCCAACTTATTTGTTACTGCTTGACACACAGAATTGGAATCATGTAATATGTTGATATTTTAGGTAAAATGGATTTCACAAAAATAATTCTCTCCACTGGACAGATGTTGCATAATTCATCCACTCAACCCCTTTTCCGCCTTGTCAGGTGATTCCATAAATCTCTATCTTTAACCTTTCCCTCAAACAGTAATTCTGAGTAGGTCATTGATAAAGTCGTGACCTTATAGCTTTGTTGTTACGACTTGAAGAGGACTATATCCCTTAATGGCTTGTGCAAGAATAATTATTCCTCAACTATCAGAAACAAAATCAGGAAGAAATATTGAAGCTATGCAATCGACATTTCCATCATTTCTTTACAAAGAGTTCTCTATTTTAAGTCAAGTATCAAAGTCGTTTTTTCAATTAAAAAATAATATTTGTTGATGTCTCTTGAGATCAATTCAGCCATTACAAAGAGAAAAACAAAACAAAAAGGAGAGATCTGGATATCCTTGAACTAATGCAATCCTACTTCACGTTATCTACTCTCCAGATTAATTTATTAACATTCGTTTTGTTACTCTTTCAAAAGCAATAAATCAAACAAGTATCCTACATTGTCTTGAACTTGTACAAAAAGAAACCATCTCTAGAAAGATGATTGAAGAAATAAATCAAGTGTCGCCATGAATTTTCGAAACACCAACTGTTTATATATATTTCTTTGATCAACTACTGCAAACCCAAACTGATATTTTTATAAATTAATACATTTTATTGATGTAAATGGGGTAACCCATACACAAGCAGTACATAAAAGCAGAGAATTTCACACAAAAATATGATCCTCCACTAAATGGCATACCAACCTTCCACAATAATTGGAATCTCATAGGTAACAAACGGTCATAGATATGAACATCATAGAACAAAAGTCACTCTAACTTCAATAACTTGTTTGTGTACAAATTTTGAATGTGGTAGTGAAGAGTAAGTTCAATGTCGTTTTCCATCAAATAAAAGTCAGTATCAGGATAAAAAATACTAACAGGATCATTCTTGAAGAAGACCAAAGATGTGCGTGTAAGGATGAACCAGCGCTTTTTCCAAGACTTCCAACCTAGTCCTGCAGGAAGTTAAAAAATCCACTTTACACTGTCAACAGACCAACATTTTAAACTTCCTCAAGTAGTTAGTTGCTCTTTGGGTTTTCTTTTGTTGGGATAGGAGTCTAAAGAATAAAAGGAAATTCATACCGGAAAAATGAATAAAAGCACAGAAGAATACTATCAGTTACTTCATGGATCAGAAAGGACATACCTTTGCCTAAATTAAAGGGAAGCCAAATAGACCAATGGATCACAATTCACAGGCACAGGGGAGATATAATGGTCTTGAAGATTGTATAACCCCAAAACAGATAACCATTACAGGCATTGTTCCCTTCCAAACAGCTTTTCCCTCCTCATAAACTACCATTATTTTTCGCTTGCTCTTCTCCTTCTTCATCCCCTTACCCCCGTTTTTTTTTGTGAGAATGTGCTTTCATTTTCTTTTCTTTTTATTGAGGAAATGTAGTTGTGTATTTAATCACAGTTTCCTCTTCCAAAAAAATGGTTATTTCCTTCAATGTGGTAGCTATTTCAGGATTCATAACTAAGTATGAAAAAGGAACCCCTCATAAGCACATATTCTGAAGTATGAATGGGGCTTTGCATCTTCTGATCAATGTTTCAGCTTTCTATGGTCAAGCAGCATCAGGAAGATTTTCTTCCCAAACTGAGGAAACTGCGCATCTTCTACCGACTGCCGCGATGTCTTCATCCTTCTACCCATCATCCATTAAACCTAATTCTTAATCATAATCAACCCGAAACCCCTAAGCCAATTACAGTAATCAGGCTTTCTTTTGATTTCTCTTGTTTCCTTTTTTATATTAAAAAAATAGTTGCTTTTTACTTTTAATGCAAAGAGTATCAGCAAGGTGGACTGCTCAAGGACACTAAATAGATTAAGCAAACCAACGACGCCATCCAATCCACCATCAGTTGGGGGGGGGCACCAATTTGACTATAGGGGAAAAAGGAAAAGGAAGACCCTGTATTTTCGACATTGTCTTATGTGTATCTCAATAATGACAATGACATTGAGCATTCATCCGAAGATGTAACACGGATGAAGGAAAAGTTGCAGACCGTGATATAAACTTAAGAGGATGCAGATGTGAACAACTTCTTCAACTGCAAGAGGATGGCAGAGTCAACATATGTTATCCTTTTGCTCCTTAAGTCCTTGGCTAAAAGGCTAACATCTAGCTGCTAGCCAGCTAAACAATTTTTTCTCGAAGCCCTAGTATGCTTAATGTTTTGAGAAAAATAGCCGACTCATCTTTTGATAGAACGTCTTAACCAAGAATATTTTTAATAAGGTAAAGATATTATTTATATGCAGGGGTAAATCCGGGTACACGAGTTATACAAAAGTAGAGAACTACATACAAACTAATTCTCTAGAGAAAAAAAAGTATCTAATTGTCTATTCTAACTAGAACATCGTGGATCCACCAAGAATTAAATAGAAACGGAAACCATGTTCTCATTACAAAAAGTGTTCATCGCCCCTTAAAAGGTCCCATCTTTTCTCTACCATATCACCCACATATGTGCCAGAGGGAATAGTCCCATGCTCTATGACTTACTTTTGTATGTCTAAAGGCCCAACTAAACATGCATTTGATTGTTGCTAGCATCGACCATTGTGCACCATATATATATTCAGCATAATCCATCGTCACCGACATGTTATCCGACAGTAGAGCAGTAGGTAGTCAACATCTTCTTATGCTTTCTTGCACATAAAACACCAACTAACATATGTTATCCACTTCTTTCGCATGTTCTCCATTGCAAAGATCGCCTAGTCTTAACCGAGAATATCCACCTAGTTTTTCAATCCACACTTCCAAGTATCCTACTCAAGTAGTGACATGTTTAGCTTGTACGATAGCAAGAAGTTTTTGGATTTATTTATGACTCAATCCCGTAGATTTCTCCTAAATCTTATGTCCCCAAGAGTCACATTCAGTCCGATCTGTACACTTGGACAATGGTGATAGATTTTTGGTCAGAACTAACATAACTGGTTGGGAAGGAATTGCACAATGTATTGTTCATGCACTATTTATATTCCAAAAACATATCTTATACTCACAATAGTGATAGATTTAGTAAATGGTGGTAAAAGATTCGCACAATGCATCGTCCATGCAACATTCATATTCTAAAACTAATCATATTTCCACGGTCCACTCCTAATTAGATATTTTCACCAGAGCTATCACCCACTCTTTTTGTGTTTCTCATAAGTTTCTCTCTTAATGTGTGACAACATTACTTGTTCTCCATTCCCCATCTTGTTCGTCATCCTATTTTGCTATAACTTTTCTCCAAATGACCGAGTTCTTTGGTTTTGGTGAATCTCGTCAGACACTCCTTTTTTTTTATTGTTAACACGACCACTTCCTCACAATGATCTATTAAAGTATCTCAGGATTGTATCAAGCCTTGTCATTTTTATCGAGTGGTAACTACCTTCCATTATAACAAGTGAAACTTTCTTACCTCCTCATTTGCATCCCAAGAAGTTGCTTTAGAGCCTGACCAATTCTCCAATAAATAGCAATTGGTGTTTGCACGACGGACATACTGCATCAATGTGCTCGGGAACAATATCTCATTTTCCCCTCTGAATAGATACCATTTTTGCCACCCACTCACTACTTAATTGTTTATCAGATTCTCTACTGCACTTCCATTCGGTGAAAAGCATAAAGGAAACCTAAGTTGTTGGGGCTGAACATGCATTTTCCACTCTTCCAACTGAAGACTTCAGAGTACTTTAAATTGAACGTTAATATTCACTCCCAAAATTTCTTAAAACCATAGTTATTCCTGCATTGAATGTTCTGGTAGAGCCACTTCAACATCACCAACCACCAAAGCATCATCCATCAAAAAAAAAAAAACTCGCACCTTTCTGCCTTCTTGCATTAGCTCTAAATCACCTTATACAACCCCTTGTAACATTTGTATCCAACATCTTATTTAAAGCATCCATTACCCAGATGAAAACCATATGAGATAGGTATTCCCTTACTTGACCCTTGAGCTACCCAAAAACCTTAGGCTTCCATTCATCAAATGGGAAAATTCCACCATTAATATGTAAAATCAATTCCACTTCCTCCATACTTCTACAACACTCATTTTTTCATCACAAACACCATAAGTCCTACTAAATGTGATTGTATGTATTCTCGACATCGATTTGCATAGAATCCCTAGAGTCCCTCTAAGAAACTCTCTTTCAACGCAATTCTTCATCTATTTCCCTATCTAATTAAATTCCATTCCATTCCATCTAACATTCCAATTAGCTTATTTATTATGTGTGTATAAACTTGCAACTACCGCCTTTTACCTCATTTTCTCACTCATCCATTGTTCCCTTTCCCCTCTAATGCTTCGGAAAAACAAATCCCAACTTCGTTGAAAAACTGAAAATCTTTGTCCTTTCTTAGATTTTCAAAGTAGCTAAAATAATTCCAAGAGTTTGGTACTAAAACAAAATTTAAGAACTTGAAAAATTAACATTTTACCAAACAAACACCTTGTGATCTCCCTCTTACAAGTTACAACAACAATGCTTCAGAATTTTTGGCTCCAACTAGTTTATATGATATTGCCATCCCTGCTATCTCCCCTTTCACTTCCTTCTTTCCTATAATTTCCCCCTTCTCTAGCTCTGTGTCTCTCTGAAAGTATACCGTGGTACACGTGTATATCATGGTCCAATTTGGACTCCACAAATTACAAATTGTAATTCATGTATAATTGTAATTATGGTATTAGTCTTGTACTAGGAAAAGGTATTAGAATTAGAGTAGGAAAAGGTAGAATTATTTTCCTATATTTTCAATATTTAGGAATTGTATATTTGTATATATACCTCTCATTATCAATGAAAATAATCAAGGGGTTATTTCTTTCATGGTATCAGAAGTCTAGGACTAAATTACTTCCGCTCCTCTCACAAATTTTTTCTCGGTTTCCGACCATCCCTTCTCGGCTGAGACTGCCTCGGAATACATGCCCCTTCTCGGATTTCGTGCAAATTTACCTCCTCTCTTCCCAAATTTTCTTCCCAATCCCTTTGGTCTTTCGTTATGTCGACGTCAAAGAACATATTTCATCCTGCCCTTACTGTTTCTAACATCAAGAACATCCCTATTGTTCTTGAGATAGAAAACGTTCAATTCGCATTGTTCTCAGTCTGGCTCTTTCAAAGGCATGGCTCATTCATCCGTTAGATGTGAATAATGCTTTCTTACATGGTGATCTTAAGGAGACCGTTTACATGCATCCCCCTTGGGTTTTCGAGACCCCAAATATCCTAATCATGTCTATTGAAAAAGTCCTTGGGTTTTCGAGACCCCAAATATCCTAATCATGTCTATTGAAAAAGTCCTTGTATGGGCTTAAGCAAGCCCCACGAGCTTTGTATAAGAGATTTGCATACTATGTTTCGTCTATTGGATTTTCTCACCGCAGGCCTGATAATTCATTGTTCATATATCATCGTGGTACTTCCCTGGCTTATATTCTATTATATGTGGATGATATTATCTTGACTGCCTCTTCTGATGCTTTGCGCAAGTCTATCATGACACTGCTCAGTTCTAAGTTTGCTATAAAAGACTTGGGCCCTTGAGTTACTTTTTGGGGATTGTTGTCACTCCTCATGCAAGTGGGTTATTCTTATCACAACGGAAATATGCCGCTGAGATCATTGAAAGGGCTGGTATGTCCTCGTGTAAGTCTACTTCCACTCCAGTTGATACTAAACCCAAGCTGGGTGCTACGGCTGGCTCACCTTATGAGGATCACACCCACTATCGCAGTCTTGCCGGAGCTCTTCAATATCTTACGTTCACGAGACCGGATATTACATATGCAGTACAGTAGGTGTGTTTGTTTATGCATGATCCTAGGGTTGAGCACATGAATGAGCTCAAACGCATTATACGATATATCCGGGGAACACTTGACTATGGCTTGCATCTATATCCGTCGTCGACTTCTACGCTGGTCTCGTATACAGATGCTGATTGGGGTGGTTGTCCAGATATCAGACGCTCCACGTCTGGTTATTGTATATTTCTTGGTAATAACTTGGTCTCGTAGTCTGCGAAGCGACAGTCTACATTACCACGCTCTAGTGTGGAGGCCGAATATCGAGGGGTAGCCAATGTGATCTCTAATCAAATTGGTTACGTAATCTTCTCTTAGAGCTTCATTATCCTATTCAGAAGGCTACCTTGGTTTATTGTGATAATATTAGTGTCGTCTATCTTTCTGGTAATCCGGTTCAACACCAGCGCACTAAACACATCGAGATGGATATCCACTTTGTTCGCGAAAAGGTAGCTCGTTGACAAGTACGCGTCTGTCATGTCCCTTCCAGGTATCAAATTGCAGACATTTTTATAAAGGGTCTTCCCTCAGTTCTATCTGAAGATTTTAGGAACAGTCTCAGTATATGAAGATCTCCCGCTATGACTGCGGGGGTGTGAAAGTATACCGTGGTACACGTGTATATCATGGTCCAATTTGGACTCCACAAATTGTAATTCATATATAATTGTAATTATGATATTAGTCGTGTACTAGGAAAAGGTGTTAGAATTAGTGTAGGAAAAAGTAGAATTATTTTCCTATATTTTCAATATTTAGGAATTGTATATTTGTATATATACATCTCATTATCAATGAAAATAATCAAGGGATTATTTCTTTCACTCTCTCCCTCCACCGTCTCTAGATTTTCCAACTTATCCATTAACTCCTCATCTTGACTTCTACTTTTCCAACGACCTCCTTGTTCCATTATCTTAGGTTCTTTTTCAAACTTTTCAACTTCTATACAAGACAAAAGAAAGAGTTACTTTGGACCGGGTAGCTCCTCCAACATCACCCCAACATCATCTCACTCTTTCCGCAAAGTATGTCGCCTTTACTAACGTCCTTTCAAAACCTAATAATGTTTGAAGTCGCTCCCAATCTAATTAGTCTAACATTACGAGCAAGTAGTTTGACGCAAGTTTGTAAGCTTATATTCTTACTGATTTCCTACCTACCAAACGAAGATCAACAAGTCGTAATAGTTAACAAACTCAAAGGACTCTTCCATTCCCCTAGTGAAAGCTTCACACTCCACCCTCTTCTCAGGAACCTTACTGTATTGAAGTGTCTCCAAATCTTACCCTCTAAAAAATTGTATTAAAGTGTCTCCCTCAAATGCTTAAGGTATATCATGTTATGATAACATAAGAAAATTCCTTCCAAACCTCCTCCTTTGACCCTTCCCACAGCGGCCCTTACATTCCTTCAAACCCTACTCAACATTACTTCTCATACATTTGAAACAACATTATAGGGAATAAACCCTCCCTTCTTTCATCAAAAAAAAACTCTCCCTTGAGATCCACTATTTCCAGCTTTCTCACATCCCACAATAACATAATTCCCCTATGCGCTTCTCTTTGTCGCGATCACCTTGTATTTCACCATCCTCCCTTTGTATATATTCCTAATTATTGCATCACATATTGCTTCCATTTTGATTTCTTAAAAGGAAAATCAAATTCATCAACATTCCTTCAACTCTACTTTGGAGATGAACCTTTTGCTTAACTCATTCATCTCACATTTCAAGATTTTTCTTGATGAAATAAAACAATTCTATTACTTGAAAATTTTCAAGATACAAGTACACCAAAAATTTAAGATAATATTTTTAGATCCACGATCAAGTTTCTTGCTTACGTAGCCCTTCCCTTTCAACTCCACCCCACCCCGGTCTCTTTTCATTTGCCTCTCATACACTACTATTTGCCCTTCTACTTTTCTACCCTTACCCTTCCTCATATTTTCGTTGTCACCACTCCCCATCGTCCATTTTTATTAAATGTCAATCAACAAGTCACTAGTCTCTCCCTAAAACCTTCCTCACGTGTCGCCAGAAATTGCCTAAGCTCAAGTATCTTAATGCCCATCCACTATGTTACCTCTCATATAGCGTATTTAAGTTGTATTTGTTGAGATTATCATAACTTATGTTGCTCGGACTCTTAAAAAGTCGTTAGGTGTGTGCTGGATCCATCAAAAACAGTGCATTGTTGGAGAAACCAACATGGGTATGGACAGAGATAAAACTGTATCTCCCCATTCAAATATCTCTCAAGCTGTTGTAGAGCTTTCTTGTTTCCTTCCACTTTTCCTTTCCTCTGGACTCCAAGCACAAAAATCAAGTTTTCTAGTATGTCATGATAGGAATCTTAGTCTTTGAAATGGTCGAACCAAGTAGAGCTTTGTTTTATGAGCTTTCTGACATTGTTTGTCTTCGAAAGAAGAAGAGTCTGCGATTTCCTATGATTTCTTACTACCTCCCGCGACTATCTTGGGAGAGAATCTTTTCAACTCATCAACTAAGTATTTTCAACATCTTTTCTCCTTTAAGATAGTATTCTTTAACATTAGCTCTCATGGGTGTATCTAGGAAAAAATATCTTTCCTCTTCTGCAGTTTGGATTGAATTGTGTTCTCGTCATCCTTCTATTCAAAGAATTAGTAGTTCTACCACTGTGTACAAATACTTAGTAGGTCAAAGACCATCGGCTCTTGATGTTCTCTGATATCTGATCCCATCAATTAATTTATTCAAATGTTATCACGGTAGAGTCCTTCTAATTATCTGCTAACAACAAACTGTTCTTTCAATATTGGATCCAAAAGAGATGAGGCAAACAGAAAAAAAAACCTACCCTTTATTTAACCTAAAAGTCCAGTCTAGCAAGTAAAAGCTTGACAATGTTTTAAGTTACTTGTGTAAGATAGAGCATGTCAAATCATCAGGGGACATCATAATATCCAATTATAAGAAGGTATTAAGGAAATTAGAAACATCTTTACTGACCTTTGGAAGAGATGAATAGCGGCCCACTCTTGAAAACCTGCAGATTATTACATAATTTAAAACTTCAAGGACAAGAAAATTAATACTTCCTCTATCCCAATTTATATACACATTTTCTTATTTAGCAATAATTTAACTTTAAATTTTATCATTTACGCTTAACGAGATATCTATAACCACACAAATATCTTCGACTTGTTTTAAACCACAACATTCAGAAGTCTTCATTTATTTCTTAAACTTCGTGCCCAGTCAAACTACATCATATAAATTGGGACGAAGGCGTAAGTGGGACTACATCATATAATAACACTACAGCTACCCGTTTGTAGGCGTAAGTAGGACTACGCTCGACTACCTACTATCCCTCTACCCTAATTTGTGTCATCCACAACCCTCTATCTAATGTCATGTCCTCAGTAAGTTGCGCATGCTCCATATTCCGTCTAATTACCTCTCCAATATTTCTTCGGCCTACCTCTACCCCTCCTAAACCCGTCCATAGCCAACCTCTCACACCTCCGCACTGGGGCATTTGTGTATCTCATCCGCACATGTCCAAACCATCTCAACTTCGCTTCTCGCATCTTATCTTCCACCGAGGCCACTCCCACTCTGCCTCGAATATCATTATTTCTAATCATATCCCTCCTTGTATGCCCACACATCCATCTCAGCATCCTCATCTCTGCCACTCTCATCCTTTGGGTGTGTGACGTCTTGACTGGCCAACACTCCGCCCCATACAACATAGTCGGTCTAACCACCGCCTTATAAAACTTGCCTTTCAGTTTTGGTGGCACCTTTTTGTCACACAAGACTCCAGATGCAAGCCTTCATTTCATCCACCATGCCCCAATACGATGTGTGACATCGTCATCGATCTCTCTATTCCTTTGGATAATTGACCCGAGGTACTTGAAGCTTCCTTTCTTCGGAATGACCTGAGTCTCAAGCCTCACCTCCACGCCTGTCTCACAGTCACTCCCGTTACTGAACTCCAAGTATTCTATCTTGATCCTACACAACCTGAACTCTTTAGACTCCAGAGTCCTCCTCCAAACCTCCAGCTTAGCGTTCACCCCGCTGCGAGTCTCATCAATCAGGACTTTATGTTCATATGCTTCAATAATGACACCACGCAGTGACTTTAAAGTTCATCATACTGCAGGAAATTCTATATCTAAATAAAAGTAAATAATTTGCTCCAATTTTTTTCTAGATGAAGCCATTAAGTACAAGAGGAATTTGTGACGTCAGGAGGAAAGATCCTAGTATTTAAGAGGATAAGAGGGATTGGGTTCACTATCCACAAGTTTCTAAACTAAAACAGTGAACTTCTCAGTCATAAAAATAATATTGTATCCCGTCAAGAAAAAAGACAACTATAGGTGACGAAGGATAATAATAAATTACGCCACAACAGAAGAAGAACGTGAATAAACAGCCTCGGAAACAATAGAAGCTCGTAAAGCACGACTTGATACAATCAAATACTTAGCTTGATAACCATGAACAAAGATAAGAACTTGGTGATCAAAAGAAGAATTCAACTACAGAATTGTTGAAACAAAAAGAACCCATAGATCAATAGAGAAAAGAGAGACGAGCAGGCCGATTTCCTTTACTTTATTATGAAACTTAAACAAAGAATCCTTTGACTCGCCTCCTCAGTCTTCTTGCATCTTTCCAGCTCCTCATGAGCGCAAACCTTCTCTCAAGAAAGTCATAGAAATAGCAAAGGCACTGCACATCACTAGTCAAATTCTCTATCCTTGTTACTAGTAACACAACCAAATCTTTTGAAAGCACGGGTAATCTATGACAAGGGGATCCAATAATATTGTGATGTTCATACGATGGGAGCATTTAGTAGAGAACATAGGTATATGAGATTCACAACAAGAAATACATAAGATGGTGTAGAGGTATACCATTTGTTATTTATAAACGACACACAAGGATCATATGAAACCTAAGTGCATGAGCTCCAACAATAGAAAGAATGGATTTTTTATGGTTTAAGGCAGTGTTAAGACTACAGATAAATTATTTTTTATCAAGTGTAATTTTATTGATGATGGGAAAGCTCTCGCATACCAGAGGTATACCAAAAAGTAGAGAAGCTGGCATAAGATATCATTCTCTACAAAATAGAATGTGAACCTCGTAGGCACACCAAAAAGACATTGAGAATTGATGTTATACCTCATATACAAAATCAAACTTTTTCACTTCAAAAGCTCCATTTCTCTTCCTCCATACTATCCGAATAAGTGTTAATGGAGAAATATCACACGCCTGGTGTCCTCTCTTCCGTCCTCTATAGTCCAACTAAATAGTACCTCTTTCACAATACCGACATGGTCCGTTATAGTGAGAACCATCTTAAAAGCTCCCAACACAAACATGATTCTACCTAGCAATGTAGTAAGAAACGATCCACATCCTCTATAGTGTTAAGCATGAAGCACCAACTAGTATATGTGATCCTCCCCTTCCTAAAGTTTTGGCCAATAGAAATGCAACCCTAACCACCAATCAAGCAAAGACAAACGTTTCTTCGCACCTTAGGGATCCAAACCGATAGATAACGGAAACCCAATTTCTCTCTAATAGCAACTTAGGGTGTAACTCTTTAATAAGAATAATCCACTGCTTTCTAGCACACATCTCCCAATCTTGAAAGTTCCTTATCACTTTGAGATCACAAATTACACTCCCCTCAAGTAATCTTCGAACTTATTATAATGTCCTCTCTTTTGCCACAAAATAATGTAGATGCTCGAGAAAGTTATCCTCAAGATGTTTTCCATACACCACAATGTAACAATCCAACCCATTATTTGTTGTTAAATCGCTCAATTTTGTGTTTGGGAACTTTGTACAAGTCATATTGACCATTTAGGACTTGTTTGGGTGGGTTTCTATTGGAACCTTATGGGGTTTGGGTATCAAAAACCAAATCTGGACTGTGCAGGATTTTACTTCTTCGGTGCGAGCACATTCACGTTGAAGGAGCATAATTTTGGGCAGCTCTATCGTGCACAAGGGGGACAGCTAGCAGAGCGTTGGCAAGAGAGCTAGCAGGGTGATTTGCGCTGGCCTGTCCAGCCCGCATCAGATGCTATCGCGTTGTGGCACCCCAATCGCGCTTACGCCCTATTTTTTAGTATAAAATGAGCAGAATCAAGATTTTTGAGTTATTCACCATTATCAGAACTTTAGAACTTGGGAGCTCGGAAGAACTTGGATCTAAATGTAGGATTTGACTACAAACATTAAGCAAGTGATTTTCTCGCATTATTAGATGAATATCATGATTATCCACTTGTTTTTAAGCTTAAATCATGAGATTTAGGTGTGGAATTGGATGATTAGCATGATTACCCATTCTCCTCCCCTGAAATGATAGTTCCTCCTCCCATTGAATAGCAACCCCTCCTCCCATGGAAAAGCACAGTTGAAACCCTTGTAGGAAATTACACCTACCAGCTTCTTTGTGAACAACATCGAGAACATAATCAATCAACCCATCACCCGTGTAATGACCCTTAGCCCAATTATTATACGCACAAACAGACCAAAAAAGTTGTCTTGCCTGAAAATATGATCGTAAGGCCCAGGCCTAACATTGTCTATATACCACACTCTAAATCCATAATAACAAAACGAGGGACAAAACGCCCACAACTCGTCTTATTGTAATATACATCCAGCCACTCAAGTTAATGATCAGAATCCTCAAGGTACGAAACGGTGGAATCAATATCGTGATCTGCACACACCATCTCCTAGACTTGCCCAATCTAGTTGTCGCGTTGGCCACCTTGAATGTGGAGGATTTGACATGCTTTTTAAAAACAATGAGATTACAAAAGGATAGTGAGAAAGGTTGAGAGACTTGTGACTTTGGTCACCAGTTCAAGACCAATGCCATTCGAACTAAGCTTGGTATTTAAGTGGAGAAGAGTAAAGAGGAAGGTCCATTATCCTCGAGACTCAAAGGTTGTATTTGGTCCTAAGGATTGGACCCATATGGATTTCTTGGTCATAGAAAAAGAAGTTTCTCGGGAGGGAGGATGAAAAAGGAGAAGAGATGAGAGTTCATGGATTGAGGGATTGTGTGAAAAAATCATATCAACATAATGTATAACCTTCAAGAGCCGTTAACTAGCTGTTAATCATGAAAAGGACCATTTAAACTGTAGTAATGAGAATCCAACTAACATCTTCATGAGCACCTTATTTTACCAAAAGCAAAGCACTCTATTAATTCTTGTATGAGAGCAGAAAACGCAAGAAGGAGTCTAATCCATAAAAATCACCAACAGTTGCATAAACACAAGGCTTATCTCTGCCACTCTCTATCTGAGTCAATGAACCTACTGAGAAACAGATATCTCTTTAATAACTTCAATTAAAATTAAAAGAGAGAGAGAGTTGTTGCTACAAAAAACTTCCAATATATTGGATATATTGACAGTAGGATATACTCCAAGTATTGTGAACTTTACCCGAGCCAATTATAAGAAACTAAGTCTAAAGGTGTTTTCGTCCACCACTCATTCATTACCGTGTGGGATACCAACATTATTTCTCACAAGTTTATGCACCCCAAGTTAGATATCAGTATGGTACTGTAACCTAGTTGCTCAACCATAATAAACCACAACTGTATTGAGATTCTACTTGCCAAATGTCAAGTTTCATGCAGAAAGTCTATTCCATAAGTTATTTCAGAATACGACAAAATTGTGTTGCTCACACTCCGTATTTTGAATTGGATAAAGTTGAAAATCCCAATAAATTAATGGAAGAATATCTTGACATAAGCTAGCTTTTGATGTCTATAGCACATAGTAGACGTCCAGGCTATTACAGAAATATAAGTCCATAACTTTCAGTCCTAATAGGAAATACATATAACAAAGAGAGACAAGTGTTGATAAGGTGTAAACTAAAAAAACCAAAAACAAATCCCACAGCCTTCTCTCTATCCCGTGTGTGTTTGGCGTATGAGAAATGCAAAACGAAAATCACGTGTTCATCATATTTCGACACTAATTTGCCTTAACAGACAAATTACTTAAGTACTGAAATGGGATGGGCCAAAATATAGCAGACTGGATATTTAGGATTCATGTAATCCACCCCACTTGTGGGATTACACTGAGTATGTTGGTGGGGTTACACTGAGTATGTTGCTATTGATGTTGTTGTTGTAATCCACCCCAATTAGTCAGAGATTTAGGTATAATTACCTTTTAACCACAGCTCATGTTGAAGTGTGTGACCATCTCATCTAAAAGCTTAAGCTGTTATAGAGAGTACACTTTTAATATTTGATTATATTCCCAACAGCTCATCCAAGATACAATCTTTTAGGTAAAACTAGTATACCCAAATTAAAGAACCAAATTTTCCCCTCTTAATCTTCATTTTGGGTTAAACAAGTGCAACTCCGATCAAAAACTCAACTTTTTTCCAAAACAAGAATCATTTGACTATCATTGACTTCACAATGACCCCAAAATTTCTCTTCTATATCTCAAACTTCTTACATTCCAACAAACAAAACCCAGCAAAACAAGCCAACCCAATTAGTCTGAGATTAACTTATAGCTACCTATTAATCACAATTCGACCAAGATACAATCTTTTAGGTAAATTAGCATAACCCAAATTAAAGAACCAAATTTTCTGAATGAAAAACATTTCACTACCACTAACCCAAATTTTCCCCTTTCTTAATCTTCCTATTGGGTTAAACAAGTGCATCTCCAATCAAAAACTCAATTATTTTCCTTAACAAGAATCATTTGACTATCATTGACTTCACAATGACCCCAAAATATCTCTTAACTTCATACATTTCCAACAAACAAAACCTAGCAAGACGAATAAGTAGTAGTAGTAGCAAGAAAGAAAAGAGCTTTACCTATTAGCACAGTTCGACCAAGATTCAATCTTTTATGTAAAACTAGTAATAGCCCAAATTAAAGAACTAAGTTTTCTTAATGAAAATCATTTGACTACCTTTCTTAATCTTCCTATTGTGTCAAACAATTGCAACTCCAATAAAAGAAACATTTTTTCCAGAATGAAACTCATTTGACTATCATTGACTTCACAAGAACAACAACAACAACAACAACAACAACAACAACAACAAACCCAGTGAAATCATATAAGTGGTTCTGGGGAGAGTAGAGGACCCTCAGCTCAGAATAAAGCTATCATTGACTTCATAATGACCCAAAATTTTCTCTTTTTTTTCAAAGTTCTTATATTTCCAACAAACAAAACTCAGCAAGATAAATAAGTAGTAGTAGTAGTAAAAAAGAAAAGAAGTTTACCGTATTTGAAGAACCAATTCTTGGACGCTCAAATGCAGCAGACATTTTCCCTTCTGGAGTTCAATAAATTAAAGCAAAGAACATAAACATTGCACCAAAAAACAATGGAATCATTAATCAAGAAACTGGGTTGGCAAGAAGATGACTCAATAACTAAAAAATCAGAAGAGATCTGAAGGGAATAAAAGTTTAGGGTTTTGCCGTGAAACAACAGCGATTGAACAGAAGAAAAGCAAAGAGAGGCTTATTTGCTTCTCTGTACAGTTGTGCTTGTGTCTGGTCGCTTTTGTTTTCTTCTTCATCTGTGTTACGGGGGGTGGGTGCGTGGGTGGGTGGATTTAATTACACCTTGTTTGGATGTATTATGTTGCATTACTTTTATAAAAATAAAAAAAGGGGGAAAAGGGCCAAATATACCCATTTATTTTGTTTTATTAGCTAACTTTACATTGCGTTATCTATTGTGAACAAAAATATCATGTCGTCTTCAAACTTCATACTTATACCCCTATTTGGATGGAAACTCACAAATCCTCTTAAATTACCCAATTTTAAAAAAATTGTTCACTCTCTTTATTGACTCGATTTTTTTCCATGAAAGAAGTTCAAGCTTGATAATGATAATGATAGGCGGATCAAGATGGATTAACAAAGGGAGTGGGTAATCTTTTTTGAAATCGAGTAATTTAAGAGGATTTGGGGTTTCCATCCAAATAGGGATAGAAGTGCGGTATCTGAAGACGGTATGGTATTTTTGTTCACAATCGATAACAAAGTATAAAGTTAGCTAATAAAACAAAGTAGATGAGTATATTTGACATTTTTCCCAAAAAAAAAATAGGGACCCCGCAATTGGCAGGCAATAATCTGCAAATCACATAGGAGATGTAAATTGTACTAGGCAAGCTCTGTATGACGAGTTCAGACTGAGAAGATTTTTAGAGACCTACCTCGACCCGGTTTGAATCTTATCTGAAGCGCGAGAAGAACTGACTAAGTCATTCTCCAAATGGGATGATAATAATTTTGAAACCTTTCACGAGTAAAAATCAAACCTGGGATATCGAATCTCTGGTATTTTATATTCTAGTTTACCAGCGATAGGTAACACACCTATTTGCATTGACTAGATAGGATCGAAAGACTTTCGTTTTCATGAACGTGACCACAATTTTGGCGCGGGAATAATCTCAGGTCTTCCATGTGGAAACCATTTGCTGAAACAACTCAGCCACTCTTGTTTTTTTGTTTTAGTTTATTCCGATAGAGGATCTTACAACCCGACATAAGCTTTTGGTGATGGATTTGAAAATCAGGATGGAGAAGAAGAAGAGGGTTGTGGATGACACGTTAAGAATCAAATGGGGGATTTTGACCATGACTAGTGCAAAGGAGATGAGGGAGAGGTTAATGGCCAAGGAGGCTTGGGGGAGTAGTGGGGATGTGATCGGTATGTGGTACAGGATAGCCAGTTACATTCGAGAGGTATCTAAAGAAGTGTTTGGGGTCTCGAGGGTAGCTGTGGTAGGCATCGAGGAGACTGGTGGTGGAATGGTATAGTTCAAGAGAAGGTGGAAGCAAAGAAAGCGGCATATGCGAAATTGGTAGAAAGCAAGGATGAGGTGGAGAAGTGGACGAATAGAGAACTGTATAAGATGGCGAAGAAGGAGGCAAAACTTGCAGTTACGGCTGCAAAAATAGCTGTTTTTGAACGCCAATATGTGGAATTAGAGGAGAAATGCAGGGATAGGAAGTTGTACAGACTAGCCGATGCGAGGGAGAGAGGGCTCGTGACTTGGATCACGTGAGGTGCATCAAGGACGAGGATGGGAAAGTACTAGTGGAGGATGCGCATATTAGACGGATGTGGCAATCTTACTTTCATAAACTATTGAACGAAAAAGGAGATAGCGACATCGTGTTGGGAGATATGGAGCAATCTGGCAGATATCAGAATTTTGGGTATTGTAGAAACATTAAGGTTGAGGAGGTTAAGGGTGTTGTTTGCAGGATGCGCAGGGGTAGAGAGACCGGGCATGACGAGATCCCAGTTGAATTTTGGAAGAGCGTAGACATGATAAGTTTGGAGTGGCTGACTGAGCTGTTTAACGTCATTTTTAAGACGACGAGAATGCCCGAAGAATGGATATGGAGTACAATGATCCCGTTGTACAATAACAAATGTGATATCCAGAGTTGCAACAACTATAGGGGTATCAAGCTGCTAAGCCACACTATGAAAGTTTGGGAAAGGGACGTGGAGATGAGGGTGATGAGAGACATGTTTATTTTCGAGAACCAGTTTGGATTCATACCGGGATGTTCGACTACTAAAGTCATTCATTTTACTAGGAGGTTGGTGGAACAGTATATGGAAAGGAAAAGAGACTTACATATGGTTTTCATCAACCTTGAGAAGGTATACGACAAAGTCCCTAGAGAGGTTCTATAGAGATGTTTGGAGGTTAGAGATACATGTGGCATACACTAGGGTGATCAAAGATATGTATGATGGAGCCAAGACTAGGTACAGACAATAAGAGGAGACTCGGAGCACTTTTCAGTGATGATGGGGCTGCACCAGGGATCAGCTCTTAGCTTATTCATATTTGCCTTGGTGATGAATGGACTGACGCGACAAATCCAATGGGAGGTGCCATGGTGTAAGTTATTCGCAGATGACATAATCTTGATTGATGAGACTCGTAGCGGAGTGAACGCCAAGTTAGAGGTTTGGAGACAGACTCTAGAGTCTAAATGGTTCAGGTTAAGTGGGCCCAAGACATAATATTTGGAGTACAAGTTCATGAACGGGAGCGACCCTGAGACAGGCGTGGAGGCGAGACTTGGGACTCATGTCATTCTAAAAAAAAATAGCTTCAAGTACTTCGGGTCTATTATTCAAGAGAATAGAGAGATTGATGACGATGTCACACATTGTATTGGGGCAGGGTGGATGAAATGAAGGCTCGCATCTAGAGTCTTGTGCGACAAAAAAGTGCCACCAAAATTTAAAGGCAAGTTGTATAAGGCGGTGGTTAGACCAACTATGTTGTATGGGGCAAAGTGTTGGCCAGTCAAGACTTCGCACATCCAAAAGATGAAAGTTTCAGAAGTGAGGATGCTGAGATGGATGTGTGGGCATACAAGGAGAGGTATGATTAGAAATGATGATATTCGGGACAGAGTGAGAGTGGACTCGGTGGAGGATAAGATGCGGAAAGTGAGGTTGAGATGGTTCAGTCATGTGCAGAGGAGAGACACAAATGCCCCAGTGCGGAGGTGTGAGAGGATGGCTATGGATGGGGTTCAGAAAGGGTAGAGGTAGGCCGAAGAAGTATTGGGGAGAGGTGATTGAACGGGATATGGCACATGTGCAATTTACTGAGGACATGACCTTAGATAGGGGGTTGTGGAGGACACGAATTAGGGTATAAGGGTAGTAGGTAGTCGAGCTAGTCCTACATACGCTTACAAAATGATAATTGTAGTGTTATTATTGTAGGCTCGATTAGCCCATCATACTTATAGGCGCAGTATTGCTTTATAGTCCATGTAGTTTGATTTATGATGCTATGTGTTCCCTAGTGTACTTTGTTTATATTATTTATTTGCGTTAGCTACTGCTTCATTTTGTCAGAATGCGCTACCATGGCGTATTCGATTTTGTTATTAGCATGTTCATCCAGCTTTAATTTTCTGTCTCTGTCCGTTTCTCTTGCTTTGTAATGCTTGCTTGATTGTGATTATGCTTTGTTTTGAGCCGAGGGTCTCTCAGAAACAACTGTTCTACCTACCAAGGTAGAGGTAAGGTTTGTGTACACTCTACCCTCCCCAGATCTCACGTTGTGGATTTCACTAGGTATGGTGTTGTTGTTACAACATTTGAACATACTATATTGTTTTGGTCATTATATAATACCACATTGAAAAAAAGATAAGGTAAATGATAAAATAATATTATTATTAAATACAATAATAAACGAAAACACAATGGCAAAAAACTAAGGTAACAGCGCAACAAGAACAACATACCCATTGTAATTATACAAGTGGGGTCGGAGGAGGGTAGTATGTACGCAAATCTTACCTCTACCTTGGGAGTTAGATAAGTTGCTTCCGATAGAACTCGGCAAGGAAACTCATTTTTCAAATTAGTTGATGAAAGAGAAGTCACGACAAAATACTAAAGATAACATGACAAAGTGTTCTGAAAAAAAGAGACACTAACTACAACACAAAATCATGCTAATGGAAGTGAAAGAAACCATAGATAGTAACAGAAATCTAAAAATAAGAAGCTACAAGTGTAATATACTGTGACTACTAGTATGGAAGGATAAGCTAGATAACATTTAAATACCTACAATTCTTCTACTTGAATACATGTCCTCCATAGCCTCATATCTATGATCTTGTACTCAATAAGCTGGAGTTGCGTCGTATCCTGTCTAATCAACACTCCTCAATACTTCTTCGATCTACTCATACCTCTCCTGAAACCATCCATAGCTAACATCTAACACCTCATTCGGACATCCGTACATCTCTTCTTCACATGTCCGAACCATCTCAACATCGATCATGCATCTTGTCCTTCACGGAAGTCACTTTCATCTTATCACAGATACCTTCATCAAATCCATTTATTTTTGTTGTTGGCTCACAATGAATTTAACATACAATAATAAAATATAAATAATAATTAAAATATTATATTTAAAGTTTTAAACTAAGAACAAAATATAATACAATAAGAAGCATCCAAACAAGCTGTTAGGTTGGCGTAGATTGTAATTGTAGTAAAGTACATGTAGGAGTAATAATTTAATGGCACTGCTACTAATTTTAGTAGGTACTTGGGATTTATTTTATTTGGTTGCTTTTTACGTACTTTTGGCCGTGACTTGCTCTGTATGTTGATTGCAGAGAGAGAATGGAGGGAAAATGTGAATGAACAGAGGAAAGTGGTGTTAGTTGCAGCGTGGGGGTGGGGGTCTGGGGTGTGCAGACCACGTTAGTTCATTGGTGGTTTAAGGTGGGTTGAATTAAGGTTTTTATTACTTAATTAATTATTGAGAGGACTAAGAAAAAACTAAATTTTAAAAATCGAGACATTTCCTCCTAAAAACTTGATATGTGGTATTAATGTTGGGATAATATTTTTGAATTATATAGTACTCCCTCCGAATAAAAAAAGTGTCTATTTAGTCTTTATTTTTTATTTAAAAAGAGTGTTCATCTATCAAATTAAGACATAATTAATTTTATTATTTCAGATTTGATCTTATTAAATGTTAGGTGATCAAATCTTAGTCAAATTAACTATTTTTCCTAGAAATTAGTATTTTTTAAGGGGTGTGCAAATGAGTAATTGAACACTCTTTTTTATCCGGAGGGAATACTAGGTTTTATTTGATTTATTGAATAAAAAATGAGGTATATGATATAATTGGAAATTTTTTTACTTCAAATTTAACTCTCAATATAGGTGAATCATAAAAGGTCATACAGTAATATTATTTTTTGATATTATTATCCTGAAATAACTAATCTTGATATTATTATCTCACAGTGAATGTAGGAAAAGTAATATCAAAACGGCCTCTTAATAAATTGTGTCTTTATAAATAGGTTAAAGAAGCATGTTTTCGTTAAAATTAAGATATTTAATCTCAATATAAGCATGTTTTCGTTAAGATTAAGATATTTAATCTCAATATACATCTCAATATTGAGATATTATATTTAAATTTGAATACTGAATGATTAAGATTATTTTTTCTTAATATTTAGTTGTTTACAATATGTTTACTTTTATTTATGATTTGAAATTATACTCCGTTATACATTAGACTAGAGTTTCTTTAGAGTTGTGAACAAAAATGAGATGATTTGCTAAAGGAAATGGTCACAAAGTATACAACAAATCACAAATTAACATATTCCATTTAGGAAAATAAAGGTGTTTTTGATCATTTTTGCTTTAGGAAATAAATATTCATGTAAATAGTGTGAGGTGGAGAGGGTGGTGGGGACCTGTGGCCCACAAAGTGGAACTGACATTGACTGTTTTGGCATATGACTCACCGTTTATTCTTCTGTTGTAAGCTTCCGTCACAAATCCAACTCCAATGTCGAATTTACGGTGTGCTTAATACTCCTTTGTTTTGATTTGTTGTATGATGTTCGGCGTTTGTATTAGAGCTTCGATTAATTTAAATTTAAATTGCATAAGATTCATTTAAGGGAAAAATGTTTTTCAGCAGAATTTTTTTATACTCAATGCTTATACTCGAGGCCTCTATTTAAAGATAAATAGATATATTTATCCCACCACAATCCTGTGAGTAATCCTTTCCTTCATTTATGCTTGCCATACTCTTACTTGTATTTTAAAAATAAAAAGGAAGTGAAAAAGAATTTTGTTTTCCTCTTTGTTTGGTTTGCATAAAACAAGAAAATAAACAAGTGGAATTTATTTTAAAATTTTGAAAGGAGTTTTGCAGCAAAAACGTAAATCCTTTTTTTTTTTTGCAAAAAACTATTTCAGTCAAACATCACGAAAGAAAAACTATTTGATTCTTGCGAAAAATAAAAACCTACTCAATTGTAATATTTAATTTATTTGCAAAAGTGAAATATTGTTTTCTCGTAGTTGGTTGGTGAAACAGTTTCTGCAACAAGTCGATAAAAATTTCAAAACAAATAGTAGATATATCTTAGATTTATGTTGGAACATGGTATACGTATTATTAAATGTTAATTGCTACACTTGTGTTTTGGTTGTTACTCTTGCTCATATAATTACGCATTTAATACAGTTTTTGTTTAATTTGATCCGTCAAAGTCATAAAATCGTTATCTACCTACATTTATTTGAAAAGTTTGACACATTGATTCTTTCTTAAACCATTTCCTTTTTAAATAAATATTTTAATTTTTAACTGTCAAGTGAAATTTGATATGTGATCGTTAAAAATTGTGATGGAATTCCTGGATATGGAATCGCCTTTGATGGAGAGTGTGTTACCCCCTAAAGTAAGACTTTCGACCGTGAATTCGGATTAATCAGACATCAAAATAAATATCAAACTCCAAATAAAAAAAATTGACACGTGTGCAAGGATTAGACAAGCTTCAACATCATCAAAGGAAACAAGTCAATGCATTGCTTCATCAGTTATAAGTTATAACCATCCATCCTTTGAAATTTCAGTTTGAGAGACAATTGAGTTAATTCACATTAAACGAATTAAATTTTGAACCACCACGACTAAAGATGTTGTGGGATGATTGAGATTTAATTTTTCATAATGTATTTTTCTCTCTCTTAAGAGAGCATTATACGACATGAATTCAAATTAATTAAGTCAATGAATTCTCGTATTGAATGATTAATTAAAAAAATATATCTTCTTAACTTACTACTAGGGATGGCATTAGGGCAAGGTGGAGCGGGGTAGGGCGGGTTAAATCTTCCCTGCTAAGATTTTGCCATGTTCACATTGCCCCGTCCCGTTTAAGTCACTGCCCTATTTAGGTTTCCCCGCCCTGCCCTGTCCTGCCCCGTTTAATCCTATATTTACTTGTTCCTTATTTTTGTTATTTAAATTAAATACTTCTTATCCTTTTAACGTCATCGCCAGTTTCTTTCTTAATTTTTGCAGTTTTCAAATTCATTAGTTCTACTTTTAATGTTAATCAATTTTGATTTTGAAATTGTTCTCATATGGATTAATCTATGATAGAACTCATTTATAATTAATTTTAGCTTCACGTAAATTACTTCACAATAAAAAATATCAGTGAGTATTTTCTCAATAGTGAAGCTCATTATTGGAGTTTTTCTCAATTGAGATGAAGATTAAAGTAATATTTGAATTCTAAATAAGATTTGGGGAGGGACTGTTGCAAGGTAAAAAAGCAGTTTCTAACTTCAGTTAAATTATATACTTACTAAAATTAAAGATACTAAGCACAAAAGTTAATAGCAGAACTGGAAAGCTTTTTTTTTCCTTCAGAAATCCAAAATTTTAGCTAACTTTGCCTCTAGAATTGCAACAAAAGTTTATAAAACAATCCAAAGCTTTAGTCTGCGCTGCTACCTGTCCTGTCCCCCCGTCCCGTTTAGCATATGTTCTGCCCCCCCACCCCCGCTTTTCCCTGCCCCATTGCCATCCCTATTTACGGCTTTTTTCTTGGGTCAAACTCACAAAAACAAATCACTGCGTAAACCCTCAAAAATATGTCCTTAAGGAAAAATTGATGTACTAGTAATTAATACCCGTGCTTCTTCAACTATAGGCAATTTTACTTTAATACATTAAACATGAGAATACGTGTTCAGATAATCTATTTGTATATGTCCAAGTATCAATTGGCGCCTGTTTTTATTTTTTTTTAAAGGAATTTAGTTTTAACAACCGAAATTCATGTTTTTTAAAGATCGGATATCATAAATAATGATCGGGATTTTTTTTGGCTACAATAAGTATATTAAATTATAAGGATCGGATTCATGTCTGATGTCCTTTCATTAAAAAATGCTAGTTAAAAATGAAATTTCTTGCAGTAGGTATAAAACGAATTACTAACAGACACAATTTGAGTGAATAAATATGATATTTATACCGAACAATATTCAAAAGGTATAAGTAATTGATTATAAAAGAAACTTTTAAAACCTGCTTCTAAATTGCATACATATATACTCTGAAAACCTCCATTATATCCACATCAAAGCACCCCTTAACCAAACTGTATTTTTTCAACATACCCATTAATTCTATACAATCTTATCCTTCTTTGACAATGTGTATGTGTGTGTTTTTGTCCTTCTTGAATGGTTCATGAAATTTTGCTGCTATGTAACAGTTTGGTCTTTAATTTCCTCACAACAAAGACAATATTGTCTTTAATTTTTTGTAGACATTTTTCATTGATGATGAAATTAATTACTTTATGGCTATGCTACAAATGAATCCCTTTTTTTCTTTGGGTTCATTGTTGCTGCCTCTGGATTTCCTTTCTTCATCATTGCTATAAACTCATCATAGTTGATCCGACCATCCTGCAAAAATCAAAGAATGATTGCTCGTTTTTTTTTTTAAAAAAAGAAGGTAAAACTACAAATTGTTGAAAAATATGAAAATAAAATTTTAAGGAAAACTCTCATTTCATGCCACCTATTAACACCTAGGCAGCTCGGACTCTTTAAAAATGAAGATGGATGCGTATCGAATTCTTTGAAGAGTGTGAACAAAATAGATTGACACAAAGTATAAACTTACAACTTCGACTAATTACCCGACACAATTTAGTCTTTGCTACTAATGTAAATACTAAGATTAACTAATTTGTGAAGTTAAACGTATTTAATTAATAAATCTTGTTATTTTTTTCCATTGATGTATGTTTAGACATATACGCCTTATAAGTAGTTGTAAAATAAAAAATAAGTAGCACATTGCAATTCTAAATACATATAAATACCTATGTAAGAATCAAGTAGGGCCTGTTTGGAAAGTCATCTAGGTAATTGGAATTGAGTGTAATTGAATGTAATTACACAATTTTGTCTGTTTGTTTGACCAAGTAATTACTTGTTTAGGTGAGAATTGAGTGTAATTGAGAGGGTGTAATTACACTATCCAATTCTCAACCTTGAGAATTGGGTGTGATTACACTCTAATTACAAGGTTACTTTTTAGTTTCTTTCTATTTTATTTTATTTTAACTTATTTTCTTTTCTAATTTATTTTTATTTTTATTCTTTTTTCTTTTTAATTATTTTTATTTTTAAAATATATTTTTCTTTTTATATTATCTATCTTTTATTTTATTTCTTCTCATTCCCAACCTTACTTCCTGTGATTTCATGTAATTACTCGTATCTTTTTTTAGTTTATTTATTTAGCATAGTTGTGGTATTACTGTGTGTGATTTCACTGGGTATGTTGTTGTTGTAATGTTAGAAAGAATGAGTCATTAACAAATTTGACATATAATGAGTACAACAACAATAACAACATACCCATTGAAATTCCACAACGTGGGTCTGAAAAGGGTAGAGTGTACACAAACCTTACCTCTACCTTAGTAGGTAGAACGGTTGTTTCCGGGAGACCCCCGACTCAAAACAAAACATAATCACAAGCAAAACAAGAGAAATGGTCAGACTCAGACAAGAAATTAAAGCAGTATGGACATGCTGATAACAAAATCAAATACGCCATGGTAGCGCATTCTAACAAAAGGAAGCAGTAGCTAACACAACTAAATAAGATTTGACATATAATGAGTAATGTTATTAAAGTAGAATTTCGTTGTGAGTGAGGTTATATTTTTCCTTTCTTTTGAATTATATTTGCTTAAGCTACGTTGTAACTTACTTATGTAATGTTTGAATTTGACATAAGAGTATTGTGTTAGTTTTTTTTTTTAGATTTTGAATTTAGGTTATAATTTCAATACTAATTTATTTGCTATAATACTAGTGACTTGTTATTGACTTATTTCACATTGCATGTTGTTTATTTTTCACTTACAGTTGATAGATTTTTTTTGTAAAATATTTGAGTAATGTTATGGCATTATATTTATAAATATTAATTTTTTCTGTCAAACATCCAATCCATGATGTTCTAACAAAAAAGTCTGCTTTTAATTTTTTTAGTTAACTAAAGTTAAAATATTATTAATTTGAAAAATATATGTTAATTATTTTTACAATATTAGTTACAAATATATGATTATTAATTAATATATTTCAAGAATCAATGTGTTCGTAAATAACTAATTTGATATCATTTATAAAGGCACATATTTTTTAAATATTAATTTTTAATAACTAAATTTTATTTTAAAATAAAACTAACTGTGTAATTATATTTGTGCAACCAAACAGTACGTTTGTAATTACACTATAATTACGTTATGACAAACAAATATGTCATTGTAATTGCAATAATGTGTAATTACTCTCCTAGTAATTACATCAATTCTAATTACAAGGTGACTTTCCAAATAGACCCATAGTATTGGAGATAGAAAAAGACCAAATATAAAAGAGCTCTTTAGAAATTAATGTAACACGCAAAGCACAGTGACAGTTAAATGAGCTTGCATACAGTGTTACATACAAAATTGTAAATATAAGGAGTATATCAGTTTTCTTTGTTTGAAGGGTTATTTATATGTGTATTTGTATGAATATATGTGTATTGGCATGTGTATGTTCTGTTGTTTTGACTTACATGATCAGTATTGACTTCATTAATGATTTCTCTCAAATCATTTTCATCGTCCATGCCAAATTCTCGCAGAGCTTGCTCTAACTCTTCTCTGGGAAAATAAAAAAAGAATAGAAACAATTCATAATAAGTAAGGTTGAATATACTATAGGAAACAATGAGAAAATTCAATAGACTGTTTCTCCTTAAGATCTAGGTTAGATTATTTTTTCTATCCTATAAAAATTATCCAACATGAATTGAACCCTTTACTAGGTTGAGAACTTAAAAAATCAACTTTAAGAAAATTGAAGTGGTTCAGGTAGCACGGCTAGTAAAATAAATAACTAAAGATAAGTGGGCTCGAAAGACACGTAATTGGGAGAGAGCCGAATTTTAAAATTAAAGTGAAAAGTCAAAGATAATTTAAAACAGAAAAGAAAAATGATGTATATTAGTCACCTCTTTAATTATTGCCCTATTTAATTCTCAGGGTTTCTCCTTATTCGTTACTTGTCTTTGTAACAACACAGATGAAATAGAATCACTATTTATTCTCTTTCAATTTGTTTTTTCCTTTTGTTTTTCTTCCTTTTTAGATAAATACAACAGATGGAAAGTAACACGTACTCAGTGTAAAAGCCGAAGTGTGCACATCTAACTCTATTATATATTACCATTTAAAAAAAAAAATCACATTGAAAATTACCCGCCGTGATCCTTATCAAAATATTGGAATGTAGTATAAAGATGTTCTTCTCTATCCATTTTATTCATATGCATTGTTGTTGTGATGAACTCTTCATAGTCTATTGTTCCATTTCCATCCACATCAGCCTAATTCAGTATATAAAAAGGGTAATTAGCATGATAATTAAACTTTCAATGAACTTATATTAAAAATGGAGTATGTCATTGTAGCTATTTTGCGTTTCAAAATTTCGAAAAAAAGAAACACATTTGGGAAAATAACTATTGAATGAAGATGTACGTGTATTATTTCAAGACAAATGTCCGAGCATGAAAACAAAGTTTATAATGTTTAGAAAACTCTTTACATTATTGATATTTTTAATTGGTGTCAGTTATATGTATCGTCTCTACTCATTCCTCTATTAATTAAGAAAAATCCTTTTAGCTCAAATAAAGTAAAAACCAATGAATAAACTCATAAATCAGAAATAATTCTGAGCAATCATGAAAGCTAATTAGTTCTGATTTAAAAGATTGAATTAATTTGTGAAAGGATTTTTTGTTTAGTAAAAGCGAAACTTGTGCATGTGATGAAAGTTTTATCGAGTAATCAAAATGAGAAGAATTGACATTTTGTGAATGAAATTCAAAAGAATCGCATACATGAAGCTCAATTGAACAACTTGATAAAGCTCGTTTTCGCTAACAGAAAGTAGAAACAGGAAGCCGAGTAGATTCGAGTGAATGAATACTCCAATTTAGAACGAGAAAAATTGATTAATGTTAAATATACACATGATATACACTTACCATAAGGAGTGTATATCACGGTTTTGTTCCAGATTTGAAATTGTTCAACCCGTGATATACACGGCAATATACACACCGTGTATATCACGGTTTAATGGAAGATTTTAGGTAAATATTATAGTGTAATTATTGTATTAATTAATATTCTACACTTACCATAATTATAGGATTCTTGTACTACTAAAATAGGATTTTGGGAGTAGAATAGGAATATGATTTTCCTATTATGGAAAATTGTAACTTGTATATATATATATTCTTTCATTAATGAAAATAATTAAGGGATTATTTCTTTCATGGTATCAGAAGTCTAGGTTATATTTTTCTCCCCAAATTTTCGTCCAATTTTTGCATCGGTTTCCGAGCCCCATTCTCTCAATTTCCGTGCCCGACGGTGTCTTCTCTCTTCCTAAATTTTCTTCCAAAATTCCTACATAACGTCTTTGCGTTGCTATTATGGCTAATAACATGTTTCACCCTGCCCTTACTGTTTCTAACATCAAGAATCACATCCCTATCAATATGGAAGATTTCCCCAACGTTTCAGCATACTGCAAAAGGTTGAAAGAATTGGCGGACCAACTCCGTAACATTGGTGCGCCCGTCGTTACCAACGACCGTCTTGTCCTTCAGATGGTTGCAGACCTATAATGGCGTCGATACACTTCTTCGTCAGAGCAGTCATCTTCCGCAGTTTTATTAGGCCCGTTCCATGCTCACGCTCGAAGAAGCTGGATTGGCTAAGAAAGCGGCCACTAGGGTCCCGTCTGTCGTCATGATGATCGAGTCAAATTTTTCTTCCTCTGGTTCAAATAATTCCGACCAAAACCGCAACAACGGTGGGGGCAAAAAGGGTCAGAATTGCAAAAATAATGGTAAAAAACGTGGTGGAAACCGATGAGGGAATAATAGGGGTGGCAATGGGCCTCGGGGCAGTGGGACACAAGCCACCTGGCCACAGCTCTGGGGCCAATGGCCGTGGAACTGGGCCAGTAGGCCCAGGCCACACAACCCTTATTTCTTGTCGTCAACCCAGCTACCGTATTGGGCCCAATTTCAGTATCCATCTTCCAGGCCCAATTCTTCCCAGAATAAGTGGGTACCGAGAGCAGTTTTTGGGTTGGGGCAACAGTCTAGTGGGCTTGGGCCTCGGCTCCGCAAGCCCATCATGCAGTGGGCCCCATCCCTACCGACATTGAAGCCGCGATGCACACACTTGGATTAAATCCATATGACCCAAATTGGTACATAGACACCGGAACCACTACTCACATGACGTCTGACCAAGGTACTTTCTCGTCTTATTCCAATTTGAGAAACAATCGTGGCATAATTGTTGATAATGGTAATTCAATTCCAATTCGTGGTTACAGTCATAAAGCTTTGTCTCCCTCTCATCCACCTCTTGTCTTGAAAATACCCTTCATGCTCCTAAATTGATTAAAAAATTTGTATATGTCCGTCAATTCACCACTGATAATTCAGTTTCTGTTGTTTTTTATCCTTTTGGGTTTTATGTGAAAGATTTCAAGACGGGGATTCCTCTCATGAGACGTGATAGTAGGGGAGATCTTTATCTTATCACGCCCACATTTGGTCTTTCGAGTCAAGCCTTTCCTTTCCATCTACTTTTGCAGCTCTTGCTCATTCCTTGTGGCATGCACGTCTAGGTCATCCGGGGTCGTCAATTTTGTCTTTCTTAAATAAAAAATAATTTTATTTCTTGTAAGGGTACGCGTAGTACTCCGATTTGTCAATCTTGTTTCTTAGGAAAAAATATTATATTGTCATTTGTAGACTCTAAGTCTCGTACTTTAATTCCATCTGATATTATTCATAGTGATTTATGGACATCTCTTGTTCTCAGTTCTTAGGGCCATCGTTATTATGTTCTTTTTTGAATGATTATTCTAACTTTTTATGGACTTTTCTGTTGGCGAAAAAATCTCACATTTTTTTTACCTTTTTAAAAATTTGAGCTCTCATCTGTACCCAATTCGAATGGGAAATTAAGAATATTCAATGTGATAATGGAAAAGAACATGATAATGGGTTGTTTCGGGTTTTTGTGGTAATAATGGTATCAATTTTAGTTTCTCATATCCTCATATGTCCTCACAAAATGGGACAGCCGAACGCAAAATTCGTACCATTAATAATATTATCCGAACTTTATTGGTCCATTCTTCCGCACCTCCTTCCTTTTGACATCATGCTCTACAAATGGCTACCTATCTTCTTAACATTCTTCCTACCAAAGTTTTGGCATATTCTTTCCCCCTTCAAATATTATATAATAAGAGTCATTCGTATTCACATCTTAGTCTTTGGGGGCTTATGTTATCCACTATTTTCGTCCACCACAATTAACAAACTTCAGGCCCGTTCTACCCCTTGTTTGTTTTTGGGTTATCTGTCTGATCATCGTGGTTATAAATGTTTTGATTTATCATCTAATAAAATCATCATTAGTCGCTATGTTGTTTTTTATGAATCTCAATTTCCGTTTGCTAAGGTAAGTAGTACCGTGCCTAGTTCATATAATTTTTTAGATGACGATGTCTCCCCACATATTATCCAACATTTATCAAACCTGTCACGCACCTAAAATCCGCCAGCGGGCCCACTGCCCGCTGGACATACAATATTGTCGCCTCTGTCCATTGTTCCAGTTACGGGTCCAGCAACTGGGCTGTCTCTCCAGCCCAGTTTTGGCCCAATTTTTGCTTCTGTGTCTACTGTTTCCAGTTCCAGTGTTGGGCCAGCAGGACCACTGCCTGCTTGCCAGTCCGTCACTTGTCCCGATATTTTCCAAAATTCACCCAATTCTCCTCCGAGTCACAGACCAATCACTCATAGTCAATGGGGTATTTTTAAACCTAAAAGATGTTTTAATTTTAATTCTAATGTTCTTAAATTCCTCTACCCTGTAACCCCGTGTCCACCTTAAATGACCCGAATTGAAAATTGGCTATGACCGACGAATATGATGCTCTTATTGCAAATAACACGTGGGAGTTGGTACATCGTCCTTTTGGTGTTAATATTATTCGGTCTATGTGGATTTTTACTCATAAGGATAATTCAGACGGTTATTTTGCGAGGCATAAGGCACGTCTTGTAGGTGATGGTAAGACTCAGCAGGTTGGCGTGGATCGTGGTGAGACGTTTAGTTCGGTAGTCAAACCGGCTACCATTCACACTGTTTTCAGTCTGGCCCTTTCAAAGGCTTGGCCCATTCATCAGTTAGATGTGAAGAATGCTTTCCTACATGGTGATCTTAAAGAGATCGTTTACATGCATCATCCCTTGGGTTTTCGTGACCCCAAATATCCTCATCATGTCTGTTTATTGAAGAAGTCCTTGTATGGGCTTAAGTAGGGCCCCCAGACTTGGTATAAGAGATTTGTAGACTATGTGTCGTCTATTGGGTTTACGCACAACAAGTCTGATAATTCATTATTTATATATCATCGTGGTTCTTCCCTGGCTTATATTCTATTATATGCAGATGATATTATCTTGACTGCCTCTACTGATGCATTACGCAAGTCTATCATGACCATGCTCAGTTCTGAGTTTGCTATGAAAGACTTGGGGCCCTTGAGTTTTTTGGGGATTGCGCTCACTCGTCATGTAGGTGGGTTATTCTTATCACAACGTAAGTATGCAACTGAGATCCTTGAGCGAGCTGGTATGTCCTCATGTAAGTCTACTTCCACTTCAGTTGATACTAAACTCAAGTTAGGATCTGCGACAGGCTCACCTTACGAGGATCCGACCCGCTATCGCAGTCTTGCAGGGGCCCTTCAGTATCTTACTTTCACGAGACTAGATATTATGTATGCCATATAATAGGTGTGCTTGTTTATGTATGATGCCAGGGTTGAGCACATGAGTTCGCTTAAACGCATTATTCGATACATCCATGGTACACTTGACTATGACTTACATTTATATCCATCTTTGACCTCTATACTTGTCTCGAATAGAAATGTTGATTGGGGTGGCTGTCCAGACACCAGATGCTCTACGTCTGGCTATTGTATGTTTCTTGGTAATAACTTGTTCTCCTGGTCTGGAAAGCGTCAGTCGACTTTGTCCCTCTCTAGTGCAAAGGCCGAGTATCGTGGGGTATCCAATGTGGTCTCTGAATTCTGTTGGTTAATTAATCTTCTTTTAGAGCTTCATTGTCTTATTCAGAAAGCTACCTTGGTTCATTGTGATAATGTTAGTGCCATCTACCTTTCTGATAATCCGGTTCAGCACCAACACATTAACACATATCAAGATGGATATCCACTTTGTTCACGAAAAGGTAGCTCGTGAACAAGTATGTATTTGTCATGTCCCTTCCAGCTATCAAATTGTAGACATCTTTACCAAAGGTCTTCCCTCGGTCCTTTTTGAAGATTTTAGGGACAGTCTCAGCATACGAAGACCGCCCGCTATGACTGTGTATGTGTGTGTGTTAAATATACACGTGATATACACTTACCATAAGGAGTTTATATCACGTTTTTGTTCCAGATTTGAAGCTGTTCAGCCCATGATATACACGGTAATATACATACCGTGTATATCACGGTTTAATGGAAGATTTTAGGTAAATATTGTAGTGTAATTATTGTATTAATTAATATTATACACTTACCATAATTATAGGATTCTTGTACTACTAGAATAGGGTTTTGGGAGTAAAATAGGAATAGGATTTTCCTATTATGGAAAATTGTAACTTGTATATATACTCTTTCATTAATAAAAATAATCAAGGGATTATTTCTTTCATTTAAAAAGTACCCTCGTAAAACTTACAGCTTCCATTAACTGTTTAATTTCATAATCAGATAATTTTGTCCCTTGTTTGGCAAGTCCTTGCTTTAACTTCTCAAGTGTTATTGTTCCACTGTTATCAGTATCCACATTTTTTAAAATCTGCTTCAATCCCATAATTTCTTCTTCCGAGAGGCATTCTGCAATAACCTGAAAACCTCTCAAATTGTGAGCACTCAATTTAGACTTTTAAAAGTCCTCAACATTGTATGTACATTTAAATCAATAAGAATATTTACACTACAAAAGAACTGAATTAGACGAACTTTAATTGTCGCTAATCCATCAATAAATTGTTAGTAGCTAATATAACTTTTTGATAATTCGCCGCTAAACAAAATTAGCATGAATTTTGTCATTTAGCTACAAAATTTGTTTGTCGCTAATTCATGTTTCTTCAGTAGTGTTATTAATCTCCTGCACATACGGACATTTATCACAATTAATTAAAAATCAGAAATAAAGAAAAACGGGGTTCAGATTTTTCTTCAAGATCAAAAGAACATATGAAAAGACATTACTAAAAAATAGGAATCAGCCGCAAACATATTTTGTAGCTAAATGATAAAATAAATTTGGGCATAACTCAACCCCAAAAGTTAACTCATTGAGAGAAGATTGCCCAATGTAAGATTGTATTAATCTCCTTTGGGGAGCCTTTCTCATTAATACAAATATATATAGGTGTACAATATTGAATTCTTCTATAATAAGGATCTCAATCCTACCATAATTATACAATACAAAATATGATAAATATGTAACCTAATACACTAGTACACGTGCAAATACACTCCCTCAGTCGGAGCGGGAGGAGGCCGGACGCTAAGACTGGATCTGAAGTCGAGGAAGATATGTCTAGGAAGACCCTTTGTGAATATGTCCGCATACTGATACGAAGAAGGCACATGCAATACCCTGATATGACCAAGAGCAACCTTCCTATTTCTAGACAGAATCCTATTCCTACATAGGATGATTTTGTTGATACTGAACATTTTCCTACAATACCATTAGATTTAGACGAGGGACTATTTTCTGGAACTTAAGAAGACTTTAATTTAGACGATGATCTAGATGATACACCCACTAATGTAGATGACAACACACCCACTAGTGCACCTTCAACTGAAATGCCTCTTATTCCCCCTAGTATGAGACGAGGTCCAGCAAAACGACCATTAAAATCAGATGCATGGACATTTTTTGATAGGGACGTAGAGAATCAAGTAGCTACATGTAAAATTTGTAAAAATGTTTTAAAATTTAAAACTGGAAAAGATCACGGGGGGGGGGGGGGGGGGGGGTTAATGAGACACGTAGCAAGGGCTCATCCAGCTAGGTATGCCCAATACGAGGCTTCAAAACCAGTTGCGCAAACGCCCGCTCCATCGGGACAAGGTTCACATACTGTCCCAGACCAAGTACATGGTCAAAGTAACCCCACGACGGGGGGAATTATAGGCCCTAATTACAATAAACATAGAGATAGGGAAGCAATAGCAAAATTAGTTGTTGTGGAGGGTTTGCCTTTTTCATTTCCTTCATCTCCCGGTTTTATTCATTACATTAGAGATATATATAGTCCTGCTTTTAACGATTTTCTTAGATCAACTGTTAAGAGAGATGTATTTAAATTTGCACATGAATATCAACAATATTTACGTTATTCATTATATCATTTTAATGGCAAAGTGGTTATCACTTATGATATATGCCGTTGTACTAACGACCATGATTATTTAACGGTAACCTGTCATTGGATAGATTATAAATGGTCCATGTAAAAACGTATCTTAGCGTATAGATATATAGATGATAGACACACTGATACTTTTATTGTAGAAAATATTTATCAAGTGTGCGATTATTACGGAATAACTGATAAAATTATGACTATTACATTAGATAACACTTATTCTAACAATTATGCTATTACAATTTTTAAAAATAGTTTAACTCCATCTTTTCCAGATCATTTTCATATAAAATGTGCGTGCCATATATATAACTTAGTTGTAAAGGATGATCTATCACTTTTTGAAGACATTCTTAGTAAAATACAATTTGCTATAAACTTTATTTTTAAAAATAATAGAATATAACGAAGAAAAGAATATAAAAATTTTGTCACGATTGTCAACTACCTTATAGAAAAATTTCAGAAGAAGTATCCACTAGGTGGAATTCTTTATACGAGCAACTACTTGTTGCTTATGACTATAGAAAACCTATAACTTTATTTTTTAACTCTCATAATCAAAATCTAGCTGATATGGTTGTAGATAGCGATTGGGGAAAAATTTCCGAACTTATTGTATTTTTAGAGAAATTTTTCAAGCAATAAAAGAATTTTTCGGTATATATTATCCTACTATTTCAACTATGTTGTTTTATATCGCTCTAATATTTTTACTGCTTAATGAATATATGGATAAACCATCTTATAAGGCAGCTATTAAAAAAATGTTTATCAAAATAAAAAATATTTTATTCCTATTCCCACTATTTATATTATTGGTGTTGTATTAAATTCGACTATTAAAATAGACGGTACTAAATCACTTATTGAAATAATTTACGGTTGTATAGCAGTACTACCACCTCTAAGTTCCAAAAATCCAAATCACCCACCACATATTGAGCAAACTAAAGAAGAAGTGTTGTCTAGCGTAGAAGACGAATGCAAAAAAATATATAGGTTTTACCAACAAGAAAGTGCTAGCAACTTACCGGCTTCCATACCATCTTCTTCTTCTTCTTCAACACTACATCACAAAAGACATGCTATTTCTGCGACTAGTATTGAAAGCCTCAGAAATAGAATGTGTGGCGGCCGTACCGTTACTAACCAAATTAGCGAGTTTGATATTTTTGTTTTGCAGAGTTCTGTACCGTACCAAGCATTTCTCAATGAAGAAGGACGTGAAGACTTGCGAAAATACTAGAGGGGGAATGAGAAGACCTTTCCGACACTTTCAATGATGGCCCGAGATGTTTTGAACATTCAAACGCCATCAACGGCGTCTGAAAGCGCTTTTTCTGCCGGCAGATATCAAATAAGAGAACACAGACACTCATTAGCCGGAGACAGTTTGGAGATTGTAGTATTATTCGGAGATTGCACTCGAGCGGAGCGGAGAAGGTGCGGTCAACCAGAGATCAACGAAGAAGAAGACGGAAACTACAACGAAATCTTATCCAAAGGTGGTAGAAGCGACGTAGAGCAATTTGACCAACAAATACCAATTCCAATCGAAGAACCACAGGAAATTATCAAGAAACTAGAACATGTTTTTTTCAAAATGTAATTTTTAATTGCAATTTTACTATGTAATTTGCAACTTTTGAACAACACCACAAAGTTGCAATTTTGACAATTGTATTTGTATTACAAAAAAAATTATATGTCTATTAAATAATATAAGAGGCACTAAAACAGTCTTGAGATGTTTTTATTACAGTATCTTGTTTAATTATTGAGTTTTTTTTATATATATGTTATTTTTTAAATTAAGTGCAAAAAAAAAAACCGCCCCGATCTTGATCCCGCCGGTCCCGACCCGATCCAGCCGGTCCCGACCCGACTGACCCGATCCCGGCCCACTGGACACACCTATTAAAATGAGGCTCCCTAGGGGCATTCATAAATAAGCATACATGTTGGACATCATAAACAATATCAGGCCTGGTGAAAGTGAGGTACTAGAGTGCACATGCGAGACTCCTGTAAAGAGTGGGATCTGACATTGGATCACCATCCAAAGCATTAAGCTTTGATTTAGAGTCAATTGGAGTAGCCATGATCTTGCAATTCACCATTTTAACCCTGTATATAATCTCCTCGGCATACTTACGCTGACAGAGAAACATATTGTGGGCAGATCGAGTCACGAAAATCCCTAAAAAGTAGCTCAACTTCCCCAAGTCAGTCATAGCAAATTCTGATTTGAGTAGTGCAATGATCTCATTTTTCAACAACTCAGAAGAGGTAGTAAGCACAATATCATCAACATACATTAATAAATACGCAATGCTACTACATCTATGAAAAATAAATAGAGAATTATCACACTTGCTACACACAAATCCAAGCTGCATGATATACTGAGCAAAGCGATCATACCACGCTCTAGGGGCATGTTTCAGGCCATAGAGTGACTTACGGAGACGACATACATGTTGAGGGGCGGCTGGGTGGACAAAACCAGATGGCTGATGCATATAAACTATTTTTTCAAATCCCCATGTAGAAACACATTTTTCACATCAAGCTGATGAATAGGCCAGTGCTTACCCATAGTAATGATGAGAATTGCATGAATGGTGGCCGATTTGACAACTGGACTGAATGTCTCACCACAATATATACCCGTTGTTGATTAGTGCCATTAGCCACAAGGCGTGCCTTGTACCTCTCTAGGTCACCACTGTCTATGTATTTATGGCGAAAAAGCCACATGCATCGGATCACATTCACCTCTTCCGATCTAGGAATGAAATCCCAAGTGTGCTGTTTCATTAAAGCGTCAAACTCCTCACACATTGCTGCATTCCAATTGGAGTCTAGTTTGGCTAATTTCGGGTTTTTGGGAATAGGTGACACGGTTTGAGTGGATAAATTGAACTGGACTTTGGGTTTGAAAATACCATGTTGGGCACGGATTTCCATACGGTAGGTAGGGGCAGGGACATTTTCAGTATTTGGTGGCACTGGCTGGATCTGAGTGTTGGGCGATGGGATTTGATGTGTGTTGGACCTGGGTATGACGATGGGTAAGGGGTCTGGATGACGGAACCGGGGCCTGACAGTGGTGGTATTGTTGGCGGCGATCTGGGTATGTCGACGTGGGTTGGGTGAGGAGCTGTGGGTGGGTCGAGATCGGGAACAGTGGTTGGGGTCGACGATGTGGGGTACAATATCGGTGGTGGGGAGGGATCAATATTCTGGTTTGGTGGTGGGAATCTGGTTGCTGGGTGTTGGGGGGTTGCGGTGACGATATAGAGGAGGGGATGGTGACCGGTGGGGAGAATGAGGTGGCGGGCCGATTGCCGGTGTGGATGGCAAATGACGGTGACTGTGACGGAGAGGCAACATGGACAACGGGACTGTCGGAGGTGGCAGTGCCCTGAACGAGGTTTGATAGAGCAGTGGTGGTGGCAGATAGGACTGGAGGAGATGTGGAGCTGACGACCGGACTACTGGCTGTGGCAGTTTTGGTATCAGATCATATAAGAAAGTCTTCCCCTCCCTAAATGATCGATGTGGGAATCAACACTCCCCCGCCCAGGACGACCCAAGACCATATAAGAAGGCTTTCCCCTCCCTAAATGATCGATGCGGGAATCAACACTCCCTCGCCCAGGACGGGACATCTGGAGTGTGGATAACATAAGATGGGGGTCCAACATCGGTAAATGAATTGAGATGGACCTGACTCTGATATCATGATAAAATGGATCTGGGCCTAACTCAACCCCAAAAGCTAGCTCATGGAGAGAGGATTGCCCAAGACCATATAAGAAGGTCTTCCCATCCCTAAATGATCAATGTGGGACTCAACACTAAGCAGAAAAATCCGTCTCTAATCCTATTTAGCGACAATTCTCCCTCCTGTCCTTTTTATCTTTCGTTTAAAATTTTGGCAAACCTATTAATAAAATTATTTAGTAGCACTAATTTTAATGAGCACTTGACTAAATTACGTACCTTCATCTCTTTCTTAATGGAATAATTAGTAATGACTATATACCTTCTTGAAGTATGCTAGGGTAGAATTAAAAGAAAGGAATCAAATGTCTTACTGGCTTTCTAAAATGACAAATATTTTAAAGGAAAATAATTTGACTAAAGTGACAGATAAAAACAACCGAAGTAATCAATACCTTGCTTATAGGATACGGAAGACCAAAATCGGTAGCCTTAAGAGGTGCATTCTCATCCTTATTGAGAAGTAGAAAATTCTCAGGCTTGAGATCTCTATGAATAACTCCCATGGAATGACAAGTATGAACAATTTGCACAATTGTTCTTAACAATGAAGCTGCTGCACGTTCAGTATAATGCCCTTTCGTGATAATTCGATCGAAAAGTTCACCTCCAGCACACAATTCCATGACCAAATGTACATAATGTTTGTCCTCATAAGCCCCTTTAAGTTCAACAATATTTGGTTGTCCTATTAAATGGTGCATTATTTGTACTTCCCTTCTAACATCTTCAATGTCTTCTTTGTTTACCAATTTTCTTTTAGCTATTGTTTTGCATGCAAATTGCTCTCCTGTTTGTTTATGTGTGCACGAATGTGTTACACCAAATTGGCCCCTACCAAGTTCTTTTCCTATGGTATATGTTGTTCTAACATCTTCCATTGGTCTGCCTAATACTGGCCCTATTGGTGATTGTTGTGTAGGTTTTGAAGAAGGGCTAGGGAATGTAGTAGTAGGAGGGGTTGTTTATGGTGGCGTTGTGGAACCTTGCATGTCAACATTATGAGTTGATGAATTATTTTCTCCATTTTTGGGGTTATCGATTTGTCCATTTTCATTGTTAGTAATTTCATTAGGTTCTTTGACTCCCCCAGAACAACAATTCCCCATTTTATTTGGGGACAAAATGCAAAGAAATGAAGGTGAAGAAACTACAAAATAATGGGAGAGATTTAGCGGAAAATGAATATCTCCAAAAAAGATTTTAAGTTCAATTCATTCTTTTTCCTCTCCACCTGAATCAGTCGCCGACTCAGCTTCTTAGATTTAAGGTAATTCTTAAACAATGAAAATGATTATTACGCCTCAATTTGAAACAGAGAGAAGAAAATTACAAACAAAAATGTATTAGGATCAAATGAGTGAAAAAGATAGAAAAATGATGGGAAGCATGAAGGTTATTGAGGATTTGAAGGGGGTCAGGAAAAGAAATAAGAATTGTTTAAAGAGAGAATATTCATCTTGAATTGTATTATAGTTTTTTCAATGCAAGAGAAAGAGTAGAGGTAAACAAAGGGATGATTCAATTTTGGAATAAAGAGGTTATTACTCGAGATTGATTGTGAGAGATTGTAGGAGGAAAAATTCAGGGTTTTTTCTTTTCAACTTTTTGGTTCTCTTTCTTTTCTTTTTAAAATTAAATGAATTTCCGAGTGCTCCTAATTTTTTGCGTAGAGAGATGAAATTTTTTTTAATACGGAAGGTTCAGAGTATTTTTTGAAGCGAGTTACTATATTTAGTTATTGTTAGTATTAGTGCAACCCAGAAGTTTATGAAACTTGGGTCAAGTCAATCTTTTCTCTAATAAAACAAAAAGATAATTATAACTTTATTATTATAGTGAGTAAAATTCAGTAAGCATACATGAAACTGACTATATAAATTTGGGTAGAAGGACTATTAAGATCAAGCAAATAATTTTTTTATTTTTAGTTATGTCAAAAATTCTCTTATATCTATCAAAACTACATTTTAGATTGTATACATTGTTAGTCTACCACCAGCTGCATACCCAAAATATATGATTGGGAGACAAATATTCATTCAAAGAAGGTTTAACCAATGAACATATTTACCCTTAGTTGATGTTTATCTAAAATCAAATAATATAACGTTACGAGTTACGAAATACAGTGATACACATTCACTTAATCAATCAAGGTTAAATGACAAAAACGTATATGCAAGATATGCCCCTTACATATATAGTTTGATATACTTTGCTTGTATGAGCTTATTCACATTGTCGGTCTCAAGCTTAGATAAATGAGGAGAGTTGTTATAAGCTTATAGTCAATGTAAAACCAATCAATTTCATGACGAATCCTCATAATACATACTATCGATGGGACATGCTCACATAAGTACATGTTACATTGGCACCAGAAGGTGATGAAAAATAAGCAAGGAGTTCCATCACATGGTCGCCTGAGTGTCAGGGAGTATAAGCAAGAGTTTTCACATCATTAACATGTGTAGGTCATCAAGAAGTTAGTTTGACCATATGCCTCGAATGTGGGGCAAAATTAAAAAGGATCCTGCATCATGGACGGGGTATTGCTAAAGAAGTTGGTCCTACCACATCAAAGTCCGAATGTGATACAAAATAGGAATACGTTCCTGCATCATAGACAGATGAGGTTAAAGAAGCTAATTCAAGAGAGACAGATTTGAGTAGATAAAAATAAGAATGAGGTGAAGATTATTGTAGAACCAGAACTTAAAAATAATTTTGTAGGGACAAAGCAAGCTGAAAATAGGATTATCTTATTAAATTTTATATGGGGAAATGAACCAATCAATATCGTTGGTGTCTATGCTCCACAAGTAAGATTAGATGCAAATCTAAAACTAAAATTTGGGAAAATATGAACACCTTGGTTCAAGGATTTTGAGAGACCAAGAGATATCTGTTGGGAGGGATCGAAATGATCATTTGAATAGTGTTAAATATACTAAATATACATAAGATATACACGTTATGCACGTGTATATCCTATGTATATTTAGTCTCGGTTTCTCGGTTTTGTATAGGTAGTATTGTACAAGGTTTTGTATAGTTGTAGTGTACCATAATTAGTCTTGTACTCTTACCAAAATTGTATAGTTAGTCTCCAAATAGAATAAGGTTTTAGGAGTAGAATAGGAATATGATTCTCCTATTATGGAAATATGTAAATTGTATATATTGTCTTTCAATTAATGAAAATAATCAAGGGATTATTTCTTTCATGGTATCAGAAGTTTAAGTCGTAAAATCCTCTCTCTAAAATTCCTCCAACTTCCGTCGCCTACCTCGAGTTCCGAGCCCCCTTCTTCTTGGATTTCGTACCGACGATTCATCATTTCTCTCATTTTTTCTTCCAAATCCCTCAATCACATATTGTTCTATCAGTATGTCTACATCAAGGAACACGTTTCATCCTGGCCTAGCAGTTTCTAACATCAAGAATAACATCCCTCTTGTTCTTGAAATAGAAAACGTCCAATATGCGACGTGGGCCGAACTGTTCAAAATTCACGGACGTTCGCATCAAGTCATCTATCACATAATCCCCGCGGCTCCTGAGGACACGGAGGTGCCAAGACGCAAGAATGATCCTAAGTTCTGGATGACTCTTGATCCCACTGTCCTTTAATAGATATACTCCACGATTTCTACCGACCTTTTGCAAACGATTATTGAGCCTGACGCTACGGCGCAAGCAACTTGGGACAAACTACGTGATATATTCCAAGATAATCAAAATTCTAGAGTTGTTACTCTTGAGCAGGAATTCTCATACGTCAACATGAAAGATTTTCCTAACGTTTCGGCTTATTGCAAAAGATTAAAGGAATTGGAGGACCAACTCCGCAATGTTGGCGCGTCAGTTTTGAATGATCGCTTGGTCCTCCAAATGGTTTCAGGCCTCTCCGAGGCCTATAGGGGTGTTGACACACTTCTTCGTCAAAGCAATCCTCTTCCGCAATTTTATCAAACTCGTTCTATGCTTAGAATCGAAGAAACATGCATGGCTAAAAAAGAGGCTACCGGTGCTGTCCCGTGGTCATGATGACTGAGTCCACTTTTCTTCCTACCGGTTCCAACAACTCGGGCCAAAACCACAACAACGGTGGCGGCAAAAAGGGACAAAATAAGAAAAATAATGGCAAGAATTGCGGCGGCAACACTGGCGGTAGCCGGAACAGTGGTGGTGGGCCTCGGAGCGGTCAGCAGCAGCAGCAGTTTTGGGCCCTGCAGTGGGCCCCACCGTTTGGGCCAAACAGTGGCAGGCCAGCATTTCAACCTCACTAGCAGTGAGCTGCCCAGAGTAGTCAAGGCCCAACACTCAGTGGCCCAATTTCAGTACTCCATCTGGGCCGAGGCAGCAAGAAAGGGTACTTGGGCCTCGGCCCCTGCAGGCTCATCACGCAGTGGCCCCCACTTCTACCGACATCGAAGCCGCAATGCACACGCTTGGATTAAATCCTCCGAACCCAAATTGATATATGGACACCGGTGCCACTACCCACATGACATATGATTCAGGTACTCTCTCGTCTTATTCTAATTTGAGCAACCCTCGTGGCATAATTATTGGTAATGGTAATACTATTCCAATTCATGGTTATGGTCATAAAACTTTATCTCCCCCCATCCACCCCTTATCTTGAAAAATACCATACATGCCCCCAAATTGATTAAAAACTTAGTGTATGTCCGTAAATTCACCACTGACAATTCCGTGTCTATTGAATTTGATCCGTTTGGTTTCTCTGTGAAGGATTTCAAGACGGAGAGTCCTCTCATGAAGTGTGATAGCATGTGAGATCTTTATCCTATCACGCTATGCTTCGGTCTATCGAGTCAAGCCTTACCGTTAACATTTGCAGGCCTTGCCCCTTCCTTGTGGCATGCTCGTCTTGGTCATCCGGGGTCGTCCATTTTGTCTTCCTTAGATAAAAATAATTTTATTTCATGTAAGGGTGCACATAGTACTCCGAATTGTCATTCTTGTTCTTTAGGAAAAAATTTCAGGTTACCATTTGTCAATTCTAAGTCTCATATTTTAATGCCATTTGATATTATTCATAGCGACTTATGGACATCTCCTGTTCTTAGTTCTTTGGGTCATCGGTATTATGTTCTCTTTTTGGATGATTATTCTAAATTTTTATAGACTTTTTCAATAGCGAAAAAATCTCAAGTTTTTTCCATTTTTGTAAAATTTAGAGCATTCATTAGAACCCAATTCGAACGAGACATAAAAAATATTCAATGTGATAATGGCGGGGAATATGACAACGGGGTGTTTCGGGAATTTTGTGCAACTAATGGGATCAATTTTCATTTTTCTTGCCCTCATATGCTTCACAAAATGGAAAAGCCGAATGCAAAATTTGTACCATTAATAATATTGTCCGCACTTTATTGATTCATGCTTCCGTACTCCCGTCTTTTTGGCATCATGCTCTACAAATGGTTACATATCTCCTTAACATTCTTCCTTTCAAAGGTTTGACATATTCATCCCCCCTTCAAATTTTATATAATAAGATTTCTTCGTATTCACATCTTAGGATCTTTGGGTGCTTGTGTTATCCGTTATTTCCGTCCACCACAATTAACAAACTCCAGGCTCGGTCCACTCCGTGTGTGTTTTTGGGGTTTCCGTCTAATCATCATGGTTACAAATGTTTTGATTTACCTCTAATAAAATCATCATTAGTCGCAATGTAATTTTTGATGAATCCCAGTTTCCGTTTGCTAAGGTTAGTAATCTCGCGCCGAGTTCGTATAATTTTTTGGATGATGGTATATCTCCGTATATTATTCACATTTTTTGGACATATCCCGCACCCCAAATCCACCAGCGGGCCCACTGGCCGCTGGTCCCACTAGTCTGTCACATGCCTCTGTGCCCAATTTCGTCACTAGGCCAGTTTCAGCAATTGGGTCAGTCCAGCCCAATACTGGAATTGGTCCAGTTCCTGCGTCCTCTTTTGTTTCTGCTTACCTTGTTGGGCCAACAGGCCCACTGCCTGCTGGCCCGTCCATCCCGAGTCCAGAAAATTCCCAAAATCAGCCCAATTCTTCCCCAAGTCATAGACCGGTCACTCGTAGTCAACAGGGAATTTTTAAACCAAAAAGATATTTTAATATAAATTCTAATGTTCTTAAATCACCCTTAACCCATAATCATGTGTTTACATTAAATGACCCGAATTGGAAAATTGCTATGACCGATGAATATACTGCTCTTATTTTGATAATAAGACGTGGGAGTTGGTGCCCCGTCCCTCTGGTATTAATATAATTAGGTCTATGTGGATTTTTTCTCATAAGGACAATTCAGACGGTTTGTTTGTAAGACATAAGGCTCAACTTGTGGGTGATGGAAAGACAGCAGGTTGGTGTGGATTGTGGGGAGACGTTTAGTCCGGTGGTCAAACCGGCTACCATTCGCACTGTGCTCAGCTTGACTCTTTCGAAAGCATGTCCCATTCACTAGTTAGATGTGAAGAATGCTTTCTTATATGATGATCTCAAGGAAACAGTCTATATGCATCAACCCTTGGGGTTTAGGGATCCCAAATATCCTTATCATGTCTGTTTGTTGAAAAAGTCCTTATATAGGCTTAAGCAGTCTCCACGGGCCTGGTATAAGAGGTTTGCCAATTATGTTTCGACTATTGGGTTCACTCACAGCAGGTCGGATAATTCCTTGTTCATATATCATCGTGGTTCTTCCTTGGCTTATATACTATTATATGTGGATAATATTATCTTAGCTGCCTCTTCCGATGCCTTACACCAGTCTATCATGACAATGCTCAGTTTTGAGTTTACTATGAAAGACTTGGGCCATTGAGCTATTTTTTGGGGATTGCTGTCACTCGTCATGTCGGTGGATCATTCTTATCCCAGAGGAAGTATGCAGCCGAGATCATTGAGAGGGATGGGATGTCATCCTGTAAGTCTATTTCCACTCCAGTTGATACTAAGCCCAAGTTGGGTGCTATAGTTGGCTCCCCTTACGAGGATCCGACCCGATATCGCAGTCTTGCAGGGGCCCTTCAGTATCTTACGTTCACGAGACCAGATATTACATATGCCGTCTAACAAGTGTGTTTGTTTATGCATGATCCCAGAGTTGAGCACATGAATGCGCTCAAACGCATTATTCGGTACATCCAGGGGACACTTGACTATGACTTGCATTTATATCCATCCTCGACGTCTACACTTATCTCGTACACTGATGCTGATTGAGGTGGCTGTCCGGACACCAGCCGGTCTATATCTGGCTATTGTATATTTCTTGGTAATAACTTAGTCTCCTGATCTGCGAAACGTCAGTCGACTTTCTCCCGCTCTAGTGCTGAGGCTGAGTATCGAGGGGTAGCTAATGTGGTCTTTGAATCATGTTGGTTACGTAATCTGCTGTTAGAGCTGCATTGTCCTATTCAGAAAGCGACCTTGGTTTATTATGATAATATTAGTGCCATCTATCTTTCGGGTAATCCGTTTCAGCACCAACGCACTAGACATATCGAGATGGACATTCACTTTGTTCGCGAAAAGGTTGCTCGTGGTCAAGTATGCCTCTGCTATGTCCCTTCCAGGTATCAGGTTGCAGACATCTTTACAAAGGGTCTTCCCTCGGTCCTTTTTGATGATTTTTGAGACAGTCTCAGCGTCTGAAGACCGCCCGCTATGATTGAGGGTGTGTGTTAAATATACTAAATATACATAAGATATACACGTTATGCACGTGTATATCCTATGTATATTTAGTCTCGGTTTCTCGGTTTTGTATAGGTAGTATTGTACAAGGTTTTTATAGTTGTAGTGTACCTTAATTAGTCTTGTACTCTTACCATAATTGTATAGTTAGTCTCCAAATAGAATAAAGTTTTAGGAGTAGAATAGGAATAAAATTCTCCTATTATGTAAATATGTAAATTGTATATATTATCTTTCAATTAATGAAAATAATTAAGAAATTATTTCTTTCAGATAGATATTTTATGACATTAACATTACTCAACATGGGGCTCACGCTCTAGATAATCCTAGGACCGCCACATGGGAAGAGTTGTTGGAGAGGCTCTATACCCTTTTAGAGGATCTTAATCGGAGTGGAGTCCATTCCTTCTGTGATATAAATCTGTCCAAGACTCAATATGTTTCTAGAGAGGATAGGAGTAATTAATGGTTAATCTTGGTAGTCATTCCAGGCGGCATAGTACAATTTTCTTTAGATTTGGGTCATGGGACGTCTCTGTTTCTAGTTAGACAATATCTTAAAAGAAGATGATCATAGAATACATTTCTGCTGCAACATTGTATCATAGTATTTTTATAATTGAACGTGTAAGCTTAATTACAATTACATTTGTTACTGGATAGTGATTGCATTTGTTTCAATGTATATATAGGCCATTATTCTCGAAAGGCCTAATATATACGCAACCCTCTAAACTTGTCCGACTTTTCATCTAGACATATGAACTAGAACTAGTACCTATCAAAAACCTAAACTCTTACAAAGGTGTTTCAATTAGACACATTTTGCTGACATGACAAAGAATGCGATGTCCACTCTCTTTGAGCGCGTTCAGGGCCTTGAAAATGGTTAATTTTGTCTTTTCCGCTGGGTTTGCGATTTTTTTCAAGTTTGAATCACTTATCCAATTATAAAAAAGTTCAATATTTTTTTCTCACTTTTCTTGTCACCACCAAACCAACTTAATAAGCATTCATAGCTGACGATTTCTCTGCTTTCTCCAGCGAAATTACTTCTTAATGCTATCTTTATTAATTTTCTTTAAAAGTTCCTTTCTTTCTCTGTTGCGGATAACTCTGGCTGAAGAATGTTATCTGGGTTTATTAGAAATTCATTCCCAGATCTTAACATTCTTTTTATCTTTATGTATCACCGAAAATTCATTGGATAATTTGAGGAACAGAGTTTTTTGTTTTTTCTGTCAATTTATTTTTTTCTTATTATTATTTGGGATCAAAATCTACTGTCGCTATCTCATTGGTATTTTGTGCCATGTCAGCTGCATGTGAAATGCAAGCATTTTAGTTTTTGGTTGTCTCGTAAAAATGTGGGAGGAGTTTAGATGTTTAATATGTACTAGACTAAATTTAAGTGTCTTAAATGAAAAAATCAGACACGTTTAGGGGGCTTTATATGTATTAGGCCAAAATACAAAATGATCATGATGTTAGGCATGTAGGTCCTCACTTATAGTCTTTAAAAATTCATTCATGGCAAGAGGCTGATGAATATTTCTCCCTTCCTCACCAAAAAAACCTGAACAATATTACTGCTGAGATTGTTCCAGATTATTTGATTATTGGATTGTAGAATTCCTTTATCATTCGGAAGTATAAAGATGAAAAAGGAGCAAATTGTATGCACATAAGCTTCAATGATGTGCGAACAAGTTTTTTCCTTTTAGAATTATTGTCGATGAGTTTTTCATGCTCCTTGGTCTGGCTCATGTTCATTAGTAGCTCGGAGATTCTTTCAGTTCCTTTAAGTGACAGCTTTTACCAGGACTGATTATTTTCAGATTGTATCCTCTATATTATGCCAATGTTGCACTCCTCCAAAGATTTCCTAAACGTCAAAGATTTTTCTTTTTATTGAAAAGGAAAGTCATCAAAAAAGTAAATAATCCCTCATTTATATGTAGTAATTTTCAAAAGTTTCACCACCTTGCTATATTATAATCATAGATATCATCATCTTATTTATCTCTTCCTTTCCCATCATAGTTTTGTTGGGATTACAAGGATTGCAAGAATCGGGAATTACAAGTAACTGCTAAAGTAAGAATTGAAATTACAATTCAACTAGAAATCTGAAAATTACAAAGATGAACTAGAAACTGAAAAACTGAAAAACTGCTTTGTTTGCTTGCTGAGTCGAGTGTGGCACTCTGTCCTTAAGACAATATTGTCCCGTATGTATCCTTTATACGTCCTGGACAATTCGTCTCCCAAGATAAAACAGCAATGGAACACTTGAGCAAAGGAAACTCAAGAGCTACCTTGAAGAATATTGAGCAAGAAATGATGCAAGGAAGATGTAGGAAGAAAACTGTTTTGCTTGTGTATTTTCGTGTATATATCAAGTATATTTTCTGTGCTTCTCAACAATGGTGTAGGGGGTGTTTATATAGGTGAGGGAGGGCTGTTTAACTGCCTCCATAACAGCCATTATTGGCCAAATAATGGCCATTATGGAGGTAGTAAAGTCACCAAAATAAATGGTGAAAAGACCAACTAATTTGGCCATTATAGGAGGAGTAATTCAACCAAAATAAATGGCTGAATTATTGAGTGCTTGGCGTTTCTGTTCTGACAGTCGAAAATTCTATCTTTCGGAAAACTTCAGGGACCAAACTGTACATCTTGAAACTTCAGGGACCAAACTGTACATCTGAAAGAATTTTGGTCCAAACTGTACTTCTGGCAAAGTTTTCTGGCCCAAAAAGATAATATCAGACGGCCCACGGCCCGTGAACCCGTGAACCCGGAATCGGAATCGGACCGGACGGGCGGCGCGCGTGTGGTCTTTCCTCGAACCGAAGCACATCTAGGTCCTCCCTCCTTTAAACACATGGGATACCCCTTGGGGTCCCAAACCCCAAACCAATTTCGAGTCTTATATACACAACAATTCTTTCTTCCTCTACCGATGAGGGAGAATTGAACACAACACCACACTTTCCATGCTTCAAACACCTCACTTCGTGAACCAATATCTCTTTCATTTCTCAATGAAATTTGACGATTCTTGGCTCTACGGTTATCTACGTACTTAGTACATCATGCATGTGTGAAGAACCGGATTCTGCAACATACGTAACACTAGTGTTTAAGCCGTTAAAGTTGGTCGGTCACAACTCCCGTCAAAGGCTAATTTCCAACAAGTTTAACAGATACCTTTTGATGGAATGAGACTTTATCCCCTCCTTGATAGGGAAGCCGCTAAATTTATTTTCTTTAAATGTCTCATCGAGTTTTTATAGACTTCTTAGTACAATTGCAAGTGTTTTTAAATTTTCGTTGACTGATTTATTTTCTTGGCTAAACCATGCCACAATAGAGCTTTTTGAAAATTTGGAACAAGTTTGTTAGTTATGCCTCCCTGATTATGTTTTCTTCATACATACGGTGAATATTCGGAGAATATTCGCTAATAATTAAGTTTTGGACTTCAGAAAGGAATATATTTTTTTCTTGGTAACATTTTATACGGTAAGTTTTGCCAGGAACAATATTGGTGTTTCATGATTACTTATGACTTTAACTCGAACCACCAACCTTGTAGTTCGAGGCCACTAAAGCAAATTTCCCTAGAAAATTGAATGTTTTTTTCTCCCATTGGTTGTTCTTAAAAGTCTTACCTTTCTTCAGATGTTGTAAAAATAATAAATTATTATTCTTTTTGCCCCTAAAGACAATGCAGGTCAAGTAAGAAACTAAGCGATTACAATGGATTGTAAAAGGCAAGAGCTGTATTTCTGTAAGAACTTTATAGCTGATATTGAGTTTCTATTTGATTAATGATTCTTTTTGTGTAATAGGTTCCTCCCTATGGTAAGGGGTCTGAATAGACTGTATTTATGTATTTGTGATCAAAGGATATTCTGCCTATGTCATATGCTTAGAAGAAAATACCATTTGCTAACTGTTCTAAAAAGAATATTACAAGAGTTCATTGAAGGAGCTCAAAATCAAACACTTGACAATAAAAATATTGTTATGGTTTATGAGTTTGCTAATCAGAATATTGTTCTTGTAGGTAAAGGAATTGCACCTGGCGAAATTGAAGCTGTTCAAATCACCATATTTTAAGGAAAAATTACTAGACTGGTAATGTGGAGAATTTTTGGATCCCAAGCCTAGCAAGTAGTTTAGGAGTCCGTAAACTTTCACTTATGTTAAATTTTGTAATGATAAAGTTTTCAGTTGTAATTTAGAAATTATTACTATATGCACTCCACCATATTTTGCATTTTAGATAGTATTGAATTGACTTTCTTTTTTTAAATTAATGCAGATTTAATTGGAATCAAGAAAGTTCGTGAAAGCTAGAAGAAAGGTCTTGCTAATTATATTAGAGCTCTCTCTTCCATCAGCAAAGCTATCAATAGAGGTTGGGAATAAGATGTGGAAGGAGCTCATAAGATAGGAGAAACACCCAATTATATTTTTCACGATAATCACATTTTTTGTCATAGGACATTATTCTATCATAAATTGATTACATTTGTGAAAAGACATAGTCTTTGTGCTAGAATTGCCTTCTAATCAATAATATAATTCATTCTTTAACTACGAATTATATTTGTGTTTTATCACAATTGTTATTGTCACTAATCATGATAATTAACAGTGACAATTTTGTTATGTCAGTAAAAATAACATTTTTAGTAACGACATGATAGGTTTCAACTACGAAATCATAAGCTATTTTTGTAAAAGCAAAGTTGTCACTATTTATATATTTTGGGATAAAATATCTTTTCGTAGATAAAAGATTGTCTTTAGTGACGAGATTACTTTTGTTCAACTATGAAATATATATAACTTTAGAGACAACTGATCTTGTCATTGATTAAACTGGAAAATTAGTGACAAGATGTCTTTGTCGGTATTAATAACCCTTTTAGTCACGAAACACCCTATTAGCTACAATTTTTTATACTTTTCTTGACGAATAAGCTCGTCATAAATATTATGCATCTCAAATAGGTAAATTGGTTTGGGAAGACGGGGGAAAAACATCCATCGTTTAGGTTTCTGAGTAGCTAAAGTTAAGATAGAATAGGTTGGGGACAAAAAATAATTTCATTGCAAAAGCAACTTCATTAGTGACGAAACACTAAATTGTCTTTATGTATATTTAGTGACCCATGGTTTAGGGACGACCGATTGACGATTTTTTTTTCCGTCACGAAAGGTTTTTGTGACGAAATACGATTTTTACGTGACAAAATAATTCGTCACTAATAGTCGAATTTGTTGTAGTGAATTTAGACCGAGAACAATGGAGGTATATGTATGGAACCAGGAATGAGGTAAGGAAACGTAGTGAATCTGAAAATTTCATTAAGTTTGAAGATATATATTAAAGTGTGATAACGAATATTTAAAGTATCATTGCATACCAAAGATGACTAAAGACTAGTACAATATTACTCGCATGTAACAATAAGTATACAAGGTGTATGAAGAGTAATTTAGAATCCAAGGGCACCTTAGGTCCAAGACAAGTTAAAAACTACAAGACGAACGTTTCAAATAAGTGTGTACAAGGCCTAACTTCAGATGATCTCTACTCTCAGTTTCTAATGAATTAGACTGGATATGGTATCAAATTAAAGCCCTTTGAGTCTAGCTTCCAACTTCATAAATCTTTTGTTATTTGGACATTCCTATAAAAAGTTATGACATGTGGACTATAAATTATCTGGTAGGGCGTAATGGCAGCTGCAACGCCCCCCCCCCCCCGCCCCATGACAGTAATGTAGTGCCTATATACTTATATAGACATTAGACAATGATAGAATCTCCAAAAGACAGATCTGGTAAAACCTTTGAAATGTAGAAATGCTCAGAAGAGAAGGGTGCAAAATGGGTTTGAGTCCTATGCTTTAAGGGCATATATCACCCCGCTTATTATCATCCAATTAGGTTAATTAGTGGGTCCGTCAAATAAGATTAAATTTGGACAACGTATTGAACGGTAGAAAAATATTTTTGCTAAAGTATTAACGACACACATATTTGCTCAGTTTCTCATTGGTTAAGGACATATTTAGCTAATAAAATTGGGAGCATAAAATGAAATTTTAGTGAGTAAATCTGAAATAGACTAAAGCGAAGAAATAAGTAGGAAGGTTCAACTTTTTTTGCTTAAAAATATTGACTCCATTTTATTTTACCTATCTTACGCATCATTTGTTTGCACTTAATAGAGGTCTGAATCTTAATAGTTCATTAAATACACTTATTTATATTAAGATCTAAATATTTATTTGGTTTGAATATGTCTTAATCATTAAGATAATCTTAATATCATTAAGAGGTATTTTTGTATGGATAATTTTTACCACCATTCTATCCATAATCACTAGCTCCACCCCCACCCCACCCCTCATATGCCGCCCTCATCCCCACCTCGACCATCACAACCCCTACCATCCAACCCATCTACTTATCCTACCCACTTACCCCTACTCTCCACCCTCACTAACCACACCCCACCATCACTAACCATCTCTGCCATCACAATCACCACAATTGTTGCCAAACCACCTCCACCAACCACCTCTATCATCACAACCATCATTGGCAGCCATTACCGCAGGCAACCACTACTGTCAGTCGCTACCACACCTACCCCTCCATCATAATTATATCAACAACTACCGTCGTTGTCGCCATCACCACCATTGTCGTTGCCTCCGTCGCCACCACTATCAGTCTCTATCACTACTGTGGCCGATCCGTATTATCAACCACCTCTATCATCATAAATAGCACCACTACCATTATCACTAACACCATCGTCCACCACCATACATTCTTCAGCCACCACCACCAACATCGACAAGGGTAAGAGTACTTCTTCTAGTAATCCTATTCCTAGTCCCGATGATTTGATTGATTTCACTCATGTAGATGAAACTGCTTTTTAATGATATAAAATTAGATGATGAGGTATATTCTGCATCTGAACCAGACTTTAATATTGAGGATAATAGATGACACACCCACTAGCGAATTTGATGTTTATATTTTGCAGGGTGTTGTACCGTACGAATTAATTGTCAATGATGAAGGACATGAAGACTTGCTGAAATACTAGAGGGAGAATGAGAAGACATTTCCGACACTAGAAAAGATGGCCCGAGATGTGTTGAACATTCAAGCGTCATCAACAACGTCTGAAAATGTTTTTTATGCGGGAAGATTTCAAATAGGAGAGCACATACATTCATTGGTGGGAGACACATTGGATGTTGTAGTTCTATTCAGAGATAGGATTCGAGCAGAGTGTAGAAGGTGCGGTCAATCGGAGATCAACGAAGAAGAAGACTACAACTACAACGAAATCTTGTCCGAGGGAACATGAAACGACGTCGAACAATTTTACCAACAACTTCCAATTCCAACCGAAAATCCTTAAGACATTGTGAGGAAATTAGAAAAAGTATGGTCAACTATGTAATTTTTTAATTGCAATTTTACTATGTGATTTGCAACTTTTGAACAACACCACAAAGTTGTAATTTTGAAATTGTATTACAAAAAAATTATATTTCTATTAAATCATATAAGAGGCACAAAAACAGCCTTGAGATATTTTTATTACACTATCTTATTTAATTATTGAAGTGTTTATATATATTATTTTTTAAAATTAAGTGTCTAAAAAATACGAAATCACAATCCCGACCCGTCCCCCAACACCTGTTCCCCTTTCCGGCGGGATGTGGGACGGGACATCTGCCTGTCCCGCTAATCACGGCCCGCCTATCCCGCCAGAGACTCGATTCGACCATTCACCCCGTCCCGCCGGGACCCGCCCCAGCCCGACCCACTGACCACCCCTATTTTAAACTAAAGATATATAATGTATGAAAAAATCCTCCACTCTTGTGATATTTAGACATTGACATATGAATATTAGAATTAAAAAGTTATTAAATATAAAAAATAATATTTTTTTTAAGAAGCACATTAATTGAAAGTTTGAAACAAAGCTAGACGTATAAACCCCACAAAAAAGATTAAAAACTTACTCAAAGTCAAAGCTGACAAAGTAAGTGAAAGTCACATCAATGTCCCAAATTTTTTCCTCCTCCTAATAGTGAGGTTGATTTGTGAAAGTCACTGCAGTTCATTTCACTGATGTACTTTTGGAAGTATCAGTACAAGATTGAGTCTTTTTTCTCTGATTTTGCGTTTTTGTTGTAGTATCAGTATTTTCCGACAGACCCTTCTCGTTCTTTAACTGTAAGTCACTTTCCTCTCTTTCTCTTCACTTATCATGAGCTTTCTGGTTTAATGCATACCATTTATTGAAGGGGGTGTCTAGGGCTGGCCAGTGGGCCGGGACGGCCCGATCCGTCCCGACCCCTCCCCGACCCCGCGTAAAAAAAAAAAAAGTTAGCGGAACTCGAACTCGGGACGGGACAATGTCTCGTCCCGCCAGACCTGAGCCCGCCCCAGGCCCGCCCGCCCCGCCCCCGCCCCGACCCCGAACCCGCCCCAATCCCGCCCGTAAGTCCCCCTTTGCAAATATAACCGTTGCACCAACGGCCATTTTAGATTTTGGCCGTTGGCAACGGCCATTTTAGGCCTCCTCCCTCCCCCAACCCCCCTACCCCTTAATATTTATTTTTAACCCATAAGGGCTCATCCAGCTAGGTATGCCCAATACGAGGCTTCAAAACCGGGTGCGCAAACGCCCGCTCCATCGGGACAAGGTTCACATACTGATACTGTTCCGGACCAAGTACAGGGTCAAATTAACCCTATGACGGAGGGAATTGTAGTCCCTAAATACAATAAACATAGAGATAGAGAAGCAATATCAAAATTAGTTGATGTGGAGGGTTTGCCTTTTTCATTTCCTTCATCTCCCGGTTTTATTCATTACATTAGAGATATATATAATCCTGTTTTTAACTGTTTTTCTAGATCAACTGTTAAGAGAGATGTATTTAAATTCGCGCATGAATATCAACAATATTTACGTTATTCATTATATCATTTTAATGGCAAAATATCTATCACGTCTGATATAGGTCGTAGTACTAACGACCATGATTATTTAACTGTAACTTGTCATTTGATAGATTATAAATGGTCTATGCAAAAACGTATCTTAGCGTATAGATATATAGATGATAGGCACACTGGTACTTTTATTGCAGATAATATTTATCAAGTGTGCCATTATTACGGAATAACCGATAAAATTATGACTATTACATTAGATAACGCTTCTTCTAACAATTACGCAATTACAATTTTAAAAAATAGTTTAACTCCATCTTTTCCAGATCATTTTCATATAAAATACGCGTGCCATATATATAACTTAATTGTAAATGATGGTCTATCGCTTTTTGAAGACATTCTTAGTAAAATAAAATTTGCTATAAACTTTATTTTTAAAAGTAATAATGTACAACGTAGAAAAGAATATAAAAAAACTTGTCACGATTGTGGACTATCTTATAGAAAAATTCCACAAGAAGTATCCACTAGGTGGAATTCTTTATACGAGCAACTACTTGTTGCTTATGACTATAGAAAACCTATAACTTTATTTTTTAACTTTCATAATCAAAATTCAGCTGATATGATTGTAGATAGTGATTGGGTAAAAATTTCCGAACTTATTGTCTTTTTAGAGAATTTTTTTCAAGCAACAAAAGAATTTCCGATATATATTATCCTACTATTTCAACTATGTTGTTTTATATAACTCTAATATTTTTATTACTTAGTGAATATATGGAAAAATCAGCTTATATGGCAGCTATTAAAAAATGTTTGTCAAAATAAAAAAATATTTTATTCCTATTCCCACTATTTATATTATTGGTTCTGTATTAAATCCGACTATTAAAATAGACGGTACTAAATCACTAATTGAAACTATTTACGATTGTATAGAAGTACTACCACCTCCAAGTCCCAAAAATCTAAATCACCCACCACCTATTGAACAAACTAAAGAAGAAGTTTTGTCTAGCGTAGAACACCAATGCAAAAAAATATATAGATTTTATCAACAAGAAAATGCTAGTAACTTACCGGCTTCCATATCATCTTCTTCATCTTCAACACAACCTCACAAAAGACATGTTGTTTCTGCGGCTAGTATTGAAAGCATCAGAAATAGAATGTGCGGCCGTACCTCTACTACTAACCAAATTAGCGAGTTGGAGATTTTTGTTTTGCAGGGTTCTGTACCGTACCAAGAAGTTCTCAATGAAGATGGACATGAAGACTTGCTGAAATACTGGAGAGGGAATGAGAAGACCTTTCCGACACTTTCATTGATGACCCGAGATATTTTGAACATTCAAGCGTCATCAACTGCGTCTGAAAGCGCTTTTTCTGCCGGCAGATATCAAATAGGAGACCACAGACACTCATTAGCCGGAGACAGCTTGGAAATTGCAGTATTATTCAGAGATTGGATACGAGCGGAGCGGAGAAGGTGCGGTCAACCGGAGATCAACGAAGAAGAAGACGAAAACTACAACGAAATCTTATCCGAAGGTGGTGGAAGCGACGTGGATCAATTTGACCAACAAATACCAATTCCAATAGAAGAACCACATGAAATATCAAGCAATTAGAATAGGTTTTTTTGAGAATGTAATTTTTTTAATTGCAATTTTATTATGTAATTTGCAACTTTTGGACAACACCACAAAATTGCAATTTAGATTTTAGACAATTGTATTTGTATTACAAAAAAATCATATGTCTATTAAATAATATAAGAGGCACAAAAACATCATTGAGATGTTTTTATTACACTATCTTGTCTTATTTATTGAGTTTTTTTTATACATATGTTATTTAAAAAAAAAAAAGGAAAACCCGCCGGAACCTGCCCCGATCCCGACCCGACCCCGCCCCGCCCCGATTTCGTTGGGATCGGGATCGGGATCGGGACGGGACTGGAGCAAGTCCCGCCAGACCCGACCCCGACCCCTTCTCCCGTCCTGCCCCGACCCCGACCCCGCCAGACCCGACCCCGACCCCTTCGCCCGTCCTGCCCCGATCCCGACCCCGCCAGACCCGGCCCGCCAGACCCGAGCCCGGCCCACTGGCCACCTCTAGGGGTGTCTGTGTTTTGGGGGGAAAGGTGAAAATATTGTTTTTTACCTTTTTGAGGATTTGATGAGCAAATTTTATTTTTTCTGTTGGGGAGGTGAGGGGGGAAAATTCGTTAGGATTTACTCCATTTGTTCCAATTTAAGTGTCTTAGTTTGACTGTGCACAAAGTTTAAAGAATAAAAAAAATGATTGAATCTTGTGATCTTAAATTAACAGTGTGTGTGATGTAGGCATAGCCAGTGGGCCGGGATCGGCTCCGTCGGGTCTGCACCGGCGGGATCGGGTCGGGGCGGGACGAGGGGAGGGGCGGGTCGGGACCGGCGGGATCGGGACAGGCGGGATTCGCCGCCGTCCCGTCCCGTTTCCGATCCCGTTGGAGTCGGGTCGGGGCGGGATCGGGATCGGGATCATTTTTTTTGTACTAAATTTAAAAAATAACATATATATAAAAAAACCCAATAATTAAACAAGATAGTGTAATAAAAACATCTCAAGACTGTTTTTGTGCCTCTTATATTATTTAATAGACATGATTTTTTTTGTAATACAAATACAATTGTGAAAATTGCAACTTTGTGGTGTTGTTCAAAAGTTGCAAATTAAATTGTAAAATTCCAATTAAAAAAATTACATTTTGAAAAAAACCTGTTCTAGTTTCTTGATAATTTTATGTGGTTCTTCGGTTGGAATTGATATTTGTTGGTCAAATTGCTCCACGTCGCTTCCACCACCTTCGGATAAGATTTCGTTGTAGTTTTTGTCTTCTTCTTCGTTGATCTCCGGTTGACCGCACCTTCTCCGCTCTGATCCAATCTCTGAATAATACTACAATCTCCAAGCTGTGTCCGGCTAATGAGTATATGTGCTCTCCTATTTGATATCTGCCAACATAAAAAGCGCTTTCAGACGTCGTTGATGACGCTTGAATGTTCAAAACATCTCGAGCCATCATTGAAAGTGTCGGAAAGGTCTTTTCATTCCCCCTCCAGTATTTCAGCAAGTCTTCACGTCATTCTTCATTGAGAACTGCTTGGTACGGTACAGAACCCTGCAAAAAAATATCAAACTCGCTAATTTGATTAGTAGAGGTAGGACCACCGCACATTCTATTTCTGATCTTTCAATACTAGACGCAGAAACAACATGTCTTTTGTGAGGTTGTGTTGAATAAGAAGAAGATGGTATGGAAGCCAATAGGTTGCTGACACTTTCTTGTTGGTAAAACCTATATTTTTTTTTGCATTCATCTTCTACGCTAGACAACACTTCTTCTTTAGTTTGTTTAATAGGTGTTGGGTGATTTGGATTTTTGGGACTGAAGGTGGTAGTACTGCTATACAATCGTAAATAGTTTCAATAAGTGATTTAGTACCTTCTATTTTAATAGTCGGATTTAATACAGCACCAATAATATAAATAGTGGGAATATGAATAATTTTTTTTATTTTGATAAATATTTTTTTAATAGCTGCCTTATAAGCTGGTTTATCCATATATTCATTAAGCAGTAAAAACATTAGAGCTATATAAAACAACATAGTTGAAATAGTAAGATAATATATACCGAAAAATTCTTTTGTTGCTTGAATTTTTTTTCTAAAAATACAATAAATTCGGAAATTTTTCCCAATCGCTATCTACAACCATATCAGCTGGATTTTGATTATGTGAGTTAAAAAAATAAAGTTACAGGTTTTCTATAGTCATAAGCAACAAGTAGTTGCTCGTATAAAGAATTCCACCTAGTGGATACTTCTTCTGGAATTTTTCTATAAGGTAGTTGACAACCGTGACAAGTTTTTTTTATATTCTTTTCTTCGTTGTATTCTATTATTTTTAAAAATAAAGTTTATAGCAAATTATATTTTACTAAGAATATTTTCAAAAAATGATAGACCATCCTTTACAATTAAGTTATATATATGACACACACATTTTATATGAAAATGATATAGAAAAGATGGAGTTAAACTATTTTTTTAAATTGTAATAGCGTAATTGTTAGAAGAGTTATCTAATGTAATAGTCATAATTTTATCAGTTATTCCGTAATAATCGCACACTTGATAAATATTTTCTGCAATAAAAGTACTAGTGTGTCTATCATCTATATATTTATAAGCTAAGATACGTTTTTGCATAGACCATTTATAATCTATCAACTGATAGGTTATCGTTAAATAATCATGACCGTTAGTACTACAGCCTATATCAGAAGTGATAGCCACTTTTTCATTAAAATGATATAATGAATAACACAAATACTGTTGATATTCATGTGCGAATTTAAATACATCTCTCTTAACGGTTGATCTAGGAAAACCGTTAAAAGCAGGATTATACATATCTCTAATGTAATGAATAAAATCGGGAGATGAAGGAAATGAAAAAGAAAACCCTCCATACCAACTAAGTTTGCTATTGCTTCCCTATCTCTATGTTTATCATATTTAGGGCCTACAATTCCCCCGTCATAGGTTAATTTGACCTTGTACTTGGTCCGAGACAATATGTGAACCTTGTCCCGATGGAGCGGACGTTTGCGCACCCGGTTTTGAAGCCTCGTATTGGGCATATCTAGCTGGATGAGCCCTTGCTACGTGTTCATTAAACCCCCCGTCCCACCGTGACCTTTTCCAGTTTTAAATTTTAAAATATCTTTATAAATTTTACATCTAGCTACTTGATTATCTACGTCCCTATAAAAAAATATTCATGCATCTGATTTTAATGTTCATTTTGCTGGACCTCGTCTCATACTAGGGGGAATATGAGGCATTTCAGTTGAAGGTGCACTAGTGGGTGTGTTGTCATCTACATTAGTGGGTATATCATCTAGATCATAGTCTAAATTAAAGTCTTCTTGTGTTCCGGAAAATAGCTCTTCTTCTAAATCTAATGGTATTGTAGGAAAATGTTCAGTATCAACAAAATTATCATGTGTAGGAATATAATTTTGTCTAGAAATAGGACCCTTGCCCTTCTTGCCCCTACTAGAAGAAGCATGACCCTTACCCGTAAGCATACGTTTAAATCCTTCCATTATAAATTTATATTTATACTAATAAATAATTAAAGCAAACGGAATTAAGTGCGCTAAATAAAATAAACAGATAATAATAATTTAATGAAGGAACGAATGTACCAAACGCCGACGTAACGTCGACGTGTAATCGAGAGGTTGAAAATTAAAACTTTGCTCGATGGAAGATCCTCAAGCTAGTTGCCAACTTCACTCCCAAATGAATAAATAAAATTGAATATTTAGTACACAATGTAGACTTGTAGAGAGATAGATTGAGAGATTAGAGAGATTGTAGGAATATTTGTGAGAAAGATGAAGAGAAAATGATGTATTTATAGTTGGAAAATTGGGTTAAAGTGTAAATATAATAACTTATGGGTTAAAAATAAATATTAAGGGGGTAGGAGGGTTGGGGGAGGGGGGAGACAAAAAATGGCCGTTGCACAACGACCAAAATGTAAAATGGTCGTTGGTGCAACGACTATTTTTGCAAAGGGAGACTTCGGGCGGGATCGGGATTGGGTCGGGCCTGGCGGGATTGGGCCGGGCCGGGCCGGGTCGGGATGAGACCATATCCCGTCCTGGTTCGAGTCCCGATACCGCAATTTTTTTATTTTTTGAAAAAGTCGGGTTCGGGGTGGGACTGGGGCGGTGTCGGGCCATTGGCCAGCCTTAGTGTGATGTACTAAAATATCCTTTGAATCTGATATTAAATTTTCCAAGTAGGATGTTTCAATTGTCAACTTACTAAGTATAGAAGGATGACATACCAGAAAGAAAAGTAAGACACTTAAACTGGAATGCACCCGAGTACTATATATGAGATGCAAAATGATCCTTGATCATATAGTTCAGAAGTTCACATGGGGTTAAGTGATTGGCAGTAGACGTAGTGGCGGGGAGAGAAAAAAGGAAAACTAGGGAGAATAGTCAAATTTTCAATGCCAAAGATTCAAATTCGCTCCCCCGGGGTGCTAAGCTTTTGTCTTTTGAAAATAAGGGCAAATTTAGCCTATTTTAGTAACAATGAGACCATATTTGACCCAAACTATTAACATAGGGCAAATCTGTTCCATTTCGCATAGTTCACGGTCCAATTTGACATTTTGGACTTTTTAAATAAAGGAAAGCTTGATTTGTCTTGAAACATTATTGAGCATTGCAATAAAATGTGTCTAAACTAAAGCAGAATTGACATAGAGGATTCATATTACCAACTTCAACTAACTTTGTATTATGAAAAGCTATATCGGATGTTCTTCATGAAATGTGTGTTATTTGTGTTGCTAGTTATCCACAGTTCTCGTGCGCTTCCATATGTCCTTCCTAAATTGGTACTTGATGTTGCTTGTATTTGCGTTACATGAAGAGCTTTTTAGTAGGCGTTTGACCATAGATTTCAAATATTTTTCACTTTATTTAGAATTTATGGAGTTGGAGTTGGATATATGTTTGCAAAGAATATTTTAAATAATGTTCATGTTTAAATGTACTTAAATACAACTTTAAAATTGAATTTGGAATTTTCATGGCCAAACACTTATTTTCAAATAAAGTAAAAAATTATTCCGGAAAAGTGAATACTCCCTCCGTCCCAATTTATGTGATGTAATTTGGCACGCACTTTAAGAAATAAAGGAAGACTTTTGGATCTTATGATCTAAAATAAGCCAAAGATATTTGTGTGATTATAGATCATCTCGTTTTGCGTAAAAGGTAAAGTTTAAAGTTAAATTATTGCTAAATAAGAAAATATGTCATTCTTTTTTGAACGAATTAAAAAAGAAAGTGAGTCATTTTTTTGGGACATAGGAAATAACTTTTATGGCCAAATGGTTTCTTTTGTTCCCTTTTTGGTTTGGTTAAGTAATTTTATAAATGTGGTAAAAATCCCGTTTCAATAATATGGTTCTCTATAAAATACACTCAATCGTCCATAGTCCATACAACCGGGAACCTCATGGTGCACCAAAAAGAAACTAAAAACTATTTCTCAAATGTACAAAGTCCTTTTCAAATTCATTAAAAGCTTTCCTATTACTCTCCTTTCATAGGACCCATATTAAAGCAAGTGGCGGCAACCTCCCATATGTTGTGTCCTCTCTTCCTTTTTTTGTAGGCCTATTTTGTAGCGCATGTGAGAACTTGTTATAAATTAAGCATCAAAAGTCATCAGATTTATACTACTTTGGAGCAATCTGAACTTGCGTAGGATAGGAACTTGAAACAGTAGAAACTACATAGGGAATATAACAAACTCTGCTCTTGTGAAAATTGATTAGACCAAACTTTTCTCTAGATTGACTAGACATATCCAGATTATCCGGTAGTGTATTAATTCTAAAAAATACATGTTAGAGAAGACAAACGAAAAAATAATGAGAAAACGACTATGGTGCAGTACTTCAGCATCTGCATGTAAAGTTCACTAGGTGGAGTTTTGCATTTTGATACGGTCACACAGTATAATAATTATATATATATATATATATATATATATAGAGGGGGGTTGTATTTCAATAATAATTCTTTCGATAAAGGGGGTGTGAATATGGTTGTGTAGTCTTACTCGGTACTCCCTTCCCGTTGAGAATCTCCTTATGTTAGTTATTTTAAATCAAATAGCTATCTCCGGTATTAAAATATATATATATATATATATATATATATATTTATTTATTTTAAATCACTAGTCCCTATTTACTATTCATCATCTCTATCATTCGTCCTTGGTTACTGTTATGTTCTTGACTACGCTATGCTTTTTTATTTCTCCTTCTGAACAGTTCATCAATTCTTTTAGACCTTACCCCTATCATGACAGTCGTCTTTAGCTACACCCAATTTTCAGGCCAACACAGTCCTTCAACGGACATCAACAAGCCAATAATCAACCACCGTTGACATACGAATTTACAAGCTAATCCATTGAGGTCATGACGGAGTCCAAAGATAACCATATACTAAGTTCAGGAGATAACCATATCCAAGCATATTGCAGTTAAGATTACAACAGTAATTTCTAGATATATGACATGATTTATAACAGTAAATAAAGATTCATGATGAAAATAACAACTTCATATTAACATACTGGTTCCTGCATTTCTGCAAGATTTCATAAAAACATAAAACATAATATACATGGGGGAGATAACTACTGAAATTAAAAACTTACATAATTCGAAGTACGGGGAGGTTTCCCTTTCGGGAGTCCCGGAAACTACTGCACACTAATTAAAAACTTGCTCCAAAATAAACTATCTTACATATGGAGGTTTATTCAGTGAGGGGGAGAGAGGGTTTTTTGCATTTGGGAGTGGAGTTTGATCTTGCTTGTGTCTGATGTTTTTCTTCTCGGATCTTTTCACTCTCTTCACTCTTTTCACTCTGTCTATCTTCATCCCAAGGGTCTGATATTTATACTGTCTTCCGGACTTCAACTCCGGACTTCAAACACGTAGTAGCTAAAAGAGAGAAGTAGCTAGAAAAAACAAACACGTAGTAGCTAAAAGAGAATTAATAGGTTTACAAATCGAACTAAAAATAAAACTCTAAGTCAAGAAGGATTGTTAGAATACTTTAGAACTAACGTAAAACCTCATTTAATAGAATTAGAATATAATTATTTTTCGAATAGTATAGAAGAAAGCATATACTTTTCAACTATAGATAAAAGTACTTTCTTAGATATACATTGGCATATACAGGGAATACAGAGCGACGTAAATTACGCAGAACGTTGGATAGACTATCAATATATAAAAAAGCAAAAAATACTAGAATATTTCCCATTAGGTTAAAAAATATATATGAGATCACTTCCTTTTGCTAAATATATTAGAATTAAAAATAATCTTATTAATAGAGATATAAAAAGAAAGAACGAGTATATAAGAGCTGCAAGAGCCTTAAGTACTTGTTTAGAAATTTTAGAATCTAAATTTTTATCACCAGTACGAAAGCTTAAGTTATTACAAGATCATTTTGAAAAAGATTTAGAGCCTCGGTTATCAACTATAGAATATACGGAACTATCTAGAATAATCCAAGAAAAAATAATCTTAGGAGATATAGAAGAAATAATTTCTAGTATTAAGTGGCAATTATACGGTATAGAACGTACAATTAGATTCTATAGACATAGAATAGATTACCAGATAAAAGAAAATATTATAACCACCTTAGGTTAAAAATAGCTCATTTAAAGCACCTAGACTACTTAGACTTAAGGATACTACCAGAAAAGAAATTTAGAATTTTACCAGACCAAAGTATTATTAAGTGTAACTTTAGCATAGGAGAACATACGCTTCATAGCGAAGAAAAACAGTTAAATACTATAGTAGACATAATAATAAACTTAAGTGAAAAAGTAAAAGAAAGTAATAATAGTTATACAAACAACTTACAAAAATTAGAAGATATACTTAAGAAGCAAGAAAGAATCTTTAAAAGATCAGAACAAAATATAGAATATATAAATAATTTAGTAAATACTTGTGACTTCAAGAAACTATCTACAAAACAAGACATAGAAAAAGTTCTAAAAGACAACCTAATAGATATTGAGTTGAAGGCCAGCCAAGAAAATAAACAAATTAAAAAGGAGCTTATAGAAAGATTATTAAAATTAGAAGAATCTGATAAAGAATTAAAAATAACAATTCTTTCATGAGCAGAAATGTAAGTGCTCAAGAACAAGTTGCCAAGTTAATAGAAAAATCTATTCCTTTACCAGCTGATTACAAAGAATATATACCTAGTCAAAAAGCAGACCAAGTAATTATACAGCAAAATATAGTATTAGTAACTTTAATACTAGATCTACATAGAAAAATAGACACGGTAACAAGTAGAGTAGAAAAATTAAGTGAACACATTCTTCAAATAGCACAGGAAAGAGACCATATAACTCGAGAAAAAGATAAAGAAAAACAAGCAAATCTACAAATAGATCATTTAATAGATCAGTTAAATAAAATAGAATTAACTCCGCAAAAAGAAAAAGCTAAAATAATAAGAAAACCCCAGAAATGGACCTTTTTACAACTAGACAGGGAAGAGAAGACGAAGGGCAAAGAATAAGTTGCTCAGAAAATAGAATAGGAAATAACTTTATTTCTAGAATTTTAAACAGGAAGACACCTGAAGAAGAAAACAGACAACTTAGCGAAGTTATAAACGTAGATAAAGACATAAGTATTTTTCAACAGAATCAATTAAATTTGTTTAATCCTAAAACTCTATACAATGCTGGACGTTTCTCATCTACAGCTCAACTATATAGACATTATAGAGAAGAACAGTTGTCGGTATTAGGAGATACGGCAAGAAATATTAGTTTAATAAATGAAGAATCCTTTAGGCATATAAAAAAGACTACCAGAACTCTCATGCACATGGGATTAATGGTTATAGGAATTAAAGGACTAACTAGAAAAAACTTAGGATGTAAAGATTTACTAATGATATATGATGATAGATGGACAGACATAAAGAAAGCCATTATAGGCATGACAGAAATAGATATGACCGATAATGGAGGAATCTTTTATCTAAGTCCAGACTTCTTAATGAACTTATCAGAATTTGGCAAGCATATTAAAATAGGAATACAAACTAAAGGCTACGAAGAAATGAGTAATGGTAACAATTTATTACTATGCTTAGGTTTTTTAGGAAAAATGACTAATGATAGCAATACCAAGTTTAAAATAAGGATAAATGATGTAGTAGAATTAATGAATAATAAGGGAATAAACTTGATAAAACCTACTAAAATCCAACCGGAAGAATATGCCGGATTAGAATGGAAATTAGACTACTTTGATAAAAAGAATAAAGTATTACTGACCTACTTCACATTTAGAATATACAAATCCCAAAGGACAAACTTCTATAAGATTTACAGACTATAATTACGCTCCACAAAAGACTTGTGAAGAAGAAAGTACAATAGAAGAAACAGAATTTATGAACATAGAAATAATCCAAGAAGGGTATGAAGTAGACATCGCCATAGAAAAGGCCAAAGACCTGAAAAAAGAAAAACCCTGGATGTTATTCAGATGCAAGGGTTGTAAAAAAGACAATATGGAATTAGAAGAAACAATAGAGCATTTTAAAACATGTGAGATAAGAACAGATAATGCGGGATATAAAGAAGAAAAACTCTCCAAAGAAAAAAACAGCAATGTTTGAAGAGATTTGGAAAGATTTCGCATTAAATAATGAAGAAGAATTTGAGACAAACTCCGAAGTTAGTCAAAAAGAACTAATGGAAGCTAGTACATCCAGCTCCAGTCCTTTCCAGAGAACTACAGGAGAACGTATTACAGTAGACACTAGTACAGGCAATATACCTAGAAGAAGAGTATTTAGAACTGCAAGAGAACCTGTAGAGAATGTTAAACCATCGGGTAGAAGAATGCCGTTGGAAGAACCTATAACTCTCCAAGAAGGAGGGAATAGAGGAAAATTTTTAAATATAGCTGCCCACGATCCACAAAGATGGAACTCCGTAATAGATTTATGGAAGGGAATAGTGGTAGCAGACTATATACAAAACTACGTAGAAACAGACCCTGAGACAATGTATAAATACTTAGAAACTTTCTTAGGAGAATCTACGAAGGCTTTATGGGAAGCTTATAAAATAGATTTCCCAGAAGAATTCCACCAGTTGGTATCTATGGGATCAAACCCATACAACTTCACCAATAAGATACACACACTAATTACGGGTGAAGATCCAAATAGTGGACTAGTAGTATTACAAAGAAATGCACTGATTAAGATAGAACAATTAAGTATTAGTAATTGGGTATATATAAAGAAATATTTAAATGATTTCTTTTATTATTGTACGATCAGCGGTAATTCGTTTGATCAAGACTTAGGAAAAAAGCTTTTCAATAAACTACCAGGAGCTTTAGGTAGAGAAATTGAAGAACGCTGGAACAAGCATGATGGGATTTTACAAAACCCAAACGCTAGATGGTCCATAGGACATAGAATACAGCATGTGATGGAAATATTACAAGAAAAATGTACGCATTTGCAGATACAGAAACAACTTAAACAAAACGAGTTGAACTTCTGTAAAAGTGTAATATATACCACACAGAGTTATGATAAAGACCCCCAGAAAAGGAAAAGCTATAAAAGAAAAAATAAGAGATATGGTTATCAAAACTATGACAAGTATAAGAAGAAAAGATACTACCTTAGAAAATCATCAGCCAGAAAACCATACTTAGATAAAAACAAACATATAAGAAAATATATAAATGATAGAACATACAAAAATAAATTAGAATGTTTTACTTGCGGTGAGAATTAATAATAATACTAGAAATTCTCAGTTGATAGAAGACTTCCAGGAGACGTTAATAAATGTAGATGAGTATATGTCAGATACAGAAAGTATATACTCCATAGTAAGTATAGACACAGGAGAAAATAATAAATTAGACTCTTCAGACTCAGAAGCAGATGAATTTATTAACGAAATAGGAGTAGAACAATTAGATATAAATGAAGATTTAAATAATCTAGTAAACACAGTAATAGAGTGCGACCATTTATTCGAAAGAAATAAAGGTCTAGATAGCACGACATGTTGCATTTGCAAATGGTTCCCTAGTAGAAGTAAAAGGGCCAAGTGTAAAAAATGCTACATGGAAGGTTGTATAAATTGCCTCCAGAAAGAATTAGGAATTATTATAGGCTTTAAAGAACCATTAAAACAGATTCAAGAAGATACAACCATAGCGATAAGACTAATAACACTAGAAACCAGAATAAATGTTTTAGAAATGAGATTAGCTCAGTTAGAAAAAGGAAAACAGAAAGATATAGAAGACGATCATATTGTCGAAGAAGATCAATTAGAAAGAGAATTAATTACAGAAATAACTTCAGAACTAATGAATTCGGAAGAAAAAACTCTAATATGTAATGAAGATAAGAAATTTAGCTCCCTAAGATTACTGACAAAAATTAAAATTAAAGACTACGAAATTACTACGCTAGCACTAGTAGATACAGGTTGTACAAGAAGTATTTTAAATAAGAAAATTGTTCCTAGCCATCTAGTAAAAACACTAGATAAGCCATCTTCAGCAATGCAGATGGATGGAACCCATAACTTCTACAAACATTACCTACAAGAAGCCACAATTAGTTTTATGAATACTTGTGCAAAATTCTATAACCCTAGTTATAGCATGAATAAGAAATTAGTAAGAGAATTAAATATAAATACAGATTTTATAATAGGTCTAGATTTCTTGTTAGATAATAATGGAAGTTGTACCATTACTAGAGATGGGATAATATTCCAGAAAAACAGCACTTATACACCAGTTCAAACTCAAAAGACTGAGACTAAAGTAATATGATTTCCCTATAAACTTAAAAAATAAAGAAGATAGTTGTTGTAAAGATTGCAGCAATGGAGACAAATATTGCTGTCAGAATAACAATAAAAGCCTAATATTAGAAGAAATTCTAGAAGAAGAAGACTATGAGATACTAGAAAAGAATTACACGTTAATAGATTTAGAAACAGAATTTTATAATTTTAAAAATGGGATAGAAAAGATAGGAATAATAAAAGACAAGGCCGATCTAGACAACATAGTAAAAATACTAGATGAATTAGAAATCATAGGAGAAAAACCACTTAGACACTGGAATAATAATAAAATATTATGTGAATTAGAAATTATAAATCCAGAATATATTATAAGAACAACTTCAATAGAAGCAACGAACAAAGACATAGAAGATTTCAAACTACAAATCAAAGAATTAATGGACTTAGAAATTATAAGACGGTCAACGTCAAAACATAGGTCAGCAGCCTTCATAGTTAGAAATCATTCGGAGATAGTTAGAGGAAAAGCCCGAATGGTGATAAATTATAAGAGACTAAACGATAATACCAGAAGTAATGGTTATAAGCTGCCAGACAAGTCAGAATTAATTAATAGAATACAAGGAAAGACTATATTTAGTAAGTTTGATTGTAAATCAGGATATTGGCAGGTAAAAATGCATCCCGCCAGTATTGAATGGACAGCATTCACTTGTCCAGAAGGACATTTTGAATGGTTGGTTATGCCATTTGGCCTGAAGACTGCTCCACCCATTTTTCAAAAGAAAATGGATGAAATTTTTGGAGATTACAAAAGATTCGTAATAGTATATGTAGACGACATACTAATTTTCAGTAATAATATGACTGAACACTTAGGACATCTACAGACAGTTTTTAGACTATTTGTAAGTAACGGAATCATAATTAGCAAGAAAAAAATGGAGTTATGTAAAAAATACATAAACTTCCTAGGAGTGACTATAGGAGAAGGTAAAGTTAAGTTACAACCTCATATAGCTAAAAAACATTAGAAATGCCAGACAAACTAGACAACACTAAAGATTTGCAAATTTTTTTAGGAATCCTAAATTACGCTAGAACATTTATAAAAGATCTAGGAAAGATAGCGGGACCATTGTATTCCAAGACAGGTTCCACAGGACAGAAACATTTTAATGCAGAAGACATTAAGATAGTAAAACTACTCAAACAACAGATCCAGAACATCCCAGATCTAAGTACGCCTTTAGAAACAGACTACTTGATCATAGAAATAGATGGTAGTTTTGAAGGCTGGGGTGCAGTGTTAAAAGCTAGAACAAATAAATATAGTAGCAAAGCTTCAGAAAAAATTTGCGCCTACCAAAGCGGTAAGTATAAAGAAAAAGGAAATATGAGTAGCATAGACGCAGAAATACTAGCAGTAGTATACGGTTTAAATGCCTTCAGATTATACATTTTAAACAAACCAGAAACTCTAATCAGAATAGATTGTGAAGCCATAGTTAAATTTAACCAAAAAATAAATGATAAGAATAGTAGTCGGAGACGGTGGCTTAACTTCTTAGACACTATATCAATTTATAATTTAGTGTTCGAACATATAAAGGGTAAAGATAACGGTTTAGCAGATCAACTTAGTAGGCTAAAGATTACAACGAACTAATCAGTTTATTTATCTCTTAGCAGAATGAGTTCGTCAAAGACTAATCCGAAAGACAAGGGGAAAGGCCCAGCCAAACCCCAAGACGATTCTGCACAAACAAGATTGGGGAACCTGAATTTCAGCCCATAATCGCTCATGAGACACCAACACTTTGGAAAGACTTTACTTTGGTAAGAATAACTTAGTTTCTTTTCCGTCGTCAAATCTTACTTTTAAAATACTCCCGGACTATGTACTAGACAGGACTACAAAAGTGTTTGATAGACAATTTGTGGATTGCCCACAATAGAAAAGACACCACCATTTTGTAGCTACGTTAAATTGTACAAGCCATTATTTTAACGACAAAAATTTAGACAAAAATTTAAATTTTATGTTGTAATTCATGGTAAGACAAAAGGAATTTTTCAGACCTGGTTAGAAGTAGTAGTTAAAGATTTCAAGACACCACTTTTTAAGGGTTTCAATGTATTTACAGAAGCCTTAGACTACGCTCGAGGAACACTTGGGCCAAACTATTATATTACACCAGCACTCAGAAATAGCCCAAACCAGACACCTCAATACAAAATCCAGAAGAACCTGAGATAAAATAATCTTTTGCGATCATTGCACCACAATGACCGACACAGTAAAAAGACTAAACCAAACAAAAGAAATTCTCCAGACACAAAATATACATCTTTTAGAAAAAGTTGCAGAGCTTGAATTAAAGCTCAGACAAAACAACCAGACACAACAGACTCAGAGTTCTCCATCTCCTTTAAAAATGGATGAGATAGGTGTGCATTCCCTTCTGAATGCTAAGAAATCTATTGTACCAGATGTAGGTACAACTAGTCCGGTGCAAACGGTTGCCGGTAAAGACAACTCAAATCCGTTAATGGCTGTCACTTTGCCAAAAAGTGAACAAGAAGAGGCAACCTCTTCAAAAAACAGACGAAGACTCCCTCAGACTTTCTCAGGATCTACTTCCAAGACAAGAACTAGAAAGATAAAAAAGAAAAAAAATAAAAGTATAGAACAAATAATTAAAGAGACACTTGAAAACATTTTTAGAGAACAGAAGGATGCCAAAAGTGAAGACAAACATGAAAATCCAGTGGCTACACCACCAGTGGCATCCATAACACCAGAACAGAATCCAGAACTTAACCAAAATCTGGATAATATAGACCATGTATCAGAGAGTAGTTCAGTTAATGAATTCATAGAATAAAACTATGCTCAGGATCCAAATGACAACGATGACTCAGGCATGAGTTTCGATTCCGTGGCTTTGCATAACTTGAGTACCTAAAAGCCAAGGACTAGACAAGAAATAAAAGAACGGTGTAAATTCCACCGAAAAAAGTAGACAGAGACATAAAGAGAAAAGGATAAAAGCAGCAGACAAGATAGACAACAAGGACATCATCTCAACGACTTTTTACAAAAGTAGATGCCAGCAACACAAGATGACAAAGTGAAAAGAAAAAATCTTCAAAGTTAAAGCGACGATGGGGCCCATAGCGCACCCGGCCGAAACTTTAAAGATTCCTTTACATTTTGAAGTCCGAAGTTGAAGTCCGAAAGACAGTATAAATATCAGACCCTTGGGATGAAGATAGACAGAGTGAAAAGAGTGAAGAGAGTGAAAAGATCCGAGAAGAAAAACATCAGACACAAGCAAGATCAAACTCCACTCCCAAATGCAAAAAACCCTCTCTCCCCCTCACTGAATAAACCTCCATATGTAAGATAGTTTATTTTGGAGCAAGTTTTTAATTAGTGTGCAGTAGTTTCCGGGACTCCCGAAAGGGAAACCTCCCCGAACTTCGAATTATGTAAGTTTTTAATTTCAGTAGTTATCTCCCCCATGTATATTATGTTTTATGTTTTTATGAAATCTTGCAGAAATGCAGGAACCAGTATGTTAATATGAAGTTGTTATTTTCATCATGAATCTTTATTTACTGTTATAAATCATGTCATAGATCTAGAAATTACTGTTGTAATCTTAACTGCAATACGCTTGGATATGGTTATCTCCTGAACTTAGTATATGGTTATCTTTGGACTCCGTCATGACCTCAATGGATTAGCTTGTAAATTCCTATGTCAATGGTGGTTGATTATTGGCCTGTTGATGTCCGCTGAAGGACTGTGTTGGCCTGAAAATTGGGTGTAGCTAAAGACGACTGTCATGATAGGGGTAAGGTCTAAAAGAAGAGATGAATTGTTCAGAAGGAGAAATAAAAAAGCATAGCGTAGTCAAGAACATAATAGTAACCAAGGACGAATGATAGAGATGACGCTATGTTCTAGTTTCTTGATAATTTTATGTGGTTCTTCGGTTGGAATTGATATTTGTTGGTCAAATTGCTCCACGTCGCTTCCACCACCTTCGGATAAGATTTCGTTGTAGTTTTTGTCTTCTTCTTCGTTGATCTCCGGTTGACCGCACCTTCTCCGCTCTTATCCAATCTCTGAATAATACTACAATCTCCAAGCTGTGTCCGGCTAATGAGTGTATGTGCTCTCCTATTTGATATCTGCCGACATAAAAAGTGCTTTCAGACGTCGTTGATGACGCTTGAATGTTCAAAACATCTCGAGCCATCATTGAAAGTGTCGGAAAGGTCTTTTCATTCCCCCTCCAGTATTTCAGCAAGTCTTCACGTCCTTCTTCATTGAGAACTGCTTGGTACGGTACAGAACCCTGCAAAAAATATCAAACTAGCTAATTTGATTAGTAGAGGTACGACCACCGCACATTCTATTTCTGATCTTTCAATACTAGACGCAGAAACAACATGTCTTTTGTGAGGTTGTGTTGAATAAGAAGAAGATGGTATGGAAGACAATAGGTTTCTGACACTTTCTTGTTGGTAAAACCTATATATTTTTTTGCATTCATCTTCTACGCTAGACAACACTTCTTCTTTAGTTTGTTTAATAGGTGTTCAGAAGGAGAAATAAAAAAGCATAGCGTCATCTCTATCATTCTTCCTTGGTTACTATTATGTTCTTGACTACGCTATGCTTTTTTATTTCTCCTTCTGAACAATTCATCTCTTCTTTTAGACCTTACCCCTATCATGACAGTCGTCTTTAGCTACACCCAATTTTCAGGCCAACACAGTCCTTCAGCGGACATCAACAGGCCAATAATCAACCACCGTTGACATAGGAATTTACAAGCTAATCCATTGAGGTCATGACGGAGTCCAAAGATAACCATATACTAAGTTCAGGAGATAACCATATCCAAGCATATTGCAGTTAAGATTACAACAGTAATTTCTAGATCTATGACATGATTTATAACAGTAAATAAAGATTCATGATGAAAATAACAACTTCATATTAACATACTGGTTCCTGCATTTCTGCAAGATTTCATAAAAACATAAAACATAATATACATGGGGGAGATAACTACTGAAATTAAAAACTTACATAATTCAAATGCGGGAGGTTTCCTTTCTGAGTCCCGGAAACTACTGCACACTAATTAAAAACTTGCTCCAAAATAAACTATCTTACATATGGAGGTTTATTCAGTGAGGGGGAGAGAGGGTTTTTTGCATTTGGGAGTGGAGTTTGATCTTGCTTGTGTCTGATGTTTTTCTTCTCGGATCTTTTCACTCTATTCACTCTTTTCACTCTGTCTATCTTCATCCCAAGGGTCTGATATTTATCTTGTCTTAGGACTTCAACTCCGGACTTCAAAATGTAAAGGAATCTTTAAAGTTTCGGCCGGGTGCGCTATGGGCCCCATCGTCGCTTTAACTTTGAAGATTTTTTCTTTTCACTTTGTCATCTTGTGTTGCTGGCATCTACTTTTGTAAAAAGTCGTTGAGATGATGTCCTTGTTGTCTATCTTGTCTGCTGCTTTTATCCTTTTCTCTTTATGTCTCTGTCTACTTTTTTCGGTGGAATTTACACCGTTCTTTTATTTCTTGTCTAGTCCTTGGCTTTTAGGTACTCAAGTTATGCAAAGCCACGGAATCGAAACTCATGCCTGAGTCATCGTTGTCATTTGGATCCTGAGCATAGTTTTATTCTATGAATTCATTATCTGAACCACTCTCTGATACATGGTCTATATTATCCAGATTTTGGTTAAGTTCTGGATTACGCTGCAGTGTTATGGATGCCACCGGTGGTGTAGCCACCGGATTTTCATGTTTGTCTTCACTTTTGGCGCCCTTACATTTCTCTAAAAATGTTTTCAAGTGTCTCTTTAATCATTTGTTCTATACTTTTATTTTTCTCTTTTTTTATCTTTCTAGTTCTTGTCTTGGAAGTAGATCCTGAGAAAGTCTGAGGGAGTCTTCGTCTATTTTTTGAAGAGGTTGCCTCTTCTTGTTCACTTTTTGGCAAAGTGACAGCCATTAACGGATTTGAGTTGTCTTTACCGGCAACCGTTTGCACCGGACTAGTTGTACCTACATCTGGTACAATAGATTTCTTAGCATTCAGAAGGGAATGCACACCTATCTCATCCATTTTTAAAGGAGATGGAGAACTCTGAGTCTGTTGTGTCTGGTTGTTTTGTCTGAGCTTTAATTCAAGCTCTGCAACGTTTTCTAAAAGATGTATATTTTGTGTCTGGAGAATTTCTTTTGTTTGGTTTAGTCTTTTTACTGTGTCGGTCATTGTGGTGCAATGATCGCAAAAGATTATTTTATCTGTGTCTTTCTGGATTTTGTATTGAGGTGTCTGGTTTGGGCTATTTCTGAGTGCTGGTGTAATATAATAGTTTGGCCCAAGTGTTCCTCGAGCGTAGTCTAAGGCTTCTGTAAATACATTGAAACCCTTAAAAAGTGGTGTCTTGAAATCTTTAACTACTACTTCTAACCAGGTCTGAAAAATTCCTTTTGTCTTACCATGAATTACAACATAAAATTTAAATTTTTTGTCTAAATTTTTGTCGTTAAAATAATGGCTTGTACAATTTAACGTAGCTACAAAATGGCTGGTGTCTTTTCTATTGTGGGCAATCCACAAATTGTCTATCAAACACTTTTGTAGTCTGTCTAGTACATAGTCTGGGAGTATTTTAAAAGTAAGATTTGACGACGGAAAAGAAACTAAGTTATTCTTACCAAAGTAAAGTCTTTCCAGTGTTGGTGTCTCATGAGCAGTTATGGGCCTGAAATTCAGGTTCCCAACACTGCTTTGTCTCAGAATCGTCTTGGGGTTTGGCTGGGCCTTTCCCCTTGTCTTTCGGATTAGTCTTTGACGAACTCATTCTGCTAAGAGATAAATAAACTGATTAGTTCGTTGTAATCTTTAGCCTACTAAGTTGATCTGCTAAACCGTTATCTTTACCCTTTATATGTTCGAACACTAAATTATAAATTGATATAGTGTCTAAGAAGTTAAGCCACCGTCTCCGACTACTATTCTTATCATTTATTTTTTGGTTAAATTTAACTATGGCTTCACAATCTATTCTGATTAGAGTTTCTGGTTTGTTTAAAATGTATAATCTGAAGGCATTTAAACCGTATACTACTGCTAGTATTTCTGCGTCTATGCTACTCATATTTCCTTTTTCTTTATACTTACCGCTTTGGTAGGCGCAAATTTTTTCTGAAGCTTTGCTACTATATTTATTTGTTCTAGCTTTTAACATCGCACTTTTGACCTTCAAAACTACCATCTGTTTCTATGATTAAGTAGTCTATTTCTAAAGGTATACTTAGATCTGGGATGTTCTGGATCTGTTGTTTGAGTAGTTTTACTATCTTAATGTCTTCTGCATTAAAATGTTTTTGTCCTGTGGAACCTGTCTTAGAATACAATGGTCCCGCTATCTTTCCTAGATCTTTTATAAATGTTCTAGCGTAATTTAGGATTCCTAAAAAATTTTGCAAATCTTTAGTGTTGTCTAGTTTGTCTGGCATTTCTAATGCTTTCTTAGCTATATGAGGTTGTAACTTAACTTTACCTTCTCCTATAGTCACTCCTAGGAAGTTTATGTATTTTTTACATAACTCCATTTTTTTCTTGCTAATTATGATTCCGTTACTTACAAATAGTCTAAAAACTGTCTGTAGATGTCCTAAGTGTTCAGTCATATTATTACTGAAAATTAGTATGTCGTCTACATATACTATTACGAATCTTTTGTAATCTCCAAAAATTTCATCCATTTTCTTTTGAAAAATGGGTGGAGCAGTCTTCAGGCCAAATGGCATAACCAACCATTCAAAATGTCCTTCTGGACAAGTGAATGCTGTCCATTCAATACTGGCGGGATGCATTTTTACCTGCGAATATCCTGATTTACAATCAAACTTACTAAATATAGTATTTCCTTGTATTCTATTAATTAATTTTGACTTGTCTGGCAGCTTGTAACCATTACTTCTGGTATTATCGTTTAGTCTCTTATAATTTATCACCATTCGGGCTTTTCCTCTAACTATCTCCGAATGATTTCTAACTATGAAGGCTGCTGACCTATGTTTTGACGTTGACCGTCTTATAATTTCTAAGTCCATTAATTCTTTGATTTGTAGTTTGAAATCTTCTATGTCTTTGTTCGTTGCTTCTATTGAAGTTGTTCTTATAATATATTCTGGATTTATAATTTCTAATTCACATAATATTTTATTATTATTCCAGTGTCTAAGTGGTTTTTCTCCTATGATTTCTAATTCATCTAGTATTTTTACTATGTTGTCTAGATCGGCCTTGTCTTTTATTATTCCTATCTTTTCTATCCCATTTTTAAAATTATAAAATTCTGTTTCTAAATCTATTAACGTGTAATTCTTTTCTAGTATCTCATAGTCTTCTTCTTCTAGAATTTCTTCTAATATTAGGCTTTTATTGTTATTCTGACAGCAATATTTGTCTCCATTGCTGCAATCTTTACAACAACTATCTTCTTTATTTTTTAAGTTTATAGGGGAAATCTGTATTACTTTAGTCTCAGTCTTTTGAGTTTGAACTGGTGTATAAGTGCTGTTTTTCTGGAATATTATCTCATCTCTAGTAATGGTACAGCTTCCATTATTATCTAACAAGAAATCTAGACCTATTATAAAATCTGTATTTATATTTAATTCTCTTACTAATTTCTTATTCATGCTATAACTAGGGTTATAGAATTTTGCACAAGTATTCATAAAACTAATTGTGGCTTCTTGTAGGTAATGTTTGTAGAAGTTATGGGTTCCATCCATCTGCATTGCTGAAGATGGCTTATCTAGTGTTTTTACTAGATGGCTAGGAATAATTTTCTTATTTAAAATACTTCTTGTACAACCTGTATCTACTAGTGCTAGCGTAGTAATTTCGTAGTCTTTAATTTTAATTTTTGTCAGTAATCTTAGGGAGCTAAATTTCTTATCTTCATTACATATTAGAGTTTTTTCTTCCGAATTCATTAGTTCTGAAGCTATTTCTGTAATTAATTCTCTTTCTAATTGATCTTCTTCGACAATATGATCATCTTCTATATCTTTCTGTTTTCCTTTTTCTAGCTGAGCTAATCTCATTTCTAAAACATTTATTCTGGTTTCTAGTGTTATTAGTCTTATCGCTATGGTTGTATCTTCTTTTTAATGGTTCTTTAAAGCCTATAATAATTCTTAATTCTTTCTGGAGACAATTTATACAACCTTCCATGTAGCATTTTTTACACTTGACCCTTTTACTTCTGCTAGGGAACCATTTGCAAATGCAACATGCCATGCTATCTAGACCTTTATTTATTTCGAATAAATGGTCGCACTCTATCGCTGTGTTTACTAAATTATTTAAATCTTCATTTATATCTAATTGTTCTACTCCTATTTCGTTAATAAATTCATCTGCTTCTGAGTCTGAAGAGTCTAATTTATTATTTTCTCCTGTGTCTATACTTACTATGGAGTATATACTTTCTGTATCTGACATATACTCATCTACATTTATTAACGTCTCCTGGAAGTCTTCTATCAACTGAGAATTTCTAGTATTATTATTAATTCTCTTTGGACATGTATTAGCTAGATGTTCTATGCTACCGCAAGTAAAACATTCTAATTTATTTTTGTATGTTCTATCATTTATATATTTTCTTATATGTTTGTTTTTATCTAAGTATGGTTTTCTGGCTGATGATTTTCTAAGGTAGTATCTTTTCTTCTTATACTTGTCATAGTTTTGATAACCATATCTCTTATTTTTTCTTTTATAGCTTTTCCTTTTCTGGGGGTCTTTATCATAACTCTGTGTGGTATATATTACACTTTTACAGAAGTTCAACTCGTTTTGTTTAAGTTGTTTCTGTATCTGCAAATGCGTACATTTTTCTTGTAATATTTCCATCACATCTTTGTATTCTATGTCCTATGGACCATCTAGCGTTTGGGTTTTGTAAAATCCCATCATGCTTGTTCCAGCGTTCTTCAATTTCTCTACCTAAAGCTCCTGGTAGTTTATTGAAAAGCTTTTTTCCTAAGTCTTGATCAAACGAATTACACGATCGTACAATAATAAAAGAAATCATTTAAATATTTCTTTATATATACCCAATTACTAATACTTAATTGTTCTATCTTAATCGATTGCATTTCTTTTGTAATACTACTAGTCCACTATTTGGATCTTCACCGTAATTAGTGTGTGTATCTTATTGGTGAAGTTGTATGGGTTTGATCCCATAGATACTAGCTGGTGGAATTCTTACTGGGAAATCTATTTTATAAGCTTCCCATAAAGCCTTCGTAGATTCTCCTAAGAAAGTTTCTAAGTATTTATACATTGTCTCAGGGTCTGTTTCTACGTAGTTTTGTATATAGTCTGCTACCACTATTCCCTTCCATAAATCTATTACGGAGTTCCATCTTTGTGGATCGTGGGCAGCTATATTTAAAAATTTTCCTCTATTCCCTCCTTCTTGGAGAGTTATAGGTTCTTCCAACGGCATTCTTCTACCCGATGGTTTAACATTCTCTACAGGTTCTCTTGCAGTTCTAAATACTCTTCTTCTAGGTATATTGCCTGTACTAGTGTCTACTGTAATACGTTCTCCTGTAGTTCTCTGGAAAGGACTGGAGCTGGATGTACTAGCTTCCATTAGTTCTTTTTGACTAACTTCGGAGTTTGTCTCAAATTCTTCTTCATTATTTAATGCGAAATCTTTCCAAATCTCTTCAAACATTGCTGTTTTTTCTTTGGAGAGTTTTTCTTCTTTATATCCCGCATTATCTGTTCTTATCTCACATGTTTTAAAATGCTCTATTGTTTCTTCTAATTCCATATTGTCTTTTTTACAACCCTTGCATCTGAATAACATCCAGGGTTTTTCTTTTTTCAGGTCTTTGGCCTTTTCTATGGCGATGTCTACTTCATACCCTTCTTGGATTATTTCTATGTTCATAAATTCTGTTTCTTCTATTGTACTTTCTTCTTCACAAGTCTTTTGTGGAGCGTAATTATAGTCTGTAAATCTTATAGAAGTTTGTCCTTTGGGATTTGTATATTCTAAATGTGAAGTAGGCTGTAATACTTTATTCTTTTTATCAAAGTAGTCTAATTTCCATTCTAATCCGGCATATTCTTCCGGTTGGATTTTAGTAGGTTTTATCAAGTTTATTCCCTTATTATTCATTAATTCTACTACATCATTTATCCTTATTTTAAACTTGGTATTGCTATCATTAGTCATTTTTCCTAAAAAACCTAAGCATAGTAATAAATTGTTACCATTACTCATTTCTTCGTAGCCTTTAGTTTGTATTCCTATTTTAATATGCTTGCCAAATTCTGATAAGTTCATTAAGAAGTCTGGACTTAGATAAAAGATTCCTCCATTATCGGTCATATCTATTTACATCATGCCTATAATGGCTTTCTTTATGTCTCATTCCATCTATCATCATATCTCATTAGTAAATCTTTACATCCTAAGTTTTTTCTAGTTAGTCCTTTAATTCCTATAACCATTAATCCCATGTGCATGAGAGTTCTGGTAGTGTTTTTTATATGCCTAAAGGATTCTTCTTTTATTTAACTAATATTTCTTTCCGGAGCTCCTAAAACCGAGCAAGCTGTTCTTCTCTATAATGTCTATATAGTTGAGCTGTAGACGAGAAACGTCCAGCATTGTATAGAGTTTTAGGATTAAACAAATTTAATTGATTCTGTTGAAAAATACTTATGTCTTTATCTACGTTTATAACTTCGCTAAGTTGTCTGTTTTCTTCTTCAGGTGTCTTCCTGTTTAAAATTCTAGAAATAAAGTTATTTCCTATTCTATTTTCTGAGCAACTTATTCTTTGCCCTTCGTCTTCTCTTCCCTGTCTAGTTGTAAAAAGGTCCATTTCTGGGGTTTTCTTATTATTTTAGCTTTTTCTTTTTGCGGAGTTAATTCTATTTTATTTAACTGATCTATTAAATGATCTATTTGTAGATTTGCTTGTTTTTCTTTATCTTTTTCTCGAGTTATATGGTCTCTTTCCTGTGCTATTTGAAGAATGTGTTCACTTAATTTTTCTACTCTACTTGTTACCGTGTCTATTTTTCTATGTAGATCTAGTATTAAAGTTACTAATACTATATTTTGCTGTATAATTACTTGGTACCTTTTTGACTAGGTATATATTCTTTGTAATCAGCTGGTAAAGGAATAGATTTTTCTATTAACTTGGCAACTTGTTCTTGAGCACTTACATTTCTGCTCATGAAAGAATTGTTATTTTTAATTCTTTATCAGATTCTTCTAATTTTAATAATCTTTCTATAAGCTCCTTTTTAATTTGTTTATTTTCTTGGCTGGCCTTCAACTCAATATCTATTAGGTTGTCTTTTAGAACTTTTTCTATGTCTTGTTTTGTAGATAGTTTCTTGAAGTCACAAGTATTTACTAAATTATTTATATATTCTATATTTTGTTCTGATCTTTTAAAGATTCTTTCTTGCTTCTTAAGTATATCTTCTAATTTTTGTAAGTTGTTTGTATAACTATTATTACTTTCTTTTACTTTTTCACTTAAGTTTATTATTATGTCTACTATAGTATTTAACTGTTTTTCTTCGCTATGAAGCGTATGTTCTCCTATGCTAAAGTTACACTTAATAATACTTTGGTCTGGTAAAATTCTAAATTTCTTTTCTGGTAGTATCCTTAAGTCTAAGTAGTCTAGGTGCTTTAAATGAGCTATTTTTAACCTAAGGTGGTTATAATATTTTCTTTTATCTGGTAATCTATTCTATGTCTATAGAATCTAATTGTACGTTCTATACCGTATAATTGCCACTTAATACTAGAAATTATTTCTTCTATATCTCCTAAGATTATTTTTTCTTGGATTATTCTAGATAGTTCCGTATATTCTATAGTTGATAACCGAGGTTTTAAATCTTTTTCAAAATGATCTTGTAATAACTTAAGCTTTCGTACTGGTGATAAGAATTTAGATTCTAAAATTTCTAAACAAGTACTTAAGGCTCTTACAGCTCTTATATACTCGTTCTTTCTTTTTATATCTCTATTAATAAGATTATTTTTAATTCTAATATATTTAGCAAAAGGAAGTGATCTCATATATATTTTTTAACCTAATGGGAAATATTCTAGTAATTTTTTGTTTTTTTATATATTGATAGTCTATCCAACGTTCTGCGTAATTTACGTCGCTCTGTATTCCCTGTATATGCCAATGTATATCTAAGAAAGTACTTTTATCTATAGTTGAAAAGTATATGCTTTCTTCTATACTATTCGAAAAATAATTATATTCTAATTCTATTAAATGAGGTTTTACGTTAGTTCTAAAGTATTCTAACAATCCTTCTTGACTTAGAGTTTTATTTTTTAGTTCGATTTGTAAACCTATTAATTCTCTTTTAGCTACTACGTGTTTGTTTTTTCTAGCTACTTCTCTCTTAATATTCCAAGTAATGAAGCTAAGTCTTTCTACGAAGTGCAAATGTTGCATTTAGTAAGGCTTAAAACGTCTAGAGTCTTGTGCTAGTTTTTATTTTTATTTTTTAGATATGTTACTAACTTATATTCTAAGGCGGATATTATATTTATAAGTTCTGAAAGTCTTGACTGATTATCTTTTGTCTTACTTAGATGTATATATTCTGGATAGAGGGTTCTTAAACTCTTCTTTACTTCTAAGTATGATTCTAAATTATAGTCTGTCATATAAGTCTATCAAGATGTCTAAAACGTATTTGTATTCTGGATTCAGAGTGATTCTTTGTCCAAAAATCTTTATACGCACGATGGCAGACGTCAGTACAATGACTGATACGTCAACGGATGGTGATACAGATGATAGAAACTTGATGGTAAATCATTATCTTATTTAACGTTTTCAAATTTCAGCTATAGCTTTTCTACACTAATAAGCATTTATCTGCATGGTATTTTGGTTGATTATTTCTGGTTATCTTCATTGAAAGTTTGGTTCCCTTTTAAAGCCCATTTGGCAAGGCAAGGTTCAATTTTTATGCTTTTATTCTTGACAAGTTAGACAAAATGGCCGATAACATAAAACTTCCTTTGATTTTTATTTTTATTAGTTTTTACAATTGAGATGTAAAGTAAGACCGTGTACAATAGACCCTTGTAGTCCGATTTTTTCCCGGACCTCGTGAATAGCGGGAGCTTAATGCACCGGGCTGCTCTTTTTTACAATTGAGATTCTACCTCTCTAAATTTTCTTACCTCTAGCTACGTCTACAAATTGTAGAAGTATAGGAGCCTGATCACTAAATGGTTCACCTTATTTAAGATAGTTCCAGATCAGACATTGCCAGACTGTGCCATATATTGATTAAAAAACTGAAATTGTATTCACCATGAGACTTAATATAAGCTTTCTGACATGACTAATATTTAACCCCAACTAGTTGTTATTGAAAGAAATAATCCCCTTGATTATTTTCATTGATTGAATAGATATATATACAAGTTACAAAACCTTCTTCTACTTGAGGTACTGTTTATGGGAAATACTGCAACAGCCAAGGTTGAAGGATATGGGAAGATACTTCTGAAGATGACTTCAGGCAAGGTCCTGACTCTCAACAATGTTCTGCACGTTCCAACAATTCGGAAGAATTTAGTTTCAGCCGGACTACTCGTCAAAAACAGGTTTAAGTGCGTGTTGGTTAGTGAGAAAATTGTAATAAGTAAGAATGATTTGTTCATAGGAAAGGGCTACCTCACCGAGGGCCTTTTCAAACGCAATGTAATGGTTGTTGACAGTATTAATGGAAATTCAGATTCGTCTTACTTATTGGAGTCAAAAGATTTATGGCATGTTCGTTTAGGACATGTCAACTACAAAACCTTGCGAAAATTGATTAATTTAGAAGTATTGCCTAAATTCGAGTGTAATAAATCTAAATGTGAAATCTGTGTTGAATCTAAGTTTGTTAAACATCCATATAAGTCTATTGATTGGAATTCAAATCCTTTAGACTTAATTCACACAGATATATGTGATATGAAGTCAATACCATCTTGCGGTGGGAAAAAGTATTTTATAACTTTTATTGACGATTGCACTCGATATTGTTATGTGTATTTGCTTAATAGTAAGGATGAAGCAATTGATGCATTTAAGCAATACAAGAACGAAGTGGAAAATCAATTGAATAAAAAGATAAAAATGATTAGAAGTGATAGGGGTGGAGAGTACGAATCTCCTTTTGCAGAGATATGTTTAGAATATGGAATTATTCATCAAACTACTGCCCCTTACACACCACAATCAAATGGAATTACGGAAAAGAAAACCCAAACATTAAAGGAAATGATGAATGCCTTACTAATAAGTTTCGATTTACCGCAGAGCTTATGGGGGGAAGCTATCCTTACAGCTAACCGAATACTCAACAGGGTGCCCCACAGCAAAACACAATTTATTCCATATGAACTATGGAAAGGAAGAAAACCCAACTTGAAATATTTCAAAGTGTGGGGGTGTTTAACAAAGGTCCAAGTTCCTTTGCCCAAAAGGGTAAAAATTGGACCAAAAACTGTGGATTGTGTTTTTATTGGTTATGCTAAAAACAACAAAGCTTGTCGGTTTTTGGTTCACAAATCGGACAATCCCGAAATTCATGTTAATACGGTAACTGAATCAGATAATGCTGAATTCTTTGAAAATATTTATCCGTATAAACTGAATGTGAGTCGTCAAGTGAAAAATCTAAACGACCGCAGGAAGAACCAAAGGAAAATACACCAAGTAAAGAGGATGCAAGGCGTAGCAAACGTCAAAGGACATCTACTTCCTTTGGACCAAATTTTGTGATATTCTTGCTTGAAAATGAGTCTCAAACATTTAAAGCAGCGATGTCTTCTTCTGATTTAACATTTTGGAAAGAGGCAGTCAATAGTGAGATTGAATCAATTTTGAACAACCATACATGGGAATTGGTTGATCTTCCTCCTGAAAATAAACCTTTAGGATCAAAATGGATTTTTAAAAGGAAAATGAAAGCTGATGGCACTATTGACAAATATAAGGCAAGACTTGTGGTCAAAGGTTATAGACAAAAAGAAGGTTGGTGAAGAAGCTGAATGGCTTGGAAGTCATCAAAACAGACATGCATCGCCGGCTCTACAATGAAATCTGAATTTATAGCTTTAGATAAGGCTGGTGAAGAAGCTGAATGGCTCCGGAATTTCTTAGAAGATATTCCATTCTGGCCCAAACCTTTGGCTCCTATATGTATACATTGTGACAGTCAAGCAGCAATAGGTAGGGCATGGAACGTAATGTACAGCGGAAAATCTCGTCACATACGATGAAGACACAATACCGTTAGACAACTCCTCTCTAGTGGTGTTATCACGATTGACTATGTAAAGTCAAGAGATAACGTGGCGAATCCGCTTACAAAAGGCTTATCTAGAGAGGGAGTTAGTAGATCATAAATGGGAATGGGGTTAAGGTTGAGGACAAGTCATCATGGCGGTAACTCAACCTAGCATACTGGAGATCCCAAGAGCTAGGTTCAAGGAGATCAAACAAAGTTGTGACTGACGGTTCAACATTGTCAAATAACTCAACCCATTCTCGGATGAAGACACTGTTCAGAAATAAGGATAAAATCTTATGGCTTGTTAATGAGTTAATAAAGCATTAATGTTCTTTAATGATTATCTAAATCTGGCAGTGTATGACCAGATAATGTGGCTATAGGACCACATGTTTAGAAATCACCTATGTGAGTGTTAAGTGTAAGCCGCTTTAAAGGGGAATGACAGTGAATGCCCATTCTCTATGCACTCATGAAATCAGGAGGTGTTCATGGCTGAAACGAACACAACCGTGAGAACCATAAACGGTTAAAGGTTGATTGTGTGACTTATGTTGACTAGGTATACAACAAAGTTCGACGGTTCAAAGATATTAAATCTACCGATTGATTGAGTATATCCGATATAAGTTCACTACGGATAGTTCAAAGGGAAACCTACTTATCCAGATGCAGTCAATCCTCGCTTGTATATCACACTTGTCCGCGCATTCTTTTATATTATAGCCATTCCCAATCATGTGGTTGATTGTTGGGTATTGGTATTGGTGAATGAGAAATGATGGGATGAAAAGTGAAGGGAATGTAAAAGGTCCCTTTTGCCTTGGGTAAACCAGTTGTCCCACATCGGAAAAGGAAAGGAAAAAGAGATGTGTATATATTATATTACACCTTCTCTAGTCACTAAAAGGGTTGAGGGGGCAAGGACCCCTCGCGCCGTCGTCGTCGCTCGCTCGGCTTCGGCTTCGGATTCAGATTCGAATTTGGATTTGGTCAAATGATCTGATTGATTGATAATCTTTTTAATTAACTAATTAAGAGAAATTCATGCAAGACCGCGGTGCCATTCTGCAGCACTGCGGTGTCGATGCAGAAATTTCAGTTCCGAAGTTAAATTAGTGATTCCCTGCGTTATTCCTTTTCCCACCATATTTGTGACTGTTCAGAAGGGTTGCAAACCTTCTGAAACAGTACTTCCATGGCTATAAATTCGTTTGATTCCTCAGAATAAAAAACATAATTTGGAACTTCTTCTTCTTCTGCACAAATATATTATGTGTGATATACTGCCGTTGAGTGGTTCGCCGCTACCTGAATTTGGAGTACTACTATTCTGGTAAGATAATCGTTTTATCATGGGAGGGGATATTACATCAACCTCGAGTACTGTGAGGGGAATAATTTTCTTAAGGACACACTTTGAACTAAGTGGGCTTGATTATATTCTGAAAAATTATTCTTATTTTTCCAACACCGATTCTGTTTATTTTCAGTTATTATTATTTACTAGTTTTTTGGAATACAGATTGGAAACAAAAAATACTACCTTTTTTCAAGCTAGCAATCCATTTTTATGCATTTGAAGAAAGAGCTTTACAATTGGCATGGCCCTTGTACACTCACACAATATTGTTGGATCGAGCTTTCTCCTATTGTCCAAGATTCCCCATCATAGGATCCCCTTAATTCTTCCAAGTGCACAATATGGACATTGTTTCGTCTAGTGAGATGCTATGGAATCCTAATTAATTTGGTGTCCCTTGTATTTTCACTCAATGTTGTAGAAGCACTATTAGCGAATATTCTCAGAATATTCTCCGTATATTTTGTAATTATGATAGATGTATATTTATGGTAACTTAGGATTCTAATTGTATTAGGAATCAACCTTTGTAAGGTAAGTTAGGATTCGTACCATATTATGAATCAACCTTGTACAACTATATATATTGTGAATAATGAAAGGAATCTCCAAGGGAAATTATTCCATATTTCATGGTATCAAGAGCCTAAAATCGAAATCCCTTCTCTTCCTCATTCTCGGCCGAAATCAACATTTTTTTTCCTGATTTCACAGGAAAAAAAAATTCTGGTTTCTTCCTCTCTTTCTCGGCCAAACCAGAAAATTCCCTTCCCTCGGCAGGCGGCAACCATGTCTTACCCCCACAAATTCCGGTTCATCCACTGGCACACTTGACAACCCCTCTCAACGTTCAGTATCTTCTTTTCATTAGGCATTCGCCGTTAACAACATAAAGAATTTTATCCCTATAATTCTTGACCAAGAAGACTGTCAATATTCCATGTGGATGGAACTATTCTACATTCATGCATGTGCATACAACGTGCTCGATCATATTGACGAATTTGTTCCTCGTCCCACCGATGTTACAGACTCAATCTGGCGTCGTTTTGACGCCAGCGTCAAACAATGGATCTACGGCACCATCTCCAAAGACCTGTTGTGCACTATCAAGAAAATAGGTGCTACGACACGTGAACTTTGGGTCCGGCTAGAAGAAATCTCTCAGGACAATAAAAATACTCGGGCCGTATATTTGGAAGAGCAATTCAATAATACCCGCCTCAAGAATTTTAACAACATGTCCGAATATTGTAAGCAACTGAAACTCATAACCGATCAACTATCCAACGTCGGGAGTTCTGTTTCAGAAACCAAGATGGTGCTTCAACTTGTTGCGAGTTTACCAAAAGGTGAATATGACACACTCGCAACAATGATTCAACAAGCCGACCCTCTCCCAAGATTCAACAAGGCATGTTCACAACTATTGTTGGAAGAAACTAGACGTGCTAAACAAGAGGAACACAATCAAAAGGCCTTAGTCGTTGACGGGATGACAACACTGCGGGCCAAAGAAGCCAAAGTGCAAAGAGTCCAAGAAGAAAGGCAGCAGCAGTCCAAAGAAGGCCAGTGGCGGAGGTCGTGGCGGCAGAGGTCGCAACAACAAAGGCAAGGGCCGCCGAAAGGGCCAACGCAACCAACAACAGCCAGGCTAGCATAACTGGAACCAGCAGCAGCAGGGGCACAACCAGCAGCAGTAGTGGCCCAACCAGCAGAACTGGGCCGTGCCTGCATGCCCGTACCAGAATGTAGGGGCCTAGTTCCAGCAACCGTGGTGGATTGGCCTCTTGGGCCCTGCCCCAGCCACCAGGTAGGCCAACCAGCAGCAGCAGCACGCCCACCTGGCTGTAGTCCAGTAGCAGCAGCAGCCTGGCCCAGACTGCTTTGGGCCAGGCTTACACCACCGTGAACCTCCAACATCCCGACGACAATTGGTACATGGACACCGGAGCCACATCTCACCTCACCTGGTCGTCAGGTAACCTATCTCAACTACGTCGGTTAAAGTGTCCTCAATTTATTACTGTCGGCAATGGTCATCGCATTCCAATTGAAGGTTACGGTAAAACACACACCAAACATCCACACCCACATTTCTCCCTAAACCACGTCCTATACATACCTAACATCATTAAAAACTTAATCTCTGTTAGAAAATTCACTAGCAATAATTCTGTGTCTGTCGAATTTGACCATTTTATTTTTCTGTGAAGGAACTCAATACGGGAAAAATTCTTACACGCTGCAATAGTATAGGAGACCTCTACCCATTCACTCAATCTTCCGCTGTCAGACCGCAAACACCTCTATCCCTTGCGGCGATCTCTCCCTCAACTTGGCACAACAGACTCGGACACCCCGGAGACCAGTTTTTACTTTTCTTATGACTTCTAAGCATATTCAATGTAATAATGGGAAAATTGCCCAACACTATTTTTCTTGTCCATTAGGCAAACATACTCGTCTTACCTTTATGTCATCAAACATTGTTACTTTTTCTCCCTTTGATATTGTTCATGCTGATTTGTGGACATCTCCGATTGCTAGCTCTTTGGGTCATAAATTCTATCTAGTATTCTTGGATGATTTTTCACATTTTTTCTGGATTTACCCACTGAAATTCAAATCTGAAGTTTTTGCAAAATTCCTCGAGTTTCAAAAATTCATTAAGACATAATTTGAAAAATCTCTTAAATCATTCCAATGTGATAATGGACGTGAATTTAATAACTCGGCATTTCACAATTTCTGTTCTAAACAAGGCATGGTTTTCCATTTTTCTTGTCCCTATACTTCTTCCCAAAACGGAAAGGCTGAAAGAATTAAACGTACCATCAATAACATGGTCCGCACACTTCTGTTTCATGCCTGTCTACCATCGCCTTTTTGCGTCTATGCTGTCAAAATTGTAGAATCCCTTCTAAATATTTTACCAACTAGCACACTCCAAAAAAAAACCCCTACAGAAATCTTATACCGTCAGCCATCATATGATCACCTTCGTATTTTTGGATGCTTATTACCCCAACATAGCTTCCACTGCACCCCACAAACTTGCCCCTCTCACTCTTCCATGTGTCTTCCTTGGTCTATCTCCTAATCATCGGGGCTACTTGTGCTATGACATTGCTACTCGTAAAATCATCGTCTCCCGTCACGTCACCTTTGACGAGACAACCTTTCCTTTTTCAAATCTCCGGAAATTTCAGACCACCGATTACATCTTTCTCGATGAACCAAGTCTGTCCCCGGTCATCCAAAATTTATACCAACAATGAGCCTCACGCTCGGACAGCCTCGCCATCGTCCTAAGACCACCCCACCAGACTCCTGCTCACCCCTATCGCCCCGGTCCGAGTCACTGCACCACCAAAGACCAATTAACGACATCGGCCGCTTCAGACTCCAAAGAACTGGTCCCGCAGGTCTGCAGGTTTCCAGGCCAACCAGCAGCACAGAAAACAACCCATCTGAACTGCTGCCCACTGGTCCAGAACCAGTGGACCAGCAACCTCACAGCCTCGACCCACCACCACTGCCCTCACATCGCATGGAGACTCGTGTACAACACGGGATCTTCAAACCAAATGTTCAATTCAATCTCTCCACACAAACCTTATCACCCATTCCAAAAAATCCAAAACTAGCAAAACTGGACCCAAATTGGAATGCGACCATGTGCGAGGAATTTAACGCTTTAACCAAGCAGAACACTTGGGATTTGGTACCTAGACCAGCTTGTGTGAATGTTATCCGGTGTATGTGGCTATTTCGTCACATGTTCAGAGACAATGGTGACTTAGAGAGGTATAAGGCAAGACTAGTTGCCAATGTCACTAATCAGCATGAAGGTATTGATTGTGGTGAGACATCCAGTCCGGTTGTTAAACCGACCACTATTCGGACTGCTCTCAGTATTGCTATGGGCATGCGTTGGTCGATTCATCAGCTTGATGTCAAGAATGCGTTTCTTCATGGGGATTTGAAAGAGACTGTGTACATGCATCAGCCTCCTGGCTTTGTTCATCTGGCATCTCCGCAGTTTGTGTGTCGTCTCAGGAAGTCATTGTATGGATTGAAACAGGTACCCCGCGCTTGGTATGATCGGTTCGCCAGGTATCTTCTACAGATTGGGTTTGTATGTAGCAGGTGTGATACATCTCTCTTCACTTTTCACCGAGATAGCAGCACTGCATATTTGCTATTATATGTCGATGACATTGTTCTTACTGCCTCATCTGACGGGTTGAAGAATGAAATCATTGCTCTACTCAAAACTGAATTTGCTATGATTGACTTGGGCAAGCTAAGTTATTTTTTGGGTATATCGGTGACAAGATCTGTAGCCACTATGTTCCTGTGTCAGCGTAAGTATGCAGAAGAGATAGTGTACATGGCCAAGATGGCAAATTGTAAAATTATGCCAACTCCGGTGGACTCAAAATCCAAGCTTAGTGCTAATGACGGTGCGCCAGTTTCTGATCCCACTCTATATCGGAGTCTAGCAGGTGCTCTTTAGTATCTTACATTCACTAGGCCTGATATTGCATATGCCGTTCAGTAGGTGTGTCTGTTCATGCACGACCCCCGCGAGTCCCATTTTGCCGCCCTCAAACGTATTATCAGATATGTTAAGGGCACACTAGACTTTAGTTTACATCTATACCCCTCTGCCCCAACCAAGTTGCTAGCCTACACAGATGCAGATTGGGCAGGATGCCCCGACACACGTCGCTCCACCTCACGGTACTGTGTATTTCTTGGGGATAATCTTATCTCATGGTCCGCCAAGTGGCAGGCCACGCTATCCCGTTCGAGTGCTGAAGTAGAATATCGCGGAGTTGCTAATGTCGTCGTTGAGATCCGTTGGCTCCGAAATCTTCTTTTGGAGCTCCAGTGTCCATTACGCAAGGCGTCTATAGTCTATTGTGACAACATATCTTCTATCTATATGTCTCATAATCCAGTCCAACATCAGCGGACTAAGCATATTGAGATTGATATCCACTTTGTGCGAGAGAAGGTTGCCCGTGGTCAGGTCAAAATTTTACACGTGCCTTCCTCTTATCTGTATGCAGACATTTTCACAAAGGGACTACCGCGACAGCTCTTCACCGACTTCCGATCCAGCCTTAGCATTCGGCCTCCTCCCTCTCCGTCTGAGGGGGAGTATTAGCGAATATTCTCAGAATATTCTCCGTATATTTTGTAATTATGATAGATGTATATTTAAGGTAACTTAGGATTCTAATTGTATTAGGAATCAACCTTTGTAAGGTAAGTTAGGATTCGTACCATATTAGGAATCAACCTTGTACAACTATATATATTGTGAATAATGAAAGGAATCCCCACGGAAAATTATTTCATCTTTCAAGCACCATGATGTCGGTCGAACCTAATGTGACAGCCTCCCTTGCTTGTCAATTGGTCTGTGCTATAACGTCAGTACCATCACCAATGAGCTTTCTGTTCAGGTTTCATTTCCTTATGCCAAATTTAATCCCAATTCATTCCGTTTCCAAACCAAAAGAGTGTTGATGTTCAGATTTCCTTTTCTTACTCCAAATTTAACATACTTTCATCATTCCCTCACGGTCAAACACATAAATGACAGGATGGTGCGTCACACTTTGCTTTCATTGTGTTTTGTTCTTATCTAAGTCTATTAATTTGGAAATACTTTAGATCTTCTGAGACAAATAATATGATTTTAGGTCTACCTTCAATATTACACTTTTGGATTGATATTTGAGGACTATGTAGATCATGTGAAACTATCTTAGGCGACCTTTTCTCATTATGTCATGTTTTGTGCTACTTTCACCGTGTGTCGGATGTGGTCACTTTTAACCCCTATCTTGTATGGTTGAACATACGTCTTAATATTCTTATCTTTATGACTTAGCTTTTGAATATATCGGGCCTTAAAGGCGTAACTTTCCTCTTTGATGAAGACAGAATTAAGAAAATAAAAGTGTTCTGTCAAACAGCTTAAGCTTTTAGATGAGATGGTCACACACTTCAATATGATATCAGAGCAAATAAAGATCCCGGATCTGATTCTCACCGCTGCCCATTATCAAAAAGAATTTTCACGTGCTTTTCTCATGAAAAAGTATCAAGCCCGCATGTGAAGGGGCGTATCGAAAACATAATTAATAAAATAAAAGTGTACTCTCTCTAACAACTTAAGCTAGATGGTGACCCACTCAAACGCTTGTTATGTAGCTTGCAGATCTTACCACCATTTTACAGTAATTGACTTTCACTTTGTAATGTATCTTACGTTCCATTTCACATCTTTATTCATCATGCTATTCGCTTGCAAAATTTCGCATATACATGTGAGTTTTCTGCATTTATGCAGTATAATTATATGTAATTTCGCCTCACTTTCATTATTCTTCTGGTTTTTTTAGTTGCAGTACGTATACTCTTAGTAGCTGTCACGATCCAAATCGGAGGGCTGCAACGGGCACCTGGACTCCACCTGCCGGGTACCGCTAATCATACAACCAACTTCTAATCACAATTGAATACGGACTAACCCGAAAAAGATTATAGAAAATCTTAACCAGAAATCCAATTTTCATATATACATACCCATACCAAGGCCGACAAGGCCACACATGACAACTAACCACAGGACACCTATCTACAAGCCTCTAAGGAATACATGACATTACAAGGACGGGACAAGATCCTGCCATACCCGTATGCGGATGTAAAAATACTGTACCACGACTAACCGCAACTCTGAAACAAATAGAGTGCTCCAACATCAGCTGAACCAGCAACCTACTAGCGTGAACCGTCACCTTCTTTAATTGAACCTGCGAGCATGAAACGCAGCGTCTCCCGACAAAAGGGACGTCGGTACGACTGATGTACAGAGTATGTCAGGCATGAACAATGGTATAACAGGGATATAGCAACAACTGAAACAGAAACAACTGACCAGCAGTAAATGCCTCTGAGGGCCCTAAAGCATATGCCTAAATATTATGCACAATGTGGTATACATATACATCGGGCTCATCAGGCACCTTCCTTACCATAACCGCCTCTGTGGGCATCATTTCATATCGGCCTCTGTGAGCATAATATGTCTAAATGTCATGCATAATGTGGTAAATACATATGTACTGGTCACACAAGGGCATCTTCCTCCCAATCATACATATATATATATATTTTGGCCCTTAATCAGGCATCTTCCTTCATTAAGCCACATGAGCTTTATCATTATCATATCCCAGTTGATCAGGTGGTTTGCGATTCCCGTTTTCTGTCCCCAATATACGGTCTTGGGTAAAACATGAATGCAATGCAAATGAAAATGCATGAATGATAACACCATATTCCAATCTCAACGGGTGATATAATACCTTTATACCTTCGGCTAACATTGAGAATATCAACACCTTTTTCGTATGCCTCAATAAGGACTTAGAAACAATTTTAGACATACTTTTAGCATATGAATCAATAATATGAACATTCCTTCACTCACTAAGAGTACAATAAATTATGGAGCAATATCACGGTCACATTTCGTATTTAGAAAATGCCAAACAAAAAAATAATTTGCCTTAACATACCTTTAATGTCGAATATCTAATAACAATGTCGAAACCTGCTTTGTCAAACTCAAAATTGTCGTTGTTGCCAAGAACTCAACGTTACATTTCTATTATATGAAAGTAAATGCTAAAAATTATCTCCTTTAGTTCCCTCTCATAAAATGAGCTATGCTATATATCTATATACAGGCAATCCTAGAATATGTTCACTGCCGCCTAAAATTTATAAGCCACCTTCTCAATTTGCCAAAATTCTTTAAAATTGTGAATATACAAGTAGACACATGAACGATCCCTTTTTCTTACACGTGGGGTCCTTCCTCTCTACTCTTTCTCTGGGATAATGACACTCAATCATTAAATGTAGTGGTATGAATTATAGCTGGCCAGTGGGCCGGGTTCGGATCTGGCGGGCCGAGTTTGGAGGGGTCGGGGCGGGACGGGCGAAGGAGGCGGGGTCGGGTCTGACGGGGTCTGGCGGGGTCGGGTTTGGCGGGACTTGCTCCAGTCCCGTCCCGATCTCGATCCCGTCGGAATCGGGTCGGGGCGGGTTCCGGTTGGTTTTCCTTTTTCTTTTTTTTTAATAACATATGTATAAAAAAAAACTCAATAAACAAGACAATATAGTGTAATAAAAATATCCCAAGGCTGTTTTTGTGCCTCTTATATTATTTAATAGACATATGATTTTTTTGTAATACAAATACAATTGTCTAAATTGCAACTTTGTGGTGTTGTCCAAAAGTTGCAAATTACATAATAAAATTGCAATTAAAAAAATTACATTCTCAAAAAAACCTGTTCTAATTGCTTGATAATTTCCTGTGGTTCTTCGGTTGGAATTGGTATTTGTTGGTCAAATTGATCCATGTCGCTTCCACTACCTTCGGATAAGATTTCGTTGTAGTTTTCGTCTTCTTCTTCGTTGATCTCTGGTTGACCGCACCTTCTCCGCTCCGCTCGTATCCAATCTCTGAATAATACTACAATTTCCAAGCTGTCTCCGGCTAATGAGTGTCTGTGGTCTCCTATTTGATATCTGTCGGCAGAAACAACGCTTTCAGACGCAGTTGATGACGCTTGAATGTTCAAAACATCTCGGGCCATCATTGAAAGTGTCGGAAAGGTCTTCTCATTCCTCCTCCAGTATTTCAGCAAGTCTTCATGTCCATCTTCATTGATAACTTCTTGGTACGGTACAGAATCCTGCAAAACAAAAATATCTAACTCGCTAATTTGGTTAGTAGCGGTACGACCGCACATTCTATTTCTGAGGCTTTCAATACTAGCCGCAGAAATAACATGTCTTTTGTGAGGTTGTGTTGAAGATAAAGAAGATGGTATGGAAGCCGGTAAGTTACTAGCATTTTCTTGTTGGTAAAACCTATATATTTTTTTTGCATTGGTCTTCTACGCTAGACAACACTTCTTCTTTAGTTTGTTCAATAGGTGGTGGGTGATTTAGATTTTTTGGACTTGGAGGTGGTAGTACTTCTATACAATCGTAAATAGTTTCAATAAGTGATTTAGTACCGTCTATTTTAATAGTCGGATTTAATACAACACCAATAATATAAATAGTGGGAATAAGAATAAAATATTTTTTTATTTTGATAAATATTTTTTTAATAGCTGCCATATAAGCTGGTTTTTCCATATATATTCACTAAGTAATAAAAATATTAGAGTTATATAAAACAACATAGTTGAAATAGTAGGATAATATATACCGAAAAATTCTTTTGTTGCTTGAAAATATTTCTATAAAAATACAATAAGTTCGGAAATTTTTACCCAATCACTATCTATAATCATATCAGATGAATTTTGATTATGAGAGTTAAAAAATAAAGTTATAGGTTTTCTATAGTCATAAGCAACAAGTAGTTGCTCGTATAAAGAATTCCACCTAGTGTATACTTCTTCTGGAATTTTTCTATAAGGTAGTCCACAATCGTGACAAGTTTTTTTATATTCTTTTTCCTCGTTGTACTCTATTACTTTTAAAAATAAAGTTTATAGCAAATTGTATTTTACTAAGAATGTCTTGAAAAAGTGATAGATCATCCTTTACAATTAAGTTATATATGGAAAATATGGAGTTAAACTATTTTTTAAAATTGTAATAGCGTAATTGTTAGAAGAAGCGTTATCTAATGTAATAGTCATAATTTTATCGGTTATTCCATAATAATGACACATTTGATAAATATTATCTGCGATAAAAGTACCAGTGTGCCTATCATCTATATATCTATACGCTAAGATACGTTTTTGCATAGACCATTTATAATCTATCCAATGACAAGTTACCGTTAAATAATCATGGCCGTTAGTACTACGACCTATATCAGACGTGATAGATACCTTGCCATTAAAATGATATAATGAATAATGTAAATATTGTTGATATTCATGTGTGAATTTAAACACATCTCTCTTAACAGTTGATCTAGGAAAAACGTTAAAAGCAGGATTATATATATCTCTAATGTAATGAATAAAATCGGGAGATGAAGGAAATGAAAAAGGCAAACCCTCCACAACAACTAATTTTAATATTGCTTCCCTATCTCTATGTTTATTGTATTTTGGGCCTACAATTCTCCCCGTTGTGGGGTTAATTTGACCATGTACTTGGTCCGGGACAATATGTGAACCTTGTTCCGATGGAGCGGACGTTTGCGCACCCGGTTTTGTAGCCTGGTATTGGGCATACCTAGCTGGATGAGCACTTACTACGTGTCTAATTAAACCCCCCGTTCCACCGTGACCTTTTTTAGTTTTAAATTTTAAAACATTTTTACAAATTTTACATCTAGCTACTTGATTCTCTACGTTACTATCAAAAAATATCCATGCATATGATTTTAATGGTCGTTTTGCTGGACCTCGTCTCATACTAGGGGGAATATGAGGCATTTCAGTTGAAGGTGCACTAGTGGGTGTGTTGTCATCAACATTAGTGGGTGTATCATCGTCTAAATTAAAGTCTTCTTGAGTCCAGAAAATAGCTCCTCGTCTAAATCTAATGGTATTGTAGGAAAATGTTGAGTATCAACAAAATCATCTTGTGTAGGAATATGATGACTAGAAGAAGTACCCTTGCCCTGGTTGCCCCTACTAGAAGAAGCACCTTACCCTTAAACATACCTCTTAATCCTTCTATTTTAATTATGATAATAAATAATTAAAGATAATAAAATTAAGTGTGCTAAATAAAATAAACAGACAATAATAATTTAATGAAGGAACGAATGTACCAAATGCCGACGTAACGTCGACGTGTAATCGAGAGGTTGAAAATTGAAACTTTGCTCGATAGAAGATCCTCAAGCTAGTTGCCAACTTCACTCCCAATTCCCAAATGAATAAATAAAATTGAATATTTAGTAAACAATGTAGACTTGTAGAGAGATATATTGAGAGATTGTAGGAAGATTTGTGAGAAAGATGAAGAGAAAATGAGTTATTTATAGTTGAAAATTGGGTTAAAGTGTAAATATAATAATTTATGGGTTAAAAATAAATATTAAGGGGTAAGGGGGTTGGGGGAGAGGCCAAAAATGGCTGTTGCCCAACAGCCAAAATCTAAAATGATCGTTGGTGCAACGACTATATTTGCAAAGGGGGGACTATGGGCAGGATCGGGGCGGGCTCGGGGCGGGTCGGAACGAGACATTGTCCCGTCCCGGTTCGAGTCCCGCTATCAATTTTTTTTAATACTAATTGGGATCGGGACGGTGTCGGGTCGGGCTCGGGATGAAGCCGGGTCGGGGTCAGGCCGTCCCAGCCCACTGAGCAGCCTTAGTATGAATACACATGATAGATGCACATGCATATCTATCCAAATAAACACCTATGTAAATAATTTTCTTAATAAACAAACATGAATATATCTATTTAAGGGGACAATGTCACGTGATAGTTTCCTTGAAAAAGTAAAAGGCATTAAATTTTATCCTTATCTAAATGTACTACTATTGTTGAATATAACTTACTATTTAAGTATTCATACTAACTAAATAATTAACACTTATGCTAATCATAACTTTTATTACTACTTATCACCAATATAAATGTTACTAGAGATATAATTTAAAGAAAAATATTTTTCTCACGTCGTGTATAAAATTTAGAGTGCATCTGAGTAGTAATAATAGTGACAACTACCTAAAATCATATTTATTAAGTCCTAAATTATTTCGGGACCATATCTGTTTATATACTAAGCTCTTCATTTGCGTACGAAAATATAACATAAAGTTTTCCAACGCTCGGGTCTATTCCCTTCGTTTAGATGCTCAAGTCATTGTCCAAAGTTCCGGGATGTTACAGTAGCACTGAGTATAAACTGTACTCTCAAGTCCTAATAGATTTTATATCAATAATTACACTATGAAGATTTCAAGAAGAAGAAAAGGCTTCTTTGCATTTCTTGAGGATATACATCCCATGAGAATGGGTACTTATACAATAAGTTCTACGACTAAATAAGGAAAGAGAATATTATATAATCATTTATAATCAATACAATATCAAACTGTATCACATTACTCCTATAATTATGCTACGAAATCCATATCAATCAACACTCCCTCTTAAGTTGGTGCAAAGATGTCACACATGCCCAACTTGCAAACTAGTGTATGGAAACTTCGTTTGTTAAGGCCTTTGATAAACACATCAGCTAGCTGCTTTCCTGACGACACATGGAACAAACTCAAGAAACCACTCGTAACTTTTTCTTTGATGAATTGTCGATCAATTTCAACATGCTTTGTTCGGTCATGCTGAACTGGATTATGAGCTATACTGATTGCAGCCTTGTTGTCACAATACAAGGAAAGCTTCCATTTTCAGACAATCTCAATTCCGCTAATAGCTTTCGTAACCATAAAAGTTCACAAAAACCCTGAGCTATAGCTCTATATTCTACCGCCGCGCTTGATCTAGCAACCATACTTTGCTTCTTGCTTCTCCAAGCGACCAGGTTTCCTTCTATGAGTGTACATTAATCGGATGTAGATCTTCTATCATCTAGAGCCCTATCTGCATTTGTAAAGGCTTCTATTTTGAGGTGACCATGTCTGGAGAAAAGTAGACCTTTCCCGGGAGCAGACTTCAGATACTGCAAAAGCGAAAGACAGCTTGCATATGAGGATCTTGGGTATCATGCATGAACTGACTCACCAGGCTGACTAAATAGACTATGTTTGGTCTAATGTGAGAGAGATAAATGAGTCTTCTAATCAGTCTCTGATATCTCTTCTTATCAACTGACTTTCCAACTAAATTTTGTAGTTTGTGGTTGCTTTCAATAGGTGATTCTGCTGGCTTGCAACATGTCATACTAGTTTCTTTCAGGTCCAAAATATACTTTCTTTGAGAAATAAAGATTCCTCTATTTGATCTAACAACCTCGATACCCAAGAAGTATTACAATTTTCCAAGATCCTTGATCTCAACTTCTTGAGCCAACAACTTCTTCAATTGGGTCTTCTCCAGTCATTACTAAGTAATCAACATAAACTATGAGAAGAACGAGTTTACCCTTTTGATGTCTTATGAAGAGGGTGTGATCAACATTGCTTTGTTGGTAATCGAAAGAGATTATTGCTTTGCAGAATCTGTCAAACCAAGCTCTAGGAGACTGCTTCAGTCCATACAAGGCTTTCTTCAGCCTGCATACCTTTCCGTGACTTTGTTCAGTATTAAAACCATGAAGGAATCTCCATATACACCGCTTCTTCTAAGTCTCCGAAGAAATGTATTCTTTACATCAAACTGTTGTAAGTCCCAATCAAGATTAGCTTCACAAGACAAAAGAATTCTAATGGTGTTCATTTTTGCAACAGGGGAAAATGTCTCTTGATAATCCACTCCATAAGTCTGAGTGAATCCCTTAGCCACCAATCTCACTTTGAATCTTTCAATCGAACCATCAACTTTATGTTTTACAGTGAAGACCCATTTGCAACCAACCAACTTTTTATTTGGAGGTGATGTGACAAGTTCCCAATTCTCATTCTTTGACAAGGCCTTCATTTTTCAATCATAGCTTGCTTCCATTTGAAATCTGTAAAATCTTCCCTCCAATTATGGGAAATAGACAAGGCAAATGCTCTATAGGAGGGAGACAGAATTATAAGAGACAAAATTAGATAAGGGATGTTTGGTGCAAGATCTGACTCCTTTCCTGTGAGCAATAGGCAAATCCAACTCATTAGAAAAATGTAGATTGACTCACCAGAGGAAGAAGGTTCGGCTTCGGCAGATTGCATGATAGCTTCTTTTGCTCTATTTCTCCTTGAGTAAGTTATCAAATCAGGCCTATCCAAACGACTAACAGTCTCCTCCTGAATTCTTTCTCCAACTTCATTTTCTCTTGTTTCAACAATGGAATTAGGAAAAACCATCTCTTCTTCCTTATAATTCTCCCCCTGAAGAGGTGATGGTGTAATACTAAAATAGAGCTCAGATTCTCGAAAGGTAACATCCATGCTGATAAAGTTTCTCTGGAAAGGAGGGTGATAACATTTGTACCCTTTTTGTATTGGAGAATATCCAATAAAGACACATTTGAGAGGTCTAGGATCAAGTTTCCCGGAGTTCCTAGTGTGAACAAAGCAAACACACCTAAATATCTTTGGAGGAACAATTTAGTCATTTTTACCCTTTAAAGCTTCCAAAGGACTCTGAAAATTAAGAATTTTAAGTGACATTCTATTGATGAGGTAGGCAGCTACTAGAATGGCATCCCCCAGTAAGGCTTCAGCAGATTCATGGTAAACAAAAGGGATCTTGTTACTTCTAATAAATGCTTATTATTTTTCAGCAACCCTATTTTGTGCACTAATATAGACCCTTGTAGTCCGGCCCTTCCCCGCACCCCGCGCATAGCGGGAGCTTAGTGCACTGGGCTGCCCTTCTTCCCTTTATAAGGACAACTAGTTTGATGGATTATCCCAAAAGATTCCAAGTAAGCTCCAAAAGTTTTATCTATGTATTATGTGCCAGTGTCAGTTCGAAAGATCTTTATCTTAGCCTCAAACTGAGTACATATCATCTTATGAAATAACTGAAAATAGGAGAAAACTTTACTTTTGACTTTTAACAGATATACCCATGTCATTCTAGTGCAACAATCAATAAAAGTAACAAACCATCGACTACCAGACAAAGAAGATGTTTGAGTAAGGCCCCATACATCAAAATGAATGGTCGAAAAGGGAATTGTGCTTTTATTATCACTCAGAGGATAATAGTTTTTAGTGTGCTTGACATATTCACAAGCCTCACAAGACAAAGATTCAAACTCAATTCTATAAAATAAACTAGGATATAACTTTTTTAAAGCAAAAAAGGAAGGGTGTCCCAACTGTCGATGCCACTGCATTAATTCTTGGTTGACATTCTTATTTCTCCCTAAATAGGCTTGATCAGAATCTCGAGCTCCATTGATCAAATATAGGCCATCATGCAATCTACCATTGCCAATCTTCTTCCTTGTTTTAAGGTCCTTAAAAACACAATAATCAGAAAAGAATTTTATACTACAGTTTAGTGCTTTGGTGATAGCGCTAACATATAATAGGTTAATAGGAAAGTCAGGAACATGAAGAATGAATGGTAAGGTAATATCAGGGGTACAAACGAGTGAACCTATTCTAGAGACAGGGGCTAGGGAGCCATTGACTATTCAGACATAATCTCCTTTAGACTAAGAGAGTAGTTCTGAAAGCCTTTAAAAGAGCCTGTCATTTGTCTATTCGCACCAGAATCAATAATTCAAGAATTAAGTTGAACATTAAAAGCAATACCTGACTGCACATAATTGAAACTAGAAGCACTAGAAGAGTCAAGTTTGTTCAGAAGACGACAGAGTTGTTGAACTTCATCCGGAGACATAGTCTCTCCAGAAGTAGTGTCTTTGGATGTCTCCACATTTGTGCAATATTAGACTGACCATCACTGATTTGTGAAAGAGAACTATTATCTACTCCCTTTGTATCTCCCATAGTTTGAACAAACATAGATATAAATAAAAAATTTAGACGTGCTCCAAGAAAGAAATACCTCATAAACAGATGCCGAAGGAAAACAAAAAAAAAATAAACGTGAAAGGTTGCTGGAAAAGTACAGCGGTTGTAGGTGTAAAAAATGCACGGATAGGGTCGGAACAACCTAGCAATACCCGGACCCTCTTTCCATTTATGTTTGGTTATTTTTCATGTGATTTTATGGTTTTCCAACTAGAATGCAAGTCATTTCCCGCAATGTCTTTGGCTAGTTATTGTATTGGTACAAGAAATCACACGTTACATAACGGTTTCCAGGTAGAATGTGTCACGGTTTCCAGCTAGAATGTGTCACAGTTTCCAGCTAGAATGTGGAGTCCTAAAATTGGAGAACCATTCGCAGTTTGTTTGACGTTAGCCTTTTCCTCACCACTATGGTGTAAATTACGATCTTTCTTGCCTACTTTACTTAGATTAAAAAGGAAATGTTAGCGGAAACGTAAAAGAAACAACTCAAGATTTAACGTGGTTCAGATCAAAATGATCCTACGTCCACCAGAGAACAGTTGTTTTTATATTATTAAGAGAGAAAGGGGAGATATCCCAATTACACTTAAGAGAATTGCTCTCTCAACTCTCTACTCACTACAATGGATTGTATGAATTTTGGGACGATGAACAATGAAGAATTGCCTCTCATTTTATAGGCATAAAATGAGTTGGGCTCCAAGTTTGCTACATGAGCTCTTCAATTCTCCTCCACATCTGAGCATCATTTGGCTCCAAGAAATGCATCCTTTGGCTCCAAGAAATAGATAATCATCCAAGTAAATTGGCACGTGACTTTTTCTATCATACGACAAAAACCAACTCTTTCGGGAAATGAAAGGGATGTGTAAACTGGTGGCCATTAATGTACTAATTTCGGTTGTATTGCTTGGGGAGACCTATAAAGGTAAAAAGATCCTTCTAGGATTGCTTGAACAGCAACAAAGTGCGCAAGTAAGAAAGGCATTTTAACTTCAAGCAAGATTCTTGTTTTCTTCTTCAACAACTTCTGCATCATCAGTGTGAACTCCTTTGAATCGTATCCTTGAATATAGTACATCATTAGATGTTAACTTTAGCAAATGGTTTGATTTTACTTTCACTTGAGACTTTGGCGGAATATCTTGCTCATAATTTACTTGTTATTGTCATACTTCCGACAGTCTGAAGTACATAAATGTTGCTATGGACACTGTCCTAAAGAATGTTACTAATGTGATTACTGCTGTTGGTGAAATGTATATATTCAACAGACACCATGATAATAGACTCTGGACTGCTCTCTTTTTAATGGCATGCTCGTAGCTTAAACAGGATCCTCGCTTCTATATTTTCTCTTGATTCATTTCTGTACATTCAAGTATCAATCTAGAAGAAGGTATGCTAGATGGTTTTAGGAATGACAGCTCAAGTATCAATGTCTCTTCTTTGGCATAAATTTCAACTACATTATTAAACATCTCAAAATAATTAATACAACTTTTTGTTGATCATGGACCTAAGTCACCTAACTAGCTTAAGATCCTGGCTTCGTACAAATCAGCCAAAATATGTTCTGGCATAAGGAGCCGTTTGGCCATGAAATTATTCACTTTATTTCAAAATAAGTGTTTGGTTATAAAGTTTCCAAATCCAACTTGGAAAGTGCTCCAAACCTGTTTTCAAACTCCATCTTCATAAATTCCAACTAAAATGGTCTTCTCTCCTTTGCAAAAAGTATAACCAAACACAACTCCATCTTCAACTCCAACTTCAAAAATTTCAAATAAAGTGAAAATATTTGGAATCTATGGCCAAACGCCTAATGTCTCTGCCGAATGGTGCATATACAACCTTTGAAATTCATTTCCCCTATCCATGATGTGCTATATTAATTATTCTTCAGAACATTATTTATGCCCCCTGCTATTTGTAGAATACAATGATCTTTGGCACTAGAGATGCATATAAAGGGCATCCCGGTGCACGAAGTATTCCACATTCACATAGGGTCCGGGGAAGGGCCGCACTCCTTAGGGGGTATGATGTAGGCAGCCTACCCTGATGCATGCATCTGCGGTTGATTTCACAGCTCGAACCTGTGACCTATAGGTCACACAGAGACAACTTTATCATTGTTCAGAGGCTCCCATTCGCACTACAGATGCATTTGTTGGATCTACATTTCAAAACATGATATACTTGCGATCAAAATCTGGAGATAGTAACTTTGTAGTTTGTGAAGGGTGTCAATTCTATGGAAAATAAGAACAATAGATGAAATAAATCAGGTGCCAATTTTGTTTACAAATGTCGGCAATTATGTTGTTCGACACCAGTGACAACACTTAGCAAAACAAAAACTTTTAAAGAGTAAATGCAGCAGAATTTAAAGAACACAAAAGTTTAAATTTTCATAAGTTATATATATTATATAACTTATGATGGTCAGTGACCAAATCTATTTTATATATATTATATACAATAGTACAAATTACTTTCTTGACAGATTTACAATATAAAACGGAAAGGAATTAAAAGTTGAAGTCCCATATGACTTCTTCCTGAAAAATCTAACTACGTAGACATAGAAAATCTCTCATTACAGTCACTCCATACAAAACTAATCTAGAATCTTAACATCAATTATAATGTTTGACAGAATATTGTCAACACACTCAGGCAACACTGGTGATCTAGATTTCTGAGATGAAATCCCGATAGCTCTCTTAGTATTTTTGCTTTCTGATTCTGGATTCCGATTCATTGTAATAGCCTCTCCATTATATCTATTGGTTGTGGAGGTTGAGGGAAAAGTGGGCAGCTGGTAGGATTAGTTGGAACGATCAAGGAGTAAAAACCTCTAACAACTTTGACTTGTTCCTCACAAAAAGCAGCAGTCATGACTCGTTCTTCACACGTGTTTACCAAATCCTTTTTACCTTGCCAATTCATATTTACTACGTAGTTATCATTACGTGAAGTAAGGCAAAACAGTTCTGAAAATGTTGGTCCGAATGTTGTGCAACATTTGTCCCAACATTCTTATATATTCAAATCAATACTTCAGGAGATATGTTGGGTCAAATGTCACAACATCAAATCCAACATTAACAATCTCCCTTTTTTTGTAATGTTTGACAGAATGTTGTCAACACACTCAGGCAACACTGGTGATCCAGATTTCTGAGATAAAATCCCGAGAGCTCTCTTGGTATTTTTGCTTTCTGATTTTGGATGCCGATTCATTGCAGTAGCCTCTCTATTTATATCTATTAGTTGTGGAGGTTGAGGGAAAAATGGGCAGCTAGTAGGATTAGTTGGAGAAGATCAAGGAGTAAAAACCTCTAACAACTTTGACTTGTTCCTCACAAAAAGCAGCAGTCATGACTCGTTCTTCACACGTGTTTACCAACTCCTCTTTACCTTGCCAAGTCATATTTACTACGTAGTAATCATTACGTGAAGTAAGGCAAAATCAGTTCTAAAAATGTTGGTCCGAATGTTGTGCAACATTTGTCCCAACATTCTTATATATTCAAATCAATACTTCAGGAGATATGTTGGGTCAAATGTCACAACATCAAATCCAACATTAACAATCTCCCATTTTTTGCCTTTTTCACAAAACTCGTTAAAATGTAAAGTTGACTTATGGTGTTGTCACAAATGTTGTCTAACATATGTGATCAACAATTTCAAGGTCATGCTCCCCCTTAACCTGTGATGGCATACAAGAAAACATGTGTATACTAATTAATAGGATTAAAAAAAAATGAACATATATATACACATATAATCCAATATATACAAAATACGAATAGAAATAAACCATTGTCAACAGATATCCACATCAATCAATCAAAACATTTAACAAACATTAACAACTTAGGTTCAGCAACATCATTTATCTTCCTCATCTTCTTCCTTGCTCATCATACATCAGCAATAGCTTCCATCAATTTTCTGCCCCTACATAACAGCTTCAGCTTCCTCTGTAGCATAGTAGCTTCAGCTTCCTCCCCCTGCATCGTATCATCTCCCACTTTTTGTGAAGAAAGTAGCATCATGAACTGGTTTCTAGCTTCTATCACGACATTCCTTGCAACATCAACTTCTGTAATTTGTTGGTTGGTTTTTGCAATTTGATCCACAAGCCATTTTTAGACAGTATAGACTGTCTTGGACCAGTGTTGCCTAGAATGTTGGTGACATTTCTGGTAATATTTTCTCTTTCAGCTTCTTTCTTCTAGGGAAAGTCGATGACTCTGTCTTTGCTCTTCAAAATTGCTTTGTTTATAGTGTAAAGTTCAGAAGCCTTCCCTAAAATGTCTTCTCTCTTAGGCTCAAAGCCTTGGGTGGTTAATACTTTGTAGATCAGAGAGGGAAACAAAATGATTGAAGTTGATTCTTTCTCAGCCAAGTTGGCAATTTGATGAAATATCATTTTTCACAAATCAATTTTCAAACCTTTCCCAACTTTATACAACAGGGTGGCCTGTTCAGATGTCACAATTTACTCATTCATTGAAGGCAGCCAATTTTGAATAGAAATTTTGTGGAGGGTGGAAAAGATGGCTATTAGTTTGGAGGCTGGACATCTAAGGATCTATTTCTTCATTATACCCCAGTGAGGTATTCAATTACTTCATCCATATTGTCTATCACTTGTTTAGCTTCTCTAACATTATCTCCAACAGTTTGGCCAATTCATTGATTTATGATAGTAGGCGTAAAAAGATATACCTTGTTATAGAGATATACCTTCCCAAATTTCTTTGAGCAGGTATCCTCTATAGCAGATCTTAAATTCGCATAAAACAACCTTACTATCTCATCAACATATGATTCTTTTTCAGTGACAGAATCAAGAAGATGTCTTTTCTTTAAGAATTCTACCAAACCATATTCAGTGTAGAAAGAAATATCTAACACTCTCTCAGGCCTAATTTGTCACAACCCAAACCGGAGGGCCGCGACTGGCACCCGGATCCTACCCGTCGGGGACCACAGATATACTCCACCCTTAATCATATTTAAAAACGGACTGAGCCGTGATAGATTACATAAAGTTTCAACCCAAAAGCCCCAATTTATCCATTTATATACCAAGGCCGACAAGGCCTTACATGACAACTAACCACATGACACATATCTACAAGCCTCTAAAGAGTATAACATACCACAACCAGATCACCACTCCGAAGCAAATAGAGTGCTCCGAATACCAGCTGAACCAACAACCTACTAGTGTGAACCGTCACCCTCTCAATATGAACCTGTGGGCATAAAACGCAGCGTTCCCCGACAAAAGGGACGCCTGTACGATTGATGTACTGAGTATGTCAGGCATGAATAATAGTATAACAGAGATATAACAACAACAGAAACAGAAATAACTGACCAGCAGTAAATGCCTTTGAGGGCCCTAATACATATGCCTAAATGTTATGCACAATGTAGTTTCCATATACATCAGCCTCATCGGGCATCTTTCTTACCATAACAGCCTATGTGGGCATCATACCCTATAATGGTTAATGAATGTATGCATGATGCAAATGAGGTATACATATATATTGGCCACATATGGACTCTTCCTTCTCATAACCGCCTCTGTGGTCATCAGGTTATATCGGCCACACATGGGCATCACATCATTTTGGGCTCACAGGACTCTTTCTTTACGTGATAGTCTGTACTAGCTGCAGGTGGTGTGCGTATATAATGCCTTTCCCTTTCCCTATATCCCCTGTATATATATAATATTTACCATATAGTAATGTGCATAACACAAGTGGTCCAGGATAATATATAAATGCAAGACAAATGAGAATGCATGAGTGACAATAACACATCCTGGCCCTATATCCTTGTACCCTTGGCTAACACTGTGAATATCAACATCTTTTCCGTATGCCTCAATAAGGACTTAGAAACATACTTAAACATGCTTTTAACATAAGAGTCAATAACATGATCATTCTTAACTACTAAGAGTAGAGTACTTTATGAAACAATATTCCGGTTATGCTTTGTACGTAGAATATGCCAAAAAGGAAGAAAGAGCCTTGCATACCTTGTTGTCAAAATTATCTAAGTTCCGCGGGTCCTTATAAGCTTTATAAGTGATTATCTACACCATATGAATGATTTACATCATAATCGGATCAATATACTAGAAATTGCTTTATTGAGACATTCTAGCGAATACTTTGTACGCGTAGAATCTATAGTCCATTTATATTGAAACCTATGTGTGTAGCGAAACACCCAGCCCTCTTAATCCTTCTTCTAACTGCTATAATATCCAAAACAGTACAACAATTTACCATGCAACTCCAATACCTTACAATTACGGCAGTCCCGACAACACCCAACCCAAACTTAGCATTTTCGATAATCATTTTAGAGCTAATGTCAAGAATCATGTTCTGTAATTATATAAACTTTAGGAACAAGAAAGATTACCTTTATTAGACATTGCGATGAGAATCGTCAGGAAACCTTTCGCCCAAATCAGTTTCCGACAAGCAGAAACAATAGAACCCAAAATCGATTCGCGCCATAATCTTTTTGAAATCAAGGTTCTTGTTTAGCTTTTGAGTTTCTAGGCTTGTTTAAGGCTTTAGTTCTACTGGAATTAAAGCCCAGAACACCTTGAATTCTGCGGACATTCCCCCAAATTTTGGTCGAGAATTTCAGAGGGTCATCAATTGAGATTACTCCTTCTGATTTTGAGGTGTATAATCTCTTCTTAGATAAAGAGTTCTACATAAATTGAAGGAGATAAAAGGTTTTGTAGAAGAAAATATGGCATGTGTGGAGTCTGGTGAAGTTTAAATGCTGCCAGCGATCGTTTCTCAAACTGAGTCACTACACCGTTGTTTTATAAGATAACACGTAATATTCCACTGAATTTGGTCCTCCGCTTATAATTAATTAATCCCACAGTTAATTAATTATCCACGCAACTAAATTCTCGATCCTGATTCACTTAAATCCCGGCGACTTATAAAATCCTCTTATATCTAATGTCATAATTCATGTAATATGACACTAGTCTATAACCTCTTTGGGGATATAAAATTATTATTATTACTCCCCGTCATCGCACTTATTAAGTCCAAAATTATTTTGGGATCACGTCTTTTACATACTAATTTCCTTATTAGCATTCGTGAGTGCAACATAAACTTCCCGGAGTCCGGTCTACTTGCCTACGTTTATGTGTTCAATCGTTACCCGAAAGTATGGGGTGTTACATAATTACTCTATTCTTGTAAAAATCCCACATATCATGGTTAGCTTTAGAATATAATTTATCTGAGAAAACAAATACCTCAATGTCTGAATCAGATATGTCTGAACTGATGGATTTAGTACTGTTGGAGGATGGCGTGGCATGTGGCTCTTCGGATGTTGGCTGAAATGTTGCCTGAGATGTTGTGGCATCTGTGAAAACATTTGGAGCATCACTTGTCTTTGTAATCCTGGGAACCCCCTTTGGAAAAAATTGTTTCAAGGGGGTTTCATATGGGAATTCCCTTTCTTGAGGCACACTGGGTTGTTCAGAAGCAGATGGTTCTTCATCAGTTGAGAAAACATAGTCCGTACTTTCACTATCACTGCTCGAGTAAGAGGGTTTAGATGTTTCATATTTAGTCCTTTTGCTACTCTAACCTTCTTGGACTATTTTTTCTCAAACACTCTACTCGATCGGCGAGTAGGAAAGGTAGATGACCTTGGCCTTTTACCAAGAGATCAGATAAGCACAACATCCCAACACTTATCACATTCTGAAAATGTCAACAAAAATGTTAGCAACATTTTGAACGACACAAGTATTTTGATCCCACAAGAATTTTCAGATTTGGCAATAAAACAAGGCACATTTTATATGCACTTTATGAGTTTGACCACTGGACCAATGTAACATTTTTCCATTGTGTCATTGGTCTAATCATATAACACATATAAAAGATTTTTTCGTGTAAAAAATAAGAATACTTTTATGGTATTCTCAAATCTCTTTTGAAGCACTTGATACTCCTATAGAATAGGAATTATATCTTTTCACGGGCTTTGCCCATTTTTCAAAGTTGCCAAATATTTGTAAAGGCTTTGCCTTATTTTGATACTCCTTTTTTATGATATATATAATTTTTTTTATTATATACCATCGCAGAGAACGATATCACTTTGATACCATATTCTTATTAAATGATCATGCTTGTGTGACCAAAAGTTATGTATCATACATCAACAATAACCAGTTAGTGATATGACATAGGTAAATGTCACCTGAAATGTTAGACAACATTTCAGCTGACATTAACTAAAAATGTCTTTTTAGAGATTACAAAGATCAAGAGATTTCTTTAACCTAGAAAATCTCTCATGGTCCAAAGCTTTTGTTAAAATATCAGCTAGTTGATGAAGAGTGTCAACATGTTCAATTTGAAATAGTTGTTTTTCAATTAAATCTCTTAAAATATGATGTCTAATATCAATATGTGTTTGTACGTGAGTGTTGAACTGAATTTTGGAAATATTTATCGCACTCAAATTATCATAGTACAAAATTAAAATGTTGCTAGTAAATCCATAGTCGTCTAACATGTGTTGTAGCCATATAAATTGAGAGCAAAAACTTCCAGCTGCTACATATTCAGATTCAACAGTTGAAAGTGAGACACAATTTTATTTACGACTATACCATGAAACGATGTTATTGCCAAGATAAAAACATCACCCACTTGTACTTTTTCTATCATCCACATCTCCAACCTAAATCGAGTCACTAAATTCTATTAAGTTAGGATTAGTTTCTTTGGAATACCAGATTTCCAACTCACATGTGCCAACAACATATTGAATAATATGTTTCACGACATTTAAGTAGAACATTTTGAGACAGGATTGAAAACGTGCACAAACACAAACACTAAACATAATATCTGGGCGACTAGCAGTAAGATAAAGAAGGCTACCTATCATAGATCGATATAATGTTGGGTCGACATTTTCACCAACATTATCCTTACATACCTTCTGCGATGAACCCATTGACGTTTTCATCTGTTTTGCGTTCTCCAAACCAAATCTTTTAACTATATTCTTGGCATATTTACTCTGTGATATGAAAATTTCATCTTCACTTTGCTTTATCTGCAAGCCTAAGAAAAAAGTTAATTCCCCAATCATGCTCATTTCAAATGTCGATGACATAGCTTTAACAAATGAATTTAGGTACGACTGTGAAGTCGATTCAAAGACTATGTCATCCACGTAGATTTGAGCAATTCTAATATCTACACCGTGTCGTTTAATAAACAAAGTACGATCAGCTTTGCCACGGTTAAAACCAAATTCAATAATAAAGTTAGTTAAATGAACATACCATGCACGAGGGGCTTGTTTCAACCCATACAATGCCTTTTTAAGCTTGTACACATAGTGTGGATGGTAAGGATCTTTAAATCCTTTTGGTTGTTCAATATATACCTCCTTTTCTAGATAACCATTTAAGTAGGCACCTTTTACATCCATTTTTTGTAAAGTAATTTTCAGATAACAAGCAATAGCAAGTAAAATTCTAATCGACTCGATTCTAGCTACATGTGCGAGGTTTTATCAAAATCAATTCCTTCAACCTGAGTATAACCTTGTTCAACTAAACGTGCTTTATTTCTAACACCTGTTCCCGATTCGTCTGATTTATTTTTAAAAGTCCACTTAGTTCCAATTACATTTGTATTATTGGACGTGGAACTAAGTCCCAGACTTCATTTCGAGAAAATTGTTTAAGCTCTTCTTGCATTGCTTGTATTCAGAAATTATCTTTAAGTGCTTCTACAACATTCTTTGGTTTTAATGTAGATATAAAACAAGAAAGACTAACCTCTTGGTATATGGTTAACATACACACATACCTTACCATTTATCTATAGTTGAGTGGTTCTTTGCCTCTTGTTCTAATTCCTTCAAAAACTCCCCATATCACTTGGACCATTGGATGATTCTTGCTAATCCTTGATGAGGAATCCCTACGAACTTAGTCTAACAATTCAGCACCCGACTCCTCATTTGTGGCCTCTGTGGTCTCTATTGTTGTTTCAGATGTTGCTTCAGGTGTGACAACATTTGTGGCAACATCCGATTCTTCTACAATCTATGGACTTACCACTGTATCTATAATATTATTTTCAATAGTTTTTTTGAAACATCAGAAAGATCATCAAAGATAACATTTACAGACCCTTGTACAGTTCTGGATCTCAGATTATATACTCGATAAGCATGACTATTTTGTGAATAGCCAACAAAAATTCCTTTATCACTCTTAGAGTCAAATTTTGCCAAATGATCCCTATCATTTAAAATATAACAAATACACCCAAAATATGAAAGTAACGCAAGTTTGGTTTCTTTTCATTTATAATCTCATAGGGTGTCATCTTTGTTTCTGGCCTTAGATAAACTCTATTAGCTATGTGATTAGCAGTATTCAAGGCTTCTGCCCATAAATATTTTGACAAATGTTTAGAACTACGCATCACTCTAGCCATTTCTTGCAATGTCCTATTCTTATGTTCTGCAACCCCATTCTATTGAGGAGTTTTGGGGGTAGAAAACTCATGAAAAATTCCCCTTTTATCACAAAAAATTGTAAATGAACTATTTTCAAATTCTTTTTGGCGGTTCTAATCCGAAAAATAGGAGAATAGAATAAATTTCTAATTCTAGAGTGCAAGATTTTAAACATGTCAAACGTTTGTGATTTTTCTTTCAAAAAATATATCAAAGAATATCTAGAAAAATCATCTACTATCACAAAGGAATACCTCATGCCTCCTAGATTGTCTACTTCAATTGGACCCATTAAATCCATATGTAGTAATTGAAAACAGTGAGACATACCTGAATGTTGTCCGTCGTGTTGGACAACATTATGAGAGACACAAGTTTGCTTACCTTTCAAACAATCTTCACAGACAGTTTTACCTTTATGGCTAAGTTTGGGTATGCCTCTAACTGCTTCATATAAGACTAATTTTTCTAAATTGCGGTAGTTCACATGCCCCAACTTTTGATGCCATAGTGTTGTGTCATCGACGTTAGCATTATTGCATGTTTCTTGTCTTACAACAAGATAACAATTGTCACATGTTCTTGTACCTGTCATGACATATATATTTGCTTCATTCATAATTTTACATGCATTCTTACTAAATTTTACCCAAGATCGTCATCACACAGTTGACTAATACTAATCAAATTATCCATTAAGCCCTCAAAGTGTAAGACATTTCTTAAGGCTGAAAATCTAGGAACATCCAAGATCCATTTTCCAATCATTTTGCTTTTACTGTCACCTTCATAAGTCACGTTTCCTCCAATGAATGACTCATAGTTCTTTAGAAAACCTTTTGTACATGTCATGTGGCGAGAACATCCATTATCAAAGTACCAAGAACCTGAAATGTTAGTTCTTAATGCACTTATAGCAACATTACATGTTACATCCTTTTTAGGAACTCAAATTCTCTTGAAACATTTTATATCTTTTGGCTCAGAAATGTTGCTTCGATTGTTATCCGGAATGTTGGACAACAATTTAGGCAACATTTTTCTCACAGAATCTTGAAGTTTAATATAGTATGATTTTAAGTGTCCATGGGAGTTATATTGATGACACACAAACTTCATATTCTTTGACATATATGAGAACATATTATTCATCCAGAACAACGTACCAGAATTAGACCGCAACTCTGGAACAAGTACCAGAATTAGACCACAACTCCGGAACAAGTGGAGTGCTCCAATATCAGCTGAAACAACAACCTACTAGTGCGGACCGTCACCCCTGTCTACCTGAGCCTGCGGGCATGTACGAATGATGTACTGAGTATGTCAGGCATGAAGAATAGCATAATAGAGACATGAAAGTAACATGAGACAAGAAACAACCAACCAGTAGAGAATACCTCTGAGGGCCATAATATGCCCAAGTGTCATACATGTGCAGAATGCCTCTGAGGGCCATAATATGCCTAAGTGTCATGTACAATGCGGTCATATATATACATATGCGTATATAACACCGTCAAGCCTCTATGGGCATCCCATCATATCATATCAGCCTCTGTGGGCATAATCATCATCATATACCAGCTGATCAGGTGGTGGTGCGTATATAACATCGTATCCCTTTTGTCATCCCCATACATAATGCATACCATATAGTAGCGTATATAACGCCTTTCAGGTCAAGGTTTATACATGTATATAATGCATGAATGATACTAATACACTCAGAGTTTATCGGAGTGACGTAAGGTTGTTACACCTCCGATTAACATTATGGAACTAACATATAAATAAACCTTTCATTATGAGTCAGTAGGACAAGATATACATGAATCAACAAACTTCTTCAATAGAATGAAGGATATATACATTTCTAGCTTTCAAGAGAAGAATTACTTTGGACGGACATTCGTTTACGTTCGTTTACATAAGGGTCATGCCAAAAGAAGGAAGAGTTAGCCTTAACATACCTTTAATGTCGAACCTCTATTAACTATGTCGAAATCAGCACCCTCTATACGTTGATCTTCACTGCCAATTTTTGAAGTTCTATTAACTATGTCTAAACCTTCGATCCGCTAAGATAGAAAATCATTGCTGCTTGCGAAAAAGAATTCACGTTGCTGCCTGTCTTTTTTTCTCGCGTATGAATTAGTCTAAAAAAATATGCTACCTATTGCTACATATTTGTGGAAATGTTGCTTCTCATTCCTTTCTAAAATTATCCTTTAACAAAGAATATACTTTCCTATATATATCCCTTCTTAAATAAAGTGGGCTCCACACATATATGAGTCCTCCATATCATAATTGCTATTCATCTAAAGATTACACCTATGCAACATAGTGCATTATCCACTTATTAACTCATTTAGACCACACTCCACATTTAACTCATCACAGACATAATTAAATTCTTGATCCTACTTCACTTAAATAGTAATCATTTTAGCACACATCGTATATCCATTATCATAGTCATGTAATATAGCATTAGTCTGTAGCCTCTTTCGGTACACATAAAATATTATTCCTAGTTATTGTTGTCACACTTCTTAAATCCTAAATTATTTCGGGACTGCATCCTTTTATATACTAAGCTCTTGATGTGAATACCTAAATATAACAAAATTTCCCCTGGACTCAGGTCTACTTACATATGTCTAGCGATTCAAACCATGCCCGAAAGTATGGGGTGTTTAGATTTATTTTTCTAATATTTAATTTTTTTTTAATTTAAATTTTATAATTATTATATTTAAAAATAAATAAATTATGCACTTTCAGATCTTGAAAAAATAAATCGTCTTAATTATTTAGTCTTAAGATCTAGAGACAACATCTTAATAATTTAGATATGTATTCAGATTCAGATGTGTTAATCCTGATGCAAACAAATGGGGCCTTAGGGTCGTTTGGTTGTTGTTGGTTAGAGTTATAATAGGTATTAATAAAACAAACATTAGTTATCCATGAATAAGTAATGCAAAAATTACAATATATGAAATTATATTTTTAGATGTTTGTTGTCACAGAAATAATATACATTATAATATTTTTAGATATAATATTTATTTATAATTACACCCTTATAATTTTGAGAAAAGTATATTTCAGTTCATTGATTTTGTTTCTAACAAATTGAGAAGAGGAAGAGCCAAGCGATGAGCAGCATCTACATCTCCATTCTTACTCTCCAAAGGGTAATTTTTTCCTTTCAGTATTTTTATCCATATATTACTAATCACTATATTAGTTATTCATTCTTCTACCTCAAATAAAGTAATACATAAATTGACTCATGTCTTATATTTATTTTGTTTATGTTGGATTGTAAAATGATAACCATAACCGTACTTAGTGTACTGAATTTTATACAAAACAACTAAAAAGCGATAAAAACTAAGGTATTAGCTACTTCCTCTGTCCCAATTTATATGACACACTTTTCTTTTTAGTCAGTCCCAAAAAGAATGACACATTTCCTTATTTGGCAACAATTTAACTTTAAACTTTACATTTTACGCTTAACGAGATGATTTATAACCACACAAATATCTTTGGTTTGTTTTAGATCACAAGATTCAAAATTCTTCCTTTATTTCTTTAACTCCATACCCAATCAAACTACATCACATAAATTGGAATGAAGAAAGTATATATTCTAATACATGAATAACTCTCTTGCTAACCAACAACCAAATGATCTCTTACGGTACATAACCTCCCTGAAAATGTAATAGTACACAAGTAACCTTCTCAAGAACATGAATTCCTTCTATTATAAAATGAATTAGGACCACAAATTATAGTGCAAGAACCAGTGGACTACAGTAAAAACTTGCATCACAATTAGTAGGCTGTCAAGTGAATGAAAAACTTGATTCCATTTCATCAAGGATACAATGACAAGGAAACTCGACCCAATCAATCAACTATACCTCAACCCCAAACTAGTCTGGTCGACTATATGAATTTCTATATCCATTATGCTTTGATCGGTCATATTACTTTTCAACACTTTTTTCTTTGCTAACTAAAGTTTACAGTGCATTTCAACACTACTGTTCAATGTTTATATAGAGAATCATGTTGTTATTGACTATACAACATGCTTTACAATTCAACTCAAGGCTAATCTACAAAGTGAAATAAAGGTTTTCAACAATTTAGGATTGAGATTTCCCCTGCATCTTTGCTATGGCGAAAAATACTCCAGCTAAGAGGCCTGCAAATTGTTTTACAGACATATTTCATGATTGTTTTTGGCTAAACAAAGCACATCTTTAATTATATAAAAGAAAAAGAGGAGAAAGAAAAAAGTTGGTACTAACCAAAAATGTACTGGCAGTGTTCTCAAGACTAGTTGGGACATTGAAAAGGAGAATGCCAGCAACAGAGAAAGGTATCTTATTTAGTGATCCAGCAAGGCTGCAGAATGCAAATTCAAGAAAAAAATGATGACATTGAATATCAAGTAATGAAAGATCCAGTCTGATATGGAAGCTGCCAACCCAAGCACGAAAATATTTAGTTTTCCAAAATGACACTCCCTCCGTCCAATTTTATGTGAAAACACACTGGACATCTATGTTGCTCGATTCTCCAAAAATATTCCCGCACCCGTTCGGATTCTCCAAAAATGCAATACTTTTAGAGAATCCCACACGCACCCGTTGACATTTCTAAAGAGTCCGAGTAACATAGTTGGACATAGAGTTTAAAAAGCAATATTGCCACTACAATGTTTAGTTTCTTCCTCTTCATCAAACATTTGATTTATATTGTTTCAATGTACAGCTTTACTATAGAACTGGCCACTACTAGCCATGCTCTACTTTCCCCCATTTGAAGAATTAACCTAAATAGCCGCCCACCCAACTGCGTACACCAAAAATAGCTAGCGGATGTATAATATATGTATAATCCATGTATAATATGTGCATTGGCGTGTATAATATATGTATAATCCATGTATAATATGTGCATTGGCGTGTATAATATATGTATAATCCATGTGTAATGTGTATAACTGTGTATGTTGGTGTATAATCTAAGTATACCGGTTAAGAAAAGTAAACAGTGAATACGATCAACTATTTGTGTAAAGATCCCTTTCCTTTTTTACTTTGCCTTGGTTGATCACTGAGTTTTGAAGCTCAGAATTCATGTCTGCTAACCTTACATGAGAGAACTATAAATGCTAGAGGAAAAAATAAAGCTCTAAGACAAAATCATACTTATATGTAGTGGCACTTGTTTGATGAAGAAACCACATAGATGTGAAGCTAATAGCTAAGCCCAAAAATCCACTTAAGGTTGTTACCATCCAGAATGTTGGCAATTGTAATAGTGGTCTGTCAAAAAATTATACATGTAGCAAAGTTATATTTCTCTAAAGTGCACATACACTTGCAACAAAAATATTTGATGGCACATGTAAATATCATACAATTGAACAGTACTAGAAGCATAAGATTTTATATAATGTCAATAACTGGCTGAACGAACATTACCATAGTCAGACATCTCTATAACAACCATCCTCTATAACAACATTTCACTATAACGGAAATGTCTTTTCTTGAACCGATCTTCATGTTATGTATATTACTCCCTCCGTCCCAAAAAGAATAACAAACTTTCCTTTTTAGTCTGTCTAAAAAAGAATGACATATTTTCTTATTTGACAATAATTTAACTTTAAACCTTACTTTTTACGTAAAACGAGATGATCTATAACCATACAAATATCTTTGGCTTATTTTAGATCATAAGTAAGGTCCGGGTGCCCGTCATGGCCCTCCGGTTTGGGTCGTGACAAACTTGGTATCATAGCAGGTCTGTCCTAGGAAGTCTACAAGCCGTGTCTAGTAGAGTCTTGTTTATGGGTGTATTGTGCACCACACTTATAGACATGAGGCTACATGTTATTTAGGATGATGGTTACCTTCCTTCTTGATCTTTGAATCGTGCTATAGAGCTGAATTGTAAGAATTCTCTTTGTAAACCTTATTGTGTTTATGATTACAACAATGCCTTCTTCCAATAGGGCTATGATTAGCAGGGAGATTGAGGTTGGATTGAGTGTAAATGCGAGTAGTATGCTCTCTATTGAGACATATCCGTCAGAGGATATAAGTAAGTTGATTTCCTAGGCACGACTTCATCCTATAACATCAGATAGAGATAGGGCCCTAGAGGGGTCAGGGAGCTTATAACCTAGGGAGTTTATTAGTCATGGATCACCAATATTTAAAGGGTTCAAAGATGTCAATATCTCAGGGTCAAAGTTGTAAAGGTCGAGTGAGACCGCCCCTACCATCTTGTAGTCGGTATGGTTAAGTGCATGCCGAATTATGCCGCAAAGGTACATGGGGTTGGTTTAGTGTGGCAGCCATGGGCACCACATTTCGAAGTGTCCCATGTTGATGCGTAAATGTAAGGATAAGATGATTATAAGTTGTACATATGAAAAGCAGAAGACATCATTGGAAGGTTTAGTAGGTAATGAAAATCTACACGTTTTACAGTGACTTTTGCTGATTAGAATGAGGGAATATGTTATGTATGTGCGACCTAAATTGTAATATCTTACCTAAAATAGATTGGGACATGTATCAATGTTAGTAAGATAAGACATGCTATAGGTGTTGGACTGGTAAGGTCTTTGGCTTCATTGTGCAGTATGTTACAATTCTAAATAACCTCTGGATAACAATAGTTTGTTAGGGGCAATTGAGGACGAGAACTATGGAACAATCGAAGAATGGTTGTAGGAAATATGAAAAAAGTTAATAAGTATGAATGGAATGGTATGATCGTGTATCAAGGCAGAAATATTTTTTTGTTTAATGACAAGTAGAATGAAGGATTACAACAAGAAGGATAAATGTGAATGAGATTATAGTTATGCATGTTTCACAAAGGTATGATTCCTCCAGAACAACGTAAGGACCAATAATAGAGGAATGATAGTAAGAACTCTTCAACCAACGGTGATGAACCTCTGATGTTCATAAAGATAGTATGAGAAATACTTTGAGATAAGAGATCCCCCAAGGAAACTTGAAATGGAAATGTAAAGGTAAGAAGAATGAGCACCAGGTCGATGGGAGATCTAACAATAATAAGACAAGAAATCTTGAGAAGTCATTGGATCATGTAATACTGTGAATTGGATCTAAATATACGAAGCATCGGTTCCACAAAATATGCAGTCATACCTCTCAGAAAGTATGTAAACGGAAGTAACAGTGAGTAAAGCTCGAGATTAGCACCTAAACAGGTGAAAAAGGGTCAATGACGCCTATGGATACAAGGTAGAAATTAAAGATATATGTCAAGAGATAATGACATTATAATGAAGATAAAATGTCAGGCAAATACAAATGTCTATGAGTATTTTTGAACTGACCAAAGGTTCTACGAGATAGATAAAGTAATGGGTTTGCAGCTTAACGAGATCGATGAAATCTTTTTCCAAAGCGCTATTGAAAGAAAGTCTTAGCCATGAGGCAAGTGAAGGAATTCAAATATAAGAATAATGACCAGGTTTGGATATAGTAGGCCAACTTCAGGTAATGCAAATTCTTCAGAATCTTCCACGTACTGGATGAGAGAATAAGTTAACATCTTATCTTTTAAGGGGTAGTAACGCCAAAGATTGGAAATCAGGAGCGATGTTTGAGATTACATATGTACACAAGAATGTTTTAGAATTAAGACGAGTACGACAAGTAAGAAAAGGAGTGAACAAGTGTCAAAAGAAGTAAGAAAGGAAGTTGTTTATAATTACGAGTAGTGATGAAGTACGAAAGAACAAAAAAGATTCCTTTCAGACCATGAATGAGAGTTAACTGCGATGATACATGCACTTTAGATTTGATGACATTGTCCATAAAGTGTTCAAGATTGAGATACGACAAATATAAGAGTTTTCAGCACACTAGTTAGTAAACAAAGCTAAGTTGACAATAGAATCATTCACCACAAATAGCTTGACTTAGAGTATTGAGATCCCGATGTGGAAATGGAAAATGATTAATATGGATTCCATTATGGGTTTACCTCACTCTTATCATAAGTTTGATCCTATTCGGGTGATTGATAGACTGACCAAATCAGCTCAATTTCTGGTGGTCAAAACTACCTACACAGCTGAGGACTACGCAAAGTTGTACGTTAATGAGATTGTTTGCCTTCATGGTATGCCTATTTCTATTATATCTGACCGAGGCGTGTAGTTCACAGTTAATTTCTAGAGATCGTTTAAAAAAGGTTTGAGCACTCAAGTTAATCTTAGCACAACTTCCCACCCTCAAACAGATGGGCAGGCTGAGCGTACGATTCAAATGCTCGAAGACATGCTACGAGCTTGTGTATTGGACTTCAAGGGAAATTGGGATGATCATCTATCCCTTATTGAATTTGCGTACAGTAACAATTATCATGCTAGTATCAAAAGGGCTCCATATGAAGCTTTGTATGGACGAAAAGGTAAATCTCCTATCGGATAGTTCGAAGTAGGTGAATCAGAATTATTTGAGCCTGACGTAGTGCACCAAGCCATAGAGAATGTGAAGGTTATCCTATAACGGTTGTTAACCACTTAGAGTCGTTAGAAGTCATATTCAGATGTGCGGCGGCGGGACGTAGAGTTCCAAGTGGATGATTGGGTTTTCTTGAAGATTTCTCCTATGAAGGGTGTAATGAGATTTGAGGAAAAGGGAAAGCTCAGTCCAAGGTACATTGGGCCATATCGCATAATTTGATGAATATGCCAAGTTGATTACGAATTGGATCTGTCTTCTGAGTTAGAGTTTGTTCATTCAGTTTTCCATGTTTCTATGTTAAGAACGTTTGTTGGGGATCCTTCCCGGATTGTACCGATTGGCGATATGAAGGTTATAGAGAACCTATTATATGAAGAGGTTCCTATTGCTATCTTAGATCGACAAGTCCGCAAGTTGAGGACTAAAGAAGTAGCCTCCGTGAAAGTTCTATGAAAAAATAAGAATGTAGAAGAAATGACATGGGAGGAGCAAGAGGAGATGAAACATAAATATCCTTACCTACCTCAGGCTCAACACCACGTCAGGGTATTTATTTCATTTACCGACACTAACTCTTCTGAGGTTCTGGATAGTCCATAGTCTTGGGAGTTCGTCAATCATAACTTGCCGATGTATGTCATGAAATACGCGGAGAAAGAGGAGAGTAGGCAGGCTAATAGGATGCGAGTAGTTGATAATGATATAAGGGTTCCACTCCGAAGTGTGCCTGATCAAGTCTCATATATAGGATTAAGGCAGGACAATACATGTACATTAATCCATTTATTAGAATTGCTTATATAGATATACACATATTCATGCACCCAGAAAACCAACTTATTATTTGTTATTAGGGAACAAATGATATTCTAGTAGCAATGGGCCGAGATTGTAAAGAAGAGACCAGAGTAGAAGTAACAGGACCACAACACTGTTATAGCAGGCTAATAAGATATGAGATTTCACCAATGGATGGTTAATACGTGATTCGAACCTTTGTGACCTTGTATTTAGAAACTACAAACTTACCTTATGCTGAGTTAACTGGTTGGAGGTAGGTTAGATGTGTTGTTTAACTCTTTATGGGAGAACTAAAATAATATTTTTTGTGTAATCACAATAGAGACAAAGATAACCGGCAATCCAGACGAGGAACCTAGAGGTAACTATAATGGTTGGTTCAGGGTAAGTTAAGGATTAAAGGCATATGAAATGATAAGAGATAAATTTCGCATTGAGAACCAAGAAGGAGCCCGATTTATATATATTAAGTGAGACTAGAATTAATTACCTAGGATTAAATCAAAAGAATTGAATATTGGTACGGAAGTAGTAGCCATTGGTTGGTCCGCAGGTAAAGGGCGTTTGTATGAGGACAAGTGTGATCATGAGAAAGCTGGACGTGGAAACCCCAACATTCGAGGATGAATGTTTCTAATGGGGAAATGATGTAACACCCCGTACTTTCGGATCATAGTTTGAATCGCTAGACATATGTAACTAGACCTGAGTCTTGGGAAAATTTTGTTATATTTAGGTATTCACATCAAGAGCTTAGTATATGCGTACCACCACATGATTAGCTGGTATATGATGATGATTATGCCTACAAAGGCCGATGTTATATGATGGGATGCCCACAAAGGCTTGACGGTGTTATATACACATATGTATATGTATGACCGCATTGTGCATGACACTTAGGCATATTATGGCCCTCAGAGGCATTCTGCACATGTATGACACTTGGGAATATTATGACCCTCAGAGTTATTCTCTATTGGTTGGTTGTTTCGTGTCTCATGTTACTTTTATGTCTCTATTATGCTATTCTTCATGTCTGACATACTCAGTACATCATTCGTATTGACGTCCCTTTTGTTGGGGGACACTGCGTTTCATGCCCGTAGGCTCAGGTAGACAGGGTGACAGTCCGCACTAGTAGGTTGCTGGTTCAGCTGATAATGGAGCACTCTACTTATTTCGGAGTTGCTGTCTAATTCTGGTACAGTGTTTTGGATATGCATATGGGTATGGCGGGGCCTTGTCCCGACCTTATGATGACACGTACTGTTTAGATGCTTGTAGACAATTGTCCTGTGTATAGTAATCGTGTATGGCCTTCTTGGCCTTAGTATGTATATGTACATACGTTGAGTTCTTCTGTTTGCAGGATTTTACGTAGCTCCTTTCTAGTTTATTATTTCTAAGTGTCAGTAGGCTACCTCATGGCGGCCCTCGTGGCTCATGCTTAATTATGGTTAGGTGGTAAGTATATGATTAGTGGTACTTGACAAGGTCCGGGTGCCCGTCATGGCCCTCCGATTTGGGTCGTGACATCTAATAAGTTAAAATTATTATCTGATTAAAAAATATTTATGTTCATTAGTGATGGTGGAGGTGATTTTTCGTGGCGGTAATGATTATTACTAGTAGCTAGAAAGGTGGTGGTGAAAGTTGTGATGATGGAGTTGGTTGTTGTTAGTTTGGTGGTGGTGACCAAGAATATGTGGTGGTTGACGATAGTGTTGGTGATAATGGGTGGTAATTGGTGACGATGCTTGTTGTGTTAGTGGAGGTGGTTGGTGATAGGGATTGGTCGCAGTGATGATATTGGTGGTGGTAGTTGGATATAATTATAATGACGTAGGTGGTAGGTGGGATATCGACTAACAGTAAAGGTTGGCCGCAGTTGTGGTTGCCAGTGATGGTTGTGATGACAAAGGTAGTTGGTGGTGGTGACTAGTGGTTTGCAACGATGATGATGGTTGTGATGACAGATGTGATTGGCGATGATGGTGAAAATTATCCGCAAAAAATACATTTTAACCCTAGATATGAAGATTTGGATGTCGAGGATTAGGATAGAAGGTTAATCGATAATTGAGTTTTGCCTCACTGTGTGTGAGAGGGGTAGGGGGCTAGCCTCTTCATCTCCTCTTCTCTCTTTCTTTGTAGTATTATTTAGATTTTACATAGATCCATACTCTTATGTCTGTATTCTTATGTGTTGCTTTATTTATTTTGTATTGTGATAACTTCTTATCTTATTTTTCTTAAATTCCTGCATTAACTACGTTCTTTTTAGCCAAGTGTCTATTGGAAATAACCTCTCTACCCTACAAAGATAGAGGTAATGTTTATGTACATCTTATCCTCCTCAGACCCCACTGTATAAGATTACACTGAATATGTCATTGTTGTTGTAGTGATATTAAGACTTTATTCAAGAACTTAATGATTAAGGCATATTCAATCTAATAAATACTTAAATCATGTAAACAAAACACACTTAATGACTGACGATCTGAACCATTCAAATTCGTGTACTGGAGTATGACACCATCTACTTGTTGCCTGGTTGGTATTACATGTTTTTAGTGTCATTATTATCATAGACTACATAAAAATACTTAGATTAACTATGAGCTTCGTGACCAATCTGTTGTAAATTATTCGTAGTTAATAAATTTTCATGATAATCGATCGCTAATCTAAATTTCTTTTAGTAGTATATCATCCCGTCAAGCTAATTCCTTTTTATTAAACTTTGCATATATATAATTACTTTAGAATTATATTTTCCCCCAAGATATGGTGCACTAGAATTAGATTATAAGAATAACATATGTTCATAATATAGTGTGCACACATGTCATTCTGATCATAAAAATGTAATACTATTTTTTTATTTTCTTGAAAAAGAAAATATTTTCTTTAATTTAACAAATTAAAGTAATTGTAATTTTCAAGTGAAACGAAACTGAGAGAGAAAAATAATCTTCCATCTCTTTCTCTTTCGTTTATTCCTTCTATATTTTACCCTTATTTCAAATCAAATCAAAGCAGTGATACAATATTGTCACAAATCTGAAGAAAACGTTGTAAAAAATCTCACACAGTTATCAAAAGGCAAAGGAAACTGTCACACAATTATAACAAATCTAAGCAAAGGAAATTATACTTTGTCATAAATCTGAGGATGTCTATGGAAACCTTATTATGAATTTGATGAGAATTGGCAAATGATAATTTGTCATAAAATCTGATCACAAAGGCAAATACTTCGTCACAAATCTGACGAAGGCAAAGGCAATATAATTGATTTACGGCCATGGATGAGCTGGAATTCCGACGACTTCTTGAACGCTTCCCCATCGTCCGATTTCGAGATTATCACGTAAACCTTTCTTTTTCTCTCTGTGCGTGAATCTATTTTCGTGTTTTTGTTACCCATGCAAAAACAATTGTTTATTGGATTTTAAAATGGTTGACATTTTCCGGAAAGAAAGAAAGATGAATGTCTCTCCGTTTTGATTCTAGTTTCCTTTTTGCGCTTTTGGATGGTTTAAGGTTTTGCTCATATTTTTCTTTTTGATAATGGTGGTGTTTGAGTTAGACGGGCGGTACCTAGAGGCGGAGCCATAATTTAAAATTTATAAGTTCAGATTTCTAGTCCTTTTAAATTACTAGATTCTAAATTGCTAATTTATACATTATTAAATAAATTTTTTAAGACAAATATAGAGTTTGAACCAAAGTTACTACGTTCAATCGAACTCCTATGTTGGTCTATGGCTCCGCCCGTGGTGGTACCTTACACCACCAGTACAAGTATCAGTTAACTTTGACATCCAATGCTTAGGCAGAAGAAATAACCATACATTTTTTTTGAACCCTGGTCTCCCGTGCTTTTCGTCCGGTTAATGGGCCATTAGGCCTCACTCTTGGGTGCAAGATTTAGCTGATATTGAAGTTTATATATCTATGTAGAAAGCTATACTTTTTGAATTCATAGGTTGTTGAAGAAAATCTCATTTTCTGATTTATCCTATGTGTGTTTAATGAATTAATTTGTTATGTTACTTGACAATAAAATTGTTACTTTGTGCAAAAAGGTTATTTTCACGAGTTGAATATCAGCTCACTGTTGGAGCAATTCTACCGTTATGTCTCGCCATTACAATTTGTTATTTTCTTTGCAATGATCAAGTAAAATCATTTATATTGACTATTCTGAGACTTGCAGAATTTGGCTTTACATGTGTTTCGGGTGACATCAATTAGGATGCTCCAATATGTTTTGTTGATCCTCGGTGTTCTAAATAACTAAATTTTGATATAATTGAACAACGAGTGAAGTCCTATACATTTTTTGAATACCATATTTGGGTTATGGAAGAAGCCTTTGGAAGCAGATTTCAAAGGCCAATGTTGTTCGTCTACGTCTTTGCCTTTTGTAGTTATCATTGATGGTCATTAACATGTAGGTCTCTTCCATATGCCAATAACTCCATAAGATCAGTTATAACCTGAACATATAGGTGTTCTTCTATGTTATTTTGGAGGAGAATATCGTCTGATTCGAGGATGTACATAGATATTATTCTGATTTTAGTGATATAAATGAGCTGATCTCATGACCTTTCTCCCTGTTGTTGTATGTTAGCTCGCTCCTATATTTCCATCTCTTCTTTTTTGCTTTTCGATATCCTCTTAACTCCTGACTATCATCTAACTAGTGCTTATCTCACAGATTGATTCAGACACATCAAAAAGATCGACCTCTCATTCGATAGAGAAAGAGGAGGTAGAAGAGAAGCTTTTTCACGTAACACTATGTTTTCTTTCAGTTCTCCACTTTATCTTCCTAACAGTAAAAGTTGCATCAGGAAAGGCAATGGAAAGAGACATGGAGTAAGGGGCATAAACCAGAGACTGGAATTCAAGCAATGCATCGTGGTGGTATGGACTCTATCAGTTTGTTTTTGTTTGGAAAATGACCAGAGATCACCATTCTTGACCATTTATACAACTTATTTGTTACATAACTTGCAACAAAGCTGCTTAGTGTTATACTATTAAAGAGAGAAAAGATACCAAACAGGTGAAAAAAGGAGTACCGGGTTCCAATATATGACAATGAAGGAGATATTCATAGTTTCGAGAATCATCATGGGATTAAGTGGTAGACTATAGACTTAGCGACAAGATAAAAGGTGATAGAGAATCAGTTTGAATCTCAGGTAGATCTTCCGTGGAGTTCTTGTAAAGAAAATAATTAATATCAATATAGGAAGGCCATTAAGGATATGTAAGAAAGAGCGGTAACAAGCCTGAAAATAGAGGAGACAAAGGATTTTCCGACGATAATAGTTTTACAGCATCAATCTACCTTATGCCTGCGTTTTTTTTTTTATTGTGGTTATGAATGAGCTACTCAACAATATTTAGGATGAATAATATATAGGATGACATTACATGGCACATACGTTTTAAATAATGACAATGCGTTGATTGATAAAACTAGGAGGTACCACAAATAATGAACTGACTATGAAGTAGGATGAAGCGAGTCAAGAAAAGGTTGAGACAATTGAGTAGTACGTTAGCAAATAAGGATTTTAAGATACGTAGAATAAGACAGAATATATGCATGCCAAACTACACTTATAAGTATAGTCTTTGTGAAGACTCTTTTTAGTTTGGCAAGAGACATGTATGCTTATATAAAGAATAAGAGTAAGATTTGTATAATACATAATTTGAATGACAGATTATTAAATAATGGTATTGATTGACAGAATACATAATTTGAATGACAGATTTGTATAATACATATGTAGAGGATTCATATATCCAACCCCAAATAGTATTGATTGACCGGATTTTCCTTTACTGAATATATGTTTATGGAGAAAAGTTTTCTGACAGTTTCCTGAAGTAACATACCTACATCTTTTCTTCTCGGAGAGTTTTCTTTGACACCCTATTATTTTGATCCTTGTTTCAAATCAATGGTACTTAAGGTTTTGGCTAAATTCAGGTTGATCAGTATGAATTCTTAATCTATATTAAGCTCGCCTTGATGGTGAATTCTTAACCCTTTTTTAAATGTTTAGTAATTGCATTGACTTAAATGTTACAGGTCCATTTTGGGGCAAAGTTAGAGAAGCCGCTGAGAAAAAGGTGAGTCGTGTTATCATCTGTTGCTATATAATGTTTTCATGGGTGATCATGAACCGTCTTCCTTATTAGATGTTGATGTAGCACAAGAAGAGAGGAGAGATAAATGGAAAAGAATTGAAAGATATAGGAGAAGAGAATAAAGTAAAAGGAAAAATCAATTCATAAGTAATTTTTTGGTAAGTGTCATCCAATTCATACTCTGAGGGTTGTGATAAAGTCAGCAACAATAACTTGTTTGGGAAGGCTATGGATTTGATTTCTGCATAGCATCTGGCTGGACTTAACTCATTTGTTGAAGACCTGATAAGTCACCAAGTCTCTTATGGTTGATTTACAATAATGGCCTTGGGGTGGGTGAGTGGTCTTGAACTTTTAACCCCGTTTTCCCTATGAGCAAAACTTCAAGTTTAATAAGTTTTGACTTTTGACCTTGAAGGTTAGTCCATGGGGCAAGCGGGGTCAAAAGTTCAAGATCATCCATTTCCGAGGTCATTGGGTGTAATTTCCTGGTCTAGTATCCAGGCCCAATGTTGTATCTAGCCAAGTTTGATACACAAATTTTTGGTATTAATTCAAGGACAGAAAATATAATTACTTTTTAGAATGATATTCTAGTTATGATTAATACCTATTGCCTTAGAGGAATAAGAAAAAAAACATATTTACATGCTCTTACTGCACATTAGCATATAGGAGAATGTCTTCCGAGCGTTACATTGAGCATCTTTTCAAATGTATATGATGGATTTTCCATGACATGATTGGAAACCTTATGGAAATTTTCTTGGATATTGTGTGTACTAACATTTGAAGACTGCCTTCATCACTTATCTCTGGGTTTGCAATGCAGTGAAGGGACTAACTTATTTTTAATGGGGAGAAATGTTATTCATTGTTCAAGGAAGCATAGTTCTCGGATATAGGGTTTCCACTTAGGGCATTGAAGTGGATATGGAAAATATTGAATGCATTAAAAAGTTTCCACCTCCTACTTGAGTACATTAGGAGTTTTGTTGGACGCTCGATCGTATACAATATATCTAAAATCTGAAGCCATCCATAATTTATTAGCTAAAGATGTGATATATGAGTTTTCTGATGAATTATTTTCTATGTATTTCAGATCTTGAAGGAAAATCTTCTTACAGCTTTATGCACTCAATCAGGAGTCCGATATGATCCTAATGAGGAAGTGATGATTGCGGCTGCCCGACACATTGTTGATGAGAGGCAGGCTTCAGGTAGTGCAGGTCCATCTCATATACCCCCATCTTCGGCCTATGCTTCATCATCAATACCGAACCGAATGACACGTGTTGAGGAGGATTTGGATCACATACGCTATTTTCAAGACTATCAGGTGAAGCACAATCAAGCAATTGCTGAAATGCTGCGAACTATGGCACTTCACCATGGAATGAACTTGGATAATTTCCCCACTTGTCCATCATATATGCCCCCAAGGGACAAGGCAATGCTCGACGATGATGATGATGACTATGATGATGACGATGAGGACGAGGACGAGGAGGATGAGGATGAGGAGGATGAGGAGTGACATACCCTATTCAGGAATGCTTCTTTTTCCAATACACATCCCTGCCTTTCAAGAAAAAGTTTGTGTGGGAGATCATTTTTGTTAACTTTGATTGATAAATAGCCTGGAAGATCTCTAAGTGTTGCTTCTCAAGGCAAACATTTCAGTATCAGTCACAATATTATAGTTGTTGTGGTCGCAAGAGAAAGGGAATACAACAGTAGTCCTTCCCCATCCTTTTCCTTTTCATTTTTGTATAAACCTTTTTGGTCCTACGGGGGAAGATATAACAAGTGAGGAATTCTGATTGGCAGGGAAGGAGGTGCCAAAAATTATGAATAGCACCTCCAAACTTGTAAAATTATGTAACAATTTTGATGAGGAAAATTGCTCTTTTTTTTTTTATTTGTTTAGAAAACACCATCTCCTCCCCTTACCCTTGTCTTTTATACATTGCAATTGTAGAAAGTTGTTGTATTGACTCTCATCTTGTACCCTTGCAATTTTCTCAATTCTCACACTCTGAGAGGGTCACAACATTGAATTGTTTGAAATTTCAAGCACCGGAGAACGTTCATTTGCTGATATTATTACCAGTATTCCATTTTGGGTCGTTCACAATATTACTATACCTTTCCTATTTATTGCGGGTTGGTTATTTGTCAGCACCGATATAGCTTACGATATGTTTGGCAGCCCTCGGTCAAATGAGTATTTCACAGAGAGTCGACAAGTAATTTCATTAATAACTAGCCGTTTTGATCCTTTGGAACAACTCGATGAATTTAATAGATCATTTTAGGAGGCCCTAAGGACTATAAATCGACTATAAAATCATTTTGAGAGAGTAATCTTAATATGGTAGCTTTCTAGTTCTGGAATAGAGAAAAAGAAGATGGACAAGAGGGGAAAGGGGAAGGATGTTTGTGCAAAAGAGTGAATAGAGTAACCCCACCCCCTTTTACTTCAAACTTATGACCACAGTTTTGCTTGCCTGGATGTATCATTTGCCCGGAAAATGCTTATTCGTATCAGGTGTCTACACCATTATTAGTAATAACATTTAGATGCGAATGTGAATATATTAAATATGATTAAGTGTTAAACAGTTTATGTAAGCCCTCAGGACTTTGGTCTAGTGATAAAAGCACAACGTTTGATGTGTGAGTTAAGCGCACGTTATAGGATCGAACTCTATCATAGACAAAAGTTTAGCATTTAAGTGAAAAAGGCATAGGAGCAAGCTCATTGTGTGCCGCGTTTCAAACCACGTGCTATGACCCTAAGATATTTCGCTATTATAAAAAAAACTAGGTAACTTACCTACACTTCGCGCGTGATACAAATATCAATAAATGAACTTTATAATAGCTATATATTAAAATATCAAATAAATATTGTAATGTATTTTTCAGCTCAAACCTAATAATTTAATAAAGGTGACTTTTCTCCCGGCCTTAAAAAACACGTAAACAAAGAAAATAATCAAGAAAATTGATCTCTTTACGTGCATATGAATATGCTTTAAAAAATACAATTTTAACTTTGTACATTAATATGTGCATTTAAGTACTAATAAGTTTTTTTCCTTTCATAGAGAACAAATATTAATGCTTTCAAACTTCTACTTATATAAAATCCCAAAAAAGACTAAAATTTAAAGAATAAAGAAATAAAAAGTGCAAACTTTAAGCTAAATCCACAAAATATACCCATGTATCATTTTTATAGTTTTTGTCTTTCAGTTTTATTCCATTTTCTTTTCGCTTACCCGTTTCGTTTTTTGCTGCTTTTTGCCATTGTTATTTCCTTGCCTCTTGAGTTTTAAACATAGAATAAAGTGAAACATGATGAAAGAGTAAATATATATAACAAAATAGATTATAACTATTACTCAAATTTATGATATTGTCGTAGGTGATTTTTTTCAAAAATCTGAGACTAAGTAAAGAAGCCATTGATTCATCTAGTATTAACATTGATATGGAATGCACACTTTTATATTCATATAAATTCTAAAATCATGGAGAAAAGGATATAGAAGCATGTTCACTCGAAGAGGCAAAAGCCATCGCATCACCATCACTGAGAGGAGCAATTGAAATTTTGGGTAGACCTTACATGTCATCTTTCTTGCTGGTAATTTAAAGTGAACAGATAAAACCTCATTTCTAGACATATAAAAACATAAATAAAATAATAATGTGAGTTTGCGTCATAATTGGGAGAAAAAATAGGTTATACTAATTCAAATAATTGTAAAAAAACATCGAGAGAAATATCAAGTTCACCTCTTGCTCAATATGCTTTAAATTACGTAAAGATTTGTTAACAAAAGAGTCGCATTGACGACCTTGACAACAGATAAATTCCGACAGTGCATGACAACATGAGAATTATGCAAAAACAACATGAAGTCAATTAGTGCGTTCATTGTTGAAGGAAAAACATTTTTTCCTTCCAAATGATCATTCCATACAAATTAAATAGTCACAAAGAAGAGGAAAGGACACAACCTTTTTTTTATAATTAAGATAATTTACTGTGAGTTATGAATATGTATTAATTAAGAGAATGTTGTAAATTGATAGCTAATGAAATAATATAAATAAGATATATAGACAAGAGATGTAGACAAAGATGTAGAGAGGAGGAGAATACTTTCTTCTTATTTCATGTATATTCAAGTGTCAATTCAAAGGTGAATAACATCTCAATTTGTAAGATGAAAAATCACCCAAAATGTTACAAATATTAAGTGCCCAAATTAATAGGTACATGTAACATACAAAAAGTTCATGGAACTTAGTGATTGTGTATGGACATCCATACAATGAATATGTATTTCATAACACTCCCCATTGGATGTCCATAGATATTATTCCTCGTTAAAACCTTACTAGGAAAAACTCAGTGGGAAAAACCTAGTGAAGGAAAAAGATTACACACATCTTGTTACACGTCTTGAGTGCTGCCTCATTAAAAACCTTACCAGGAAAATCCAATTGGGACAAAAACTTGATTAAGGGAAAAAGAGTACACCACGTATTTGTCTCCCCTTGATAGAAACTTCACTTGATATATGAGAGACCTCGCATTCCATTATTATATCTCACTTTCTCAAAGGTTGATGCTGGTAAGTCTTTAGTGAACAAATCTACAAGATTATCACTCGAACGAATCTGTTGAACATTTATCTCACTATTATGCTGAATATCATGTGTGAAAAATAGCTTGGGTGAAATGTGATTTGTTCTGTCTCCTTTGATGTATCTTCCCTTCAGTTGAACTATGCATGTAGCATTATCTTCATACAATAGTATTGGAATCTTCGTTTGCAATGAAAGACCACATAATTGCAAAATTTATTGAGTCATTGATCTTAACCATGAAAGGGAGCCTTGGAGTAAATGTTAAAGTTGCTACCACGTGACCAGGAGGTCATGGGTTCAAGCCGTGAAAACAACCTCTTGCATGAATGTGAGGTAAGGCTGCATACAATAGACCCTTGTGGTCCGACCCTTTACCGGACCCCACGCATAGCGGGAGCTTAGTGCACCGGGCTGCCTTTTATTGATCTCAGCCATGTACACCTTCGACTGGCTTCATGAATAACTATTATCTCAACATGATTTGAAGATGTAGTTGATAGGGTTTGTTTCATTGCACGCCATGATATACCTATATCTCTACAAGTAAATAGGTAGCATGTTTGAGATCGGGCTTTATGTGGATCAGATAAATATCCTGCATCTACATAATCGATCATCTCTGACTTGGATTCATTAAAATAATCATATATGTTGTTCGATGAAGATATATGAATATATACTTAACCCCATTCCAATGTCTTCCTGTTGGGGGGAAGCTGAATCTTGCCAATAGAATCACTGTAAAATATATATCTAGTAGGTAAAAATCAATTTGTATCCCAATTGCACTGAGATATGGAGTTTCATAACCAATGAGCTCTTTATCATTTTCTTGAGGTCGGAATGGATCATTATTTATATTGAGTAATCTCCCAAGCCACCGCTTGCTGATGGCAAAATGCATCGTCAATTAAAGGGTCCTCGCCTTGGACTTAGTTGGAAAGGTAGGTGTTCGGCATGTCCCTTGCTTGTGAACTTCTTTAGTAGGGCGGAGGTGCCATTCCTCGCATTTACCGTTGTCCCTGGACTTCACTCATTCAACACTTATATGAACATAAAGTCCTAGGGTATGAAATCCCAGAAAGAGGCTGGCCCAACTTAAAAGAGATATAATAGCTTCTTTATGTTTTAACATTCTTGTCAATAAATTATAAGCACTTTGCTCCGTATTGTAATCTTTAATGAAAAATATAGCTCCTAAAGCAAAAGCTTATGTTATGATGAATCCTGTCGAAAAACAAAGATGCCACCTCTCGTTATTGATATACTTTGAGAAAACTCAGTCCTTGGCTTATGATAGAAAAATCGGTAGTTAAAGAAGTGTTGGTATGCCCTTCATTAAGAACTCAAACTTCTGAACCCTTCTTTGTTCTTTGGTTGAGAATATTCTACATTCTCACGAACCGAAGGAAAGGGCGGAGATTTCGGTAGTTAGAGTTGGCAGCTCTCCCAGGGTTCCCTCATTTGAGATCTCCGGGGAAGAGGATTAAGTTGTCCCTTGCGAATAGATTGATGCAAAATATCATGACTTCTCGCTTTCCTAACTAAATAGAGGAATCTAGAATTTGGACCTGCTTCAGACTTCGAAAAGGTCTAGTCTGATTTTCCCGACTGGTCCCTTTGTAGGGGTTTACTTTAGCGAGGAATTGAAGGTCAATGTAAAATTAGGGTACACTGTGCTCCCAATGAAATGATACCTTTTTGAGAATTTTATTTAAAGCTGTGTGCGTCATCTGGGTGATACAAAAAAACCATACCTTGTTGATAGTGTCCCTGTCCCATCAGGCTACCATCCAGATATTAATGAGGTATAAGGGAAGGATAAAGGCCAACACCAAAATATATAAAGATCAACATAGTCGCTCATAGGGACATATCTATCAGGATAGAGGATAGTCTAGGTCGATTCATAGATAGATATCTCTCCATATAGATTGGTATCTCTGTGGATAGGGATAGAGATATAGATATGGATCCATCTATATCTTGATTCACTATTTTCCTATTTTTTCTTGATTCTAATTAATTGCCTTTTTTGACGATGAGTTTGAGTTTGAAATCTTAATACAGGCAAAGAAACATCTTTTTTCAATTATTACTTGCTGGGGTGGAGCGTAGATGAGCGAGCAGAGCAGCTAGTGGGATTCAAGTATGAATTTGAATTTTTCTCAATCCAGACTTATTACAGTGATCAATTCACTACCAGTTCCCATATGGCCGAGGTTGAACCGAAGCGGATCACCTTGATGAGAAACTTATTTATGGAATTTCTGAAAGAGTTTTGATAATGCTATACTTCAATTAGGGTGGGCGTATATAAGTTCATGTCGATTTTGTATCCGAAAAATATGAATCGAATAAAAATCATTTTAAAAAAAAACGAATCCAACTTTAAAAAAAAACCGATATGTTCGGTTTATATCGCCGAACGCATCGGATTATATTGTTTTTTTCTAGTGGGCCGGGGCAGGTCGGGGAACTTTTTGTTTTTTTTTAAAATTGAATTTTCAAAACTGAAATTGACATTCACATCTACACTACCATGAAATTTCGACGTTGAAATCTATTGTGTATCGTGAGATGTTTACTAAAGAAAAAAGAAAATTAGAAATCGATTTGAGGGAAAACACAAATTGATGGGGAAAACAAACATTTTTTTAAAAATTAGCTGTGCCAAACTGCCACAAGGCGGTTTGGCCGGCCGCATCTCAAAAAAATACGCAAAATCAAAAACACAAATCGGGTAAAATGGACACCCGAGCGCAGAGTTATGACCATTTAAAGTTTTACCAATTTACAACTACTTTCTCTCCCTACATTTTATGTCAATGCTTCCGTGATATGTTAATCAAGTTCATGCCGCATTCGACTTCCATAAAAGCTTTATAGATTGGCTTCAATGACTATGATTCAAGAGATAGTAGTAGCCTAAAATAAAAAATAAAATTAATTACATATTTAATTCAGTTTTGAGGTTCAGTTGGTATCCAAAATTTTAAAACCAAACTGAATCACTAACTCCTAATTCGATTCGATTTTTCAAAACATCAGTTTTTTTTTAAAAAACCGAATAAAAACCGAACCGAACAGCCGATTCGGTTCGGTTTTTTCGGTTCTCCGGATTTTTTCCCACCCCTAACTTCAATTAAAGATTGAGTCAAAGGAGAAATTTGCTTTGCAAAAAAAAAACTAAAATCTTTCTTAAGAACTTAGGCGACTTACTTTAAAGCGGTGCCTTCCTTTTTTGAATATGAAAGAGACTAGTTGTATTATACCTCTATGCTTACAATATGGATTTAGACTACATTAAGTTCACCATATGTTTAGTGGTTAAAACTTCCTCCGGTATATATAGATTAATCGTTGGAAAGGCTATTCCCTTGTACCTGTTGGACCGTCTATCCTTCCTTCCTTTTGATTTGATGGATTGTATCATCCAAGAGCTTAATCTAAGAGGTGACAACATCATGTATAAGAGCCGAAATAGGAGCCGAGAAAGGAGCCATTTTTCAAATAAGTAAATTGGATCAAAGCAGTGATAACTTTGCAAAGGAGAAAAACTTTGATTCTTCTCGAAAGTGTTCCTTGCATGTAGAAGTAAACAGGGGCGTGAAGCCTCCTAGGAGACACTGAAATCAGCTTTTCCTCAGAAATCACCGAATGGTGTGTGTCCTCTCCCCTTTTGGATCTAGTTAAGCGCAACCACTGGTAAACATTTAATCTCTTATCAACAAGGTATGGTAAGGGGACCTGACCGCGGCCGAGAGAGGAGAAAAGCCATCCAACCTTGAATGAGTTAGAAGCGAAAGGTTCTGTAGCATGTCATGAGCATCGGGCTAAGGGGCGGTTGAGCAACTCAAGCGAAATGCCTTACCTTATTCCAATATAGGTATAGAAGGGAGAATACCGTGAAGGTGGCCTCATTATCCGTACCTCTCATTTCATTTAAAACATGAAATCAGAATCTTTTTCAATTTATTTTGTCAATTTTGGCTAAGAACTCAGAAGTCAAGTTTGGGGGTACTCAATGAAACTGATTTAACATTTTAAGTCCTTCAAGGATCACTGTCTGGCTAGACATGATACCAATTCATCATACACATTTAAGTTTATCATGTATTGACAGACTGGAAGAAAACTCATTGCATCCACCATAAGAGAACATCTCCATATAATAACGTTAGGAGTTACCTTTGCTCCTTTCCTTCCTCAAGGAATTTTACGTTTGAAACTAATTGATCTATCGCCATAAACTCTGTTCTTCAAGGTGTTTAATTCTAATTGGAGCATTTACAACTTATTTTCTATCCTCTTATCATCTCTCCTACTAATGTTAGAAAATCTAACATTTACACTCAACCTTCTTTGGGGACCCATCTTTTTGAAATCAAATTCAATTTGAAGGCAACAATAGAGACTGATTCATGCCGCTCATTAAAGTCAACCAGGTGATATGTTCCAATATTACTTTATTCTATTTTTGGTTTGCTAACTCTATGGTTGTATGTGGTATCTTGTGTTAAAATTATTATTATTATTATAATCACACTGGTTCATAGGCAAGCTATTCCTGCATGTCATTGCAAGTTTGAAATATCAGTTAAAGTTTTTCATGTATTGCCAGACTGAAAGAAAATTCATTGCATCTACTATAAGAGAACATCACCATATAATAACGCCAGAAGTTTATCTTTGCTCCTTTTCTTCTTCAAGGAGTTTTACCTTTGGAACCAATTTGTCTATCTTCATAAACTCTGTTCTTCAAGGACTTTAATTCTAATTGGAGCATTTGCAGCTAATTTTCCATCCGCTTATCATTTTCCCCTTAATGTTAGAAAATATAACATTTACCCCCAACCTTCTTTGGGGACCCATCTTTGTGCGTTGTGGTGGAGCAATTGAATCATATACCGCACATTTAAATATCTAGATGGAAATTATTTGATTCCTGACCTTGAACCAACCATATAGAGGAAGCTTGTTGGCTTGATGCATACAAATGCTGCTACATATTAAATAACACATCTCATACCAAATTTTCATTTGAGTGTTTTATTCTCATAACCAATGGTTTAGCTATAATTAGAGGCATACAATTTCGGCTAAACCAACTTGGATATGTACCAATATTTAAAATATAGTTTGGAACGGTGCTCTTAATTTAACAATTTGAGCATAAAACCTTACAAAAACCAAATTGCAAGTTGATACCAAATGCACATGTGACCAGACCATACACGCATCTATTAAGACCATATAATAGTAAATGGTCCACATGGCAGGTGACTGGGCCCATATATATATATATATATATATATATATATATATATATATATATATATATATATATATATATATATATATATATCACATGGTTATATATTGAAGAAATAAAAGATTCTTCAAGAATTCTTTTGTGCTGCTTGTTCTCATGATAAATTGATTATTGTACGAGCTAAGGTTGGGATTGTATCCCCTGATTTTTGAAACATATAGAAGGTGATACATTGAACCAGGATGGCCAACCGGTCATGCCAACTGATATTTCTTTATTTCTCTCAAACCTTTGTAGAGTTGAATTGTGGTATTTATTTAACCATACATGAGCACGTCTTTATCCATAATTTTTATCACCTTTCACCTTCAAGAATGGTTGAGAATTCATGATGCTTATCGCAAGTCACATTTTCTTCAAGGTATTGACTATATTCATTTGTATGTGCTTCATAAATTTTTCAATATGAGCTTATTATTTTGTCCCAGCATTTATCATAATTATTCGTATACAGCCCAGTCTCAACATGTCACGACCCAAACCGGAGGGCCATGATGGGCACTCGACCTTACTTGCCGAGCACCACTAGACATACTCTCACCACGTAATTGTAAATAAGCATGGGACATAAGGGCCATCATAATAAGCTGAGAATGCAAGTTATAACGCCATCATACATCGTACTTGTGTGTGCACAATGCCTGGTCATACATATACATATGTGTATATAACGCCATCAAGCCTCTATGGGCATCCCATCATATCATATCGGCCTTTGTGGGCATAATCATCATCATATACCAGTTAATCAGGTAGTGCTGCATATATAATGCCTTCCCTTTCATATATCCCATATACATATATATACATATCATACAGTAGCGTATATAACTCCTGTGAGGTCAAGGTATATACATGTATATAATTCATTAATGATATTAAGACACTTTGAGTTTATCAGAGTGACGTAAGGTCGTTGCACCTCCGATTAATATTATGGAACTGACATCATCAACCTAATTTACTGTGAAGACTCAATAAGCCATAAGATAAGATCACTATCATTATATATGAGTCAAGAATATCAGCCCCTAATATATCTAAGAGTGGAGTTGTTATGGATATTGTTCGTTTATGTTCATTTCATTCTAATCATGCCAAAAGAAGGAAGAGTAGTCTTAAGATACCTTTGTTGCTAACAACTCAATAGATACTGCCCGTAGTAGTTCAATCTACATCAAAGTATTAGAACTATAGTTAATGTCATGGAAGAACTCAAGACATATTTCTATGCTAGTAGCTCTCTTACGAAAAATTCGGCAACACCTCCCCTACATTTCCCCAAATTCAAAATAGCACCAACCAACGATATTAAGAATATCAATAACCAATTCCATTCATTCATCCCCTCAACAACATAAGAAAAATTCTGACAATTCAAACAACAACAATACAATTCACAATAAGCTTTCTGATTTCTTCAACAACCTTTTTGAGCGGCAAGCTTGATTTAGGATTAACAAAATATAATTTGAATCCAATTTCTTTTCCATTAATCTGCATAAAACATCTATAACATCATACTTATTCTTACCATATCATTTTAGCCCAAAACATCATAAGAATAATCTTCAGAACAGTCCACATGCCTAACACCTTAACCCTTATCGTCAATCTTTTATTCTTCATGTTTTCTTCTTCAATAAACTTAATTAACACATAGATAAGATTAAAAAAAGCAGCCATAACATAATCAAATTACTTCTAAAAAGTTCCAGCCACAACAACCTATATATATATAGCATCAACACAACCCACAAAAAGATAACAATTCCTTATGCCACGTCAATTGCTATCTTGTAGATTTTCACTCAAGCAATTTAGCCAATACATGATTAAACATAAGCACAACCAAGAACTTGAGTTACCTACCGTAGGAAGTAGTTACAACTCGAAATCCCAAGCTGGTGCAGCTCACAACAACCCTCAATCACACCACAACACTATAGGAGTGTTATTCTCTTCTTGAATAAACTTTTGGGTGTTCAAGTTGGGTGTAAACACTTGTATTTTGCCTTGAAACTCTTATGAAATGTTGAGAGAGATTAGGATATTATTAGGGTAGAGTTTGGTCCAGAAATATCTAAAGGAAAGCCCCCACAACGTATTAAAATGGCATCCAAGGTAGTCACCGTCGTAGTGGGTCCCTTCCTGCACAGTTTCGCACAAACAACAAATACTCTTTGTACAGAGGTCCGATTGATGAATGGTGTATTGCATTGGAAGATAGACTCGCAGAATTTGAATTTAGATAGGTTATGCCCTCTATAATACCTTATATACCTGGATATACACCGCCGACATGTTGGGCCAAAAATCAGGTCTGAAATTCTGTCTGTCTTTCCCCGAATTTCGACGAACTTAGTTTCTTTAATTTGTTTGACTCCAAAGTCTTATGAAACATTTGTAACACCTGTTTAAACTTATTTTAATCCAAATATGTGATCTTTGTTTCACTGGGCTTTTACATTACTTTACTTACGATGCATACGAGCGTGAAAATATGGGGTGTAACATCTTTCCCCCCTTAAGAACATTCGTTCTCGAATGTTGCGGAAAGTTCTAACTCTCAGGATTTTAAAACATTTTGGTAGATTTTTCTCTATAAACAGGACTATACAAAGCCTATCAAGCAACCAAAATATATATATACAATGGGACACAGGACCACAAAACAACTTAACATAATGACATCGGCCCCACACGACTAACCGTTTATCTAGAAACTAAAAGGGTTAGCCATAACTCACCTGAATTGTCAACTATCTAAGCCTGGGCTGCATATGTCACATCTGATTTAGTAACATTGAGTAAACAAGATATATAAGATATGCTTGATAGATATGATAGAAATAGGGAAATCGTATCGCCCGAGTGCTGTCATAACCATTTAGATGGAATAAAAAAGGGTGCCTAGACTTTATGTCTTTCTTAACTTTTCAAATCATCTCTTTTACCCCATTTCTTCCTTCACAACACCCAATCGGAGGCCATCTCTATAGTCCGCAACTTTTGAACCTGATGATATAGAATATCAACTAAAATACCTTTATAAGACAAATTCATTGTACCCTGAACAACCTTGACTTTGGATATACAAAATGAATCTTATATACACTTCCGTAACATCGATGTAGGGAAAATTTGATTAAACTTCCTTTAACATCTCATGCACGTCGAATCAATCAATGGAAAATCTGTACTTCTGACCATAAAAGATCTCATATAAATCCATCTAGATGTTAAGATGATATTGCTATGATACATAACTCTTTTGTGGCGTAAGTAATCTTTCCACTCTCATTTGAAACCTAGAATACCTATTTGCAAAATGTCATCGAGCATCTAAGTAAGATATTCTATCTGAGATAATATACATTGGAATGTCCTGAAGTCGTACGTTCTTATTTTATATATTTTACTTGTATGATCCTCTCTTGTGCGAATAGCTCATTCTGGCACGAAATTGGTGAATCTCATAAATCTATCGACCATCAATCCTCTAGGTAACATTTCTGATAAGAGCGGGGTAAACTTATACTGAACCTTGCCTTTGAACTTCCTTTTTATTTTTTTGTCAGAAACCCTATTCTCTAAATTGTCCCTTTGGGCCTTGATATTCTATCTTTACCTATTTACCATTGGGTTAATATGCCAAACTCGGCAATACTCCTTTTCATATTATTACATCAATATGTGCCTTTAATACCCTAATACATCTTCATCAACTAAGTGAAATAAGATAGCGGGAATAATGCGTCTTTTCTCAACCATGCTCCGGAAACAAGTTAAATCCGGGGCATACAATTGATATGGGTATCGGAGAACTCCATATTTCTTAATTTGAATATTGACTTCCTTTGCCATAAGACTTTCTTTTTCGATAGTACCGACTTTGTGTTCCATATTGTTACTTTTTTTACCCTTGCCACGGGGATGATGCTATTACCTTCTCATCACATCTTTATTATCATTAGAGCTCTGAAATTGGGTCCTTATATTTGCTAACTGTTTAAGCTCTTTAGTTAACCTTCTCTTTCCTCGACCTCTAGTGCATGCTTGTTATTGATGTCCCTGAGTTATGGGTCCAAAACTTTCCTTGGCTTTCCCAACTGTTCTTAAGTGTAATCGACCTCGTTTCCTTATTTATTTTGGGTATGTGCATCACAATACATTAGTTTATTTTGACCTCTGTCACCCATGAGTTTCTTATATACTTTGACCTTAAGTTGCACTCTAGGTTATAACCTTGGTCCTTTATTCAACCAACACATCAAACAATAGATATTGACATATTCTTTATCAGATATATATCTAAACTTAAACTATTTATTGGAGTAATTTCTCATTTTCACCTCTTAGATAACATCTTTTAATAATATATATTTTTAGCAATCCCGTCGTTGTATATCCTTATAGGATCTTGGGCACTTTTAACTGCCCGTAATTATCTTTCTTACGTTCAGATCCTTTTTTCTCTATAATAATACCAGTTTTGAGTACTTTCTTAGTTACTTGTGTTCCCTTCCCGGTTTCTCAGCCCTTTATCTTGATTTACTTTATGCTAGCCTATTTTGTGTCATTATTTTCCATCTGAATTATCTCTTGAGAGTTGTGATCACTTACTAGTGAGGTTAAAACTTCAAGCTCCTAGACTATCTTATATTGTAAAATTTGTATCGACTGACGGCTCTTCCGGCCTCATGGCTGGCCTTCTTTTAGGTTCTACATATATCATCTTCCTTCTTAACTCAATTTACCCATATCATTTATCAATCCTGAATACCCCTTTTGAGCTTATATACCTTTTTCTTCGCTTACGGACTATGCTATTCTATTCCGAGCCTTATATATTTAGTGACTCTTATCGTTTCTTAATTCCTTTAACCAGGAGGTTGCTATCATTACTTTCTTAGCGTTGATACTTACATCTTATTTTATAGTCATGACATATTCATCAAATTTGGATGGCACTATCTAATTCGTCTTGAAATTTCTTTATCATAACCTTTTCGTCTTCGTATTAAACCATCATATGAGTGGTTTATCGATTCTTCATCATACTATCTTTTCTATAGGAGGAGAATCACTATCTATGCTCCGAGATTTACGTCCTGAAAAGTCATATTATTTCCTCAACTCCTTCCATACTTTCTTAATCTTTTAACAACTTACAATTTACTCCAACACAATTCTCTTTTACCAGATACTACTAAACTATTTATCCGGATAGAACGTCATGTGTTCGTAATTGACATTCTCAGTCTCAATAGACTCTTTATCTTCTAGTTAAGACATTTAATCTTTAGGAATTCTTTCTTGATAACCTTTAAGGATTCTTTCTTTTTACAGTTTATTCTCTTACTGTCTAATTGCTTACCTTGCAACTTCTCAATATCCTTTATTATAACAATTTCTCGGGGTTCCAACTCTCATTCTGTTTAACTTAGAAAATTCCCAATATTGATACTTTCTAATTCAGGGAGCTAAATCACCTGATCAGTATGTTCTGCTGACATGTAGTTATCCAATTCTCATAGTAGGTACTTGGTCTCATAACACATTCACCTCGTTAAATCAACATCTAGTTCTTCTTGTCTTCTGGTTTACTTGGCTACCATTTTGTCGTATTATTATGTTTTATCGTATAACTCTATGTTATTTCTCATAATGATCATGTCCCACCTATGCTTGTATCATCCCTTTACTATAAATATCATTTTTTTACCTTAATTTTGTTATTTGTAACAAAACATTCTTTTGCTTTTAACTCATCCTTTTTTAATCGGCCCTATCTCCAAGGCACTTTCTATTTTTGTTTTACTTTAAGCAAGAGCCTCTCTAAGAAAAAATAGTTTCCTTGTACACCAAGATTGGAATACATGGCCCTTAAATCTCAAAAAGTCATATACAACTAACAATTCCCGAGTACGTCATGTATATATCTTCTAAAAGGGGTGCCTTTAACATAATTGTATTATTCTTCAAGACTGCCCATGATAACAATCATTCTAACCTTCACTAGCTCCCGATATCTCACTTCTTTCTAAAATAGTGTTTATCGATATCGGTAAGTCACGAGCTATAATAGGTATCTCTTATTGTGGTTCTACCACTAATGATGGCAATATGACAATACTTATATCATTCTACCTTAATATCAATCTCCTTACAATCCTCTGCGGTCAGGTACTTTGTACTTTCTTTACTTTACTCATTTTGTATCCCAAAACAAACATTTTACTTTCTAGGCTTCCATTATCTCTTCTGTTTATGAGTGAGACAATTCCTCACACTCTAAAACTTTAACATAATACTGCACTTCTGGCGTATCAATAGTCTGGTAGGAGTTATTCATTTACTGACTACGAATGTGAACTAACCAAAGACTTTCTGTTAATCGGTGTTACTGAAATAGTTTAAGGCACGAGTTAAACTCAAATTCTTAAGACTCATCTTTACTGCACGATCTATGAGATGAAAGAATGGAAACCATCCCTAAATGCCTTGTATCCTCCTCTTTATAAGTATGGTGCACAACACACCCATAAACAAGACTCTACTAGACACGGCTTGCAGACTCCCTATAACAAACCTGCTCTGATATCAAGTTTATCACGACCCAAATCGGAGGGCCATGATGGGAACCTGGACCTTACTCGCTGAGCACCACTAGACATACTCTTACCATATAATCATAAATAAGCATGAGCCACGAGGGCCGTCACAATAAGCTGAGAAGGTGCAAGACCGATGGGGCATATATGTATATACATAGATGCTGGACATGACCGTACGAGCCGACAAGGCTACCATAGATGATTATACAAAAAAAATATAGGCCGAGAAGGACACATAACATTTGACTGCAACATAACAGTCTACAAGCCTCTACTAGAGTACGTGACATCATAAGGTTGAAACCGGGCCATGCCATACCCATATGCATATCAAAAGTACCGTTAAGAAGATTGTTCGCCTTCATGGTACGCCTATTTATATTATATCTAACCGAGGTACGCAGTTCACAGTTAATTTTTAGAGATCATTTCAAAAAGGATTTGGACACTCAAGTTAATCTTAGCACAACTTTCCACCCTAAAAAAAGAGCAGGCCGAACATACGATTCAAACACTCGAAGACATGCTACGAGCTCACGTATTGGACATCAAGGGAAGTTGGGATGATCATTTACCCCTTATTGAATTAGCATACAATAAAAATTATCATGCTAGCATTAAAATGGCTCCATACGAAGCTTTGTACGGACAAAAATGTAGAACCTCTATCGGATGGTTCAAAGTAGGCAAATCAGAATTATTTTGCGACGGACCTAGTGTACTAGGCCATAGAGAATATGAAGCCTATCCACGAATGGCTGTTAATCGCTCAGAGTCGTCAAAAATCATATTCAGATGTGCGGCGGAGGAACATAGAGTTCCAAGTGGATGATTGGATCTTCTTGAAGATTTCTCATATGAAGGATGTAATGAGATTTGGGAAAAAGGGAAAGCTTAGCCCAAGGGATATTGGGTCATATCGCGTAATTCAACGAATCAGCCAAATAGCTTATGAATTAGACCTGCCTTTGGAGTTAGAGTTTGTTCATCAAGTTTTCCATGTTTTTATGTTGATATCGTGTATTGGAGATCCTTCCCAAATTGTGCCAATTTACGATGTGACGGTTACAGAGGACTTATCATATGAAGAGGTTTCTATTACTGTCGTAGATCGACAAGTCCGCAAGTTGAGGACTAAACAGGTAGCCTCCGTGAAAGTTCTATGGAAGAATAAGAATGTAGAAGAAATGACGTAGGAGGCGGAAGAGGAGTTGAAACACAAATATCCCTACCTATTTCAGACCAACGCCGAGGTTCCGAGAGAAGCATAAGGTGAGTTCTATTTCAGACTATTATAATTAATGCTTAAGGACCATCTGAGGTGTGATGTAAAGATGTGTGTTATATTATATGGCCCCATGAAAAGGTGGTTGTATTTTTTGGCTACGTGACAAGGATTAGATACGTCACCCAATATTCGAGGATGGATGTTTCTAAGAGGGGAAGAATGTAACATTCCATACTTTCGAGCGATGGTTTAAACAACTGGACGCATGCAAGTAGACCTGGGTCTTGAGGAAATTTTGTTATATTGAGGTGTGCACATCAAGAGCTTAGTATATAATTGGATAAAACCCTGAAATAATCTTGGACTTAACAAGTATGATGACGGAGATTGAAAATAATACTTTATGTATTCTAAACGAGGTTATGGAATAGTTCTATATCATATGAGTATGACATTGAGTATATGAAGGTTTTATAAGTCATTAAAATTTAAGTGGATTGGGATAAATAAATTAATTAAGTGAGAATTTATAGTGGAAAAAACCCATTAAGTGGATTTATTGCATAAATTACTGGGGACATATGCACGTGAATGGTAAAGTGTGGTAGCAAAAAGGATCTGCTTGGTGTCACTTTTTAGTGACTAATTATAAGACATGGCCATAGGGCCCCCACGTGTAAGTGTCAAGATTCATTAAACATCATTTACTTCATTTTAGATAAGCCAAATGTTACTTATAGGAAGCAAATAGGTTGTTGTATGTTTTTCTTCATTTGTGGATAAGTTTTTATGTCATATATATACACTTCCTTTCAAATAGAAAGAAAAATAAGACACTGGATGTTTTCTCTTCAACGAAGTGCAACAAAATTTCTCCTTCGATCAAGTATAGTGATCTTCCTCTGACGATTTCATGTTTATAACATCGGTTTCCTCTGGATGATAGTAAATTTGAGATTTCTTCGAAGTGAAGTAAGGTGGAAGAATAGGGTTTGTTGAAAAATAAGATTGAAGTTCATTACAGACTGCTTTAGTTGTATTGTGGACACAAAATGGCTAAGGTATGTTAAGAGAAATCCTTCTTTCTTTTGGCATATACTATGTACGAAACGTGAACGTAATATTGTTCCATAAATTATTCCACTCTTTCTAGTTAAGGATGTTCATGTTGTTCATTCTTATATTAAAAGCATGTCTAAATATGTTCCTAAATCCTTATTGAGGTATATGGAAAAGATGTTAGTATTCATAACGTTAATTGGAAGTGGAACAACATTTCATCACTCTGACATACCTATAATGTCATATTATCATATCATTCATACATTATATTCATGTACATACCTTGACCTCAAATGAGTTATATACTCTACTATATGTATGCATTATATATATGTATGGGGAATGGGGAAATGGATACGACATTATATACGCACACCACCTGCAGTCGATACATATATACACGATGATGATTATGCCCACAGAGTCTTGATGGCGTTATATATGCATATGTGAATTACCACATTGTGCATGTCATTTAGGCATATTATGGCCCTCAGAGGCATTCTACACAGATATGATACTTATGCATATTATGACCCTTAGAGGCATTCTGCACAGACATGGTACTTAGACATATTATGTCCCTTAGAGGCATTCTCTACTGGTTTGTTGTTCTTGTCTCAGGTTACTTTCAGGTTTCTGTTATGCTATTTTTCATGTCTGACAAACTCGGTACATTATTCGTACTGACATCCCTTTTGTCGGGGGACGCTGCATTTCATGCCCGCAGGATCAAGTAGACATGCAATGGTTCGCACTAGTAGGTTGCTAGTTCAGCTGATATTGGAGCACTCTACCTGTTCCAGAGTTGCAGTCTAGTCATGGTACGATATTCTTGATATGCATAGGGTTATGGCGGGGCCCTGTCCCGACCTTATGATGTTATGTACTCTTTAGAGGCTTGTAGATAGATGTCCTATGTATAGTAGTCATGTATGGCCTTGTCGGCCTCGGTACATATAGGTATATAGGTTGGGTCCTTCTAGTTGTAAGATTTTGCATATCTCTTTTCCAGTTTACTATTTTCATATGTCAGCATGATATCTTGTGGCGGCCTCGTGGGCTATGTTAAATTATGGATATATGCTAAATATGAGATTAGTGGTGCCCGACAGGTAGGGTCCGGGTGCCCTTCATGGCCCTCCGGTTTGGGTCGTGACAAATTTGGTATCAATGCAGGTCTGTCCTAGGGAATCTACAAGCCGTGTCTAGTAGAGTCTTGTTTATGGGTGTGTTGTGCACCACACTTATAGACATGAGGCTAGAGGACATTTAGGATGATGGTTACCTTCCTTCCTGATCTAGAATTGTGTTGTAGAGCTGAATTGTAAGAATTCTCTCTGTAAACCTTATCGTGTTTATGATTACATCAATGCCTTCTTCCAATAGGGCTATGATTATCATGGAGATTGAGTGTAAATGCGAGTAGTATGCTCTCTATTGAGACAGATACGTTAGAGGATATGAGTAGGTTGCTTTTCCAAGTATCGACGAATCTAGTAGTACCAGAGGAGTTGAGGGAAGCTCCCGTACCATCAGTCCTATCACCGGCTCCATCAGATTAAGAATGTAAGGAGAATGGCGCAGGTTTTGAATCAATTGGTTGCTTTCCAGACATGACTTTATCCTAGAGCATCTGATAGAGATAGGCCCTTAAGGGGTCAGGGAGCTCATAACCGATGGAGTTTATTAGTTAGGGATCGACGATATTTAAAGGGTTCAAAGATGCCAGTATCTTAGAGTCAAAGTTGTGAGGTCAAGTGAGACTGCCCCGACCATCTTGTAGTCAGTGTGGTCGAGCTCATGCCGGATATTTCCGCAAAGGTACAGGGGGTTGATTAGTATGGCAGTCATGGCCACAACGTTTCAAAGTGTCCTACGTTGATGCGCTAGGATAAGATGATTATAAGTTGTACAGATGAAACACAGAAGACATAATTGGAAGGTTTAGTAGGTTATGAAAATCTACACGCTTTACAGTGACTCTTGCTGATTAAAATAAGGGAATATGTTATGTACATGTGACCTAATTTTAATGTCTTACCTAGAGTGGATTGAGAATTATCCCAGGATATCATTAACGAGAATGGATTGCCACAACCAAATCGTCTGAAGAGTGTCCATCAGTAAATTTAAGAAGATCACGTAAAATGACTTACCCAGAATAGTGATCCCAAGTTATATATAAGGATCGAGTTATCCACGGTAGTGAAAGGGAACATAAGCTTCTCGTCCATGCGTAAAGGGCCATACCGCATATTATTGAGAATTATATGTATCAATGTTAGTAAGATAAGACATGTTATAGGTATTGGACTGGTAAGGTCTTCGACTTCATTATGCAGTATGTTACAATTCTAAATAACCTTTGGATAACAATAGCTTGTTAGGGGCAGTTAAGGACGAGAACCATGGAACAATCAAAAGAATGGTTGTAAGAAATATGAAAACAGTTAAGGAGTATGAATGGAATGGTATGATCAAGTATCAAGGCATAAATGTTTTTCATTTAATGATGAGTATAAGGAAGGATTATGACAAGAAGGATAAAGGTGAATAAGATTATAGTTATGCAGATTTCACAAAGGTATGATTACTCCAGAACATCGTAAGGACCAATGGTAGAGGAAGGACATTAAGAATTCTTTAGCCACAGGTGACGAACCTATGATGTTCAGGAAGATAATATGAGAAACACTTTGAGATAAGAGACCCCCCTCCCCCCCCCCCTCCGAGGCAACTTGAGATGGAAATGTAAAGGTAAGACGAATGAGCACTTGGTCGATAAGAGATCTAATAATGATAAGACAAGAAAGCTTGACAAGTTATTGGATCATGTAACACCGTAAATTGGATCTAAACATATGAAGCATCGATTCCACAACACGTGCAGTCATACCTCTCAGAAAGTATGTAAATGGAAGTAACAGTGAATAAAGCTCGAGATTAGCACCTACACAGGTAAAAAAGGGGCCAATGACGCCTATGGATACAAGGTAGACATTAATGATATATGTCAAGAGATAATGACATTATAATGAAGATAAAATGTCGGGCAAATACATATGTCTATGAAAAGTTTTTTTAACTGACCAAAGGTTCTACGAGATAGATAAAGTAATGGGTTTACAACTTAACGAGATCAAGGAAATCTTTTCCCAAAGTGCTCTTGACAGGAAGTCTTAGCTATGAGGCAAGTGAAGGAATTCGAATCTAAGTATAATGACCAAGTTTGGATATAGTAGGCCAACATCATGTCATGCAAATTCTCCAGAATCTTCCACGTACAAAGTAAGGGATAGTAACGCCAAAGATTGGAATTAGGAGTAATGTTTGAGATTACGTATGCATACCAAAATGTTTTAGAACTAAAAAGAGTACGACAAGTAAGAAAATGAGTGAACAAGTGTCAAAAGAAGTAAAGAAAGGAAGTTGTTTATAATTACGAGTAGTGAGAAAGTACAAAAAAAAGATTCCTTTCAGACCATGAATGAGAGTTAACTACAATGATACGTTCACTTTAGATTCGATGACATTGTCCATAAAGTGTTCGCGATTGAGATACTACACATATAAGAGTTTTCAGCACATCAGTTAGTAAACAAAGCTAAGTTGACAATAGAATCATTCACCCATAAGCGGCTTGACTAATGTGAGGGCTAAGGAGAGATGTTGACCTGAGGGAACACATCAGTTAGCTAAGTTTGAGTTCAATTGGAGGATTCAGATAGTGATAGCCCCGTGACTCAGAATACAGTAGGGTCATTCCTCATACTGGAAGAAAAAAAATATCATGATGAAGATCTCATTGTTAGAGAAGATCGGGAAGGATATTTAATAAAAGAAAATCGCAACCTTCGAGTATAATTGGAGAGGGACCCTTAGGTGGAAGGTCTATTTGTGTATTCCCAATGTAGAAGAATTATGAGACAAGATTATGACGGAGGTCCATTGCTCACGATATTCCATTCACCCAGGTTCTTCTAAAATGTACCATGATCTCAAGAGTATTTATTGGTGGAACGACGTGAAGAGGAGCATTGCAGAGTTTGTAGCTCAGTGTCTTTATTGTCAGCAAGTAAAAGTAGAGTACCAAGAGCCCGGCGGCTTGACTCAGAACATTAAGATGCCGATGTGGAATTGGGAAATGATTAATATGGATTTCATTACAGTTTTACCTAGCTCTTATCATAAGTTTGATTCTATTTGGGTGATTGTTGATAGACTGACCAAATCAGTTCAATTCTTAGCAGTCATAACTACTTACACAGCCGAGGACTACGCAAAGCTGTACGTTAAGGAGATTGTTCGCCTTCATGGTAAGCCTATTTATATTATATATCTGACTGATGTATGCAGTTCACAGTTAATTTTTAGAGATCATTTCAAAAAGGGTTTGGACACTCAAGTTAATCTTAGCACAACTTTCCACTCTCAGACAGACGGGCAGGCCGAGCATACGATTCAAATACCCGAAGACATGCTACGAGCTCGCATATTAGACTTCAAGGGAAGTTGGGATGATCATTTACCCCTTATTGAATTTGCATACAATAATATTTATCATGCTAGTATTAAAATGGCTCCATACGAAGCTTTGTACGAACAAAAATGTAGAACCTCTATCGGATGGTTCAAAGTAGGCGAATCAAAATTATTTTGCGACACACCTAGTGCACCAGGCCATAGAGAATATGAAGCCTATCCACGAATGGCTGTTAACGGCTCAGAGTCGTTAGAAGTCGTATTCAGATATGCGGCGGAGGGACATAGAGTTCCAAGTGGATGATTGGATCTTCTTGAAGATTTCTCCTATGAAGGGTGTAATGAGATTTGGGAAAAAGGGAAAGCTCAGCCCAATGGATATTATGCCATATCGCATAATTCAACAAATCGGCCAAGTAGCTTATGAATTAGACCTGCCTTTGGAGTTAGAGTTTTTTCATCCAATTTTCCATGTTTCTATGTTGATATCGTGTATTAGAGATCCTTCCCAAATTGTGCCAATTTACGATGTGACGGTTACAGATGACTTATCATATGAAAAGGTTTTTATTACTGTCGTAGATCGACAAGTTCGCAAGTTGAGGACTAAACATGTAGCCTCCCTGAAAGTTCTATGGCAGAATAAAAATATAGAAGAAATGACATAGGAGGCGGAAGAGGAGTTGAAACACAAGTATCCCTACCTATTTCAGACCAACGCCGAGGTTCCGAGAGAAGCATAAGGTGAGTTCTATTTCAGACTATTATAATTAATGCTTGAGGACCATGTGAGGTGTGATGTAAAGATGTGTGTTATATTATATGGCTTCATGAAAAGGTGGTTGTGTTTTCTGGCTACGTGACGGGGATTAGATATGTCACCCAACATTCGAGGATGAATGTTTCTAAGGGGGGAAGGATATAACATCACGTACTTTCGGGTGATGGTTTAAACAGCTAGATGTATGCAGGTAGACTTGGGTCTTGAGGAAATTTTGTTATATTGAGGTGTGCACATCAAGAGCTTAGTATATAAAAGGATAAAACCCCGAAATAATCTTGGACTTAACAAGTATGATGACGGGGATTGAAAATAATACTTTATGTGTTCTAAAAGAGGTTATGGACTAGTGCTATATCATATGAGTATGATATTGAGTATATGAAGATTTTATAAGTCATTAAGATTTAAGTGGATTGGGATAAAGAAATTAATTAAGTGAGAATTTATAGTGGAAATAAACCCATTAATTGGATTTAGTGCATAAATTATTGGGGACATATGCACGTGAATGGTAAAGTGTGGTAGCAAAAAGGATCTGCTTGGTGTCACTTTTTAGTGACTAATTATAAGACATGTCCATAGGGCCCCACGTGTAAGTATCAAGATTCATTAAACGTCATTTACTTCATTTTAGATAAGCCAAATGTTACTTATAGGAAGCAAATAGGTTGTTGTATGTTTTTCTTCATTTGTGGATAAGTTTTATTTATATCTATACACTTCCTTTCAAATAGAAAGAAAAATATGATGCTGGATGTTTTCTCTTCAACGAAGTGCAACAAAATTTCTTCCCCGATCAAGTATAGTGATTATATATATATTAAAATTATTTTGAGGTGTCAAAATATTTAAAATCGCAAACAAATAATCGGAAGAGAGGGGACAAAATTGGGTGTCAACAAACATTAAATGCCGAACCCGTGATATAGTCAGAACTCTCTATAATCCTTATATAACAACAACTCACTATAATAATCAATTTTTTCTCGAAATCAATTTTTATGTTATATTTTACCTCTCTATAATAAGTTTTTACATATAACAGTAACAACCATCTTTATAACAGTACCCTCTTTGTAAATTCACCCCCCCCCCCATAACAATTATTTTCTTTTTTTATAAAATAATAATTAAACTTCATCTTTATAGAAATAGAATCTCTGAAATTACCAATAGTAGGTCTAGAGGTTTTGATCAAATATTTTGATACTTTAATACAATATTTATGACATCATATGATTATATATTTTCATCATTAAAAGATTTTTCTTTTTATATTGTTTATCCGTAAAATGGTACAGTTGAATTTGTATACGTGGTCAAGGACACATGGATCTGAAGTGACACGTTAGATAATAATTCTAGATAAAATACATAAAAAATAAGTAATAATAAGATAAAGTAAAGTAATAATAAGCACTTGAGGGATTGGTTAGGGCTTCAAGTTCTTGATTTGGGACATCAAAAATTATTTCAATGTTACTTCCTTTGAGAGCATTGAAGACGTTTGTATCTGGGTAGTAGATTCTCATTTTTTTAGTGCCATTAGCATTGTATAGTTTTATGACATCTTGCTCTGACGGTAAATTGTTTGCAATTTTTCCATAGCATATACCAATGGACTGCGCTCCTGCATTATGAGAATAAAGAACGTTAAAACAACAATAACGCCCTAATGAAAACAAATTAGGATTGGTTTTGTGAATTATCACTGATCCATAAAAACATATGTTCTAATTTGTAAGGATTATTTTTAAGGACCACTTAATAAAGGTCTATAATAGCGCGAGGCGATTAAACCTATTTTTATGTCCTTATTAATACGACCAACTGCACCCTCCTGGAATAAGGTAAACATGGATTAGCTTATTAAAATATCTAGTGTTTTTTACCAGGACTTTTAGCTCATTTATATTGAAACTGAAAGAATTAGGTTATATTATCACGTCACCCAGAAATAATTACATTTAATAATTAATAATAAGTAGGATCAATAACCTAGTAAATAAGGTAAGTTATATCCTACGATCTATTAAAATATGCTAATGCGAAACATAAATTTATGTATAAATGAAGTTAGTGAAATTACAACTAGTAGGTCTAAATTCATATTTTTAAAAATATAATGAGTTCAATATTAAGAACCTTAAAGATGAAACTCATAAAATTTAAATGTTGCATCCGTCATAAAAGGTGCATATTCAGTCAAACCTATCTATAACAACGTCGTTGATATATTTTAATTGTTATAGGGAAATACTGATACAGAAAATATATAATATAGCATAACATGAAAGATTGATTTCATAGAAAAATTGATTATAATAAAATGTTGTTATAGAGGATGGTTTGTTATACAAATGTCTCACCACATATATTTAGCATACGTGAGTGTGTAGGTGTATGTGAGAGAGAGAGACCTGTCATTTGGGTACTGCACATTAACAGTCCAACAAGTAAAAGGGCAGCTGCAGGAAAGAAGCCATTTTTAACGCAAATAGGCATAACAAATTTGGAACTGAGAAGAGTAAAAAAAAACTAAGAGAAACTAGAGAAATTGTGTGTTTAGGAACCATAAAATTGCTTCTTATATAGATAATAATACTAATAATAATAATAATAAGAAGAAGACCAAGAAAGGCAGTGTGGAAAAACCAAGTCAGTTGCCCTGTGAAGAAGGTCAATGAATTAATAGTAATTACTTTGTCAAGTCAAGGAATAACCAAGTCATATATACCCAGTGAATTGCACGTCATGGAATATAACAGAATTAAGAAAAAATGATGCAGAAAGTTCAAATCTAGCTAGTAGGTGAATGAAAACATTTATGTGTACGAGAAAAAAATGCATGGTCGATCCCACTTAATATAAGGAAACCGCCATCTATACGAAATTGAGTGTGTGTTTAGTAGTCAAATTTTTTAAAAATTAATTACTCTAAAAAAATAAGTTTATTAAAAATGAAAAAATAACTTTTATAATGAATGTTGAAAAAACAAGTCTACAAATATCATCATTGATTATCTCTTCTTCGCCCTCTACATATACCACCCCTATGTACCCCTAGCCTTATTGCCCTAATCCCCACCAGCCCACCAGCCCACCACCTCCACCTCCCATAGCTTTTGCGTAAATTATATACGTATGTTTTTGGGATAACGTTCTACTTACATACCAAGAAAATAAGAAAGTCAGACATTTATTTTTATTTTTCAGAAAAAACTATTTTCCGTGAAAAACATTTTCCTTCCTACCAAACATACACTGAGTAACTTTTCCTTCAGTTAGATATATTTTTGAGATATTATTTTGTGATTAGGAAGAAGTCTTGTTTTTTCCGTTGATCCCTAATTGAGCTTTAACTTAATTCAGGTTGATTTTGAACTATTATACTAAAAAGTTAAGGGGTAAATTTGGACCTTTTTTCTCGAAGAAGATGGACACGTGCATAGGCGAATTTAAGTTGAATGGATTCAGTGCTAAAAACCTTAAATGTCGATCCCGTGATACAGTCAGGCCTCTCTATAATCCTTTTATAACAACAACTCACTATAACAATCATTTTTTTCTCGGAATCGATTTTTATGTTATATTTTATCTTTCTATAACTAGTTTTTACGTATAACAGTAATAACCATCTTTACAACAGTACGCTCTTTTAGGTTATCAAGATTCATGACTCAAGAAGCTTGCGGCAATAATAATCTTGCCTGTTTGTTTATCCTTTCGAACACTTGTAATATTTATTTACTTTCCGTAATACTTTACTTCCAACAATTTTAAGACAAGATTGTATTAGTGTTCGAAAGATGTCGGTTAACATTAGTGTGACCAAATTTGGCTATGGTTGTGGTTTTCTGGTTGAAGACAGTTCCATTAACAGTTCTATTGGCAGAAACAGTGTTACTGCTCTCGAGAATGGTGGAAACAAGCGCCCACAAGAGGATGAGGATGTCAACCGGGACAAGAGGAGAAGGCTGAAGATGTTATTCTATCTTGTAGGAGAAGGCCTATATCTGTCCCAGACAAAGGATCTGAATTATGGTAAGGAGGAAATGGACACTCAGTCTGACTGAAGTGGGCCAGAGTCCAAAAGGTATAAGTTAATTATTCTTCGTTGTATATAATGTGTTTAGATAATATATGAATAAAAGTGTGTAAAGCAAGGCTAGGAATATGAAAGTGTTTTCATTAAAAACATATATTCCCTACACTCTAAAATCAGAAATTGGATCTCCCTCCTTCCCGGTTAAAGATTGGTGCTGGAAAACAAAACTTAAAAGATCCGTTCTTTTGGGTGTAATTATTAAAAATGTGTAAAGTATGTTTGCACATATGAAGGAGAGATATCCACTGACTGTACGAAAATTGTTACCACTCTTAAGCAAGCGCCAGGAATTGTCTGAACACCAATCTCAAGGGAAGAAGACTAAAAGATAATGGCTTATCTTAAGACATTGAACTTGTCACACTATCTGATAGAAGATCCTTCATTTGATAGGATGATATTAGACACTCAGTCGTACAAAGACTACGAGTGACTGGAGTGGGCCAGAGTTTCCAGGTCTTAAATGATATGAAGGCCAAAAGAAAGACAGAAAAGAAATTGGACACTAAGTCTGCCAAAGCAACTGCAGTGGACCAGGGTATCCATTTCACATATGATCCGGTTATGCCCTAACCATGGGCAAGAGGTTGTTCATGTGGAGCAACGCCACCTCTAAAGTAGAAGGGGTTGTAGGGTTGTCCTCAAAAGGACTTTAGGGAATGGGATCACTCTAAAATGAGGTGATACATGTCCCAAACATGGTTTCAGGGATGCGGTTGGTCAAGCTGGTTTGAGATTAGTCCAACAGGTCTGTAATAAATAAGAATGGTACAGTATGTTTGTAGCCAAATGAATGATATATTTGTAATATGTGCATCTATGCCATCATAGATTAAGACACATTAAATAGAAAGTCATTCAAAAGCTAACTAAGTTGAGATTGTTGCCTTCTGTCCACATAAACTATCAAAATGAATGTGAGGTGGGCGAAGAGGCAAATTCACCTTTCCATTCCATCAAAGGAATATCGAAAGAAGCACCGCTCCTCTAGAACATAGTCACACCTACATGGGTGATTTCAAGTTTGTACAAAATAGAGGGGGAGATAAGTACGTTGTGACCTTCATTGATGATGGTACAATGTATTGCATCCTTTGTTTGTTGAAAAGCAAGATGAAGCTGTTGAAGCGGATAACTGCTACAAAGCAGAAGTTGAAAATCAACTAAGCCTACGGATTGAGGAATTCGTAGTGATAGAGGGGGAGAATGTGAAGTATCGTTTATCAAATGACTGCTTATTACTCACCTCAGTCTAATGGTGTTAGCCAAGCGCAAAGTGGTACGCCCAAAATATGTGGGGCAAGGCGATCCTTACCGCTAATGCGATTCTCGGCAGAACTCCGCATAAGGATAATGATAACCCTTGATGTGAAACATGTAAATGATCCCACCTAAAAATGTTGTGATGTAGGGTGGCTTGGTAGAGATTGGAATACTGAAATGGGTCAAGTTGGATCTAAGACTGTAGATTGCATATCCACTGGATCTACAAATAACAGTAGTGCTTATCTCCTCTTGGTGTCAAAGAATGCTGAATTCTTTGAAGACATCTTTCCTTGAGAGGAAAAGAAATATTTGCTCAAGGTTAACAAGAACCCGCGAGTGCCTGATTATCCGGAACCAGATGTTCCAGATCTATAGGACTCGGAAGTTGCTGACTATCCTGAACTTAATATTCCAGATCTACAGAACTCAGAGATTCTAGATGTTGAACCGAGACGGAGCAAAGAGGGGACAAAGACTTGTTCCAGGCCTTCTAGATTGTATGGTTGGAAATGAATCATGGATAATTAATAAAGAATTGTCATCTCCAGAAGCACTGATTTTGAAAGAAGCTATAGATTCCATCGGATAGAACCATACTTGTGTAATGGTTGACCTTCCTCCAGGAAAAGAACCTTTGGGTTGTAAAATTGGATACTCAAATTGAGTACAAAGTAGATGGATCTACTGACGAGTATAAGGCCTCGGCTACTTGGACATCTGCTCACATGTCAATAGCTTAACATCCAGGGCCATTGCAGTCTTGCATGACATAGATGTTGAGACAGCCGAAAGGAGAGGATCAGAGTTGGTTTGTTGGACTATTGGGCTTCTTCCTGAACTTTCTTTTTGGGTCCTGAAATGTTTACATTTTGGTCCTGGAAGTTTCAGATGAAACATAAACAATGAATCTGACAACAGAAATATTGACTCTGATGTTAGAAAGCCAACAGTTGGAAAACCAACAGTCTGAAAGTGGAAGTCATATTGAAACAAAAGTCTCGATATGAAAGATATGGGTATCACGTATGACATATTAGGAATTGGGGTTTCTAAGACATCTAACGGACTTGTTTAATTCCAAACTCATTTGTGAGGTAGTTGACAGTCTCGTTGAAGCCACCAATGGATATGAATCATAAAATTGATTGGAATCATGGTGCACCCATTTACCAGGAGCGATATGCATAGGTCACATGTAGTTCAATGTATTTTACAACTACAACCTACCTGGCATCGACTTACAAAGTAGATCAGTTGAACTAAGGTTCACTCGTGATTCTGGAAATGATCAATAGAAGGCGTTAAATCAGATATGAAGATATCTGAAATATTCGCTTATCTATGGATTATGGTATTCTGGATGTCCAGTTGTTCTGGGAGAGCATAGTGATGCAAACTGGACATCAGACATGAAGAACACCAAAGCCACAAGTGAATGTGTATGTTGTGTCTTGGAAAACCTCTAAGCAAACTTGCATCGGCCGATTCATGAAGGAATCGAAGTTCATCGCTTTAAACAAAGCATGATAAGAAGTTGAGTAACTTTACGACTCTTTAGAGGATGTCCCTTTTTGGGAGAAACCCGTGCCTTTGGCAGTTATACACTGTGGATAGCCGGTCTACTTCAGGAAGGGAACGGATGACGGCGTCTGGACATATCTATCGGAGACATAAGACCGTATGGCAGTTGATTACTACAGGTGTCATTCCTGTTGATTACATCAAAGGATAATATAGCGGACCCTTTAACTAAGGGACTACCCGAAGATCAAGAGTTCTGCCTGTTTAGGGGAATGAGCTTAAAATCCAAACAATACGAACCTTTGCAGTGGTAACCCAACCATATTGATTGGAGATCCCAAGAATTTGGTTCAATGGGAAAACTAAGCTGTAAAAGGTTCAGTTGAGCGCTTCGGTGGAAGCAAGAGCACTTCAGATGATGATTTTTGTAAAGAAACATGAATCCAAATCCGTTCCCGCGATAGACATTAAAGTGCTACCTGCATGGTGGGTAAAGGTTAAGCTTTCAAACCTTTAACGATCCTCAAACGGTTGAGGTTAAGGTTGGGGAAACTTTTAATGATTCCTATCACTTGTGAAGTGGGGTAAAGCAAGATAGCTTGTCGGAGATCACATGTTTAAGTGCAAGGACATGCCGCCTCAAATGAACGCACTTAATAATCCAAGTGTGTCCACGGCCATAATGGAAAAAGGGAGGTATTGTGTTGGTACCGTTGTCTTGGCTTACATTAAACACTGACGGTTCAAGACATCACGTTCACCGTGCAGTAAGTAAGTCCGATTGTATTCAACTAGGGAAGGTTCAAAGTGAAAGATACCTCTCCTGATGCAATATCTTTTTGCTGAAAGATTTCTGAAAGTAGGCACCTTGTGTGTGCGCCAAAATCTCTTTCAAGAGGGGATTGTTGGAAATTTGCCTTTGTGGGGAGTTGCGTCCACCCATATTTAATCACTTAAACACTAGTGTTTCGCATGTTGGATGCTTTGTTTCTTCACACGTGCATAATCTACTAAGTGAGTAGATGACCGTAGGGGAAAAGATCGTCAAATTTCGTTAAGAAATAAAAGAGATATTGGTCCACGAAGTAAGCTGTTTGAGGCATGGAAATATGGTGTGGGACAAATCTACCACATCGGTGGGAAAATGAAGAATTGTTCTTTTTATAAGCCTAAAAAATGGATAAGGGTTTGGGACCCCAAGGGGTAACCCATGTGTTTGAAGGAGGAAGGACCTAGGTGTGCTTGGGTTCCAGGCTACGCCCACCCGCCCGCCCGGTCCGGGTCGGGTTGAGTTGGTCGTTGGGCTGCTTATGATATTATCTTTTTGAACCCCAAAATTCTTAGAGAAAACCTTTCTCTAATTTTGAGGGTAGAGAAAAGAAAGAGAAGACACAAGTCTTAAACAAGAACCGTCCAAAAAGAGTTCTTCTTTTCCATTCTTTAGCAAGTTGTTTCATGTTTGTTTTCTTCGTCATAATCAACCTATTTTCTTTGTAGTGTTGATCAGTTATTGTTTTATCTTGGGAGACTATTGACCGCTAACTTAAAAGCATATATACGGGAAAATCTTGTCTTAAAGACAGAGAGCCATCTCTCGACTCAGCCACAGTTGTAACAATTCAGATTTAGTATTTCTTGATTTCAGGTTATCAAGATTCAAGACTCAAGAAGCTTGCGGCAATTATAATCTTGCATGTTTGTTTATCCTTTCGAACACTTGTAATATTTATTTACTTCCCGTAATGCTTTACCTCTAATAATTATTTCTTATTCGCCCTCCACATAATCTACCCCTACCCCTATCTCATAGCCCTAATCCCCACCACCACCACACTCCTGCCCCACCACCCCTACCTCCCATAGCGTTTACGTAGATTATATAAATATGTTTTTGAGATAATGTTTTCTACTTACATACCAAGCAAATAGGAAAGCCGGACACTTATTTTTCAGAAAACAATATTTTACGTGAAAAAAGTTTTCCTTTATACCAAACATATCCTGAGTAACTTTTCCTTCAGTTAGATATATTTTTGAGATATTATTTTGTGATAAGAAAAATGTCTCATTCTTTACCCTTGATCCCTAATCGAGTTTTAACTTAATTCAGGTTAACTTTGAACTATTTTACTAAAATGTTAAAGAGTAAATTTGGACCTTTTTTCTCGAAGAAGATGTGTAAACGTGTAAATATAGGAAACAATATATTCTTTATCCATAATTAGAATATTTCCATATATTGTGTAAATATAATTATGGTAAGACTAGGATTCCTCTTTTGTATATGCTTAGGATTCCTATTGTATAAGGGATGATTATTGTACTCTATATATACCTTGATATTAATGAAAGACTCCCCAAGGGATATTAATATCATCTAACTTGGTATCAAGAGCCAAATAAACAAAACCCTAAAAACCTTTCTCTTCCACAACCGCCGGCTGCCTCTCCTACGCCGCGGCCCTCCCGGATTTTCTTCTTGTTTTTCGGGTTTTGTTCTTCCTTTCTTCTCTTCTCTAAATGGCTATCCCTGATTCTTCCACACTTTCTGACGCCTCTACCTCCACAAATCCCACCACAAAGTCATCACCCCCGTTTCACCCCGCCCTCATCAAGCTTTCCAACATCAAGAACCATATTGTCATTATTCTAGATCAAGAAAACAACCAGTATTCTCCCTGGGTTGAACTTTTTCGCAATCATGCATGTCTCTATAACGTGCTTGACCATATTGATGACACTATTCCGCGCCCTACGGAGGTTGATGATTCTATCTGGCATCGTCTCGACGCCGGCGTCAAACAATGGATATATGGTAGTATCTCTCAGGATTTGCTCCTTACTATCATGAAATCGACTCCTGACCCTTGACTTGTGGAATCGTTTGGAGGAAATTTTTCAGGACAACAAGCACACTCGTGCCGTGTATTTGGAAGAACAGTTCAACAAAACACGTCTTGAAAACTTCTCCAATGTCTCACGAAATCGCAAGCGACTTAAAGTTCTAGCGGATCAACTTTCCAACATCGGCACGCCTGTCACTGACGATAAAATGGTGCTACAAATGATTTATGGCCTTACTAAGGGCGAATATGATACTTTGGCCACCATAATTCACCAGGCAGATCTGCTACCGAGTTTTAACAAAGCTCGCTCACAATTGTTGCTCGAAAAAACCCATCGTACTAAGGAGGATGAGCACGCCCAGCAGGTGTTAGCTGTCGACACGCAACCCCAAGATCAGACGCCACCAGACAACTCCCAACAGCGGCAGGGCCGCGGTGACAAGGGTAGAAAATGCCACGGCGGTAGAGGAGGCCGTGGTCGCGGTCAACAGAACCAACAGCAGCAACAACAACAGAGATCGCAAAACAACTGGGCCGCGGCTCTCGGCTGATTCGTCTGACGCAAGGCTAAGTCCATTCCAAGCAAAGAACCATACAATCCATATTCTTACCCCAGTTTGTTAGGCCCCGCTCCAGCCCCACAGCAGGCCCACTTCATGTAAGGTCAGGTCCCGCAGCCCTCCTCCGGCATGATACCTACTGAGTTGGGTCAGGCGTTCAACACCCTCTCTATGCAACAGCCTGACAATACTTGGTACATGGACTCAGGCGCCACATCTCACGTCACCCAGTCTACAGGTAATATTCCTAAACTATTTAGTTTAAAGCATCCTCAATATGTTACAGTTGGTAGTGGGCAACGCATTCCAGTTAAGGGTTATGGTACCTCATACACACAACCTCCTCATCCACCCTTCTCCCTCAAAAACACCCTATATGCCCCACACATGATTAAGAACCTCATATCTGTCCGCCAATTTACTCGTAATAATTCGGTCTCTGTGGATTTTTACCCTTCTGGTTTTACTGTGAAGGATCTTCATACGGGGACACCTCTTACGAGATTCAATATCACGGGGGATCTTTATCCATTCACTTCCACCTCCGCTGCCAGATCTTGCTCTCCCGTCACTCTAGCGGCTGTTTCTTCTTCAACTTGGCATAATAGGCTTGGTCATCCAGGAGTCCCAGTTTTTAATTTTCTTAGAGGCAACAATTCCATTGCTTGTAATGGGAAACTTGCCCAAAATTGTTTTTCTTGCTCTTTAGGCAAACATATTCGTCTTCCGTTTAAATCATCTACTAGTGTTACATTTGCTCCTTTTGATATCATACATGCCAATTTATGGACATCTCCTATCTCTAGTTCTCTCGGTCATAAATACTATCTTGTGTTGTTTGATGAATTTTCACACTACGTTTGGTTATACCCTCTTAAATTTAAATCGGAAGTGTTTGTCAAATTTCTTGAGTTTCACAAGTTCATTCAAACACAATTTGGAAAAGGCATAAAATCATTTCAGTGCGATAATGGTCGTGAATTCAACAACTCTATGTTTCACCGCTTTTGTACCACTAATGGCATGGTCTTTCGCTTCTCCTGCCCTCACACCTCACCACAAAATGGTAAAGCTGAATGAATCATCCGCACCATTAACAATATGATTCGCACCCTATTGATTCATGCCTCCCTCCCTCCACCCTTCTGGGTCTATGCTGCTAAAATGTCAGAATACACTCTAAATATTCTCCCTACTAGCACTCTTCACAATATGACCCCTACCGAAATCCTCTACCATATAATCCCCTCTATGATCATCTACGGATTTTTGGTTGTCTGTGCTATCCCAACCTTAGCTCCACCGCCCCTAACAAGCTCGCTCCTAGGTCCACTCCATGTGTCTTTCCAGGATTTCCACCGAACCATAGGGGGTATCTATCCTATGACTTGTCGACTCGTCAGATCCATATATCTCGTCACGTCACATTCGACGAGACCACATTCTCGTTTTCGAATCTTCCAAAATTCCAAAAACAGGACTACTCATTTCTTGATGAGTCTGCCATCTCTCCCCTCATAATCGAACAACTCACATCCTCTGTTCCATCGTCAGAGCCGCAGCGCCCAAACTTCAGAGAAGCCTATCAACCTTCTAGCGCATCGACTCTCGATCCAGGAGCCGCGACGCCTCCGACGGCTTCGCCCCCACATTCTTCTTATCAGACTTTACCCCCCGTCTCAGACACCACTCCACCATCCACTGTCCATACCTATCCAATGAAAACTCGTTCAAAGCATGGAATCTTCAAACCCAAAGTCCATTTCAACTTGTCTGTCCAAACCATCTCTCCACTTCCAAAGAACCCAAAATTGGCCAAACAAGACCCTAATTGGAATGCGGCTATGTATGAGGAATTCAATGCTTTAACTAAACAACACACGTGGGATCTAGTACCTAGACCTGAGGGGGTGAATGTCATTCGTTGTATGTGGCTATTTCGTCACAAGTTCAGAGACAATGGGGATATTGAGAGGTATAAGTCCCGTCTTGTGGCTAATGGCACAAATCAGCAGAAAGGCATTGATTATGGTGAGACCTTCAGCCCGGTTGTCAAACCGGCTACCATCCGCACAGTTTTGAGCATTGCCATGGGCAAACACTGGACGATCCATCAGCTTAATGTGAAGAATGCATTCTTACATGGGGATCTGAGAGAGACAGTCTACATGCATCAGCCACCAGGGTTCACCCATCCAGCAGTTTCTCACTATGTGTGCCGTCTCCGTAAGTCACTATATGGCCTGAAGCAGGCCCCCCGTGAGTGGTATGATCGTTTTGTCAGGTATATCTTGCAGATTGGGTTTGTATGCAGTAAGAGTGATACATCACTTTTCATTTTTCATCTAGGTAGTAGCACTGCTTACTTATTACTTTACGTGGATGATATTGTTCTTACTGCCTCCTCCGACGGATTGAAAAATGAGATTATTGTCTTGCTCAAGTTCGAATTTGCAATGACTGATTTGGGGAAGCTGAGTTACTTTTTGGGGATATCAGTGACCAGGTCTGCCAATCATATGTTTTTGTGTCAGCGTAAGTATGCAGAAGAGATTGTGTACAGGGCTAAGATGGCGAACTGCAAAGAGGTGCCTACTTCAGTTGATTCCAAATCTAAGCTCAGTGATATGGATGGTGCTCCAGTCTCTGATCCTACTCTGTATAGGAGCCTTGCAGTGCACTTCAAGATCTCACATTCACCAGGCCAGGACATAGCTTATCTTTGTTCAGCAGGTGTGCTTATTCATGCATGCCCCTAGGGAGTCTCATTTCACTGCTTTTAAGCGTATCATTCGATACATTAAGGGCACTCTTGATTATGGTTTGCACCTATACCCCTCTGCACCAGACAGGTTGCTTTCATATACGGATGCAGATTGGGCAGGGTGTCCGGACACGCGACGCTCCACCTCCGGCTTTTGTGTTTTCTTAGGGGATAATTTGATTTCTTGGTCTGCCAAGCGACATGCTACCCTATCTCGCTTCAGTGCCGAGGCTGAGTATAGAGGCGTTGCAAATGTAGTAGCTGAGATTTGTTGGCTCAGAAATTTACTGTTAGAACTTCAGTGTCCTTTGCGTCAGGCATCTATTGTGTATTGTGATAACATCTCTGCCATCTATCTTTCTCATAATCCGGTTCAACATCAGCGAACCAAGCATATTGAGATAGACCTACACTTCGTTCGTGAGAAAGTTGCGTTAGGCCATGTCAGAGTGTTACATGTTCCATCATCCTATCAGTATGCATACATATTTACCAAAGGACTTTCCAGACAGTAATTTCTTGACTTCAGATCCAGTCTCAGCGTCCGACCTCCTCCCGCTCCGACTGAGGGGGTGTATAAACGTGTAAATATAGGAAATAATATATTCCCTACCCATAATTAGAATATTTCCATATATTGTGTAAATATAATTATGGTAAGATTAGGATTCCTCTTTTGTATAGGCTTAGGATTCCTATTGTATAAGGATGAATATTGTACTCTATATATACCTTGATATTAATGAAAGACTCCTGCCCCACCACCCCCACCTCCCATAGCGTTTACGTAGATTAGATAAATATGTTTTTGGGATAATGTTTTCTACTTACCTACCAAGCAAATAGGAAAGCCGGACACTTATTTTTCAGAAAAAAATATTTTACGTGAAAAAAAGTTTTCCTTTATACCAAACATATCCTGAGTAACTTTTCCTTCAGTTAGATATATTTTTGAGATATTAATTTGTGATAAGAAAAATGTCTCATTCTTTACCCTTGATCCCTAATCGAGTTTTAACTTAATTCAGGTTAACTTTGAACTATTGTACTAAAATGTTAAAGAGTAAATTTGGACCATTTTTCTCGAAGAAGAGGGACACGCGCATAGGTGAATTCAGGTTTTAAATTTTATGGATTTAATGCTAAAAATCTTAAATGCTGAACTCGTGATACAGTCAGATCTCTCTATATTCCTTATATAACATAGCTCACTATATTAATTAAGTTTTTCTCGGAACTGATTTTTATGTTATATTTTATCTCTTTTTAACATTTTTTTTACGTATAACATCAACAACCATCTTTATAATAGTATAGTTTTTGTAAATTCACCACCCCTCCCCCCCCCCCCATAACAACTATCTTCTTTTTTGGTAAAAATAATAATTAAACATTCATCTTTATAGAAATAGAATCTCTGAAATTACCAATAGTAAGTCTAGAGGTTTTGACCAAATATTTTGATACTTGAATACACTATTTATGACATCATATGAGTATATATTTTCATCATTAAAAGATTTATCTTTTTTATATAAAGTGTGATTAAGCTTAGGATTTGACATTAAACCTCTCTATAATAACAATTAAATATCAACTATTGTTATAAGTGTATAATAGTCCTTTGCTATACCACCAAACAAATTTGAGACCAATAATATTGTTATAAAGAGGTTAAACCGTATATGTCTATTAAGAAACTTTATTAAGGGAGTGCGAGAAAAATTCAAAAAAATCAATGAGGTAGCAATAGAAAACTCTTTTGTCCTGGAAAAGGAAAAGAGAAAAAGAAATACCCAAACACAGAGACCTTCTATTAATTTGATCTGACCCAAACACAGAGACCTTCTATTAATTTGATCTGTCTATCTGAGATGACATAACTTGAACGAAATTTGCAAGAATTTTATAAGTTTTAGTTCTTAGTCTCCCTTTTAATAAATAATTAGGTATAATTTCGGAGAACTTTCTTCAGGTTTGGCTTCGTTTCACTCATCTTCTTTGTCGTATAGGACATTACACCTGTTTCTAGATTTGTTTCCTCTCTATCTACTCTACCATTACTATGGGGATATGACTCTACGGCAGATATCTTCTTATTAAGTCTACTCTACGTTACTTTGGAGCACCCCTCCCCATAGATGTATATTGAATCGGACATTAACTCTTTGACGAACCACTTCGAACAATCATCTTCTAATTTAAAATTGTATTTTCTAATCTTTTCGATCACTAACTACACAAACAAATTCTCAATCAAATATGCTATTGATTCTCAGAATTATTCGTTTTGTTGTGAATTTATATTTTTTCTAAAGGCGGAGCTCCATATAGAAACACACTTAAGAGTTGGCTTAGTATTGTAGAAGCTCAATTGTGCTCTATCTAGTGCTACAGCCTATAACAAATTTGGTTGGACTCTACTTGATTTGGTTCATCTCGACTCGATGCCCAACCTTCTTCTCGAGAGCCGAGTAAGGAAAGCAAAAGTGACAATTCTTAGTACTCTCGATCTTTCAATTTATATGACACTTTTCGCTTTTCGTGAATTAATTTGACTAATTATTGAAGTTAATTGGATTAGATCAGCTTAATATTTTAAATTAAAATTTAGATATTTAGAATTATATAAAAATATCATAAGTTGTAATCTTTCTCATTCAATGTGATGAAAAAAATACATAATAAAACGTTAATACAAGTTTATATGGTTTAAATTTCTTAAAGTGAAAAGAGTCGCATAACTTGGGACAGAGGGATTATAACATATTGATATCAAGGAAACACAAGAGGCGTACATTTTCGATTGAGGAGAAAGACATACCATTTCTCCTTATTATAATACATAACACTATATATTAATTAGATGTGCTATGATTAGTTGAAATTGAGTTGATACTTTGGCCTCTGATCAGGATAAAAGAGTCCAAAATATTGCTCACTGATTTTTCCTGTCTTTTGATTTTCGTCAAACATGGCAAATAAATAAGTTTCTATGGTCCTTCCGGGTTTTTTTGGAGTTCCAGACCCTCCTTTGACATGATTAATCAAATTCGTATAATAAGTCCGAGCATTTTCTATTGTTGCTGCAGGATTCCCTTCTGAAGGCCAGCCACTTTCGGATACAATAATCTCGATATTTTGTCCTCCAAGTTTCTCAGTAGCAAAATACATAGAATCCAAAAGGGCATCAAAAAGATTTTGATATCCTGCAGAATTTGTCCCTTGCTGATTGAACAATGCATAAGAAAGCGGAACGTCATTAGTGTTGTCAGTATGGCCAAAATAAGGGTAAATATTGGCTAAGAGTGGAAGGTTATTTCGTGCGAGAAATCCGATTATGGGATTAATGAAGTTTTTGTACTCTTCCCGGAAAATACTATCTTGGGGTGGGTAGGTGTTTGTTAAGAGCCCTGAATATGTCGCGGTTGAGACCTTGATTTGATCTTGCAATCCTGCTGTTGCTAACGCGTTGTACACGTTCTCCATCGCGGGACCAACAAATCGTGCATATTGACCGGTATTTGTACTGGGATCAACTTCATTTCCAACGGCTATATATTTAAATTTAACATCTGGAAAATGACTTCTTATATTATCTTGGACCCAACTATTGGCACTTGAAGGATTGGTTAGGGCTTCAAGTTCTTGATTTGGGACATCAAGAATTATTTCAATGTTACTTCCTTTGAGGGCATTGAAGACGTTTGTATCTGGGAAGTAGATTCTCATCTTTTTAATGCCATTAGCATTGTATAGTTTTATGACATCTTGCTCTGACGGTAAATTGTTTGCAATTTTTCCATAGCATACACCAATAGACTGCGCTCCTGCATTATGAGAATAAAGAACGTTAAAACAACAATAACAACATCGTTAACGTCCTAATGAAAACAAATTAGAATTGGTTTTATGAATTATCACTGATCCATAAAATATTATTGTCTAATTTGTAAGGATTATTCTTAAGGACCACTTAATAAAGTCTATAAAATACATTTTCTAAAAATATTGGTAAACGTGGAAGGTAACTCATTTACATATTTTTATGTCCTTATTAATAGGACCAACCGCACCCTCCTGGAAGAAGGTAAACGTGGATTAGCTTATTAAAATATCTAGTGTTTTTTATACAGGACTTTTAACTCATTTACACTGAAAGTGAAAGAATTAGGTTGTACTATCATGTCACCTAGAAATAATTACATTTAACAATTAATAATAAGTAGGATCAATAACCTAGTAAATAAGGTAAGTTATATCCTACGATATATTAAAATATGCTAACGCGGAATATAAATTTATGTACAAATGAAGTTAGTGAAATTATAACTAGTAGGTCTAACTTCATAATTTTAAAAATATAATGGGTTCATTACTAAGAACCTTAAATATTAACTCATAAAATTTAAATCCTAGATCTGTCATAAAAGGTGCATATACAGTCAAACCTCTCTATAACAGAATCGTTGATATATTTTGATTGTTATAGCAAAATATTGATACAAAGAATATATAATATAGCATAACCTGAAAGATTGATTCTACAGAAAAATTGATTATAATAAAATATTGTTACAGAGGATGGTTTGTTATACAGTCTCACGCATATATTTAGCATACGTGAGTGTGTATGTTGTGTGCAAGTGTATGTGTGTTTGAGAGAGAGAGAGACCTGTCATTTGGGTACTGCACATTAACAGCCCAACAAGTAAAAGGGCAGCTGCAGGAAATAAGCCATTTTTAACGCAAATAGCCATAAACAAAATTGGAACTGAGAAGAGTAAAAAAAACTTAGAGAAACTAGAGAAAATTGTGTGTTTAGGAACCATAAAATTGCTTCTTATATAGATAATAATAATAATAATAAGACCAAGAAAGGTAGTGTGGAAAACCAAGTCAGTTGCCCTGTGAAGCAGGTCAAAGAATTAATAGTCATTTCTTTGTCAAGTAGAATAACCAAGTCATATATACCCAGTGAATTGCACGTCATGGAATATAACAGAATTAAGAAAAAATGATGCAGAAAGTTCAAATCTAGCTAGTAGGTGAATGAAAACATTTATGTGTACGTAGAAAACAATGCATACATCTAATATAAGGAAACGCCATCTATGCGAAATTGAGGGTGTATGATTAGTTTTTCAATTTTTCATATTTGATTGGTCAAACTTTTTAAAAATTAGATACTCAAGAAAAATAAGTTTATTAAAATAAAAAAATGACTTTTATAGTAAAAGTTGAAAAAACAATTCCACAAATATCATCACTGATTATCTCTTCTTCGCCCTCTACATATACCACCCCCTACGTACCCCTAGCCTCATAGCCTCAATCCCCACCAGCCCATCACCCCCACCTCCCATATCATTTGCGTAAATTATATACGTCTGTTTTTGGGATAACATTTTCTACTTACATACCAATAAAATAAGAAAGGTGAAAAGCATTTTCCTTCGTACCAAACATACACTGAGTAACTTTTCCTTCGGTTAGATATATTTTTGAGATATTGTTTTGTGATTTGGAAAAAGTCTAGTTTTTTCCCTTGATCCCTAATTGAGCTTTAACTTAATTGAGGTTAATTTTGAACTATTGTACTAAATTTGGACCTTTTTTCTCGAAGAAGATGGACACGTGCATACGCGGATTTAAGTTGAATGGATTCAGTTCTAAAAACCTTAAATACCGAACTCGTGATACAGTCAGATCTCTCTATAATTCTTATATAACAACAACTCACTATAATAATCAAATTTTTCTCGAAATTGATTTTTATGTTATATTTTACCTCTATAATAAGTTTTTATGTATAACAGTAACAACCATCTTTATAACAGTACGCACTTTGTAAAGTCACTCCCCCCCATAACAATTATTTTATTTTTTGATAAAATATAATTAACATTCATCTTTATAGAAATAGAATCTCTGAAATTATCAATAGTGGGTCTAGAGGTTTTGATCAAATATTTTGATAGTTTAATACACTATATATGACATCATATGAATATATATTTTCATCATTAAAAAAATCTTTTTACCGTAAAATGGTACAGTTGAATTTGTATACGTGGTCAAGGACACATGGATCCCAAGTGACAAGTTAGATAAGAATTCTAGATGAAATACACTAAAAATTAGTAATAAGAAGATAAAGTAATGTAATGATTAGTCTGAGTCTTGTGATAGCTTATGAACAAAGTTACGATAACTTGTGCGTAAGCCCAGTAATCGAGAGAATATGAGTATGTGTATTGTAATAACTTGAATCTCTTTATTTTACAACGAATAATGTGTCTTATTTATACATAAGCTACACGGGTACATAGCTCACAAAATATGCTCTCATTAATACAGAAAAATGAATGTTGTAATAATTGGACAATTAATATCTCAACAAATGCCATTAAAGCTTTATTGGAAGACGTACAACCGGTTCAGTAACGACCGTTTGTTGCAATCCAAACTACTCTCATCCTTCTACATTACCGGTACCATCTTTGAATATAACGCTTCTAGCATGAAACTTTGGAGAATACCATCCGCTTATTTTGCTATTCCAAACGTTATTTTGCTGAAATGACGGCAACTTTCTAACTTCTCTCTATTAACGGAAGACTGCAGAGTAATGATGAAGTGTGACATCCAATCACTTCTGATCTGACACACATGTGTTGCCGCTGATTGGCATTCATCACAATACTTCCTTCAAGCGACGTCATCCTTTCTTTCCTTATAAATACCCCACCACTGAAGGTTTGGCCATTCACCTCTCATTTTGTAATGATATTTTTTGTTAAACCTCTGATCGTTATCTTCCTCTTTTTACAAAAAACATGACCAATCCATCAACTAGCAGCAATGTTCCTCAGAACAAAAAGAAATCCAACCCCTAAGGTGGGGCTCTTCCTAGACGAAACCTATCGGCTTCTTCATTCTTGCCACTATCATGGCAATTCACTCATGATCTCTGGAAAAACATAGTGTCGATGATCCAGTCTGGCGACAGAGATTCTCCCACGGGTGACTACAAGACCCGGATCACTGTCAGCATTCTACCAACAGTAAAGGCCAACTGCGCTTTGGAATCGATCACAGTTTTGATTCCTAACAATGATGTAAGGATCACTTCTTACAAGCAAGGGTATTGATTTGTTTACACCTACCCCTTATCGATGTAACTTTGGAAAGTTATTGATGACGTTATTTTAGAGTTTTGCCTCCGATACAAAGTCTACATAGCTCAAGTGGGCCCTCAGGCCTGAAGTATAGTTGCAAGCCTCGGGCACTTCGCTCGTGAGGCCAAAGTTACCTTTTCCTTGGACCATCTTGTTCGCCTCTACTCCCAGCGCACCTTTCATAATGGATTCATCAATCTACACCACTAGGATAGCAAAATCATCCTGGCCAATCTCGATGACCATCGTGACCGAGGTTGGATAGAAAGATTTGTTATCGTCCCTACAGTCAATCTCCTTCCCCCTGGTAGCCTCACTATCCTAGAGTGATGGAACTTCCACTATAAGTTTTCCATTTTCCTTTTGTACTATATTCAATTTAAAGCCACTTATTGAGCGGGTTATCCCACATTTTGACCAGATCATTTTTCTTTCATGAGCCACCGTATAGGAGCCTGCAGAAATTGATAACCTTGAAACTTGGGTTCTAAACATCCTTGATGTGTCCACCTTGGAACACCGGACGTGGAAAATACTTGATGATAACCAAAATTGGGTACCTCATAACCATGGCATATCCACTGATGCTTTCAGTTTTTGCTCATGTTTTACTTCTCCAAAGAATGAACGATGTAAACTGTTTTTCTTCTTTTGGTTAGACCTTTGCAAAACTACTGCCAATGGTCCTCCTGAGGAGCAAATTGAAGATCCAGACGCGGCTACCCTCGTCATTTAGCAGCCCCCAAATGGAAAAGACTTTGTAATGAATCTTTTGCTAGCCCCCGAATAAGACACAAACGTTTAAGGAAGAAAATCCCGGACTATACTTATTGCACTCCTCCTAATGCTCCCGGTAATATCGGAGCAGCAGTTCTTTCTATCCTCATGGTAGACCTAGATGGTGAAGGTCTCGAGGAAGAACAACCTATGAAAATGAGAAGGAGTGAATCCTCGGATCTCTTTGCATAAATGGAAATCGCCAGTCGTGGAGCCAGTCACACTAACGCATCTTTTGACCTAGTAAGCACATTCATACGTCAGTTGTTACATACACCGATCGTTGTTACTCCCTCACTAGTTACTGAGGAACTCGAGTCTCTAGTCATGCCGATGATTGCCTTGGAGGATGATCACGAGATTTTGAGTTCCTCAGACAGAGTTTCTTCTCCATGTAGAGATGTTGGTAAATGAGTACACGACCCTAGTAGCCCAACCTGCATAATTTTGGACTGTGACCTTCCAACTTCCTATCGACTGTCACCTTTGTTCCAAGCTTGTTGGAGTGGCTAACTAAATGTGCCATTAATGAGGGGATGCATGTTGCAGCCAAAGTATTACCATTTTCCCAGTTTGTATTTTACTTCTTCTTCATATCCTTTTCTAATCATTATAATCCTCATCCAGGCCAATTTTTTGTGCAATGAGGGACTCCAACGGATGATTAAAGAGAAGGCCGCCTTGGCAACAAAAAGAGATAATGTCGTTCACAGTCTGTCAGTTGCAAAGGTGAAGCTTTTCAGGGTTGCCAAATTTCGCAGCAAACTTAAGCAACTGGAGGAGGAGAAAGAGGCATATAGGAAACACGCCACACTACATAAATACCGAGTCAGGGTTGGCTGAAAAAGTGAAATTAGGTATCGACACCATCTCAGATCTAACAATGCGCTTATTCGGGCTTGAGGCTAATATGGGAACTTTCTCTGAACGCCTTCAAATCAAGGAAGTAGAGATAGAAGCCCTAATGAAAGAGCCGAATCTTTGAGGTCCCATCTTTCTACTACGACTGCTCAAAATGAGAGGCCACATGTAGAGATTGCAAAGATGACCCAAGCTAATGAACTCCTTCAAGCCACCAATTCCGAACAATCGTTCAAGCTATAAAAGAGGATATCCAGGCCACTAACGACATCTATACTCTATCCATGGTCAGGAACGGTTATATGATGTTCCAAAAAGCCTTGGAGGCAGTGATGACCTCACTTGTTGACATTAATGAGGAGATCATTAAGGCCCGACAGTTGGAGTTGGCTTCTGCAGATAGCCTTAATGTCTCTCTCTCGATGGAAGAAGATAACACTTCATCTGAGAAGGCTGGAGGTGATGATGTCCTCCCAGAAATTAAGATCCTCATTCCTAAGAGAATATGCCTTCCACCTCGGACAATGCTCCCGGAGCATCAACCTTTGAAATGCCTCATTCAGCCTCTACTTCTTAGAACTTGTTACTTTGATTTAGAAACACTAAAAACACCGATGGATGACCATGGAGCGGGCAGGCCATAACCTTTCACGCAGGTTTATTTTTTTAGTTTTTGTTCCCAAGTTACTTTTGGGCCCCGTTAGTATTTTTGTATTTGGACTAGTTTCAGTCTGAAAAATATCAAAGAAAGAATTTTCATTTCTCCTGCAATTATGCATAAGGTTTTCGTCCCTTACTTATTTTCAGAAGCAAGTATTAGTTACAAACTTTATTACTTTGTTTTACGAATTAGAACCTAACTTTGAGGTTTGCTTTACCGGAGCATGATAAGCTTTGGAAGTTAAAAACTTTCCAACAATCTTAATTTAATTCCAAAGATATATTTTTCTTTCATCTTAGATCAGGGTTTTCATGGCCTTCATAGTTATTTCCGGACCTGGCCTGGTTCCAGTCAACTTAAAACTCTAGTACTTCTTGTATCTGGAGCCTTAACTTCTTCGTTAAAGTTTTAATAGGAGAGGACCCTTATTTTTAATGGTGCCATAGAAAAGGATGTCTCATGTTCACAATGTCATGAAAATTTTGATATGTTTAAGATAACATACGTTTTATGATCGCGATGGCAAAAAATTATTAATCATAAAAAAGGAAATTTTTATTAATTCCTTTGACTGCAAATGTGAAGACAAGTTCAAGAATAATCTGGCTGCCATCTAGTGTGGTCAATCCGGTTGCATATACTCTGAATATCTAGGCAGTCCCCAGTACCGGGCACTCTCCGAAGCTCTAAAATTTTATAAAAAACATTCCACTCCATTCCGCGTGTATTTGGCCCCCTAATATATGGGAGTTCATGCTATGAAGAGTTGAATACTGGATAGCTCTCCAAGGTAGCAATATAATTTACATATTTATTTTAGGGTGCTGCCTCATTAATATCCTTTCCGGAAAAACCCAATTGGGATGAAAACCATACGAACGGAAAAAAAGTCCAACGTATATTCTATCTTACTACACGTAATACTTCTTCAAATGACTTACACTCTAATTACTAGGAAGTTTGTTTGCTTGTTGATCTGTTAGCTGATAAGCTCCTTTACCAGCAATGCTGGTGACCGTATACGGCCTTTTCCCAATTTGCGCCTAATTTTCCTGCATTATGCTCCTGGGTACTCTGACTTACCCTATGGAGCACCAAGTCCCCAAGTTTGAAGTGTTGGGGATTTGTGCGCCAGTTGTAGTAACACTCAACTCTTTATTTTTGAGCTACCATCCGAATGTAAGCTAGGTCCCGACACTCTTTGAGTAAATCTATGTGCACGAACATTAGTTCTACATTTGATTTGTCCTCAATCCGGAGATACCTCAAGATAGGAGTTCTCACTTCTACCGTAGATCAAGGAAAAAGGAGTTTCTCCAGTACTCATTTTTGTCGTGGTTCGATATGCCCATAATATTTCCAGCATCGTAAATGGCCAGTTTCCTTTATCAGCTACCAGCTTCTTCTTCAAGTTTTGGATTATAGTCTTATTTATTGACTTCGCTTGGACATTTGCACTGGGATGATAGGGAGTAGAGGTGATCCGCTTAATGTTTAAGCTGTCTAGGAACTCCGTGACCTTGGCTATGATAAAATTCCATCCATTGTCGCAATTTATCTCTTCGGGATGCCAAAATGATAAATGATGTTTTGTCAAATGAAATCCTTCACCTATTTTCGCATAAGCTGCAGCTTCAACCCACTTAGAGAAATAGTTAGTCATAAATATAATTTGACATACCTGTCCTGGTGCCGCTGCCAAAGGTCCAACAATGTCCATCCCCTACTTCATGAATGGCCACAGGAACACTACCAGATGTAGTTCCTTTCCCGATCGGTGTAACAACTTTGCATGGAATTGACACTTATCACACTTCTTTTTCAAATATTTTTGTATCTTCTTCGATCTAGGACTAATAGTAATCGGCCATCATGGGCTTCCTCATTAAGGATTCTGCTTCTGACTGGTTTCCACAAATGCCTTCGTGGACTTCCCTTGTCACGACCCAAACCGGAGGGCCACAACGGACACCCGTATCCCACCCACCGGGTACCGCTAACCATACAGTCAACATCTAACCACAGGTATACACGGACCAAGCCGAAAAAGGACAATGGAAATTCTTAACCAGAAACTAACTTATATATATATATATATATATATATACACACACACCCCAAAGGCCGTACATGACCACCACACACAGGGTACCTGTCTACAAGCCTCTAAGAAAGTAAATGACATCAAAAGGTCTGTACAGGGCCCCGTCATACCTGTTTATACAAGCGGAAATGTACCGTACCAAAATTAGGCCGACACTCCGGAACAAGGGGAGTGCTCCAAAATCTGCTGAAATTCGCAACCTATTAACGAGGATCGTCGCCTTGCATATGCTCACCCGCGGGCATGAAACGCAGCGTCCCCTGACAACAGGGACGTCAGTACGACTGATGTACTGAGTATGGCATGCATAAGTAATAACATAGTAGAGGAATCAATAATATGAACATCTTTGGTTAACATTGTAAATATCAACATCTTTTCCGTATGCCTCAATAAGGAATTATGAACATATTTAGACATGCTTTTAACATAAGAATCAATAATATGAACATTTCTTAACTACTAAGAGTAGAGTAAATTATGGAATAATTTCACAGTTATGTTTCGTACGTAGAACATTTCAAAAGAAAGAAATGATTTGCCTTAACATACATTTATTGGTCTTGGAATTGTTGTTGCAAATCTTGAATCATCCTAACACTCTAAGCGAATTGTGCGAGAGTTTGGACAATATTTAATCTCCAACACTAAAAGGAAGTATTCATAACTGATTTGTTCAACATGAAAATAAGTTGACATGATGTTATACCTGCTGAGTGAAATTATCAATTGGTTGATCTCATATTTTCTAGTCTCGGTTTCATTCTTTATTCTGTTCCAATTGTTATAGCTCGTATTTAGTTGATAGAAGGAAGAAAGTTTGATGATGGTTGAATCTCATGGAATTCCTACTCTAGGTTTTTCAACGTACTTTTATATTATGTGTCAAATGGTGATGACTTAAAGACATGTGGCACTCCACTAGCTAGCTTAATGTAGATAAGTCTTATCCCTGGAACACGTACAAGTCCTAAGCTGGGCCAAGCCCAACATTTAATTAATCATCCATGTGAATAAATTCTTAATCTCAATTCACTTAAATCTTAATAACTTATAAAATCTTTATATACCCAATGTCATAACCTCGTGATATGACACTAGTCAATAACCTTTTTGGGGATATACAACTATTATTATTAATCCCCATCGTCCCACTTATTACGTCCAAAATTATCTTGGGGTTACATCCTTTTATATACTAATCTTCTATTAGCGTATGTAAATATAACAAAATTTTCTCAATGCTCTGGTCGATTTTCTTCATTTAGGTGCTCAAATTATCGCCCAAAATTATGAGATGTTACATCCTTCCCTCCTTAGAAATATTCATCCTCGAATGTTAGGATGACATATAACATATATCACTACATCAGACCTCTCATGGTCTTCAAGCATTAATTACAATATTAGGAATTGGAATTTACCTCATGTTTTTCCTGGAACCTCAGCGTTAGTCTGGAATAAGTTTGGATATTTGTGCATCATTTCCTTTTCTGCCTCCCATGTCATTTCTTCCACGTTCTTATTTCGCCAAAGAACTTTCACCGAAGCTACTTCTTTAGTCCTCAACTTGCGGACTTGTCGATCTAGGATGGCAACAGAAATTTCTTTATATGACAGATCTGTTGTAACTTGCACATCCTCAATCGGTGAATCCGAGAAGGATCTCCAATACATGCTCTCAACATGGAAACCTGGAAGACCGGATGAACAAACTCCAATTCTGAAGGTAAGTCCAATTCATATGCTACCTGACCGATTCTTCGGATTATACGATATGGCCCAATATACCTTGGACTAAGCTTTTATTTCTTCCCAAATCTCATTACACCCTTCATCGGTGAAATCTTCAAAAATACTCTGTCGTTTACTTGAAACTCTAAGTCTCGCCGTCGCACATCTGCGTATGACTTCTGACGACTCTAAGCTGTTAAAACCGGTTTTCTTTGTGGCTTGGTGTACCAAGACAGGCCCAAATAACTCTGACTCGCCTAGCTCGAACCATCCAATAGGAGATCTGCATCTTCGTCCATACAGAGCCTCATATGGAGCTATTTTAATACTAGCATGGTAGTTATTGTTGTACGCAAACTCAATAAGAGGTAAATGATCGTCCCAACTTCCCTTAAAATCTAGTACACAAGCTCGTAGCATATCCTCAAGAGTCTGAATCATCCGCTCAGCTTGACCGTTTGTCTGAGGATGGAAAGCCATACTTAAATTAACATAGGTGCCTAACCCTTTCTGAAATGACTTCCAGAAGTTAGCTATAAACTGAGCACCTCGATCAAATATAATAGAGATAGGCACACCATGAAGTCAAACAATCTCCTTAATATATAACTTCGCGTAATCTTCGATAGTGTAGGTAGTTTTCACCGGTAAAAAATGAGCTGATTTGGTTAGTCTGTCAACAATTACCCAAATAGAATCAAATTTCTGATAGGAACGAGGTAATCTCATAATGAAATCCATGTTAATCATTTCCCATTTACACATCGGAATCTCAATGTTCTGAGCCAAGCCACCAGGCTTTTGGTGCTCTATTTTTACCTGCTGACAATTGGGACAGTGAGCTACAAACTCTGCCACGCTCCTCTTCATGTCGTTCCACCAATAACTGCTCTTGAGATCATGATACATTTTAGTTGATCCCGGGTGAATAGAATACCATGAACAATGAATCTCCATCATAATTTTATCTCGTAATCCTGCTACATTTGGAACATATAGATTGCCCTGGTGCCTGAGAGTTCGATGTTCGTCAATTTCAAAAGTTGTGATATTCTTTTGTTGAATGCTCTCTCTGATCTTTCTCAAACTAGGGTCTTCCCATTGTTGTTCCTTAACTTCCGATACAAGGGATTATTCTGACATGTTCTGAATCACAAAACCACCATCCTCCGAATCCATTAGTCGGACTCCCAAACTAGATAACTGATGGAGCTCTTTTACCAACTCCTTTCTTTCGGACTGCATCGATATCAAGCTGACCATCGACTTAAGGCAGAGCGTGTCTGCTACCACATTAGCTTTACCCGGATGATATAAGATGTCCACATCATAATCTTTCAGTAGTTCAAGCTATCTTCTCTGTCTCAAGTTCAGCTCCTTCTGTTTGAATATTTACTGCAGACTTTTATGATCCGTAAAATTGTCTACATGAACTCCATATAAATAGTGCCGCCAAATCTTCAGTGCATAGACTAGTGCGGCCAACTCTAAATCATGTGTCGGATAGTTCTTTTTATGTTTCCTCAATTGCCTTGAATCATAGGCAATCACTTTACCATGCTGCATCAGCACGCATCCTAAACCTGCTCCTGAGGAATCACAATACAAAACATAACCTTCTGGGAGAGTAAGGACTGGTGCCGATGTTAATCTATGCTTTAACTCCTGGAAACTCCGCTCACAAGCATCAGACCACTGGAATTTTATAGCCTTTTGTGTTAACTTCGTTAGTGGTGCTGATATGATAGAAAATCCTTCTACAAACCTTCTATAATAGTTGGCTAGGCCTAGAAAGCTGCGAACCTCTGATGGAGTCATAGGCCTCAGCCAATTCTTCACCGCTTCAATCTTCTGAGTATCAACTCTTATACCCTCGTCTAACACTATATGACCAAGAAAAGCCATTGACTTCAGCCAAAAATCACACTTGGAGAACTTTGCATACAACTTATGGTCCCAGAGCATCTGTAGTACTATCCGCAAGTGATCCATATCCTCTGCTTCCGAATGAGAATAAACCAGGATATCATCTATGAATACTATCACAAACACATCCAGAAATGGGAGAAATATGCTATTCATTAGATCCATAAATGCCGCTGGTGCATTTTTGAGTACAAATGACATTACTAAGAACACGAAATGCCCATACCTTGTCATGAAAGCTGTCTTCAGAATGTCTTTTTCCTTAACCCTTAGATGGTGGTATCCTGACCTTAGGTCAATCTTTGAAAAGCATCTTGCACCTTGTAACTGATCAAACAAGTCATCAATTCGGTGAAGAGGGTATTTGTTCTTGATAGTAACTTTATTTATCTACCGATAGTCGATACACATTCGTAACGAGCCATCTTTCTTTCGTACGAACAATAGCGGCGCACCCCAAGGAGATATGCTAGGCCTAATAAAGCCTTTCTCAAGCAAATCCCTCAGTTGCTCCTTCAACTCATTCAATTCAGTTGGAGCCATTCGATAAGGAGGAACAGATATCGGCTGAGTGTCTGGCAACACATCTATACCGAACTCAATTTCCCTTTCAGGAGGAAGGCCTGGAAGTTCGTCTGGAAATACATCAAGAAACTCCCTAACCACCGGAATTGATTGAGACGTAGGCAGTTCGACATCGACATCTCTCGCCCGGACAAGGTGGTATATGCAACCTTTGGAGATCATTTTTCTTACTTTAAGGTATGAAATAAACCTACCTTTTCACGACGCCGTATTACCCTTCCATTCAAGGACTGGCTCGCCTGGGAACTGGAATCTAATAATTTTTGTTCGGTAATCCACATTAGCGTAGCATGATGCCAGCCAATCCATGACCATAACAATGTCAAAGTCAACCATCTCTAGTTCTACCAAATCCGCTAGGGTCTGACCACTATAAATTAATACTGCACAATTTCTATAGACCCGTCTAGCTACTACTGTTCACCAACTGGGGTAGATACCACAAATGGATCTCTTATTAACTCAGGATCCATACCAAATTTACAAGCGATGAAATGAGTAATATATGATAAATTTGAGCCTGGATCTAACAACGCATACACATTATGTGAAAAGACCGATAATGTACATGTAATAACATCAGGGGAGGACTCATGATCATGTCATCCCATCAACGCATAAGTACGGTTCTGGCCCCTATCTCTGCCTCGACCGGCTACTGTCTGCTAACCTTTCCCTGACGGGCGTATTGACGGTGATGAAGCTGCTGCAGATCCGACCGATTATGCCCTAACACCTTCGCCTTGTGTCGGACAGTCTCGCTTAAAATGACCAGGTTCACCACAAAAATAACACACGCTCAATCCTTGCTGTCACGGACCCCGATGGACTCTACCACACCGCTCACATCGAGCCAATATGGCCTCATCTAAGTAGAATCCCCTTATTAATAAGATCCTGATGCTCGTAAACTCTGACCTGGTCCTGATTGAACATATCGATCCGTCCTTGACCCTGAAGATGGTAATAGTGCGCTAGCTGCTGGGTAGGATGGTCTTCTATAAAGTTGTGTCCTAGGCCCACCTATGAACCCTCCTACGTTGCCGATGGATCGAGCCTTCTTAAATTGGCCCTTATCATGTTCTCGATCTTCTCATTGTTGTCTCTTGCGATCCTCCACGTTTGTGCATAAGCCTGGATACGAGAAATATCTATATCCGGATTCAAAGAAGTCGTAGTACACTCATTGACCAAGTGCGGCCCTAAGCCAGTAATGAACATGTGTACCCGATCAGTCATCTCCACCACAATCGTAGAGGCATATCGGGCCAATGATTATATTGTAGACTATACTCTCGAATGCTCATGCCGCCCTATTCAAGGCGTAGGAACCTGTCCTGCCTGGCCCGTCGAAGCTTGACTGGTAGAAAATGTTGTAAAATGGCCTCCGAAAATTCTCTCCATCTTGCTGGTGGAGCACAGGGTCCTCTGGATTGCTCCTATGTCTCATACCAAGTCACTGCGACATCCCGCAGTCTATAAGAAGCAAACTTTACCGACTCAATATCGGTAGCATCCATTACCAGCAAAGTGCGCTGTACCTGATCCAAAAAATTCTTCGGATCCGCATTCAAGTCTGATCCTGTAAATACCGGAGGGTCTAGATTGATGAAATCCCGAGCTCTCGCACTAGCAGCCCTATCAAAAGGATTGGAAACTTGATGTTGCGCCTGAGCAGCCACCAATCGTGTCAATAACTGTACCGCACTCCGTATATCAATATCTTCAGCCGGAGTATCAGGTGGAGGAACTGGGGGTACTGCCGCTCCACTAATCTCCTCTGATGGTGGTGAACTGGGGGAATCATATGAAGAGGTCGTACCGAGGGTCTTGCTCTTGCCCTCGCTAGCAGGTGGAAATCGACTGGTACCTTCGCCCGCAACCGTATCTAATGTCCTCATACTCTTTAACTTCTTCCTTGTTGTAGGCATTGCTGGAATTATAAATACGAAATGGATTAGAAGTGAAATACTTATAACTCAACTCTACTACACGATTATTAGATGTAAAAAAATAGAAACCATTCCTAAATGTCAGGCAACCTCCTGCTTATAAGTATGGTGCACAACATATCCATACACAAGACTCTACTAGACACGACTTGTAGACTCCCTAGGAAAGACATGCTCTGATACCAAGTTTGTCACGACCCAAACCGAAGGGCCGAGACGGGCACCCGAATCCCACCAGTTGGGTACCGTTAACCGTACAGTCAACATCTAACCACAGGTATACACGGACCAAGCCAAAAAAGGACTATGGAAATTCTTAATCAGAAACCAACTTATATATATATATATATATATATATATATATATATATATATATATATATATATATATATATACACCCCAAAGGACGACAAGGCTGTACATGACCACCACACATAGGGTACCTGTCTACAAGCCTCTAATAAAGTAAATGACATCAAAAGGTTGGGACAGGGCCCCGTCATACCCGTATATACAAGAGGAAATGTACCATACCAAAATTAGGCCGACACTTCAGAACAAAGGGAGTGCTCCAAAATCTGCTGAAATTCGCAACCTATTAATGTGGACCGTCGCCTTGCCTATGCGCACTTGCGGGAATGAAATGCAGTGTCCCCCTACAATAGGGACATCAGTACGACTGATGTACTGAGTATGTCAGGCATAAGTAATAGCATAGCAGAGATATATCAATAACTGAAACAGAAACAGCTGACCAGTAGTGAATGCCTATGAGGGCCCTAACACACATGCATAAATGTTATGCACAATGAAAATGCAGTCTTTCATATACGTACGCGTATTCAACACCATCAAGCCTTTGTGGGCACTCATCATATCATATTGGCCACACAAGGGCATTGATATTGGCTTATTCGGGCTCTTTTGTGATAATATGTACCAGCTGCAAGTGGTGTGCGTATATAACACCTTTCCCTTTTTCCCATTTCATTACATAGATATAATGCATACATATAGTAGAGTATATAACTCCTTGGGGTCATGTATGTACATGAAAATGAATGCGATGCATGGATGACAATAAAACATTTTCTGCACTTATCGGATGATAATAATATCCTTGCCCCTTTGTCTAACATTGTAAATATCAACATATTTTCTGTATGCCTCAATAAGGATTTATGAACATATTTTGACATGCTTTTAACATAGGATTCAATAATATGAACATTCCTTAACTACTAAGAATAGAGTAAATTATGGAATAATTTTACGGTTACGTTTCGTACGTAGAACATGCTAAAAGAAAGAAATGATTTGCCTTATCATACCTTTGTTGGTCTTGGAATTGTTCTTGCAAATCTTGAATTATCCTAACGCTTTAAGCGAATTGTGCGAGAGTTTGGACCATATTTAATCTCCAACACTAAAAGAAAGTATTCATAACTGATTTGTTCAACATGAAAATAAGTTGACATGTTGTTATACCTGCTGAGTGAAATTATCAATTGGTTGATCTCATGTTTTCTAGTCCCGGTTTCATTCTTTACTCTGTTCCAATTGTTATAGCTCGTATTTATTTGATAGAAGGAAGAAAGTTTGATGATGGTTGAATCTCATGTAATTGCTACTCTAGGTTTCTCAACGTACTTTTATATTATGTGTCAAATGGTGATGACTTAAAGATATGTGGCACTCCACTAGCTAGCTTGGTGTAGATAAGCCTTATCCCTGGGACACGTACAAGTCCTAAGCTGGGCCAAACCCAACATTTAATTAATCGTCCGCGTGAATAAATTCTTTATCTCAGTTCACTTAAATCTTAATAACTTATAAAATCTTTATATACCCAATGTCATAACCTCGTGATATGACACTAGTTCATAACCTCTTTGGGGATATATAACTATTATTATTAATCCCCATCGTCCCACTTATTACGTCCAAAAATATCTCGGAATTTCATTCTTTTATATACTAATCTCATATTAGCGTATGTAAATATAACAAAATTTTCCCAATGCTCGGGTCTATTTCCTTCATTTAGGTGCTCAAATTATCGCCCAAAATTATGAGACGTTACATCCCTCATCATGTAATCAGCTTTATCGTGGCCTACGCACCAAGCTAAGGGACCATAAAAGAACCTACGATAAAGTTTTCCATCTACAACACAGTACGGGCAACTTTAGTCCTCAGAGCTCTAGATGCCTTTGGGTCTTCCGGGAGCTTTCCGTGCACGAGATAGTCTAAGAATTCATTTCTCCCATCCCAAGTTAGGCTAGTATCGAATGGGATCCAATGTCGAATGAAATAGCTGAACAACCGACTCCATTTTAGAACCTTCGGCCTCCGTGCTGGAGCCCAATTTTGCGAGTGCATATACCTCTATATTTTCTTCTCGGGGTATGAGCACCACTATCCATTCTTGGAACCGATACTAAAGCTTCAGAGCTTTCTTGAGGTACCTTGACATGCATTGTTCTTTGGCCACGAATACTCTGTGGATTTAGTTCACTACTAGGAGTGAGTCACATTTGACTTCAATGATTTGTGAGCCTAAACCTCGGGCCAGTTCCAAACTATGCAACCAAATCCTCATACTATGTTTAATTATTAGTCAACAGAGTGCTATGTATTGCTTGTCTTAAGATTTCAGCAGTGAGAGTTCGTAATACCACTGCTAAATTGGTTCTCTTGTTGTTGGAGGCACCATCTGTGTGAAGTGTCCAGATCCCGGAGGTAGTGCCCGAGACCAAGATAGCGTCTCTCTCCGCCTGGGGGTTACTCCTGGACTGAAATGAGCCTCAAAGTCTGCAAGGACATACAACTTTATCACAGTCTAGGGTCTATATTCAATATCAAACTCACTTAATTCTACCACCAATTTAGCCAAGCGCCCGACACGTTCGGGTTTATGCAGCATATTCTTAAGAGGAAACGTGGTTACTGCGGCAATTGGGTGTTATTAAAAATATGGTCGAAGCTTACACGACGACATTACTAAGGCGAAAGGCAGTCTTTCGAGTAACGGGTACCGGATCTCGGCCCCTGACATTACTCGACTTACATAATAGACAGGAAATTTTATGCCTTTTTCTTCCCTTACCAGAACCGTACTTACCGCTACCTCCGAGACTGTTAGATATATTAGTAGTTGCTATCCATCCTTTGGCTTTGATATGAGCGCAGGACTTGATAAGTAAGCTTTCAGGTCTCGTAGGGCCTACTGGCATTTGGGTGTCCAAACAAAATAGTTCTTTTTCTTTAGAAGTGAAAAGAACTTGTGGCATTTTTATGACGACTGTGAGATAAACATGCTTAAGGCCGCCACTCGCCCAGTCAGCCGCTCTACTTCTTTCACATCTTCAAGAATGTCCAGTGTATCTTCGATAGCCTTTATTTTGTTAGGGTTTATCTCGATCCCTCTCTGGGAAAGCAAGAAACCCAAAAACTTCTCAAAGCCTACCTCGAAAGCATGACTCAAATTTATCTCGATCCATATCTGCTCGAAGACTCTTAACAATCATATCATCTATATACACTTCCATTGTTTTTTCAAATATTTTATTTATTAACATTTAATACGTGGCCCCAACATTTTTCAGTCCAAAAGACACAATGTTATAACAATAAGTACCGAACGTAGTTAAAAAAAATGTTTTCTCTTGGTCTTTCTGATGCATTCTTATTTGGTTATACCTAGAATACACATCGAGGAAACTCATTATCTCATGTCAGGCCATAGCATCGATTATTTGATCTATGTTCGGTAGCGAAAATGAGTCTTTAGGACATGTTTTATTCAAATCTTTATAATCAATGCACATTCTAAATTTGTTCCCCTTTTTTGGTACTACGACTATGTTTGCTAACCAATCCGGGTATTTTAATTCCTGGATTGACCCTATATTAAGTAATCTAGCTACCTCTTCTTTTACAAACTTATTGCGTAGTTCGGTGATCGACCATTTTTTCTACCGCACCAGAGGGAAACTTGTTTTTACTTCTAGAGGAATGCATGTCATATCTTCATGAGACAATGCAAAGAAATCAACGTTAGATATAAGATATTTAAGAATTAAATTCCTGAGCCCGAGGGTCAATCTGGTGCCCAGGTATACCTTCCTATTGGGGTTTTGTGGGTTTAGTACAATCTACTCAAGTTTCTCTTTAGTGAACTTGGTGGCATCCGACTCATCCAATACCTAAAAGTATCTATGCACTTGGTACCGATCTGAAAACTCCACTTCCAGATAGGTCAATTATGTTTTTGCCGAAGGAACCTGTTGAACATCTTTTGATACCGGCTCCGCTTCCTGTAATTGCTATTTAACTTCCGCCACCACCTCTGGTTCCTATACATCAAACATATCCATGGCAGTGGGTTCATTGCCTTGGATTTGCTGAATCATTTTTAGTGTTGGAAATTTTAATAGTAGATATAGTGTTGATGGAACTACATTCATATCATGTATCCATAACCTTTGGAATATTGCATTGTATCTCATTTCACCCTCGATGACATAGAATTTTGTCATCTTGATAACTCACATCGCGTCCACTGGTAGTTCCACTTCCCCTTTTTGTGGTTTTGCTTAACATATTGAAACCTGAGAGAGTTCTGGCAACCAGAACTATCTTGTCTTCCATATTCATTTATTCTACCACCTTTAGTCGGATTATATTAGTTGAACTTCCGGGGTCAATTAGAATCATTTTCACTTGAAAATAATCGATAGGTATTGTGACTACCAGTTCTTCGTTGTAAGAGAAGATAACATCGGCAGCATCTTCTTCGGTGAATGTGATAGTATATCCGTCAGGTATCTTCTGTAACCTCTTCTCTCGGGTCACTGAGATTTTTATCTTCTTAGCCGATGTAAATGATATAGTGGCAGTCATTGATCCATCATAAATCATGTATATAACATGGGGTGGTACAGCTAGATTTGACTTATTTTCCATGGGTGGTCCTCGCTCATAATTGTTGCGAGCTCTTTCGCTCAAATAACCTAGAGGTGGCCCCTACTGAGCATTCTTGTCACCTCTTCTCGTAGATGTCTACCGTCTGTACTTTTATGCCCATGTGTGTCGTGGAAATCGCACCAAATGGACTAGTCTCTACTGCTAGGATCTGATTGCAATGGTTTCGACGGAAGAGATGCCAAATGTGTTCTCAGCAGTGCCACCATTTGCTCTTCGTCTACGTTGAAGTTGTACTTGGTTAATTTTGGGTACCCAGTACCCTTAGTAGAGTTAGATGAATTTCCTTTATCAGAGTTCACTAATCTATGATTCTTTCGTCCAACCTCCTTTGTTATTTGACTTTTCAAATGAGCGAAAACCCTGTCCACCCCCTACTTTCCGGGGGTACGATAAGGTTGATAATGGTTTTTCGAGGAATTCCAGGCGGTTTCAATTACTTTATCTGGATTTGCAAAAATACTCCTGGCCCTAGATCCCAGCATATTATCCTCAATTCGGATCTTAGACTCATACCGGTTGTGCACATCTTCCAAAGTTATATTTTTTTGCACATCTCCACTCTTTTTATTTTTCAAACTAGCAGGATTGGCATTTGGCCAAGATGTGATCTATCTCTTTCCTTGGTTGTAGTGGAACTTTGGTTTTATTTAGCGAGGAACCCTTTCACTCCTTTTCTAGTCTCGTGCTTTCGTGATCGACTAGAAAACAGAATAATGAGACATCGTCACGACTAGCTAGAATGAGCAAGCATAGAGCAACTATTTCCTAGAATTCTAAGAGATTTTCCTTAAGCTTTTGGGAGGCATCAGAACTTGCCGAATTCTAATATTTTGTGAAAGCCTCTGCATCACATTCATTCGGGACTGTCGGTAATAGCATTCGCTCCTTCTGGAACCGTGTAATGAAGTCCCTAAGAAGTTTTGTTTCTCCTTGCACAATGCGAAAGATATCCGCTTTGCCTGTCTTCGCCTTCTGGGGCCCTACACGAGCTTTCATGAACATGTCGGTGATCTGGGCGAATGATTTTATTGAATGCTTAGGGAGTTGTGAATACCATGTCAGAGCTCCCTTAGCAAGCATTTTAGCAAACTTCTTGATTAGAACCAACTCTATTTTATGCTCCCATAGATCTTTTCCTTTTACAGCCGTAGTATAGGCCATAATATGTGTCGTGCCCATTTTTAACCCGACCCCGGCGAGAGGTCGGAAGCGGAGCACAACGTGTTCGGTGATTCCTGGGTATTGGATTGAGGAGTCGCCACCTAATTATTTTACAGTGAATTAGGACACCTAAATATTAAATAAATGCTGCAATGTAACTCCAATTTTAAGGTCTGCAAAACTAATGAGATTCTAGGTAAGGGTTCTTTATTATCCTAAAGGGAAGGAGTTAGGCATCATTTAAGATCCGCTAACTTGCGGTTATCCGATCAAACTCAGGTTAATTATTGTATTAAGAAAATGCATGTTTTAAAATATAAACTTAAAAATGATGTTGCAATTATTTAGTAAAAGAATGCATTTTGTATAGTTTTTAAAGAAAAAAACATGTAAAGTTGAAAGTATGCATTTTTAACAATTAATAGCAAAGAGAAAAATGAGCTACTTATATGCCAAAGAAGTAAATTTTTTGAAAGTCATTTTGAGTTGTACAATTAATAAAGTGACCAGAAGATGATCAAAGTTTGTTTTGCAAATAAAAAAAAATGCATGGCGAGCCTATAAATAAATAAACTAGCGAAGGGTTTATAAGTTTGAATTAACCGAACCTACAAGTAAATATACTAGCGAAGGAATTTCTATGTTTTAAACTACACTATGAATTAATTCTAAGTTTGCCTATTCTAAGCATTTCAATAGTTACATAAAGTGCGATAAATAATATTACAACACAGAGCGGGATAAAAGCTGAATTAAAGAAAGTAAATAAAATAAAATAAATAAACTCCGAGGAGTATCTGCCTTCATTGACTTTGTTCCTTGCAAGCTGTCAAGAACAAACGGTTAGAGACAAGTAAATACAAATAACTTCGGATCCGTATCCAAAACAGTGAATGTTTTGATCACGGAGGGCTCAGACTTAAATTTTGGAAAAAGACCATTCCAATCACGTCGTGGCTGCAAACGTATGGCTCGGTGGTCATTTTGATTGCCTCGCCTACTAAACGTGTTGGTCTCTCGGATGAAAAAGAAAAGATCATTATAATCACGTCGTGGCTGCGAACATATAACTTGTTGGTTATTTTAGTCGCCTCGCCTACTAAACATGTTGATCCCTCGGATGAAATAAAAAGGTTTAAGCCTCATCCTTGCCCAGAAGTTATATTCTCCGTCTTTACAACTGTGGAGGCCTCAAAATCGACGGATATTTTCATCGGCCAGTGTAGTATCGTGTTCAAATTAGCAAAATTAAATTGAAACAGTAAGCAGTAGCAGTAGGCAGTAAACAGAGAGCCAATTTCTGAAAAGACGCGGTGTTTAGTTTAAAATAATAAAACAGTAAATATCTGTTGCATGGATGCTTAAAACAATACTGAAAACAGAGAAACGAAACAAAAAAAAGTGTGGCCTCGAATTCAATTTCATCGGCCTAAATGCGGTATCAGTTCAATCAATAATAACAGTGCCAAAGAAACAAATAGTGAGTAATTAAAGTATCCGACCCGAATTCTAAAATTTCAAAACCGAAACAGGATTAAGAAGTATTTATAAAAATCAGACCCGGATTATGAACAGTGATCCGAATGGGTGACCCAAATTATGGAAAAAAAACAGACCTGAAATAGTGACCGGAATCGGAGTCAAAGTTCAGATTTTTCAGATAACCAACAACAAGATATGAAAAATGCAATAATCTGGAAATATACCCAAACCGGGTCGACCCGACCCGGGTCAGTGACCCGACCCGAATCAGAGATTCAAACCCGAAATTGAATATTTTCACCAATTCAGATAACCAACATACAAGATACGAAATGCAAGAATTCTAAAAAAATATCCAAATCGATCGACCGACCAGGTCGATGACCCGACCGAGTCGATGACTGACCGGTGTCAGTGACCCGACCCGAATTAAATATCAAACCCGAAATCAAATATTTTTACCAATTTCAGATAACAAATATGCAAAAATATAAAATGCAAGAATTCTGGAAATATTACCCAAACCGGGTCGACCCGACCCGAATCAGATACTCAACCCGAAATCAAATCTTTTCGCCAATTTCAGATAACCAACATACAGAAATATGAAATGCAAGAATTCTGGAAATATTACGCAAATCGGGTCGACCCGACCCGGGTCAGTGACCCGACCCGAATCAGATATTCAACCCGAAATCAGATATTTTTACCAATTTCAGATAACCAATATACAAAAATATGAAATGCAAGAATTCTGGAAATATTACCCAACCCGGGTCGACCCGACTCGGGTCAGTGACCCGACCCGAATCAGATACTCAACCCGAAATCAAATCTTTTCGCCAATTTCAGATAACCAACATACATAAATAGGAAATGCAAGAATTCTGGAAATATTACCCAAACCGGGTCGACCCGACCCGAATCAGATACTCAACCCAAAATCAGATATTTTTGCCAATTTCAGATAACCAACATACAAAAATATGAAATGCAAGAATTCTGGAAATATTACCCAAACCGGGTCGACCCGAATCAGATACTCAACCCGAAATCAAATCTTTTCACCAATTTCAGATAACCAACATACAGAAATATGAAATGCAAGAATTCTGGAAATATTACCCAAACCGGGTCGATCCGACCTGGGTTAGTGACCCGACCCGAATCAGTTATTTTCGCCAATTTCAGATAACCAACATACAAAAATATGAAATGCAAGAATTCTGGAAATATTACCCAAACCGGGTCGACCCGACCCGGGTCAGTGACCCGACCCGAATCATACCTGAATCGGAGAATCAAAAACAGTGGAGAACAAACATTTTCGGACTTAATTCTTGAATAACAAGGAAGGCAAATGTTTGAAATCAAGAACACAACCAAAATATTTTTCCAATCAGATCTCCGAAAAAATCCCCCCTTTGTAGAACAAAAATGGGGTTATTTATAGATGGATTCGTACCCCTCCACGTTCAAAACAAGTTTGAATTTAAAAAATAAAGTGACGATTTGGGACGGATTTTAGGGGTATGGTAGGTGTGGAGTGATGAGGTAGGGTTCGGCGGTGTCAGGGACAACAGAGGGGTTGGTGGTGGCAGGCGGTGGTGTCGGCGATTGGTGGTGTCAGGCGTAGGGTGCGGCGACGTAGGGGTGTAGGGTGGAGGGTGTGCGTCGATTGGGTGGTTTAGGGGTTTTAGGTTTTTTTTGATTTTGGGTTTTGTTTTAGGGGATAAAAGGGGAGGGTTGTTGGGCTTTGGATATGGGCGAAAAATAAGGGGTTGGGCGGTTTAGGGATTCGGGTGGGCTTGGTAAAGGAATGTGAATTTAATTAGGGACTTTGGGCTTGGTAGAGGGTGGCCGGTTGGGCTTGGGAGATAAGGGAAATAGAGGGGAATGAATTTGGGTATTGAGAATGGCCGGTTGGGCCAAAATTTGGGCTTGGTTGGGTTGCGAATTTGGTTAGGGGTTTGGGCTAGTTTGTGGGAATGAAATTAGTTTTGGGTAGAAATTGTTTTGGGTTGGAAAATAAAATGTGTTATGGGTTTAAAAATATAAAAAGGGGTTTAATATTAAAAATGCATTGAAGAAAAAATGTAAATTATTTTGATAAAAACATAACGATGTGATAATAATAAAGATATAATATTTGCGAAATGTTTAATGCTTTAATAAAAAATGGAAATGCGATGCAATTTTGCGAGAATAAAATAACATAGAATTTTCGGATAAAACTTATGATTATGATAAAAAAAAGCAAATGATAGTAAAAAATGCGAATAATAATAATAATAAGAGAATCATAATATATATACGCATGTATGTATATAGATTAAAATTGTTTTGAATGTTAAAAATATTTAAAATTGCAAATAAATTGGAAAATACGGGACAAAATTGGGTGTCAACAATATGCTCTTGAGGGTCCGTGGTTCCATCATATTTGGCTACCAAAGGCATTTTGAACCTTTTGGGGATTAGTTCGAGCGCAACCTCTGACTTATACGCCAACTGAATATATTTCTTTGCATCCGGACCATCAGCCATAGGAGGAGCCCCCGGTATTTGGCTGAACTGGCGCCGATACTCCGGGGTGGTGTTTTCCGTTTTCCCTGCATTGGTATCGACTTTATTAGTCATATCATTCATGAATTTCAAAGCATGTTCCTCGAACGTATTCTCAAGGGCGGCTTCGCTTTCTGAATCGTCATTTCTTAATCTACCATAATTATTTGCGGTTTCACCATGAGCATTTGATGGAGGCGCCGGGTCATCTGTTTGAGTACTATCGGCATTCTTGGACAGATACTCCACTTGAAACCGCATCAAATGCTCTAACTGTTCGTTCATAGCAACATTTTGCACCATCAAGTTCTGTATGGCTTCTTAGAGTGTTTCGTCGGTAGGAACATCCTCATGTTGAGTGTGTTCGCCTCCGAAAGTGACTCCATCTGCAAACAACGGGTCTCGTGGCTCCTATCGGCAAACCATCCGGTCTGAGTGGGAGGTTGTTAGTGTTTTCCCCGATGTTGAGACTACTTTCTCCTACTCCTGTCATCTATCTATTCTGAACAAAAAACAAGACTTAAAGAGAAAATTAGATTAGCAGAGGGGTCACTTGTGACACCACAGTTATTCAGGCCCCAGACTGGGCACCAAACTGTCTACCCGTAAAATAATACAGTTGAATTTGTATACGTGGTCAAGGACACGTGGATCTCAATTGACACGTTAGGTAAGAATTCTAGATGAAATACACTGAAAACAAGTAATAATAAGACAAAGTAAAGTAATGATTAGCCTGAGCCTTGTGATAGCTTTTGGGCAAAGTTACGATAAGTTGTATGCATGCATAGTAATCGAGAGAATATGAGTATGTGTATTGTAATAACTTGAATCTCTTCCTTTTACAATGGAATAATATGTCCTATTTATACATGAGCTACACAGGTAAACATCCCACGAAATATGCCCTCATTAATACAGGAAAATGAATGTTGTAATAATTGGACAATTAATATCTCAATAAATGACATTAAAGCTCTATTGGAAGATGCCAATCAATTCAGTAACGGTCGTCCGTTGAAATCCAAACGGCTCTCATCCTTATGCATTATCGGTACCGTCTTTGCATATAACGCTTCCTGTACCGCTCGCATTTTTCGGTAGTGCCTTAGGTTGATGTGGCCTCGACTCAACACCGTGCTCCACGTGTCATATTATGATTCGTACAACTGTCTTATATGAATTTTTTCCTATACATATACAAAGTGATTAAACTTAGAATTTTCATTAAACCTCTCTATAATAACAACTAAGTATTAGTTAAATGTCAAATGTTATTATAGGTAAGTCATTCGCTATACAGCCAAACAAATTCGGAACCAGTAATATTGTTATAAAAAGGTTTGATGGTATATGTTAGGTCTATTAAGAAACTTTATTAAGGGAGTGCCACCAAAAACAATTATAAAAAAAAAAAAGCTGATAACATCAATAAGAGGTAGCAATAGGAAACTCTTTTGTTCTGGAAAAGGAAAAGAGAAAAATAAATCACCCAAATACAGAGACCTTTTATCAATTTGATCAATCTGTCTGAGATGACAAATCTTGAATGAAATTGCAAGAGTTGTAGTATAATTTTTTGTTCTTAGTTTCCCTCAAAATAAATAGTAGTAAATAATTACCTATGTACTTGTATTCTTATAAGTTAAACTACCAAAGGTTTTCGTCTTGATTTTTAAAATAAATTCTAAACATATAATAGCACAAACTCCACTACAAATTGTTTATCCAATTTTAAAGTTCTCGTAAAAATTGGTACCCTTTTTTGTGGGTGACCAAAACTCCAAAAGTGAGTTAAATTTTTCTTCCTAAAACGGAGACTTCCATCAAATTGCTTCTTATACAGACAAGAAGAAGAAGAAGACCAAGAAGAAAGTGTTGATCTAGAAGCAAAGTCAAGTAGAATACCAAGTCATACCCCAGTGAAGCAAGAGATGGAGTATAAGTATATAATAACAAGGTAATCTTTATCGCATATGAAGAAAAATTAAAACAGATGCAGAAAGTTCAAATCTAGTACAGTGATGGAATCGCTGAACTGTACGAGAATAAATGGCTGATTCCATGCAATACGAGGAATGAGGTCAAATTATCGAAGTTTTTGCACCGATTTCCCTTATTTCGGGGTGATCTTTAATTTTTGCCCTCAAATATGATGATTTTTATCTTTTATCTCTGCTTTTCATTTAATGAAAATGTGTGGGCCAAAGTATCCTTATCTATTACCTAATTTCGCAAGACATAAGTTTAGAAAACTTTCTTCTTGTCCGGCATAAGTTCTGTATGAATTAAGTTATACAGCATAAGTTTAGAAAACTTTTGTCTTGTCCGGTATTAGCTCTGTAGGAACTAAGTTATGCCTTCTAAGACATAACTTGTGGGTTCTGAACTGAACCCACATAGTTCTGTAGGAATTAAACGACATAACTTATTATGTCATGTAAGGCATAACTTATGTTATATTATTATACAAAAATATAAACTTATGCCGGTCCAAATTCCTTTTGTTTTGGATATTAAGAGTATTTTCAGCCACATTTTTGTTAGTACAAAAGGGCAAATATTAGAGACCATATATTTGAGGGGAAAAAATTGAACACCACCCCAAAAAAGGACTATTTGGGCGAATGACCCCAAATTTCCTATATCGAGAAATTTTGTATTACGTTAAGAGTTTTGGTCTGATATGACTCTTTGTTAGGAAAATATATTTTGTTTTCACCCCTAACGATGTTTTAACTTGATATTAAAAAATTGGTCTAATATAACTATCGTTGTTAGGAAAATATACTTTGCCTTCATTCGTAACGACGCTTCAGCTTGAGGAAAACTTTAAATTATATTCAAAAGTTGAAGGGCAACTTTGAATTTTCTTTTCTCAAAAACTTTTGGACACGTGAAATCTATTCATTTTACGCTGAAGTTTCGCTCATTGCAATAGAAACACAAACAACAAAAAATATGGATACTAAAGGTGTAACGGAGGACAAAATTAAAACAAATTCACAAGAACTTGCTCAGGAAACTACCCGCGAGATTGTTATTCATTGTTCTCCTCTTTTTGCATATGTTGCAAAAATAGTCTTGTTTGGATTTGCGACCAAAGAAAATCACATGTATGCCCTAGCAATATATATAAGTCGGTGCCTTTCACGCTTACACAGATTTGTCGTGTTAATATGGTATGGTTTGTGAGTAATGCAACATGATATTTAGGTAGTACATATCTGAAAGTCATACTGATTTAGCATGACTCGTATTATTTTTCTTTCTTTATTTGTAACTTTAAAATCATGACGGTCTGACATGAAATGTGAGTAAACTAACAGGACAACTAAATTGAATATAACATGAACTCATATCAGTATTGTCATGGTTTGCATGTAATATTTGAAGTATTTTTTCCTCTTCTTTTGATACTATTGCTCTCATGCTACCTCAAATGTAACAACTCGACCCCCTATTTTGAGCATGCGTACTCTATTTGTTGATTTGATGCTTTGGATAGTTTGGTATCATTTTATTGGACTTAGTGGGACATGATCATGTTGAAATTCGAAGGCTCAGGAAGATTCTTTAACGCGATTTTATTTTGGAAGACTTAAAAGTCAAAATTAGAAACTCATCCCTTCTTTTTGAGTATTAGTATGTCGTTGGGTGATTTGAAACTTCACATAGATTTAACATGTGTCTTGTTGGCATGCTCGAGTTTGGACCCGAGGAGCTCGAGGGTGTTTCCGCACCTTTGGAAGTGAAATTACAACAATAGATTTTCTTGTGTATGTGCCTATTACGTGATTGTGGTTGGCTGGTGGGACGTGCTTCACGACCGCGTGAAGGCCAATCACAACTGTGAAGGCTTGGCCAAGTTAGACTCGGATCAACTCTCCTGTGGGATCCTGAGAAGAGTGATTGCAATTAAGAAGAGGTGTCCAATGCACACGAAGATAGGGCCTGTGATCGCAATGCAGGCTATGTACTATAAATATGAGAATTTCAAAACTCAAATAAGATTCTACGCGATTTTGGAGCTTAGTAAGGTTTTTGCTTTCGGTTTTGAGCTGTAAAAATGTCAAATTTTGTCCTACTATGCATGGATTCCTAAATCTATTCTAATGATATAGTTCTTTTTCATGAGATTTGGACCATAGAATCATGTAGAGTTTGAAGATCCAATTGGGTAACTTATCCCTAATCCCAAAAAGGAAAATTTATTGATTTGACCTAATAGATGATATCAAAATAGAATTTTTCTTATTGCAATGAGTTCCTTACGGGTAACATGTTCATAGATTCAATTTTAAAATTGGATTGTTGCCGTGAGGGCTAGGTTTGAGTTGAACAAGAGTTAACTTTAACCCAAGGCATTCTAAAATTATAGGATAGTTATTCTAGCCTAATTTGGACCCGTTAATGATGAATTTAATTAGATTGAAGACATTAGAGATCGTTTAAGTGGACTTTCAATTTGATGTAAGGTTTGAGCTATCGAGCCGAGGGTCAATCAGAAACAATCTCTCTACCCCGCAAAGGTAGGGGTAAGGTTTGCGTACATCTTACCCTCACCAGACCCCACTTTGTGAGATTATATCGGGTATGTTTTTGTTGTTGTTGCTGCTGTTTGGGCTATCAAAATTCAGACAAGTGAGGCTTTAACTCTTAGTTTGCTTGTTTATTTCAAAAATCATGGTATACGTCTACTTGCATGCATTTAAATCATCTAGTTCATGTGAGTGCGTAAGAATGACCTAGGTTGGGTATTTCTGAAGTATCTAATTACGCATAAAGGGTCTCTTATTGTATTTTCTTTTAGAAATGAGCATGATGTGATATTTGTTAAACTGATTTGCATTCATTATCACTTAGTTAAGAACACTATGATGATTTCAAGTATGAGGCTAGTCATGTAATTCTAGTGCTATCGGTAAGAAAGTGGTCACTGCACATTTGAGGTTGTTAAACAAGGTAATATACCCGTGATATACACTTGGTATACATAGTGTATATCACGGGTACATTAGGAATGCAGAAGCCCATCTCGGCAGTGGCTGAGGCCTATCACGATAGTGGCATGTAGCCCATCACGGGCAGTGTTTGTTAATATATATTAGAAAAGTATATTTGTAGTATATTGTAGTGTAAAGGTTACCTAAATTAGTATTGTACACTTACCATAATTGTATAGTTAGAATTATGGTAGAATAAGGTTTTAGGAGTAGAATAGGAATAGGATTCTCCTATTTGTAACTTGTATATATACCTTTCAATTAATGAAAATAATCAAGGGGATTATTTCTTTCATGGTATCAAGAGACTAGGTCTAACAAAAAAATTTCTCTCCCAAATTTTGTCCTTCTCGGCCGAAACCCCTCCCCCCGGGTTTCTTTACCACAATTAGTCTTCCGCTCTCAAAATCTCTCTTACTATTCCCAAATTCCCCTCCTTCTTTGTTCTTTCAATATGTCTAAGAATAATTTTCATCCTGCCTTCATGGTTTCTAACATCAAGAACAACATCCCTATTGTGCTTGAGATGGAAAACGTCCAATATGCGACGTGGGAAGAATTGTTTAAAATTCACGCTATCTCCCATCAAGTTGTCCATCACATAATTCCTCCCGCTGCACCTATTCCCGTAGAGGATCTTCAGTTATGGATTACTCTTGATGCTACCGTTCTCCAGTGGATTTATTCCACTATTTCGGTTGACCTTTTACAGACGATTATTGAGCCGGATACCACGGCTATGGCTACCTGGAATAGATTGCGTGAAATATTCCAAGATAACCAACATTCACGTATTGTCACACTCGAGCAGGAATTCTCTCTAGTTTGCATGGAAGAATTTCCAAACGTATCTGCATATTGCAAAAAACTCAAAGAGTTGGCAGACCAACTCCGTAACGTTGGCGCACCTGTAACAAATAATCGTCTGATTCTACAATTGGTTGTCGGTCTTTCTGAGGCCTATAATGCCTCAAGCCCTCTCCATGCTTACTTTGGAAGAAGCCGGTTTGGCTAAAAAGGCGGCTACCGGAGCAAGTCCCATCGTTCTAATGACGTCCTCCATAAATTCTTCAAGTTTTGTTGATAATTCGGGCCAAAATCGTACTCATGGTGGCGGCAAAAATGATCGTAAGAATAATAACAAAAACCTCGGGGGGAAATGCGACGGTTCCGGTGGTCAGCAGGCCGGCAGTAGGCCCCGTCCAGTCAACAGTGGGCCTCCTTCCCATCTGGTCGATGGTGGGGTGGGCAATGGGCCGTGGGCGGCAGCCCTATTTCCCGGCGAAGCAGCGGTGGGGCTGGACAGTCCACTTTCAGGCCCAACAATCAGCACTCACGACCCACTGCCCACTGGTCCAGTAATTCTAGCAGTTACGGACACCCCACTCAGACAGATATCAAAGTCGTGATGCACACACTTGGGTTGACGCAACCGGGTCCAAATTGGTACATGGGCACCGGCGCAATAACACACATGATCTCCGATCAAAGTACTCTCTCGTCTTATGCCAATTTGAGCAACCCTCGTGGTATAATTGTCGGTAATTGTAACTCTATTTCAATTCTGGGTTATGGTCATAAAACTCTATCTCCCCCCAATCCTCCCCTTATTTTGAAAAATACTTTATATGCCCCAAAATTAATTAAAAACTTAGTGCCTGTCCGAAAATTCACCACTGACAATTCCGTTTCTGTTGAACTTGATCCTTTTGGTTTCTCTGTGAAGGATTTCAAGACGGGGAGTCCTCTCATGAGGTGTGATAGTAGGGGAGATCTTTATCCTATCACACCCGGTTTCGGTACATCGAGTCAAGCCTTGCCATCAATCTTTGCAGCCATTTCTCCTTCATTGTGGCATGCTCGCCTTGGTCATCTGAGATCCTTTATTTTATCTGTTTTGAATAAAAATAATTTTATTTCTTGTAAGGGTATGAGTTGTACTCCACTTTGTCAATCTTGTTCGTTAGGAAAAATTATTAAGTTGCCATTTGTAGACTCAAATTCTCATACGTCAATGCCATTTGATATTATTCATAGCGACCTATGGACGTCTCCTATTCTAAGTTCGTTAGGTCATCGGTATTATGTTCTTTTTTTGGATGATTATTCTAAATTTTTGTGGACGTTTCCAATTGCAAATAAATCTCAAGTGTTTTTCGTCTTCATCAAATTTAGAGCATTCATTAGAACACAATTCGAAAGAGAAATAAAAAATATTCAGTGTGATAATGGAAAAGAGTATGACAATAGGGTGTTTCGGGAGTTCTGTGCTACTAATGGCATCAATTTTTGTTTTTCGTGTCCTAATACATCTTCACATAATCGGAAAGACGAACACAAAATTTGATCCATAAATAACATTGTCCGCACTCTCTTAATTCATGCTGTCGTACCCCCCAAATTTGGCATCATGCTCATCAAACGGCGACTTATCTCCTCAACATAATTCCTTCCAAAGGTCTGACATATTCTTCCCCCTCTAAATTTTATATACTAAGAATCCTTCTTATTCTCATCTTCAGGTTTTTGGGTTTCCATCTAATCATCGTGGCTACAAATGCTTTGATTTATCCTCCAAGAAAATCATCATTAATCGCCATGTAATTTTTTATGAAACCCAATTTCTATTTACTAAAGTTCATACTCCCGAGCCTAGTTCGTATAATTTTTTGGATGATGGTATATCCCCGTATATTACTCACCATTTTTCGGACATATCCCGCACCCAAAATCCTCCAGCGGGACAACTGCCCGCTGGCCCCACTATTCTGTCGCAGTCACTCGTAGTCAGTGGGGTATTTTTACACCTAAAAGATATTTTAATTTACATGCTAATGTCTCTAAATCCCCCTTGCCCGATAATCCTGTGTCCGCCTTAAACGACCCAAATTGGAAAATTGCTATGACTAATGAATGTAATGTTCTTATTGATAATAAGACGTGGGAGTTGGTGCCCCGTCCATCTGATATTAATGTTATCAGGTCTATGTGGATTTTTGCTCATAAGGAGAATTCAGATGGGTTATTTGCTCGACATAAGGCGCGGCTTGTGGGTGATGGTAAGACTCAGCAGGTTGGGATAGATTGTGGGGAGACGTTTAGTCTGATGGTCAAGCCGGCTACTATTCACACTGTTCTTAGCTTGGCTCTTTCAAAGGCATGGCCTATTCATCAGTTGGATATCAAGAATGCTTTCCTACCATATGCATCAGCCGTTGGGTTTCCGGGATCCCCACCATCCTCATCATGTCTGTTTGTTGAAGAAGTCCTTATATGGGCTTAAGCAGTCTCCACGGGCCTGGTATACAAAGTTTGCTGACTATGTTTCGACTATTGGGTTAACTCACAGCAAGTCAGACAATTCTTTGTTCACCTACCGACGTGGTTCATCCTTGGCCTACATCCTGTTGTATGTGGATGATATCATTTTGACTACCTCTTCCGATGTACGCCAGTCTATCATGATCATGCTCAGCTCTGAGTTTGCTATGAAAGACTTACGGCCCTTGAGTTACTTTTTAGGGATTGTTGCCAAGCGCCATTCAGATGGATTGTTCTTTTCTCAATGAAAGTATGCCGCTGAGATCATCCAGAGGGCTGGGATGTCATTATGTAAGTCCATTTCCACTCCAGCTGATACGAAGCCCAAGCTTAGTGCCGCGGCCGGCACACCTTACGAGGATCCAACCCACTATTGCAGTCTTGCACGGGCCCTTCAGTATCTTACCTTTACCAAACCGGATATTACGTATGCAGTCCAGCATGTGTGTTTATTCATGCATGATCCCAAAATTGAGCACATGAATGCCCTCAAACGTATCATTCGATATATTCATGGTACACTGGACTATGGTTTGCATTTGTATCCCTCATCAACATCCATACTTGTCTCCTACACAGATGCTGATTGGGGTGGGTGTCGAGACACCAGATGGTCTACGTCTGGCTACTGTATGTTCCTTGGAAACAACTTGGTCTCCTGGTCTGCGAAGCGTCAGGCGACCCTATTCCGCTCAAGTGCCGAGGCTGAATACCGAGGGGTAGCCAATGTGGTCTCCGAATCATGTTGGTTACGTAATTTGCTTTTAGAGCTTCATTGTCCAATTCAAAAGGCAACCTTGGTGTATTGCGATAATATTAGTGTCATTTACCTTTCTGGTAATCCGGTTCAGCACCAACGCACTAAGCATATCTAGATGGACATCCATTTTGTCCGTGAAAAGGTTGCTCGGGGTCAGGTACGCGTCTGTCATGTCCCGTCAAGATATCAGATTGCAGACATCTTTACAAAGGGTCTTCCCTCAGTCCTTTTTGAAGATTTTAGGGACAGTCTCAGCGTTCAAAGACTGCCCGCTATGACTGCGGGGGTGTGTTAAACAAGGTAATATACCCGTGATATACACTTGGTACACATAGTGTATATCACTGGTACATTAGGAATGCAGAAGCCCATCTCGGCAGTGGCTGAGGCCCATCACAGTAGTGGCTTGTAGCCCATCACGGGCAGTGTTGGTTAATGTATATTAGGAAAGTATATTTGTAGTATATTGTAGTGTAAAGGTTACCTAAATTAGTATTGTACACTTACCATAATTGTATAGTTAGAATTATGGTAGAATAAGGTTTTAGGAGTAGAATATGAATAGGATTCTCCTATTTGTAACTTGTATATATACATTTCAATTAATGAAAATAATCAAGGGGATTATTTCTTTCAGAGGTAGGTAAATCAGTCACTTACGCGTCGAAGATGGATAAGACATGAGGTTGATGCCCTGTCTGGGATGGATAAGTCATGCACTCATCCCCTATAGTAGTTACTTATACATATCTTGTTGTGTTTACACTTGTTATCTATACAGTAGTATAAGTTCAACTGTACTTTTATATGATTATTATACTTGCATTGTTTTGTTTTATGCCTTTATATATATGCATTACCAGCAATTTCTAAAGACTTGACACAAGGGTACGCTGAGAGGGCGATTCGATGATTTTGCTGGATTTTTAGACACACACTTGTTGTTATTTTGGTGTGTGTAGGGGGTGCAGGTGGTGATCAGGTAGTTGTGCAACCCTTGATTCCAGCTTCTATTAGTCGCTCTAGTTGAAGTGAGCCACCATTTGATCATGGAGGCTACTTCTTCCATAGTAGACTTAGTATTTTTGTTTTATCGAGTTGTGTTACATATCTTGTAATTCTGTTGTAGTAGCTCCATGACTTTTATATTTTGGGGTTGTATGGATTGATTTATCCTTTTACTCTAGCTTATGCAATTATATCTATTTATGATACAGTTTGAGACTATTTGTCCCTTTCTTTACGTAATTATTGCACATCTTAACATAGAAAGTTCGCCTTATGAATAGTAGCTTGTTAGGTGCCCTTTGTGGTTTAATTCTTAAATTTGAGTCGTGACAAATTTAGTGTTGGTAGTCCACACAACCAAATTGATGAAAATGTGACATATAAAATAGACCAAACACGGTATGGTGAACTTGAAAAAAAAAACATCATATTACTTGGCTCATTAGCTACATTCACTTCATCTAGAAAAATATGACAAAGTCATACTTTTCGCCCTACGAATTTATGCTAATGAAATAGCGGGCTTACTATGTAGCGTGATTGACTATTGGACTTATAGTTGGGGGTATCAAAAAGAGTTTTTAAAACAAGACTAAATCGATTGAAGAGGAATAACCAAATCGAGTTAGGCGTCGTTTGGTCCGGTATATAAGACTAGTACTTAATTGAGTGTATTAGTAATATAGGGATTAGTAATGCAGCGATTAATTCTGCTGAGATTATTTTTTATCTACGGTTTGATATGGTTTATTAAAAATAACATGCATCGTGTAATTTATAAAATAATTATTTATTTACAAAAATATCCTTCACATTCTTTATCTTTGAGGGATTTTAAGGTCAATTTTGTCTCTAATCATGCTTTTGCATGTATTAATAGTTTTGATAATGCTAATACCATAATTTGCTATGTATTATAAGAGATCAGTAATACCAAAACTAATACATTCATTATTTTATCTAATATATCCTAGCAAATGACCCCTATAGACTTTTTGTGCTAATGGTTAGGTTATTATACAAGTCTATAATTGCATTGAATAATCAGCATAAATTATTTTTGTACGAAGAACCAAAAAAACTATACTTAATAATTAAAAGAGTACATACAAATTCATTCTTGTTATGTATACACTGAATTGTAAATGACCATTCAAGATTTCTTCAACTTTCTGATGAAGCTTGCAATTATGTTAAGTTCAAGCAAGTAGATTGAAAGCAGATCCTGAAAAGCTTTGCAGCAACTTTTCCACGTAGACAAAGAAACTTGCAATCAAATAAATAACTTATATAAGTTGCTTCGTGAAAAACTTTGCAATAACTTTTGAAAAATCTTACTAACTTCTTTTAATCTATAAATAGGAAACATTTCTTGTTGCCTTTATACTTTTTTTTTGTACTATTATTTATAACAATATTATTCACGTTGTCAATTTTAGCTAACGAAGATGTGGGGCTCAACTAGCTTGTATGATGGGATATCTAGTTCAAGACTTTTCAAGTAAGGATAGAAATATCATTGTTCAGGCAAAAATTGTACCTAACTCGTGACCGAACTTTTAACGGTTCAATAAGATTATATAGTAAACTAAAAAGACTTAAATTAAAACTCCTTTGACTATGATCATGTCATATTCTTGTCCATATTTAAACTTTTCATATTCCATTCCCAAAAATATCAAAATTTTAAGGCCATGCACATATGTTAGGGAGAAATTAGGTAATTTCATTATTTTAGTGGCAGAACTTCCTCCTTTAATCACTTACAATGATGTTGGGAAGCTATGTATTCTTTTCCATAGGGTACGCTTTTGGAATATAATATAGATTGATGGACTTTTGATTCTCGAATATTATTAATACCTTTCTCATGAAAATGCGCCACAAAATGAAATAAAATACAGATTTCCGACTTTAAAAGCACAAATTATTGTAAGCAAAGGGTTGCGCTCTTCGCTAATGTTATGCCTCGAAAACATTCGTTAAGTCTAATGTATTCTAATTATTTGAGTAGTTCCGTTCAATTAACGCCAGTTGTATAAAATGGAATATAATTTTGAATTATTTCATTAGTGTGGTAACTATTTTTTTTGGTAAATAAATAATTTTATTATCAAAGTGAAGATTGAAGTACAAAGATAAAAAAATACAAATAAAAGACCTACGAGCTAGACAACTGCCCCAGCACTTCAGGATACTACAACACCTATCTAACCAAACCTTACAAATCATAATGCAAATGGCTAGAGCGTCACTTCCTTCATGTCATGAGCTTGGAGATGTCTGGCTAGGTGGGATAGAAGTTGTGATTTTCCAGCAACTTAGCCACCACTGCATGAGTATTTCCCCTGGTATGTACCTCCTATATGATCAACTTGATAATCCTCTCAACAGGTTGTTGCTTGAGTTGGAACACCCTCATATTTCTTTCCCTTCAAATATGGTAAACTGTTGCAGCTAAAGGGCACCCTGTAGATCTCAGCTTGAGCACTCCTACCCTTTGTATGTGTACAACCCATGCTAATGTTAAAAGTCATCATCAACTTAATATTCAAGACAATAGATAATCAATCTAGAATGTTCAAGTAGTTCTAGAGAGTTGAAAGAAGAACTTTATGATGAAAGTTCTAGAGTGGAGTCTAGAAAGAATAACTCTAAAAGTAAATAGAAGAGTGATTCTAGCAAAAGGTAGTGAGGAATATTCTAGAATAGAGTAGTAATTAAGTATCCTAACTAGATTCTTCTATCACCACCTATAAATAGAGGTGGTCTATTTGAGTTGTAATTAAGTGAGTAAGAAGTTCTCAAACGTGAGAGCAAGTAAGTTGTACTCAAGTAAGAAGTGAGTACTTAAGTCCCAAGTGTGCATCCAAAAAGTGTTAAAGTGAGTCTAAAGTGTGTGTAAGCTATAGTGTGAGTGTCAAGTGTTGGTAAAAATAAAAGAGTAAGAACTTGTTGTATATTGTGGTCAAGTTATAGTGTTCAAGTCTTGGTGTAATTACTTTCACAATAATAAAGTAATTATATTTTTCATGTGTTGTGTTGTCTAACAAGTGGTATCAGAGCCAGGTCAGTTCATACCAAAAAGTCGTTTGTTGAGTTTCTTAGAGTGTTCGTGTGTGGTTTAGTACTACAAAGCTTGTTGTCGAAATCAAGCTTTTTTGGTAAAAAAATAGAATTTTAGCCAAGACACGATGGGTGGCCTTCAAGTGGTCAGTGGAATCAAGAAACTTAACAATTAGAATTACAACACGTGGTCGATTCATATGAGGGCATATCTCCAAGGCTAAGACTTGTGGGAGATCGTTGGTGGCAATGAGGTCACACAACCAGAAGACACAGCCGCTCTGAAGAAATGGAATATTAGAGCTACCAAAGCGATGTTTGCGATTCGGACCACAGTTGAAGATGAAATGTTAGAGCACATAAGGCCGGCTAAGACACCGAAGGAAGGGTGGGATACTTTCGCAACATTCTTCACCAAGAAGAATGATACAAGACTGCAGCTTCTGGAGAACGAGCGTCTCTCTATCAGACAATGCGACATGACGATCAACCAATACTTTACCAAGGTAAAATCTCTCTGTCGCGAAATGTCTGCATTAGACTCTGCTGCTGGCATGTCAGACGCTAGAATTAGAAGAATTATTATTCATGGATTAAGGCCAGAATATAGAAATTTATTGTTGCAATACAAGGTTGGCCAAGCCTAAAACTTGCTAGCTGACCAAGAAGCGTTGGCTAAGCAAATATCTGGAGTCTCATTAAAGAGTGACGAAGAAGCACTCTATATCAGTGATAAGAAAGGTCGATCCTGACCAAATGCTAGTAGAAATTCTAGAAAACATGATGACAAGGATAATCATCATGAAAGCTCCCAAAAAGGGGGAGCTAAAAAAGAAAGACAACCGGGATGGCCAGTCAAAGAGTAATAATAAGTTTGATGGAAAATGCTATAACTGTGGAGAAAAGGGCCACATGGCTAAAAGTTGTTGGTTCAAGAAGAACACTGCAAAAAGCAATGAAGCCACGTCAAATGCAGGAAAGACAAGCGATGAAGAATGGGACGCTGAAGCATCTTTCGCCATAGAAGAAGAATAATTAGCTCTGGCAATTACCGTTCCTGGAACGATCGACTACAATAATGATTGGATAGTCGACTCCGGCTGCTCAAATCATATGACTGGAGATAAAGAGAAGCTATAGAACATGACCGAGTACAAAGGTGGTCGTGTGGTGGTGACAGCCAACAACTCAAGACTACCAATCACTCACGTCGGAAAAATAACAATCATGCCGAGATTCAGTCCGAAAGAGGTTTCACTCCAGGATGTCTACTATATATCTGAGATGAAGAAAAAACTTACTATTAGTAGCGCAACTTACGGCATCAGGCCACCATGTCATATTCAGACCTCAAGATGTCAAGATCTATCAAGATCTTGAAATCTCTGGAACACCGATAATAAGAGGAAGACGCTTAGAGTTTGTCTATGTAATGTCAGCAGAGTCAGCTTATGTAAATAAGACTCGAAATAACGAAATAACTAATTTGTGGCATGCAAGACTTGGATATGTAAGCTATCACAAACTCAATGTGATGATGAAGAAATCTATGTTGAAGGGTCTTCCTCAACTCGAGGTCAGAACAGAGATCATTTGTGCAGGCTGCCAATATGGTAAGGTGCATCAGTTACTGTATGAAGACTCAAACTTCAAAGTCAAAACACTATTGGAGTTGGTTCATTCTGACGTATTCGGGCGAGTCAAGCAATCATAAATTAGTGGCATGCAATACATGGTTACATTCATTAACGACTTCTCATGGTACGTATGGGTTTTCTTTCTAAAAGAAAAATCTGAAACTCTTTCAAAATTTAAAGAGTTCAAGGAAATAGCAGAAGGAGAACTCGGCAAGAAAATCCAATGCCTTCGAAAAGACAATGGAGGTGAATATACAATAGATGAGTTCTCCCAGTACCTACAAGAATGTCGTATACGTCATCAATTCACATGTGCAAATACGCCACAACAGAATGGAGTAGATGAGAGGAAGAATCGGCACCTTGCAGAGATATGTCGAAGCATACTACATTCGAAGAATGTTCCAGGAAGATTTTGGGCAGAAGGTATGAAAACAGCAACTTATGTCATCAATAGACTTCCTCAAGCGAAGTTAGGGTTCGTTTCACCCTTTGAAAAACTGTGGGGTAGTAAACCTGCAATAAGTCACTTTCGAGTATTTGGATGTGTATGCTACGTATTTGTGCCAAGTCATCTACGTAGCAAATTTTTTAAAAAGATGATACGGTGTATCTTTGTAGGATACGACAGCCAAAGGAAAGGGTGGAAATGATGCGACCCAACAACTGGAAAGTATTATACATCAAGAAATGTGGTATTCGATGAGGCAGCATCATGGTGGTCACCTCAAAAGGAAGAGTTACCAGATTTCAAGGAAATAGAAGACATTTTACAAAAGAAGATGGGGGAGAAAATTGTTGAAGTACATCCAAGTTCAGAAAAGGAACATGAAGATCAAAGTGAGAAAGAAAATACCAAGGACAAGGAAACACAAAATCCGTGGCAAACAGGAATGCATCAAAGAGCAGAAGACCGTCAACCAGAAAGAGTAATCCCACAACCTCAGAGATCGATAAGAGTTTGAAAGCCAAATCCCAAGTACGTCAATGTTGTTGTAGCTGAAGAAGAGTTAGGGATGCAAAAACAAATTAAGTTGGTGCTGAGGAGGAGTGTTAAAAGTCATCATCAACTTAATATCCAAGACAATGGATAATCAATCTAGAATGTTCAAGTAGTTCTAGAGAGTTGAAAGAAAAACTTTAGGATGAAATTTCTAGAGTGGAGTCTAGAAAGAATAACTCTAGAAATAAATAGAAGAGTGATTCTAGAAAAAGGTGGTGAGGAATATTCTAGAATAGAGTAGTAATTAAGTATACTAACTAGATTCTTCCATCACCACCTATAAATAGAGGTGGTCTATTTGATTTGTAATTAAGTGAGTAAGAAGTTCTCAAGAAGTGAGAGCAAGTAAGTTGTACTCAAGTAATAAGTGAGTACTTAAGTCCCAAGTGTGCATCCAAAAAATGTACAATTGAGTCTAAAGTGTGTGTAAGCTAAAGTGTGAGTGGAGTGTTGGTAAAAATAAAAGAGTAAGAACTTGGTGTATATTGTGGTCAAGTTATAGTGTTCAAGTCATAGTGTAATTACTTTCACAATAATAAAGTAATTACATTTTTCACGTGTTGTGTTTTCTAACAGCTAACTCAAAATTCCAGCTTCTCGGTGATTTGTTTAGCCCTTGCCATTGTAGCACCTTGACCCACACTTGAGCAAAAATAAGACAAGCAAAGAATAACTGAGAAAGACTCTCATCATCAACACCACACATGGGGCATATAGGATCCACCCCATTCCCTATTTGGCCAGTCTATCCCTGGTATATAACTTTCCATGTGCAGCCAGTCTGAGTATGAATATTCATCTAAGAGTCCCTAGATTATTACATACCAATCTTCTCTATTCAACTTTCTGGCACTCATCTCTGATCTTGAGATAGAAATCTTTTAAATTGAGAACTGAGTCAAGTTACATAAATTAGTCATGTTACATCTTGATTCCTCCATATACTTTGATATTTTAGGATCCTTTTCACAATCCAAGAGGATTGCTTAGGAATATCAACGAACAAATCCCTTTTTGTGTTATAATAACATCGGATTCACTTTACCCAAAACTTGTCCTTCTTCTGACAAATGTTCCAGAGGAAGTTTATAATAGTTTCCTTATTCCAAGCAATGATATCCAAGAGATTCATCCCTCCTATTTCCTCAGGTTGACATATTTTTTCCCATGCCAAAAGTGCCTTCTTAGACAGTTTTGCCCCACTAGTCTATAGAAATGTTTTGCATGTGGCTTCAATTATCTTCACCATTTTTTTACCTGGCACAAATATTTATGCTCAGAAAACCTGAACAGATTTGATAAACTACTCTTTCCTGCATAAGAGAGAAATTTTGATATCCGCGACTTTATCCTTCCAAGGATTTCTCTATAATAGGCTAGCATTGTACAATGGATACCCTTTTGGTTTCTCAAAGGTACCCCCCAAATATCTTATGGGTAGTTCACTTTTGAAAACCCAAGGACATCCGGTATCTCTTGTTGCACTTCAGTTGAGACCCTCCACAGTACACAGAGCTCTTGGACTAGTTTTTAATGAGTCTAGACGCTTTAGAAAAACTTTGGAATCGGTCAAATAGGCATTGGAGAGATCCAACATCTCATCTACAAATTAAAAGTAGGTCATTTGCTGGTTGTTATGTGTGTTTTGACTATTTTACCCCTATTGACCCAATTTCCAAAGTTATCGGGCGTTCCTAGTGAGAATTGAAAGAATTAGAATCCTTTAAGTGAGACCGTTTGACCTATAGTTGACTTTTTCTTAAACGGGCCTTTTTTGAAATTCCATCAATTCTGTGAGGTCTGTAGGGTCATTTATAACTTGGTGGAATAGTTGGTTCGGTTCCTGTGGCCCTCGGGAGTGCTTTCATCTATTGATTGGAAAGTTGGTTTTATACCATTGGGGATGGAGTCAAAGAAATGGACCTTCGATGGAAATTATGAGATCGCGAGTGATTCCGTAGTGTGCTTGTACGTATGTGTACATATCTGGTTTGTGTCTAGGAGGTCTTGGGTGATTGTTGGATTTCGGGTCGAAATTGTGTAAGGATGAAATCTTCTGGTTTCTGGTGTATTCGTTGGGGTGAGCCTCAGTGCGCCCCCAACAAATAAATTGGGACCGCTGCAACGGATGACGATCAGCTACAGCGAGGGTGCGAGCACTTGGCTAGGATCCAGGGGCGCAGTCTAATGGGTCGCGGGGCGCGAGTCCACTGCAGTGGACATCTGGTAGCTACAGTTGGCGATGAGAAAATAGAGGTAGAATCTTTTAAGTGAAGATTAAAACCCTTCATTTCCCACATTTTGAAAATACTTCTCCAAAGCACTTTTAGGGCTATTTCAACCAACTTTAAGTGGATTCTACTTATGGTAAGCTTTCTTAGCCTTGTATTACCTTCATTTACCTTTCTTAAGTGATTTAACGGTGCGAACAACCTAGAAATTAGTTGGAGCATATGAGTTCAACCTAGTTAGGGTTTATTTGATTGTTAAGCTTAAAAGTGAAATTAATTGTTGAGTTTTACTTATCTAAGCTTGGGTTTCTCTAATTAGTAATCATTAAACTTGCATTTCCATTTATGTAATGAATTTGATGGTTGGAAAACTAGGGTTCATATCCAAATTAGAGGTTTTGTATTAATTAATGAAATTGGCTTAGTCTTGAGTTGTTTTAGCAATTGATTAGTAATATTGAACTCCTAGAATATGATTTTTCATATTCACTTTTGAAATTACCATTTTACCCGTGTGGGCCCATTTCCCCCTTTCCCCTATAGTTAGTTGGATTCAAAGTACAGTCTAATGATTTGGGTATTGTTAATTTCCATTTATAACTTAGACTTAGATTACTTGGAAGCTCTCCGTAAAGGCAAGGTTGTTTGATTATTCGTGGCTCCAGCTCGGCATCTAGGTAGGTTACGACTTACTTTCTAGTTAGACTTCGGTTAGCAAAGCATATGTATAGTTAGTTACTGTCGGAGAAAGCTTGTATGCCTTCGGGTATGAAGTTGGGATGGATTACTAGGTTTGGTACTGTTGACTGATTTTCGGTTGCTACCTTTTGTGAATTCATTGGTTGACGCCATGTCTATGATATTAGACTTGTACTTAGTTGTCATATTGTGATTATGATATAATTGTCTCTCACCTATTGATACTACCATGGATAGAGGAAAGTACTTGACTTGATATTGATATTGTCATATGTGACTATGTGTGGCATGATTGGGATTTGATTATGATTTATACTTGAGATTGATACATGCATATCATTCATACACATTCTACATGATTCATTATTGTGAACTATGAGTTGATATTAATAATGATAAGAGGGAATGAAGCATCCGAGGTTTCCTATTAGGGTGTTGTTACATACATATTTCGTATGTTCTCTATTGCATATATAATTGGTGTTACCTACATGGTCCGAAGGGAAATTGTTTTGTACGTGTCATTGTACATATTTGGGAATAAGTTCATATTGGTAGTTGATTTACGAATGATGTTATGCTTATTCATCTCATGCTTAGTGTTGAATTTGACATTCATACATGCATTCATCCTCATTTCATGATACATTGACATTACATATGATTAGCGCGATGGTAATTTCATGATACATTGATATTATATGTGATTGGCATGACGGTGATAAGTGTAACGAAAATAACGGTGATTCATACGACATATTCTATTAGGTAGCCATCTCTATGTTGTGTGATACAGAGTGGCTAGCGAAGTGTTCGGTGGAAGAGTCATCTCTAGGTTGTGTGATACGGAGTGACTGATACATGGACTTCGCGGGTCCCCCTGGTCATGACTACCGAGACGTACAGATATTCTGCTCGGAGCATGTGTGTACGGAGATTACAGTTGGCCAGTACATTGCATCGCATATACATTCATATTTCATCCACCCATATCTCTGGTTTTGGTTGTTGTATTCATTATATTACATGATGTGTTTCAGCCTTGATTCTTTGTTATTGATTCATTTGAGAGGTTGTGTACTTATTAGTCTCTTACATAGACACTTGATGGATTTGGGGACTAGAGATTCCTCCTAGGCTATGACTGTAGATTACTGAGATCAAGTGTGGTACACATTATTGCAAGTCTTATATTGGTTGTACTTAGTGATTACTTCATTTTCGTACTTCATGGATTCCGACTTGATACTCTATACTTGGGGTGTTATTTCTTGGACTGTGATAGTGTTTGTACTTGATTGTGAGCATGTCTATTCTTCAGTTTCTTCCTTTATATATGTTAGCCAACTGTTGTTGGCCTATGATACCTACCGGTACATAGTATTTGTAGTGATGTTACTCTTGCTACACCCTTTTTAGTGTGTAGAGTTGTTGCAGGAACTTCATCGAGGTTTGATTAGTCTTCAAGGATTTCATGGAGTTCATCTAGGTTTTCTATTTAATTATCTTTCTAAACAGAAGTGTATTCAGTTTGTGGTTGTAACCTTTATTCAAAATTGTATACCTAGAAGCTCTTGTACATTTAGGCCAGATTCCTTGGGTAGTGTTGTATTCCACATTATCATATATTTATGTTTATACACTTTTACTGCTCTTATTATTTATTTATGTTGTTGGATGAATCTGTAAGGGACGAGTTCACCTATCATGTGGAAAAAGGGTAGGTGCCCGCACGATCAGTGATTTGGGTCGTGATATCTGCAAATCCAAATTGGATGAGTTTAAGCCTTTCACATTTTAGATGAAAGTTAAAATTTGAAATATCTCCCAACTTCTACATGAGTATACTCAAATACTCCATGGACAACACAAACAGAAAGCGAGATAGGGGGTCACTTGTCTAAGGTCCTTCCTAATTGTAAAGGGTGGTGAGAGATTGCCATTGATGATTATAGAATAAGAAATTTTCTTCACACAAGTCATAATCCAATTCACAAAAATAACAGGAAAATTGAGACTAGTTAAGATCTATTCTAAGAATATCCATTCAACATAATTATATTCTTTTTGCGTGTAAATTTTGAGCATGCATCTAGGGGACATATACTTCCTACTATAGTCCTTTACCAATTCATGGCTTAACAAAATGTTATCAGTTATGACTCTACCAGGAATAAAAGCAGCCTGACCATAGTCCATCAAAATGTCAATCACAACTTGTATTGGGGATGGAAATCAACCTGTATAGCAGGGTACAACAGAATATTTGTCTGAATTTCTTAATAGAAGAAGGATTTTGTACCTTGGACACCAATGTAACAGTGGTGCAATTGATAGAACTATACATCCATGAAGTTTGAAAGAACCGGAGCACAACATCTGGAATCTCATCACCAACAATGGGCCTTGTTTTTTTTAATGAAGCAGGCATTAAAACCATCACAACTAGAAACTTTAAGATGAGCAATATCCTTGGGAGCTAATAGAATGTCCTCTCTTCTGACTGGGGCAATTTGATAAAGTTGTTGTTGGAAATTTGCCTTTGGCGGGAGTTGCGACCGACCAACTTTAACGGCTTAAACACTAGTGTTACGTATGTTGGAGAATCCGGTTCTTCACACACGCATGATCTACTAAGTACGTAGATAACCGTAGGGCCAAGAATCATCAAATTTCATTGAGAAATGAAAGAGATATTGGTCCACGAAGTAAGGTGTTTGAAGCATGGAAAGTGTGGTATTGTGTTCAATTCTCCCTCATCGGTAGAGGAAGAAAGAATTGTTGTGTATATAAGACTCGAAATTGGTTTGGGGTTTGGGACCCCAAGGGGTATCCCATGTGTTTAAAGGAGGGAGGACCTAGAGGTGCTTCGGTTCAAGGAAAGACCACACGCGCGCCGCCGCCGCCCGCCCGTCCGCTCCGGCTCGGTTCCGGTTCCGGTCCACGGTGCCAGGGTCGCGGCCTTCTCGATATTATCTTTTGGGCCAGAGAACTTTTCCAGAAATGCAGTTTGATCCCGAAGTTCCAGATGTCTGATTCGGACCAGAATTCTTTGGATGTACAGTTTGGTTCCTGAAGTTTCAATATGTACAGTTTGGTCCCTGAAGTTTCCAGAACGTCAGAATTTCGTTACTACCTCCATAATGGCCATTATTTGGCTATTATGGAGGCAGTTTTTCAGCCCCTCCATCACCTATATAAACACCCCCTTACACCATTGTTGAGCACTAAGAACACACATATAATATACACGAAATTCAAAAGCTTACACAAGCAGAAAGTTTTCTTCTTCCTACAACTTCCAAGGCATCATTTCGTTACTCAATATTCTTCACGGTAGCTCTTGAGTTTCCTTTGCTCAAGTGTTCCATTGCTGTTTTATCTTGGGAGACAAATTGTCCAGGACGTATAAAGGATACATATGGGGCAATATTGTCTTAAGGACAGAGTGCCACACTCGACTCAGCAAAACCAGTTTCCATTTTTCCGTCTTCAACAAAATTGTAATTTCAGTTTTGTGATTATATTGTAATTTTCAGATTACTAGTTGAATTAGTGAATCTTTGTTTATCCTTTCGAATACTTGTAATAGTTATATACTTCCCGTACTGCTTTATAAAGTACCATAGAGCAAAAATACCCAACAACTTAAGACAATATTTGTATAGTATTACTATTAGTGTTCGAAAGATGTCGGTCAAAAGTTGTGTGACCAAATCGGGATATGGAAATGGTTTTCTGGTAGAAGAGAGTGATGATGATGAACGTATTCATAGTGTCACAGCTACCAAGACTGGTGGGAACAAGCGCTCTCGAGAGCCTGAGGATGTCAACTGGGACAAGAGGAGAAGACTGAAGATGTACTTCTATCTTGCAGCAGAAGGCCTGTATCTATCCCAGACAAAAGATCCGAATAATGGTAAGAAGGAACTGGACACTCAGTTTGATGAAGTGACTGGAGTGAGCCAGAATCCAAAATTGGGATAAATAGTTTTTCTTACTTGTCAAGAATAAAGATTAAATGAGGTCTGATTAAAAATTGATTAAAGTAAGGAGGAATATGAAAATAATTTATATTCCTTACGCTTTAAAAATCAGAAGTTTAATCTCATCTTCTTTTCCGTTTAAAGATTGGATTGTAAAGCATCTTAAAAAGATCCGTTCCTTTAAGTGTAATTATTAAAAGTGGGTAAAGTATGTTCGCACATACGAGGGAGTAAGATCCACCGATCGGCGTAAATCATATAACTCTTAAGTAAGCGCCAAGAATTATCTGGGCACCAATCATAACGGAAAAAGTCTAAAAGTTAAAGACGTAGAACCTGTCATACTATTTGGCAGAAGATCCTTCATAGGATGATATTGGACACTCAGTCATACAAAGCCATATATTGCGAAATTCATAGCGATAGAGGGGGAGAATGTGAAGCAGCGTTCATTAAACGACTGTTCATTACTCACCTCAGCCTAACGGTGTTAGCCAAGCGCAAACCCATACGCCTAAATTATGTGGGGCAAGGCGATCCTTACCGCTAATGTGATCCTCAACGGAACTCCGCATAAGGATAAAGATAACTCTCCGTGTGAGACATGAAAAGGATCTCACATACAAAAGTTGTGATGTGGGGTGGCTTGGTAGAAGTTGGACTACCGAAATAGGTCAAGTTCGACCTAAGACTGTAGATTGCATATCCACTGGATCTGTAAATAACAGTAGTACTTATCGCCTATTGGCGTCAAAGAATGTTGAATTCTTATAAGATAACTTACCTTGAAAAGGAAAAAGGAGTAATTGCTCAAGGTTAACAAGAACCCGCGAGGGCCTGACTGTCCGGAACTAGATGTTCCGTATCTACAGGACTCGAAAGTTGCTGGCTATCCGGAACTTAATATTCCAGATCTGTAGAACTAAGGGATTCTAGATGTTGAACCAAGACGGAGCAAAGAGGGGACAAAGACTTGTTCCAGTCCTTCTAGCTTGTATGGTTAAGAACGAACCATGGACAATTAACAAATAATTGTTATCTCCAAAAGCGTTGCTTTGGAAAGAAGCTAAAGAGAGAAATATATTCCATCATATAGAACCATACTTGCGTAATGGTTGATCTTCCTCCGGGAAAAGAACCTTTGGGTTGTGAAAAAGGATACTCAAAAGTGAGTACAAAGTAGATGGATCTACTGACGAGTTCAAAGCCTCGGCTACTTGTACATGTGCTCCTCTGGGAGTAGCTTAACATCATGGGCCATTGTAGTCTTGCGTGGCATGAATGTTAAAACAGCCTTCCCAACCGGAGAGTTGGAAGAAGAGAATCAGAGTTGGTTTTACGGATTTGTTGGGCTTCTTCACGAACTTTCATCTTGGTCCCTGAAATGTTTACATTTTGGTCTGAAAGTTTTCAGATAAAGCAGACACAATGAATCGAGCACGTAAACATTGACTGGTTAGAAAGCCAACAGTTGGAGAATCAACAGTTTGAAAGTAAAAGTCATATTGAAACAAAGTCTCGATATGAAAGATATGGATATCACAGATGACATCTTAGGAATTGGATTTCTAAAGACATCTAACGGACTGGTCGATAGTTGACAGTCTCGTTGAAGCCATCAATGAATATGAATCATAGAACTGATTGGATTCATGATGCACCCATAGACAAGGAGCGATACGCACAGATCACGTGTAGTTCAATGTATTGTACACACTACAACCGACCTGGTATCGTCCTACAAACAGATCAGTTGAACTAAGTTTCACTGATAATCTTAATACATGATCAATAGAAGGCGTTAAGTCGGATATGACGATATCTGAATTATTCACTTATCTACGGATTATAGTATTCTGGATGTCCAGCGGTTCTGAGAGAACACAGTGATGCAAACTGGACATCAGATCTGAAGAACACCAAAGCCACAAGTAAATGTGTATGGTGGTTCTTGGAAAATCCTCTAAGCAAACTTGCATCGGCCGATTCATGATGAAATCGGAGTTTATCGCTTTATACAAAGCATGAAAGAAGTTGAGTAACTTCACGACTCCTTAGAGGACGTCCCTTATTGGGAGAAACCCGTGCCTTGGCAGCTTATACATCGTGGCTAGCGGTCGGCTTTAGGAAGGACACGGATGACGGCGTCTGGACATATCTGTCGAGATTTGTCAGAGACATAAGACCGTATGGCAGTTGATCATCACGGGTGTCACTTCATTGTTTACTAACTAAGGGACTACCCGGAGATCAAGTGTTCTGCCTGTCTAGGGGAATGAGCTTAAAATCCAAAATATACGGACCAATACACTGGTAACCCAACCTTACTAGCGGAGATCCCGGTAATTTGGTTCAATGGGAAAACTAAGCTGTAAAGGTTCAGTTGATCGCTTCAGTGGAAGCATGAGCACTTCAGATAGTGATTTCTGAAAAGAAATACCAAATCCAAAGCCGTTCCCGCGATAGACTTTAAGTGCTATCTGCAGTATGGGTAAAGGTTAAGTTTTCAAAACCTATAATGCTCCTCAACAGTTGAGGTTAGGTTTTTGGGAAACTTTTAATGGTTCCTAACACTTGTGAAGTGGGGTATAGCAGGATACCTTGTAGGAGACCACCTATTTAAGTGCGAGGACGGGCCGCCTCAAAATGAACGCACTTAAGAATCCAAGACGTTGTCCATGGCCAAAACGGACAAAACATTACGAAGAAGAGAGTAAGGGAATTTGTTGTGTTGGTATCATTGTCTTGGCATACACTAAACACTGACGGTTCAAGACATCACGTTCACCGCGCAGTAAGTAAGTCCGATGGTATTCAACTATGGAAGGTTCAAAGCTGAGGCTACCTCTCCTTATGCAACATCGGTCCGCTGAAATATTGCTGGAAATGAAAAAGACACCATGTGAGTGCGCCAAAATCTCTTTCAAGAGGGGATTGTTGGAAATTTGCCTTTGGCGGGAGTTGCGACCGACCAACTTTAACGGCTTAAACACTAGTGTTACGTATGTTGGAGAATCCGGTTCTTCACACATGCATGATCTACTAAGTACGTAGATAACCGTAGGGCCAAGAATCGTCAAATTTCATTGAGAAATGAAAGAGATATTGGTCCACGAAGTAAGGTGTTTGAAGCATGGAAAGTGTAGTATTGTGTTCAATTCTCCCTCATCGGTAGAGGAAGAAAGAATTGGTTTGGGGTTTGGGACCCCAAGGGGTATCCCATGTGTTTAAAGGAGGGAGGACCTAGATGTGCTTCGGTTCAAGGAAAGACCACACGCGCGCCGCCGCCGCCCGCCGCCCGCCCATCCGGTCCGGTTCCGGGTTCCGGGTCCACGGGCTGCGGGCCGCGGGCCTTCTGATATTATCTTTTTGGGCCAGAGAACTTTTCCAGAAGTACAGTTTGATCCCAGAAGTTCCAGATGTACAGTTCGGACCAGAATTCTTTCAGATGTACAGTTTGGTTCCTGAAGTTTCAAAATGTACAGTTTGGTCCCTGAAGTTTCCAGAACGTCAGAATTTCGTTACTACCTCCATAATGGCCATTATTTGGCTATTATGGAGGCAGTTTTTCAGCCCCTCCATCACCTATATAAACACCCCCTTACACCATTGTTGAGCACTAAGAACACACATATAATATACACGAAATTCAAAAGCTTACACAAGCAGAAAGTTTTCTTCTTCCTACAACTTCCAAGGCATCATTTCGTTACTCAATATTCTTCAGGGTAGCTCTTGAGTTTCCTTTGCTCAAGTGTTCCATTGCTGTTTTATCTTGGGAGACAAATTGTCCAGGACGTATAAAGGATACATACGGGGCAATATTGTCTTAAGGACAGAGTGCCACACTCGACTCAGCAAAACCAGTTTCCATTTTTCCGTCTTCAACAAAATTGTAATTTCAGTTTTGTGATTATATTGTAATTTTCAGATTACTAGTTGAATTATTGAATCTTTGTTTATCCTTTCAAATACTTGTAATAGTTATATACTTCCCGTACTGCTTTATAAAGTACCATAGAGCAAAAATACCCAACAGTTGTTGTTGTCTATTCATAATGGGCGCTGCAATCATAATAGAAGGATCCATTGTTGGTAGTTCGTTAGCACAACTACCATGCAACTTCTTGTAGAAATCAGGATCTCCTCCTTAATTCCTTCCAAAGTTTGTGTAGTTTCCCCTTGTTCTGAGACCAACCATGTAATATATTTTTGAGCAATTATATTCTTAACACAAGCATGGAAGAAAGCAGAATTGGTGTCAAGTTTTAGCCATTGTATTCTACACTTTTGTCTTAGAATATTCTCCTCCACCATAGTCCTTTCTTTCAGAGATTGTTTCAACTTCCTTTCCTGCATAAATAACTTCTGATTATGGTAGCAGTCTCTCTACTGTTCTTGGCTCTCCTACAACTATCTTCTATTTTCCAGTATTCTCTGCTCTGCTTTAGTGTGGTTACTATTATTTTAATGAGTTATGCACATTTAAGTGTGATTGAAAACACAAATTGAGAGATGAAACTATGAGTGTGATAAAAAAACGAGAGGAATTCTTTTTTAAAAGGACAAAATTTGAGTTCTAAACGACATATTATATAGTGATCAACTTTACGGGATTGCCTTATATAGGACGGTGAAGTTCGAGCTGGGACTACGGCTAGAGTGATAAATGGGTGTAACTTTTAAGCTTTATACGATAGACAACTACTTGAAATACGTACGCGTAGAGAACAATTCTTTTGCTTGGTTAATCATTACTCCCTCCGATTTAAAAAGAGTGTCCACTTAGCTATAGGCACAACCCTTAAAAATATTAATTATAAGAAAAAATAGGTAATTTGATTAAAATACCCTAATTAAATAAGTATCGGGATTTAGTCACTTAGAACTTAATAAGGATAAATCCGAAAAAATAAGATTATTTTTTTCTTGATTTGACAAGTGAATAATCTTTTTAAACAAAAATAAAAGGTAAATGGACACTCTTTTTAAACCGGAGGGAGTTAACAATAATTGATGGGTGAGGAATGTAATCAATAAATAAGGATTGTCATTGGGGTAAACATCATCTTATATGGAAAATTTCAAAAATATACAATTTGCTCACTTACATTGCGAAAAAATAGCCCAAAATTTACATTGCAAAGTTTTGGTTCAAAAACACTTTTATACAGTATTATACACTTATACATAAAAAGACAAGTACATTATGTAAATAGGTGTTTGAAGGTGTATATATATTTACATACCTATATACATAAGTATACAAGATAGATATATATGTATATAGGTATATAAAAATGTATAATAGTGTATAAGAGGGGTGTATACACCCATATACACTATTACACAATATTATACACTATTATACATCCACTATCCTGCCCCTCTTGATTTCTCCATCACCAAATTCAACCACCTCTGGCGACCCCCCATAGTCAGTAATTTCATCCCCGCCACCTGTGTCGTTGGGAGATGCCGATGATTAGGGTTCGGCGAAGAAGAGATAGACAGAGGAGGATGAGGAGGAGGGAGGGAGTGCATAGAGAGAGAGGGAGGAGGAGGGAGTGGGTTATTTTTTATAAGATTTAAAAAGGTGGGTTAATTTTGATAGCATTAGTATCCTAATTAATATAGGGTGTAATTATCTCATCTTATATTGCATTAAAAGAGAGGAGAGGGTCAAGCCCAAAGCGCGGTCAACATTCTGATTTTACAGATTCATGTTTATTCGTCCGTGTTTGATTTGGTACACTCTTTAAGAAAGAATAAATAAAATAATAATTTTACTATATCACCCCTAATTATTTTAAGTCGTCTAAATGTTGAGAAATAAATAGTATTTAATGATAATGGAAAATAGGTATAAAATTATAAATTATCTCTTGATTTTTTAAACTAGACAAGTAAAAGTGGAGAAAATGGAGTATTTTATTCTTCACTATTTTGAAACTTTATGAGCTCGGTTTTGAGAGTCGACAAGTAAGGATTCCATCAACAAGTTCGTGGTAAGTGATTTCAACGATAACTTTAAGTTTAATTCATAGATTTTCCTAAAGATTCAACATCTAAATATGAATTCCAATGGATTAGATTGGGGATTTAGGCATAAATCATAGGATCAGTGTTTGATGATTTGATCTAGCAAACACACTTTAAACTGAAATCTTAGTATAGTTTTGAAATGGGGGGTTAGTAATCCAACTATAAATTTTGTTTGGGGTTTTCAACTATTGACTCGAGGTATGACTTTAGATTTGACTTCCCATTGACGTTAACTTCGAATTCTCCTAAAATTTCAGGCTAATATGTATAATTGTTCCGGTAATGCATATTGTGCATAGGGATGACAACGGATCGGATCTGGACCAGATCCTACTAGATCAAGATTCAGATCCGTTTTTCTTACCTAGATCCATATCCGAATCCAGATCCATCGGGTCCATAAAAATTAGATCCAAATCCGGATCCATCGAATCCACTGGGTCTACGGATCGGATCTGGATCCACATGTAAAAAAAATTGCCTGGTTAAGAATGTAACCTTGCTAAGAATTTTTTTTTTAACTGACAAATTATTTTTACTTAGCTAACAGTTTACTGTGTTTCAATTTTGAAATGTTCATATGAGATATTTTGTTCGTTGTTTCGTTTTGATTGTGAGCTATTAATTGAAAATGTTGGACAATGATAATAGTTGTGGAAAATGCTGACTAGTATTTTCACAATGCAGAACTTGCATGTGCTTGGAATCTTCACAAATGAAGTGAATATAATTTTAACTACTTGTCTATGGAGATGTTAGTCATTCACTAATATAACATTGATTTTATTATTATAAGTTACCTCTTTATTTTTTTATTTTTGAGTTAACGCGGGGATAAATTAAACATGTTTTGAGAATTAAACTTGCAAGGATGTGCTTAGCAATTTTTAAAAAATACTTATAAAATTACATTCTAGGTTATAAATATATTTAATAAAAAACGGATCCATGGGTCGGATCTGGACCGGACACGGATCTCAAATACAAGATCCAGATCCAGCAGAAATGGATCCGGGTCCGATCCGGATCCATCGGGTCCAAATTTTGAAGATCCATATCCTATAAAACGGATCTGGATCCACCGGATCCAGATCGGGTCCAGAATCCACTGCCATCTCTAATTGTGCATAGATTCATAGCCGTTAGGCAAGAAAACACAAGAGATGTAAGGATACAACTTTATGTCAAGTTTGATCAGGAAGTCAGTGAGACTTTTGCTTATCGTTTTGCTTTCTTGTCAACAAAAGCATGTTATTTGAGATGCGAGTTGTGCTTAAACTATCTAGTTTTGTGCAAGGTAATCATGCGCGTATATGGTGTCACGATTCAAATCGTGGTCATGATGACACCTACTCTTATCCCATTGGTAGGTGAATCATCCCCTTATTTCACAAGATATGAATTCTCAAATAACGAAAATAAAAGCTAGATAAGATTATCTTAAACTTAAAATGCCATAAATACTAGGAAGTCAACCAATACAAATTCTCAAAATCTAGTCTAAAGGTACAAGATCTCTAATAACAGAAGATGAAATACATGTCCGTAGGATTGGAATGAACTGTATGTCTAAATCAAAATACAGAAAGAAATAAGAGAGTCCAGGGGCCACGGTAGTCATGTAACTCACCCTAAAGTATCTATAGCACTCCTTCGCAATTAGCCATAAGGTCTGGAGCTGGAGCAAGGATCGGTATCTGCACCAAAAACTACAGCAAGTATAGTATGAGTACCAACACACGTACTTGGGGTATCTTAGGCCGACAACGAAGAAAGCACATATAAAGTGAATAATTATTGAATCTAACACTTACGTTATGAACTTGACTATTACCTTCAAGTTTATTCACGAAATCATGAGAAATTAGAGAACACGTAAGTATATAGATCATACAAAGGAGAAGGAATGCATATGAGATGAAATGTATGAATGCAATGCATTGGCCAACCTAAATAAACTGGTATACATTTTCTAGCGGTCATGAACCATCGAGGACTCGCAAGATCCATATACATGCCACTGTACGGCCCGACTTTATCGCCTTACTATGATAATATCAACTTTCCTTCATCTCTTTTTATACTATTTCGAATATCATTCTTTCATAGATCATCCACAATACAATAGGGAATGAAATGAATGCAATATGTATAATATGTCATGCCAACAATATCAATGTACAAGATGTGGATGTCTAATGCCAATAAGTTCACGTAACAACTCGTATGTTCAATTTATCCTTTCCCATAATTGTACGGGATAAAGAACGATGAAGCAAGTACACCAATCATAGAAAATACAAGTCAAATCTTGATATCATTGCCCACATAACATCAGTCATACCAACCTAAGTGGATTTATCACCACAACCATGCTTGAAAGCCTATCATGCATTCCTTGACATATTATACTACAATCACTACAACAATACCCAACCGTAAACACTAGTACCCACCCAAGTGTTCTGTTACACCTCGTATTTTTAAGACTATAATTAGAGGACGTAATTAAGGAGGTAAGATTCGAATCTTAGATATAGAGTATATTTATATATGCTAATCCGGAAATTAGTATACAATAGGATGTGATTACGGAAAGATGTTGGTCACAATAAGGGTGACGTTGGATACTTATAGCAATAATTGTATATTCCCGTTATGGAATAGTATTGTATTATAAAATTATGACATTGAGGATACGAGGCTTATGAAATTCTCGGGAATTAAAAGAAGTGGGTTTGAGATTTATTAATTGAAGAACTTGGGGGCCAAAGTGTAAAGGAAAAATAAGATTTTTTCCTTATAAACTTACATTACCTCTTCATCTTCTTCTACACTTAACAAAAAAAAATAACTCTCCTCTCATTCTCTCCTCTACACTAATCCGAAAATCACCCTCCACCCATAACCAAAATTAAGGTTTTTATCTTCTCTTCCTAGACTACATTCTTCACCAAAAATTAGAAGCAAAACAACACCAAAATCTGTGGCGAAAACAGTGGCAAAACAGCCACTGCTTGGCCGAAAATTGCCCAGAAAATTATGATTTTTGGGATGAAATTTCGAAAGAAAAACGTGAAGGGATGATGGCTTAACATTGTAGAACACTTGCATGTCAATTGGAGTTGAATAAGTGAACAAAAAGGAGGAGAAAAATTACAAAACAGTGGGGATTTTCCGGAAAAACAGTGGCAGAAAATTTGCGGACTGTTTTGACGAATTTGAGGTATAAAAATTCTTCTTTCTATGATATAATTGGAATGCATGTTGTTAGAATTAAGGTAATGAATTTGTGTTAAGGAAGAATTGGAATTTAAGCATTGCATGTGACCATTTTGGGCTAGTTGCCAATTTGGGATAGATTTTGATGTTGTTGGATTCGTTGGTGATTGTTGTTATTATTATCACTAATTGCATGATAAAATTGAAAGGAAACGTGGAGATTTAGTTGGAATTAGTTATATGGAAGTATTAAAATCCGAAATTGGATTATAGGAATTAAGATAAGAGTTATGGAATTATGACATGTTGTGGCCAAGAACTTGCATGAAATTGTTGGACATGTTGTGATGTACATGGGCTGTTTTAAGGTGGATTAAGAGGCTAAATTTACATGAGAAGTGGCTGTGTAAATTCCCTTTATTGTTGTCTTGGTTGTGCCCTTAATTGGTGCTTGTGTATTGATGTTATTTGCCTCGTTTGGAAGTTGTGGAAACATGTATAAACAAGGGAAGTGATGCCCGAATTTTTATAAAATAAGAAGTCGTTATTCGATATAAAGTATGCTAGCGATCATAGAATTGACGAACGTATTACCATTATTATAGGTTGAAGTTCTAAATCGAGACGTACTCTAATATAGAGTTGATTAGTTCGTCTAAGAGGTATGTGAAACTCTTACTTCTTTCTTTTTGGCATGATTTAATGAAAGTACGGCGGACGTACTTAATTCTTAAACAGTTTAATTCCTAATGAGGATTGTTATGAGAAGTGCCTATGATTTTTCAGCAAAGAGTTTATTATGACATTATTACAATGATTTTATTGAGAGTCAGATGATAATTTTTACTTGCATATGGTTACTCACGATATCTACTCGTACTAAGTGTTACTACTTCACCTCACCGAGTCCCGAGCCGGGTTACGACTCGTGCACAGCCTTGCATTGTTCACCGAGACCCTCACTAGAGGGTCGGGTTACGTAGGATGGATCCATAGATGAGAGATGATTTTACCGAGTCCCAGCATGGGCCGGGTTATGATATGATTCCACCGAGTCCCGCATTAGTGGGCCGGGTTACGTTACAGGTATATATATGTTTATGGACATGCCTTCATGTTTTCTTGACTTGACTCTCATTTTTATAAGGCACAACTGACTTTTATGGTTTATGACACAGTTGGATTTGAATCCTTTTTTTTATCTTGATCTTACATTTACATTGGCTAATTATGGTCTCTTTTACTGCTTCATGTTTTACATACTCAGTACATTATTTCGTACTGACCCCCCTTTCCTCGGGGGGCTGCGTTTCATGCCCGCAGGTACATGTTTTCAGTTTGGTGAACCTCAGGCCTAGGTTCCTACTCAGCAGGTTGGAAAGCTCCTTTGATCCAGGGCTTTGTCATTTTGGTACCGAATCTCTTTTAGACTTATGTTCGTATTTAGGGCACGACGGGGCCTGTCCGTCATATGTCGTTATTCTTCTTATAGAGGTCTGTAGACAGTGGTGGGTTATGCGTATGTAAGGGTTATGACTCTGTTTTGGCGGTCATGTTATTGTGATTCTGTCTTTGGGGTATTCCCATGTATATACGTTACTATCTGGTGGCAGCCTTGTCGGCTTGCTTGTTATGTTATATTGGCTAGTTGTGACTCCTCAGGAGACAGGTACAATCTTGGGTAAAGGCAGCCTCGTCGGCTTGCCTACCCTGGCATATGTTGCTATTGCAGCGATATGCTGCCGGATTTCACACTCATCAAGTGTTAGTTGGATTATGTGTGACAGGTTAGTATAATGACGTCATTAGGGTGGTTAGTCGCGACCCGTCGGGTCGAGTCATGACAAAAGTGGTATCAGAGCAGTTAGTCCTCAGAATGTCTACAGACCGTGTCTAGTAGAGTCTTGCGTATGGGTATGTTGTGCACCATACTTATACGCAGGAGGCTGCCGGACATTTAGGATTGGTTTCTATTCTTCTTACTCTAAGATCGTGCGATAGAGCTATGTTATTAGGTTATTCCCTCTCTGATGTATTAATGTGTTATAGCTATGCCTCCGAAGAAAGCGACAACCGCCAGAAGGGAAATACGAATTCGAGGTTATGAGAAACTATCTTACTCGTATACGGGAAGAAATAATGTAAGCTTGGGACATGGAATATTTTAGACTCTTAGAATATTAGATAATCGTTGAGACCTTAGATATACAAGGCCTTCTTGAGTAAAATATTTTATGTTTGATCTGGGTTAAAGTACATGGTATATGTGAAGTCGATTAGTTGTGATGACTCCTTGGTATGCTTATGTTTATATGAAAAGGGATATGAGATATGCCAAAAACTGGAATTGCTACTGTTGTACATATAAGGTTTGTTGTCTCTGGAGCAAGTTGTCTGGATAAGTCCTTGAAATTAGTTCAGCAAGTAGTTGATAGTCGTTAACGGTTTGTCCTACTTGTGGATGGGGCTTAGGAGTAGATGGTCCTCTACATGTTGTAATATTACCCTATTGAAGTTGATGTGTTCCAGCTTTTCTTATGAGTTATGCTATCCATGTTATGTATAAATGTATTCTGTCTTGGTCATACTTCTTTTGCCAATTTTGCTCAGTGGGACTACCTCTAAACAGTTAATTAGACTTGCCTAGATATCATTTATGTTTGATTAAAATTTCCCCCGTAATTGTCTTTGCGTATCATAATGTAGAATGCAAAATGTTCTAATAACCCAAGCCTGCGTTTTATCTCTTAAATAGGGAATAGATTCGTATGCTAAACATGTTGTCAGTAGTTGCTTAAGGGAGTGGAAAATTGAGTATTTACATAATTCCAGGAATGACTTGTTGCTGCAATAAACGGTTTACTTATTTAGTTAACTATTAAACCGTGAATATATTATGCTAAGCATTATGTAATATATGTGAATATTATGGCTATTTATGACTACTCTATTAATGTCTAGCGTGTTCAGTTGATGAAAACACTGTTAGAGTATTGTGTGACGATTATTTGTGTGTTAAGTGGTTGTCTTATTAAGTTTAGGGTTATTTGACCTTGTATGATCTGTTTAAATGACTTTGAAGTAATTGGTATACTAGTTTTAGTCCATTGTAACCCCTCTTGGATTGTTTAAGTCCTGTGGTGTCCATAGTATGTTAGGTCAAACCATCATTAGCACATGTACTAATTCAGTATGCTTAATACATGAACATGAGGTTTGTTCCCCTGGTTAACTGAACAAATTATTTCGGTATGTTGCTATAGTGGCTTGAGAAGTATATTAAACCTCTTAGACACTATGTTCGATTAATCCATGACTCAATACACAGGTTATGTTAATTAAACACCAATTGTTGAAGTTAAAAATTATGCTTACATAATGACTATGTTGGTTGTAAAGGTCACATTTGGTATGGAAATGATTGAAGGGCTTAATGTTTTTATTTATTTATTTATCTGCCTATAATAAGGAACTAAGATTTAGCATAAGAATGTTGTTATAATTATGATAGGATCACCTAATGACTTTGAAATGGATGTGTGTCTTGTTTAAGTCTGTCGTGATCTGAAGGATAGTTTAGGAGCCTATTTGGTGTATGTTTTGCTTGTTAAAGGGTCATATCTATCCTTGGCATGTCCCAATAGTCTTAGGTGGTCTAATACTCATCTGAACATAACTATTTAAAATAACCTTGTCTCTTCCTCATGTGCATAACTCTGCATCCAGTTTGGTTTGATTGTATATGCCCATGTTTTGTATCTATGTGTTGATTAAATCAAGCTGTTAAGTCCACCTATTTCCATGTTCACATCGCAGTATGTCTACCCCCTTCTCCTTTTATGTAAATTTGGTAGATAATATAAGATCATTTGAGTTTTGATAGGTATCTAAATCGCATGTTAAAAAAAAATGAAATGAATATCTGAGTAGTTCCTCAACTATGTGCATTCCTTTGCTTCTGCAGATTTGGTTAAGTTATTAAGTGAGTAGTGATGAGGTTAGCATGGCATGGATAGGCAATCCACATATGTTTGGTCTGTCTATATATACTTGTTTATGCCTACTCATGTCCGGATAATTGGTTTACCTGTTACCACTCGGGATTGAATATCTAGTTTGGTATAGTTATAGATTTCTTTAAGTTTTGATTGACATTGTCCATTTTCCAAGATGTGAAATTCAAAAAAAATAAAATAAAGGGGGGGGGGGTACCTTGAATTTTATGTTTCCCAATCCACTTCTTGATGGTACCTACAAGATTGTAGCTTTAGGTAATACCAAACTTAGAAACAGTAAGCAGAGAGATTCTTGTTCTGTCCCTTTAAGAGTTTGGGATTGTACTGGTCACCATCAGCTTTATATAGGAAGAAGAAGGGGCATTGTTACCAAATTGAAAGTAGTAGTAGATATCAACAAAAGAGTGTAAATGCTCCATGCTGATTTAGAATAATCTGTACAATTGAAATAGAACGAAACATGTTAATTTTAGATTTGTCTAGTCGGGTATGGGCTACCTAGTTAATTTAATGCTTAATATTGCTAATTTAAAGATATTAATGATATATGAAACGCCTAGATTTGATTTAATGGATTGGCAGGTTGGATTGAAGTTGGGTTTAGCATGTATGGGTTATTTAAATTAATGTGATGACCAATATATTATTTTGGAAACTCGTTTGGCTATCTGTAAGTCGTTTGGTCATATTATCTACCTAAAACAAGCGCCACTAATTAAGAACAAGATTAGTTGTCCTATTTGACAAAACTTGTCTTATATCGTCTGATATGATAATTTAAAACTAGAAGAGAAAGAGTTAAGTGGGTTGATATGGTTGAGGTTATATGATGTTATTTATGATGGGAATTGATAAAGGGTAGCCTATGTGATGATTGTGAATTATGAATATTACCTAAATTCCGAGCCTGCTTACTGATTTGGGGGTATGTTAGAAGATATGACTAAGCATGCCTAATTAATGTTAATATGATTTGGATATATCTGTAAGTTTTGGATTGGTAAGTTCAATACGGTGTCGACTTGTAATAGATAAAGTCTTGCTAATCATTGTTAAAAATGAGACATTGAGTAACCTGATTTGATTAACTTAAGCTTCCAATTTATGCTCATTGTTTAAAATTATTCTTAATATGGGTACTAAGTATATGTTAGGCTCAAATAACACGATATGGATAACACTTGCTATTTGAATTATTAGAGAGATAGTGATTAATATCTGGACAGGAAAACTTAGCTCATTATATGCCTATTATGTGTTCACTTGTTCTGATTTAGGCTTGATGTAGGTATAATATAAACTTTAAGACTTGTTTAGCCTTAGTACCTGATCATAGGCATGGTAATGATGGATTGGATATTCATTTAGCATCTCTTGTGTTCCTAAATATATATGTGTGGTTGGGACGGTCTAAGGTAGTCTGTATGCATATGTCACTTATTTACACCTGCCTTGTGATCCCTTGTTTATGGTTCAGACTAGGTAACTAGTGTCTATGCCATGTTGGTGTCTTGGGCATGTTCATATGTATATCATCATTAGGGTAGCTTGTGTGTTTTTCCTTAGTACCCTGCATGATCAAACAACGCCTCTATTATGTATATTTGGATTCTATTATATAGAACGCTTGCATCTTGATCCAGGTAGAGGATATTAGGCTTTTGGGAACTCGGAAAATATATATATATATATATATATATATATATATATATATATATATTTTAGTCTCTGCTATTACACCATTTTGAAGTTATGTCTTCACTGATCCTTATGTGCTTAGTTGAAACTGCTGATTTTGAGTTAAAACATTCATTTAAGTACTTAACTACTGGTTAAAATAGGACCAGGAATCTGAATATATAAAATGGGGATTAGTCATTGGTTGTGAAGATGATATCTGTTCTCAAGTTTAAGATTAAGGTATAGATTATGCTTAAAGTTCTTGTATATATGTACATAATGTGGTACTGCGGGAATAATGACTCTACTTAGCCTTAATTTTAGTATACTTCACTTTTAGAAAATTACGAATAAGCTAAGACGTAGGTTGTTTCCTTGTTTATTTGAGTCCTTTTGTTAGATAATGGCAAGAGTTGAGTTGTTTGTAAGTCGGATATTTGTTGGCAGAAACGTGTATCATAGAGTCTAAGATGACCTAATATGCAAATTTATGTATGCTTGTGAATCCTTGAATCAATTTGTATAAGATGTGCCCAATAGTATGAACATTCGAGGACGAATGTTTCTAAGGGGGGAAGCATGTTACACCTCGTAATTTTAAGACTATAATTAGAGGACGTAATTAAGGAGGTAAGATTCGAATCTTAGATATAGAGTATATTTATATATGCTAATCCGGAAATTAGTATACAATAGGATGTGATTCCGGAAAGATGTTGGTCACAATAAGGGTGACGTTGGATACTTATAGCAATAATTGTATATTCCCGTTATGGAATAGTATTGTATTATAAAATTATGACATTGAGGATACGAGGCTTATGAAATTCTCGGGAATTAAAAGAAGTGGGTTTGAGATTTATTAATTGAAGAACTTGGGGGCCAAAGTGTAAAGGAAAAATCAGATTTTTCCTTATAAACTTACATTACCTCTTCATCTTCTTCTACACTTAACAAAAAAAAAATAACTCTCCTCTCATTCTCTCCTCTACACTAATCCGAATATTACCCTCCACCCATAACCAAAATTAAGGTTTTTATCTTCTCTTCCTAGACTACATTCTTCACCAAAAATTAGAAGCAAAACAACACCAAAATCCGTGGCGAAAACAGTGGTAAAACAGCCACTGCTTGGCCGAAAATCGCCCAGAAAATTGTGATTTTTGGGATGAAATTTCAGAAGAAAAACGTGTAGGGATGATGGCTTAACATTGTAGAACACTTGCATGTCAATTGGAGTTGAATAAGTGAACAAAAAGGAGGAGAAAAATTACAAAACAGTGGGGATTTTCCGGAAAAACAGTGGCAGAAAATTTGCGGACTGTTTTGACGAATTTGAGGTATAAAAACTCTTCTTTCTATGATATAATTGGAATGCATGTTGTTAGAATTAAGGTAATGAATTTGTGTTAAGGAAGAATTGGAATTTAAGCATTGCATGTGACCATTTTGGGCTAGTTGCCAATTTGGGACAGATTTTGGTGTTGTTGGATTCGTTGGTGATTGTTGTTATTATTATCACTAATTGCATGATAAAATTGAAAGGAAACGTGGAGATTTAGTTGGAATTAGTTATATGGAAGTATTAAAATCCGAAATTGGATTATAGGAATTAAGATAAGAGTTATGGAATTATGACATGTTGTGGCCAAGAACTTGCATGAAATTATTGGACATGTTGTGATGTATATGGGCTTTTTTAAGGTGGATTAAGAGGCTAAATTTACATGAGAAGTGGGTGTGTAAATTCCCTTTATTGTTGTCTTGGTTGTGCCCTTAATTGGTGCTTGTGTATTGATGTTATTTGCCTCGTTTGGAAGTTGTGGAAACATGTATAAACAGGGGAAGTGCTGCCCGAATTTTTATAAAATAAGAAGTCGTTATTCGATATAAAGTATGCTAGCGATCATAGAATTGACGAACGTATTACCATTATTATAGGTTGAAGTTCTAAATCGAGACGTACTCTAATATAGAGTTGATTAGTTCGTCTAAGAGGTATGTGAAACTCTTACTTCTTTCTTTTTGGCATGATTTAATGAAAGTACGGCGGACGTACTTAATTCTTATCTGATTTAATTCCTAATGAGGATTGTTATGAGAAGTGCCTATGATTTTTCAGCAAAGAGTTTATTATGACATTATTACAATGATTTTATTGAGAGTCAGATGATAATTTTTACTTGCATATGGTTACTCACGATATCTACTCGTGCTAAGTGTTACTACTTCACCTCACCGAGTCCCGGGCCGGGTTACGACTCGTGCACAGCCTTGCATTGTTCACCGAGACCCTCACTAGAGGGCCGGGTTACGTAGGATGGATCCATAGATGAGAGATGATTTTACCGAGTCCCAGCATAGGCCGGGTTATGATATGATTCCACCGAGTCCCGCATTAGTGGGCCGGGTTACGTTACAGGTATATATATGTTTATGGACATGCCTTCATGTTTTCTTGACTTGACTCTCATTTTTATAAGGCAAAACTGACTTTTATGGTTTATGACACAGTTGGATTTGAATCCTTATTTTTATACTGATCTTCTGTTTCTGTTGGCTAATTATGGTCTCTTTACGACTTCATGTTTTACATACTCAAGACATTATTTGTCGACCCCCTTTCCTCGGGGGGCTGCGTTTCATGCCCGCAGGTACATGTTTTCAGTTTGGTGAACCTCAGGCCTAGGTTCCTACTCAGCAGGTTGGAAAGCTCCTTTGATCCAGGGCTTTGTCATTTTGGTACCGAATCTCTTTTAGACTTATGTTCGTATTTAGGGGCACGACGGGGCCCTGTCCCGTCATATGTCGTTATTCTTCTTATAGAGGTCTGTAGACAGTGGTGGGTTGTACGTATGTAAGGGTTATGACTCTGTTTTGGCCGGTCATGTTATTGTATTCTGTGCTGGGGTGTTCCCATGTATATACGTTACTATTTGGTGGCAGCCTTGTCGGCTTGCTTGTTATGTTATATTGGCTAGTTGTGACTCCTCAGGAGACAGGTACAATCTTGGGTAAAGGCAGCCTCGTCGGCTTGCCTACCCTGGCATATGTTGCTATTGCAGCGATATGCTGCCGGATTTCACACTCATCAAGTGTTAGTTGGATTATGTGTGACAGGTTAGTATAATGACGTCATTAGGGTGGTTAGTCGCGGCCCGTCGGGTCGGGTCGTGACATGTTCATCGCAATCACAAATGTGGGACCCCCTTTCACGCCCAATACACATTCAGTATTTGTAAAGAATATATGTTCTCCCTTTGGAGTCTAAAAGTAAACCGTAACCTACCTAAAAGTCAAGAAGGAGCCACGATCCCTCAAATGGGTGCCTTTTCTTTCTGAAGTGCCTCCGAAATATCAAAATCTACCAAATACAAATTTATATTAAATTTCCAATCTAAGAATACCCATATTATCATACCTCTAATCGGAACTCAAAAACGCACCCTAAAAAGTGACCTCGGGCCCACAAGGGAAAAACGTTAATTTTATTTCAAAATTGGTTTACCCAAAGTAAGAGTTAATCAAAATCCACAATATCAAGTTGAAAAGCCCTATTCTTGGTATCCAATTTCTATTTACCCCCAATTTAATCTTAAAGCAAAAATCCTCAATTTTTACATTAACCACGTGGAAAAAGGCTAAATAACGGATTAAAGCATTGGGAAAAACTAAATTAAGGATTAGGATCTTACCCTCAGGACAAAAAAACTTCTTAGCACTTGAAATCGCCTCCAACCGAGCTCTCAAACCCAAAATATGAACTAATGAAGTCTAGGTTCGAAGTTGCGGTTAAGTCATTGTTCTGCTGGACCCTTCATTGCGATCAGCGAATGGGTCATCGCAATCGCGATACCCATCTATGACCAGGTCAAAACTGGTGCCTCGCGATCGTGAAGGCTTGGCTCACGATCGCGATGCACCACAATTTGCCTACCCACTTACCCGCACATGTGCGACCGTGAAACATCTTCACGTGATTGCATAGACCTGTTTCATCAAGGCTCGCGATCGCGGCTCCCTTTCTCACGATTGCGAAGAATGAAACCAGACATTGCTGAAACTAGCAACTCTCCAAAGTTACAACATCCGATCTAACACTCGTAACTCATCAGGAACCCCTCGGATGCAAACCAAATATGCTACTAGGCTATAATTGAAGGTATAATCTTGCTCGTGCACTAAAAACACTTATCTGACATCGTTAAGACACACTTTTTCACAAAACATCCTTCTTCAATTATCAAACTTATACAACTAAGTACCCAAAATGCCACGGAAAGCCTCGGGACCTGAACCAAGGACTCGACTAAGTTATAAATGACGTTCCGGACCTAATGGAATTGATGAAACTTAATTACAGACAATTTACCCAAAAGTCAAACTTTGGTCAAACCTTTCAATTTCGAAACTCAATAAACCTCTAACTTAGGATTTTCATTTTGAAACTAATCTAATTTACCTCGGGAAGCATTTCACTCCTCCCCGCAAGCTATAAACACCCATTTAAGGTCAAAAAATAAAACTTTAGGGGTAACGGGTCGAAATAGCTAAATGACCAAATAGTTCATTACATCAGATACCAATCAAACAATCGCTCATCCTCGAGCAAAAATAAAAATGGTGGGAGAAAGTACCTGAACCGTCGAACAAATAAGGATATCTACTCCGCATATCCGCCTCGGTCTCCCATGTGGCATCGTCGATCAGACAGTGCTTCAATTGCACCTTCACTAAAGCAATATCCTTGGATCTTAACTACCCAACCTTCCTAATCCAAAATGGCCATAGGCTCTTCCTCAAATGCCAGATTCTGATCAAACAACATCGAGTCCCATTGGATGATGTAGCACCCATCAAAATGGTATTTCTTCAACATAGAGACACGAAACACTGGATGAACACCTGATAAACCTGGTGGTAATGCCAACTCATATGCAACCTTACCAATATGCTGAAGGATCGCCTCAAATAGTTCTATATACATCTGACTCAACTTGCCTTTTTTTCCAAATCTCATCATGTCTTTTATATGAGAGACCTTCAAAAGAACCTGATCACCTAACATGAACTCCATATCACAAACCTTCCTGTCCGCATACTCATTCTATCTACTCTAAGCCGCTAGGAGCTTTTCCTAAATCAACTTCACTTTGTCTAAGGAATCTCTCAACAAGGTTGTACCCTATGGCCTAACCTCTAAAGCATCAAACGAACCAATTGGAGATCGATATCTCCTACATACAAAGACTCAAAAGGCGTCATCTCAATACATGAATGATAACTATTGTTGTGGATAAACTCCGCAAAGGGAAAGAACGGGTCTGAATGACCGTAAAATCTCTCGGATGTAGATCTTTGCCAACTTCTCCGAATGGTAGGTAGTCTGAACCAGAATGAAGTGTGCGTGCTTAGTCAATCTGTCCTTGATAACCCAAATAGAATCGATCTTGCCCAAAGTCTTCGGCAGCCCACCATAAAGTCTATAGCAAATCCACTCCCATTTTGACTCAGGTATAGGCATCATCTTAGCATACCCCCCAATTTTTGATGTTCAAACTTAATTTGTTGACAATTCAAACACTGAGATACAAACTCCATTATATCCATCTTCATCTGAAACCACTAGTAATGCTACCTTAAATCATGATACATTTTCATAGCACTGGGATGGATAGAATACCTAGAGTTATGAGCCTCATCCATATTCAATCTAGTCAAACCACTCACCCGAGAGATACACACTTGCTCCTTAATCCTCAAAACTCCCTCATTGTCAAGAATCGCCTCTTTAGCCTTCCTCTTTAACACTTTATCCCGAATTTCGCACAACTTTGCATTCTCAAACTGTTGGGACTTCAAAATTGAAATTCGAGTTTGAGAAATTGGAATCATTTTTTATTGAATGTTCTCCCAAAAGCTTGAGAACATCTTGAGGAGCTTATATCTCGAGGGCGAAGAAGAACAGTCTCATTTATGTTATTTGTATATCATATGTATATCACATGTATGTTATATGTATATCAGTATATACCTAGGACATACACTTAACATGCAATGATATACATAGTACAATATCACTTGTATGTCAATGTATGTCACTAGTATGTCACGTGTTTGTCATATATATAAAATAATAGACGTGACATACATAGGACATATACATGACATACAATAATATACATATGACATAAACACGATATACATATCATTCCACCATTAGACCACCACTATAAATCACATTAACCACCACTAGCAAGAAGAAGAGGAAGAGGAAGAGGAAGAGGATGAGGAATAAGAGAAAGTTGATTTCAGAATTTTGAGTTAGTTTGTTGAGCTCGTAACCTAAATTAGTATTTGAAATTATAACTCAAAATCGATTAATTAATTACTTCGAAGCTGTTGAGGGAAGGATTAAGAAAGGGTCATATAGATATTTTCCTCTTTTTAAAAAATAATAATATTTGACTCCCCAATAAAGAAATTTGAAACTCATTTATATTCGATTTATAAATTCAGAAACACAAGGAATTAATTGTTATTGTTTTTTGTTTATTTGGGTTTTATTTCGTGAATAAAAATTAGTTTACCTACTCTTTTAGGGCCTAAAGGTGAAGAAATAGACAAAGAAGAATGAGAGAGAGAATAGGGAAGATAATGAGTTTAGAGAGAGAGAATAGGGAAGATAATGAGTTTAGAGAGAGAGAATAGGGAAGATAATGAGTTTAGAGAGAGAGAGAGAGAGTTGGGAATAGAGAGAGAGAGAGTAGGGAAGAGAGAGAAAAGAATAGGGAACATAATGAGTTTATCAAATTTGTCACGATCCAAATCATTGATCGTGCGGGAACCTACCCTTTTCCCATCTGGTAGGTGAACCCGTACCTTATAGATTCATCCAACAATATAAATAAATAATAAGAGCAGTAAGAGTCTATAAACATAGATATATGATAATGCTGAATACAACACTACCCAAGAAGTCTGGCTTGAAAGTAAAAGATCTTCTAGTATGTATATATATATATATATATATATAAGGTTTTACATCGGCCCTGTGGCCCGTGATTAATTATGATTAGATGTTGACTGTTTGATTAGTGGTACTCGACAAGTAAGGTCCGGGTGCCTGTCATGACCCTCCGATTTGGATCGTGACAAACTTGGTATCAGAGCAGGTCTGTCCTAGGGAGTCTACAAGTTGTGTCTAGTAGAGTCTTATTTATGGGTGTGTTGTGCACCACATTTATAGACAAGAGGCTACCAAGCATTTAGGAAGGTTACTTTCCCTTATTTTTCTAGGTCGTGCAGTAGAGCTGAGTTATAAGCATTTTACTCCTAACCTGTCTCATGTTTATGATTCTAGCAATGCCTACAACAAGGAATAAGTTAAAGAGTATGAGAGCATTAGATACGGCTGCTGGTAAAGGTACTAGCCGATTGCCACCCGCTAGAGAAGGCTAGAGTGAGACCCACGGTGTAACTCATTTGTATGATTCCCTGACTTCACCACCTCCAGAGAAGGTCAATGGGTTGCAGTACCCCCAGTTCCTCCACCTGATACTCCAGATGTGGATCTTGATATGCGAAGTGATTTACAGTTATTGACTCAACTAGTGGCCGCTCAAGCCCAACTTCAGATTCCCATTCCTTCTGATAGAGCTGCTAGCGCGAGAGATCAGGATTTCATCAACCTAGACCCTCCGGTATTCACAGGATCAGATTTGAATGCAGACCCACATAATTTTCTAGATCAAATACAGCATACCTTGCGGGTAATAAATGCTACCAATACTGAGTCGGTAAAGTTTGCTTCTTATAGACTATGGGATGTCGCGGTGACCTTGTATGAGACATGGGAGAAATCTAGGGGACCTCGTGCTCCACCAGCAGGATGGAGAGAGTTTTCAGAGGCCTTCCTATAACATTTTTTGCCAGTCGAGCTTCGACGAGCCAGACATGATAGATTTCTACGTCTTGAGCAGGGCAACAAGAGTGTTCGAGAATATAGCTTGCAGTTTAATTCATTGTCCATACATGCTTTTACAATTATAGCTAAGATGAGTGATCGGGTACATAAGTTTGGGGCCGCACTTGGTCAACGAGTGTACTACAGCTTCTCTGAATCCGAATATAGATATTACTCGCATTCATGCTTATGCACATAATCTAGAAGATCATAAAAGACAACAACGGGTAGATCGAGAATGTGATAGGGGTCATCATAAGAGAAAAGCTCGATCCGTAGGTGACGTAGGGGATTTCAGAAGTGGGCCCAGACCACCGTTTTACAGATACCCATCCTACCCGGTAGCTAGCACATCATTACCATTTTTAAGATCGAGGGTTGATCGGTATGTTCAATCGAGACCAGGTCAAAGTTCACAAGCGTCAGGGTCTTATAATAGAGGGAATTCTAGTCAAATGAGGCCGTCGTTGGCTCTATGCGAGAAGTGTGGTAAGACCCATTTAGGAACATGTCAACAAGGATCAAATGTGAGTTATTCTTGTGGTGAACCTGGTCATATTAGGCGAGAACGCCCGACAAGAGGAGGAGGTGTTAGGGCCCAACCGGTCGGATCTGCAACAACTTTATTAGATTCAGTACGGTTGTCAGGGCAAGACCATCAGACTTTATACAGTCGAGGAAGATGTAGGGGCCAGAATCGCATCTATGAATTGATGGGTCGACAGGATCAGGAGTCCTCACCTGATGTTATTATATGTATATTATCAATCTTTTCACATAATGTGTATGCGTTGTTAGATTCAGGATCCAATTTATCATATGTCACCCATTTCATTGCTTGTAAGTTTGGTATGGAGCCTGAGTTGATGAAAGATCCATTTGTGGTATCTACACCAGTTGGTTCGTCAATAGTTGCTAGATGGGTCTATCATAATTATGCAGTATTAGTTTGTAGCCATCAGACCTTAGCAGATTTGGTAGAGTTAGAAATGGTTGATTTTGATATTATTATGGGCATGGATTGTCTGGCATCATGCTACGCTAATGTTGATTGATGAACAAATATCGTTAGATTTCATTTTCCAGGCAAGCCAGTCCTTGAATGGAAGGGTAATACAGCGACGCCAAAAAAGTAGGTTTATTTCATACCTTATGGAAAGAAAGATGACCTCCAAAGGGTGCATATATCATCTTGTTCGGGCTAGATATATTGAAGCTGAACCACCTACTTTTCAATCAATTCCGGTGGTTAATGAGTTTTTTGATGTATTCCCAGACGAACTTCCAAGCCTTCCTCCCGAAAGGGAAATTGATTTCGGTATAGATGTGTTTCCAAACACTCAACCGATATCTATTCCTCCTTATAGAATGGCTCCAGCTGAATTGAAAGAATTAAAAGAGCAATTAAAAGATTTGCTTGAGAAAGGCTTTATTTGGCCTAGCATATCTCCTTGGGGTACGCCAGTATTATTTGTACGAAAGAAAGATGGCTCGTTATGGATGTGTATTGACTATTGGCAGCTGAACAAAGTCACTATCAAGAACAAGTACCGTCTTTCTAGAATTGACGACTTGTTTGACCAGTTACAAGGTGCAATGTGTTTCTCAAAGATTGACCTAAGGTCAGGGTACCATCAACTAAGGATCAAAGAGAAGGACATTTCGAAAATGACTTTTAGAAAAAGGTACGGGTACTTCGAGTTCTTAGTAATGTCATTTGGACTCACAAACGCGCTATCAATATTTATGGATCTAATGAACAGTTTGTTTTGCCCATTTTTGGATGTATTTGTGATAGTATTTATAGATGATATTATGATTTACTCTCACTCGGAAGCAGAACATGTGGATCATTTGCGAGTAGTATTACAGATGCTCCGGGATCATAAGTTGTATGCTAAGCTCTCTAAGTGTGAGTTATTATTGAATTCAGTGGCTTTCTTTGGTCATATAGTGTCAGATGAAGGTAAAATAATTGACACTCAGAAGATAGAAATGGTAAAGAATTGGCCGAGACACACGACTCCATCAGAGGTTCGCAAATTTCTGGGCTTCGCCAACTATTATAGGAGGTTTGTAGAATGGTTTTATTAACATATCAGCACTATTAACAAAGTTGACACAAAAGGCCATAAAATTCTAGTGGTCCGATGCTTTTGTACATAGTTTCCAAGAATTAAATGATAGACTAACATCGGCACCAGTCCTTACTCTCCCAGAGGGTCCAGAAGGCTACGTTGTGTATTGTGATACCTCGGGAGCAGGGTTAGGATGTGTGCTAATGCAACACGGCAAAGTAATTTCCTATGCAAGACAATTGAGGAAACATGAGAAAAATTATCCGACACACGATTTGGAGTTGGCCGCGGTGGTCTATGCACTGAAAATCTGGCGGCACTACTTATATGGTGTTTGTGTAGACATTTTCACAGGCCATAAAAGTATGCAATACATATTTAAGTAGAAAGAGTTGAACTTGAGGCAAATGAGGTGGCTGGAATTATTGAAGGATTATGATGTGGAAATCGTATACCATATCGGTAAAGCTAATGTTGTAGCAGACGTGCTCAGTCATAAGTCGATGGTCAACTCGATGCCGGTGCAGATCGAAAAGAAGGAATTAGTAAGAGAGCTCCATCAGTTAGCTAGTTTGGGAGTCCCACTAATGGATTCGGAGGATAGTGGTTTGGTGATTCAGAGTATGTTAGAATCATCCCTCATATCGGAGGTTAGGGAACGTCAGTGGGAAGACCCCAGCTTGAAGAAAATCATAGAAGGCATTCAACAGAAGAAGACTAAAACATTTGAGATTGACGAATATGGGTTTTCAGGCACCAGAGCCGTTTATGTGTTCCAAGTGTAGCAGGATTACGAGATAAAATTATGATAGAGGTCCATTGCTCACCATATTCCATCCATCCTGGATCTACTAAGATGTATCATGATCTCAAGTGTATCTATTGGTGGAACGACATGAAGAAAAGCGCTGCGGAGTTTGTAGCTCAGTGTCCTAATTGTCAGCAAATAAAAATAGAGCACCAAAATCTCGGTGGCTTGACTCAGAACATCGAGATTCCGATGTGGAAACGGGAAATGATTAATATGGATTTTGTTACAAGTTTACCTCGCTCTTATTGTAAGTTTGATTCTATTTGGATAATTGTTGATAGACTGACCAAATTTGCTCATTTCCTGCCAGTCAAAACTACCTACACAGCCGAGGACTACGCCAAATTGTATGTTAAGGAGATTGTTCGCCTTCATGGTGTAATTATTTATATTATATCTGACCGAGGTGTGCAGTTTACAGCTAACTTCTGAAAATCATTTCAAAGAGGTTTAGGCACCCAAGTGAATCTTAGCATAACTTTCCATCCTCAGACGGATGGATAGGCCAAACGTATGATTCAGACGCTCGAGGATATGCTGAGAGCTTGTGTATTGGACTTTAAAGGAAGTTGGGATGATCATTTACCCCTTATTGAGTTTGCATACAATAACAGTTATCATGCCAGTATTAAAATGGCTCCATACGAGGTGTTATATGGGCGGAAATATAGATCTCCTATCGGATAGTTCGAGGTAGGCGAATCAGAACTATTTGGTCCTGACTTAGTACACCAAGTCATAGAGAAGGTGAAGCTTATCAAAGAACGGTTGTTAATCGCTCAGAGTCGTATTCAGATGTGCGACGACGAGACTTAGAGTTTCAGGTAGATGATTGGGTCTTTCTGAAGATTTCACCTATGAAGGGGGTAATGAGATTCAGAAAGAAAGGAAAGCTCAGTCCAAGGTATATTGGGTCATATCGCATAATTCAATGAATTGGCCAAGTAGCTTATGAATTGGACTTGCCTTCGGAGTTGGAGTTTGTTCATCTTATTTTTCACTATGTTGAGAGCATGTGTTGGAGATCCTTCCCGGATTGTACCGATTGATAATGTGAAGGTTACAGAGGACTTAACATATGAATATGTTCCTATTGCTATCTTAGATCGACAAGTCCGCAAGTTGAGGACTAAAGAAGTAGCCTTCGAAAATATTCTTTAGCAGAATAAGAACGTAGAAGAAATGACATGGGAGACGGAAGAGGAGACGATGCACAAATATCCATACCTATTCCAGACCAACGATGAGGTTCCAAGAGAGGTGTAAGGTGAGTTCTAATTCCTAATATAATAATTAATGTTTGCGTACCATATGGGGTCTGATGTAATGATGTATGTTATATTATATGGACATGTGAAAAAGTAGTTGTATTCTCTGGTTATGTGACGAGGGTTAGATATGTCACCCCAACATTCGAGGATGAATGTTTCTAAGGGGAAAATGATATAACACCTCGTACTTTCAGGCAATGATTTGAGCATTTAGACGTGTGCAAATTAAGAGCTTAGTATATAAAAGGATGTGATCCCGAAATAATTTAGGATTTAACAAGTGTGACGACGGGGATTAATGATAATAGTTGTATGTCCCAAAAAGAGGTTATGGACTAGTGCTATATCACATGATTATGATAACAAGTATATGAAGTATATTAAAAAGGGTTTAATATTTAAGTGAATTGAGATCAAGATTTTAAGTATGTGTGTAATTAATTAAGTGTGAGATTATAGTGAAAATAGAGTAATTAATCAATTGATGGATAAGATGCTAAGTGGCAAGACACTTTTCATGTGTCATCTCGATGGAAATCAACAATCGAATCCCTAGTAGTAATATTTGGTGTCATGTTTAAGTAGGAGTGGGTGGACCCCACGGCTTAGATGATAAACCCATGAAGATACCTTAATTTAACTCATAAAAGGAATAAGGGGGCAGCAACATTGAACTCATTTGGAGTTTAAGTGGTTGGCCACATAACTCTTTTAATTAGAGACAAGAATTTGTTTACTTTGCCAATTCAACTATTTAGATGCTCTAACACCTAGTCTACTTGTACAGGCAGACACAAAACCCTTCTAAGAACAATTTTAGGACATTTCATTAAACCGTAGTAGGGAAATCCTTTCAAGGTTCATCCTTTTCTCCTTCTTGAAAGAACCACAAAGTGAAGTCTCTTGTGGTGAGCAAGTTGCGAATCTGATTTCTCCACTTATTGAGATTAACCTATAAGAAGGAATGGTTTCATCATCGACAAAGGATCGGAAGTAAAGGTATGTTAAGGCAAATTATTATTTCTTCTTTTGGCATGTTCTATGTACGAACCGTAAACGTAATATTGTTCCATAAATTATTCTACTCTTAGTAGTTAAGGAAGTTCATGTTATTGATTCCTATGTTAAAAGCATGTCTAAATATGGTCCTAAATCCTTATTGAGGTATATGGGAAAGATGTTGATGCTCACAATGTTAGCCGAAGGTACAAGGATATTATGTCATTGGGATAAAACTCAGAATGTTTTATCGTCATTCATGCATTATATTCGTGTATTACCCGAGACCATATATTGGGGATGGGAAAAGGGATACGGCGTTGTATACGCAACCACCTGATCAGCTTGTATATAATGATGAATATGCCCACAAAGGCTGATATGATATGATGCGCATGGGAGGAAGATGTCCGATGAGGCCAATACATATATATATGTATGTATATCACATTGTGCATCATATTTAGGCATTTACTACTGGTAGGTTATTTCTGCTGGCAATTTCTGTCAGCTATGTTTGTCGGTTGTTTCTGTCTCAGTTTATTCTTGTATTCTTGTTATGCTATTATTCATGCCTGACATACTCGGTACATCAGTCGTACTGACGTCCCTTTTGTCTGGGGACGCTGTGTTTCATGCCCGCAGGCTCAGGTAGGAGAGGCGACGATCCACATTAGTAGGTTGCCGACTCAGCGGATATTGGAGCACTCCCCTTGTTTCGGAGTGTCGGTCTAATTTCGGTACGGCATATTTTTGCATGTACATATGGGTATGGCGGGGCCCTATCCCGACCTTATGATATTGTGTATTCCTTTAGAGGCTCGTAGACAGTGTCCTGTGTGTAGCAGTCAAATATGGCCTTGTCAGCCTTAGTATATATATAAGTTGGGCTTTCTGGTTAAGGTTTTACATCGGCCCCTGTGGCCCGTGATTAATTATGATTAGATGTTGACTGTTTGATTAGTGGTACTCGGCAGATAAGGTCCGGATGCCCGTCATGACCCTCCGATTTGGATCGTGACACTATTACTCCTCCAGCCCCACTACAAGAACTTGCAATGCAGCTACCATTACTGTTTAGTATGAAGAAAATGGAGGTGTACTGATCCATTTTGCAACCCTGTACATTCTATGATTGAGAGGCTAGTTCAATGAGGTTACGTTATTTTTCCCAGCTTGTCTCCATTTGTAGTTGGCCTTAATTCTGCCTAACAATTTTTGAAAGATTGAAAATAGAAGAAAGACCCGACCCATATTTTATTGCACACCTCGACTCCACAGGATGTCACATTATTTTGTGGTTCCACCATGAAAAAAGTAATTGCATCAAATATATTTCCTTCCATGCAATACCAAAAGGTGCAAAAAGTTAGAACATACTGATTTAGCAAAATTTCATGAGAAAAATAAATGTTCAGTTGTTACTTGGGAAGGAGATCTACCAATTGCTCTCCATGTAAATAATGCTATTTTGAATGGGATCATCCTTCTTCAATATTAGGATCATCCTTCTTCAATCTGAGAGGCCCACTATGTTCCAATATTTTTATAAAGGTTGGGGTGAAGTTCATCTAGACTAGGGGTTTTGAAATTCTTGGAGTAGTTAATGGAATTATAAATTTCAAGCTTTAATAAGTGATTTTGAAAGCATCTACATAAAAGATGTTCTAATGTAAACTTCATAAACACTATTAATATGAATAGTGCTTTTTTTTTTTTTGTATGATCAGTGGAATATAAGAATTTGAAGAATAACAGTGTGAGTTTTAAGCTCGAATTTAAAGAATAACAATGTGAGTTTTAAGCTCCTAGGAATCATAAATCCAGTTTCCACTATCACCACTATCATCTTTGAAGGAGGTAATATAGTTGTTATATATACGATTAAAAATAATGAGATGGACAAATTTTGTATTCGAATGACACTACTATTGAGCCGGTTTATTCTAAACTTAAAGCTTCCACAAATATTTCTCCACTCTACGGAGCCGTTTAGACATGATTTGAAATCATGATGATTTGAAGTTGAAGGTTTGCTTGGACATGTAATTTGGATTTCTTAAGTTTATTTTTTCTTATAACCATTAAAACCCCACAAGTTGTGAAAAGCATCAAAACTTTTCAATTTCTTATACAATCTTATCAAATGAGCAAGTTATAGTTCATATCGAAATTAATACGCTACCAGAAGACTTTTCTAAAAAATACAACCTCAATTGATCAAACTTTAGTTCAATAAAAAAAAATTTAACATGAATAGTAATGTAACTACACTTTAATATAATCCTATCATATGGTACAAACAATCTCTTCATGCCGAGCATGGATTTTCCTATAAGATGACTGAGAAGACGAACCAACAATGTTACTTTGAGCAAGTTGTAAGTCAATATCATTAGCAACTATGAACTTATGAGTCTTTTTTACACAATATAAACTTATGGGTCAAGTCTTACATTTAAATTTTTTTAAATCCTAAATCATGGGATTTGAAATCATATTTATATGAAGTTGAAGTTGAAATTTTGTGCAAAATGCATAAACAAATGTTGATTTGAAATCAGGAGATGAAATCGCATGTCCAAACGCCTACTAAGGAGTCGTTTGGACATGATTTGAAATCATGATACTCTGAAGTTGAAGTTTTGTTTGAACATGCAATTAGCCATCAATTCTTCTATTTTCCTTTTCAAGTACTAAGTTAAATAATGTAACGACATGTTTGATCGTTTAAGCATTTTACCCTTTGACCCCTGCTGACCTTTCCCCTAGAATCGTTAGAGTGTATTCTGCTTGCGGGGATGGGTGGAGCGGTTTCCAAGATAGTTGGGTGAGTCTTGGTTGATTTAAATGAAATTAGAAACTTTTAAGTTGATATAAGTGAAAAAGTGTTGATCAATAGTTGACTTCCAGGTATATGGATTTGTTTCCGGGTTCCGTCATTTTCGATAGTCCAGGAGGGCCATTTATGATTAGTCGAGTCATTAGTTCACTTCTCAAGGCATTCGAATGTACTTCATGGCGTGATTTATAACATTGTATAATTTGGATATTTTGGGTGATTTTGTAGAAAAGTATGTCTTAGCTCAATCGTATGAGAAATCCGAGTGCGTGAGTAAGTTTGTAACACCGTTTACCTTGGGTAATAGATTTGGTTTGTATCTGGAGGGTCTCAGAAGCATTTCGGGTGTTTGGTAGAGAATTGACTAAGTTTCTTAGTTGTTGGTTTCTGGTGTGCCGCACCAGCGGTCCTTTGGCCGCTTCTGCGAGGCCACCTCTACGGAGGTTGGCTCACAAAGGCGGACCTTGTTGTGGTTGTCATTTCTGCCTATGCGGAATAGTTTTCGCTTCTGCGCCCATGCAGAAGTTTAAGTTGGGACATAGCGGCGGTAGCTTTTTTGTCTAGGCGGAATCGCTGTTTTCTAGAACCTAATTTAATGCCAAGACGATTTCACTTTTTCCAAATCATTCTCTTGGGATTAGAGCTCTATAAGGAGGGGTTTCTAGTGTATTCCATCATCAATATTCTTAGAGGTAAAGCTTTTAATCTCTTTTCATTTATTAGTTACTATTTGGGTCTTCTAATAGTAGGGAAATTCCTAAATTGAGGAAGAACATAACATAGATTTCCATGCTAGAATAAGAGGGTATAAATCATGATTTGGGGATTGATTAAGGTCTATATTGTTATGATATTGTAACCTAGTGTTGAATAATGATAGATAATGATATTGTGATAGTTAATTTGATATTGAAAATCCTTTTGAAATCGGGAGAATAGGGTATGAATTGGGGCTTTTTGCATAATTATGAAATTGAGGGTCCAATTGTGATTAGTTTTTAAATTAACTTAAAGATATGATTCTATAGTATGTTATCATACTTTTTGATTAATAAAGTTTTGATTTTGCTACCGCGGGCCCGAAGTTGATTTTGGGATGAATCTTTGAATTGCTTTTAAGGACTTAGTCCTTGTGTCTGTATTAGAATTAATTGTTAACTTAGAATCTATATGTTATACTACAAGTACTTTGAGGCGCTTCGAAAGGGCAAGGCTTGCATCGAGGATTGAGGTTTGTGGTACCTGCTCGGCTCTGAGGTAGGCTACAATTTATCTGTTTATACTCTGATAGAAGTACATAGTAATTATAAATGTTGAGGGGTATTGAGCATGCTTGGGGGTCCCACCTTAGCTGTTGTGATGAATACTTGTGTAGGTACCGATGTTGAACTGTGTTGATAGGTGATTTGGGAAATCAGCCTTAGGTTGGTTCAGACTGTTGTTCCCCGATTTGGGACGTGACAACTATCCTAAATGTCCCAACCCGGAAGTAAGTTCGGGGTAGGACGTCATTATGATGTCTCAACATTGACCATCTTGCTTCAAGACAATATCAGAGGACTCTACGTGAGAAAACTAAGAAGTGACACTTGACTTCCCGTCCCACCAATTAGTGGATCGTTTGTGATTAATATTGGTGATGCACTTCAAATCCTGAGCAATGATGGATATAAGAGTATCGAGCATTGCGTTATTGCTAATGGAAGCAATAACAGAGTTTCAATGCCAATATTTGTGAATCACAAGCCTAATGATGTTATTGGTCCTTTACAAGAAGTGTTAGAAGGTGGTGAGAAGTCGGTGTATAAGCAAGTTCTTTACTCGGACTGTCAAGCATTTTTTCACGAAAGCTCATGATGGAAGGACACGGTTAATTTTACAAAGATATGAAAACTGGACTGCATCAAGTGAATCAAACTTCCTTTTTTTCTTTTCGATTCCCCAGAGGTGAGGACGAAAAATAATAGAAAGATATTAAGCATGTAATATTGATAACACTCCCATGAATAATTGTCCTACTTTGAACTGATGGAATAAATTAAGTTTTCATAAAAGAAAAAAAAATGTATTCAAGATATCTCAATTTATATTATTGGTTACAAAGTTTAAAAAGTAAATAAAGACTTTGGATACCTAAGTTAAAATATAAACAATGTACCAAAATTATCCTTACTATAAATTATTAAATGAAAGATGGATGAGTTCCTCATATATATTTATATCTTTGGTTAACCTTAAGATGCTTTAAAATAAAGCTCATTCTTTGTGAATAAACTCATATGATAGCTATATTCAATGATAATTTGGACAAAGAAGAGTGAATCTCTCCTTTTTTTAGATAGATTTCTTACGTGCTGCAACTTAAGAAGTGCTGCCGTTTTCATTACTATTGACCTAAACCCATCTCCTAAATTTTATTCTAGTTTCAAAATCTAAACAAGATTTCTCAAATCATTTACTCACTCTTGCATTGATTATAATTCTATTATTAAAATGTAGCTAAGTAAGAACTTCATTTAGTAAGAGTTAGACCAAACATAGTCCGTTTCTTCACTGTTTCAATAACATAATTATAAGTGCTAAAGTTAATTGACAAATAATTTAGATTGAATATGGTTCTTTTTCCTTGATGAATTATCAAAGTGTTGATTCAAATTTGTTCATTCATTTGTACGAGCTAAACAATGAGCTTGATCTGTTGTTTCCTTGAGGTTTTGAACTTTAATTCATGTATCTAAAGTTTTTTTTCTCTTAAAAGAGATTGATAATGATTTGTTGTTAGTTTGGATACGGCTTATGCTCTCGAAGAACCTGGTTCTTTGAGTAGTTATACAAGAAGGTAAAATTGCAAAATAAGTAAATCAACACAAGTATTTTATCGTGGCTTCTTGCTCAAGGAAGGAAAAAAACACGACCTACCTCTGTAGAGATAGGTTGTGGTTTTTCCTCCCTTGATCAAGGAGCTTTTCACACTAAAATTCTAAAGTTGATTTTACATTCCGCATTTTACCTTCTTGCGTAGTTATTCAAATAACTATTTTTTTAGAATATAAGTAGTAGCGCGATTCTAACAAATGGTATTAGAAATATATCTATCGACAAAGGCTAACACTTTTAAAGATAGATGTACCTCCTGAAATCCAAGAAGGCCAATCAATCATAATGCCACTATACTTCAAAGAAAAACATTATGAATGGTGAAAAATAAGGATGCAAGTCTTTATCAATAGTGAAGACCCCAAACTATGGAGCATTATTCAAAGAAGACCAAAAAACCATGGACGTGAAGATATCAGGAGCATCCAATTAGATGTCAAACCATTGAGGATTCTCTTCTGCAGCATATGACCTAATGAATTCAGCCAAGTCTCCTCATTTGTCACTGCCAAGCAGGTATGGGACATATTTCAAAGCAACTATATAGATCTTGAAACAAAAGGTCAGGAGAATTGTGTAGAAGAAAAAATCATCGACTTGAATGCTAAATCAGCCTCAGAAGATAAATATGATGAATTAGAGGGAGACCTAACAGATATCAAGAAAGCAATTCAAATTTACTCTAAAAGAAAACTGACATATATGGCTCACATACTAAGGGAGGCTCTTAAGAATCTATCTATGAGAGAGAAGAAGTTCGTTGATAACCTCGGAGGAGATAAAGACACTCGAAACTAATAAAAAGGAAGGAAAACCTGAAAGAAATAGGTCCTCACTGTAGGTCATGAGATTAAGAAAGACATGGATGAAAGTATATTTATGTCTTAGAGACAATATGTATTAGGACAAATGTACTTTATACACATTCGTATTATTATTAATGGAGATTAATATTTTGGTATTTGCAATTATTGAATTATTAATTGATTGTTTGTAATATTCTATAATATGCATCCCAGGTTACGTTGTTATTAATAGTGTGAGCTATTAATATTGTAACGTATCTCTTAAATAGCCTCGACTAATGATCATCGAGAATGAGATATCGATGATATGTGATAAGTCGACATATGGTCTGCATCACATCCTTAGAGGATGTAGTATGTCTCACCTGCTACGAGTAATGGCTATTCGTGATGGACACATGGATACTTTGGATGTATTGGTATACTATGCTGATATACTGTTTATTACACTTGTCTAAAGTATGATCAGCGTGTGGGAGATAAAAGTCCTTAGACTTGAGGTCAATACGCGTCTTGTCTACAAATACTTTGATCCCGTCCTAACATCAAATGCCTTATAGGTTGAGAAACGGCTTGTATTGGGTACATTACGATGTGGTTTAAAGGTGGTAATTGAGCCAAGATTAGGATTCATTCCTCGAATGTATATTCGAGAGAAAACTCGGATTCTCGGTGATATTAGATTGACTAAGTCGTTGGCCAACGCAATAGACGTATTTAGAATATGGTCTAGTTGTCAACTAATATAGATGAGATACAATGATTAAGCCATTTGGATAGACACTTGAAAAATCCTAAGCTTGATCAGGTGTGTCGTGAATGAAAGGATTTTATCTTACCACATAAAGGTTAAGTTTACTGGATTCACGTAAACGTACTTCACATATTAAGTTCGTCTTGCGGCGCCGTCTAGGAGTTCCGCGTAGACCTTAATTTGATTAATGTCGATATGAGAAGACATGTAGGGTCACACTATGTCAATTGTCCATTTCGATCTAAGGATGTATTGAGAGAGTAATTAAATGTTCGATTTAGAATCGAGACATTTAAATGAATAATGATTATTTTAATTAAGTTAAAATTGGATTTTAGATTTAATTAAGAATGCGCGGAAAATAAATCGAGACAGTGCAGAAACTCATCGAGCGCCGCGACGTCCATACCCTAGGGTCGCGACGCCTCTGCCTCAATTTTTGGGCCAGGCCCAAGGTCAAACCGTAATCCGGTTTTGACCTATTTTTCAACTATAAATAGTGGCATTCTTTTCATTATTAATACACTAATTTCATATTATCATTCTAAGCCTTAGAGACTTAGAATTAAACTCTCTCGAACCTCTGTCGGATTTCCTAGCTTTCCGAAAGAGAAATACATTGAAGCTTGGAGCTTGCAATCGGAAGGGCAACCCCGTGTCCACCTTATAGTAGATAAAGACTCCAGATACTATAAAATGTAAGTGTTATGCTTTATGTTATAGGTTTGATTGTTGTATAACCATACCAAAAATATTGTTGGGGTAAGTAAGAAACAAAAATTTTAACTTCCGATGTGCCTTACTTATGTGTTTTGAACCCAACAAAACCCTATAGTGGTATCAAAGCTCAGGCTGGTTAAATGGATGGTGTTAAACATAAAATTGGATTAAAATGAGGTTTCTTGAAATCCTACATGTCTTGAACGAATGTTGACCTTTTGATATCACCCTAAATTATCTCCTATGCTAACTCGAGGAAGTCATTTCGCTCTAACTCGAACTAAGCCAAAAGTGCGTTGTCCGGCTCATTGCACGGTGCACGGCTAAGAATGGATAATGGTCGATGTGGGCATTATTGATAATGGTGGGTGATGATAAAGGACCTGTTAATTGACCCCTAAATTAGATTTAGAGGTTGAATGATTTTGGAAATCAACACAAAAACATTTATCATGACATTGGCGTTGCTGCCCTATAGTAGGGCGCCGCGGCGGTTGCTAGGGTTTCAAGGCGGCGTCGCGGCGCTAATTCTTCATTTCAAAACTTGGACTCACTGGACAACGCGACTCCATGGTGGAGCGTCGCGGCGCTAATGCATTTGCAGAAGCAAAAATGTTTCTGCCTCTGCAGCGCCGCGGTTCCATGGTGGAGCGTCGCGACGCTAATGCAATTGCAAAAGCAAAAATGTTTCTGTCCTTGCAGCGCCACGACTCCATGGTGGAGCGCCGCGGTGCTAATGCATTTTGCAGAAGCCGAAAGGCTTCTGCCTCAGTGGCGACGTGGCCCAAATGATTAGCGTCGCGGCCCCACCTGTCCAGATAAAAAAAAATCGAGTTCAAAATGTTTAACCCAAGATTATTATTATACAGTATAATTGATAAGTATATTGTTTATGTGCTAAATGTCAAAATGTTTGTCATTTACATTTCTAGAATAGCATCTGTTATAACTGTCTTGGCAGGCGGCGCCCAGTATTTGATTAAACCATCTTATATCATGCATATTGGGTTGACGGTTCCCAACTATATGTGTCATTAGTTTGCATAATGCTAAGATGTCATATTAGATATGGCGTAAAAGAGTTGATCTTGGTTAAAACCCTGAATTAAAATGTTCCCCAAAATTTTAAATACAAGTCTAAATTAAAAACGCGTCGTCCATTATAATTGTTAAAGTGAAAAATCCTTTTTGGCGATATGAGTATTTATGCCAAAGCATTTGCTCTAAGTCTACGAGGACCCAGACTCTTTTATAGATATGTTTTAATGTAAAAGTAAACGATAAACTTTTGTGGATATTTACACCAAAGTGTACGCTCACAAAGGCCAAATTTTCTTAGATACATAAACGCAGTCGTGTAATGGGGTTGACTTGCTTAGACAAATTTTGGCGCCAAAGTGTCGGACTAATCTAAGGACGCAAGATTAAATAAAATATTTGATCAAACAAGAGTTGGAAATAAGTTTTGCAATTGGTTTAGAACCTACCAAGATGTGTTATTAAAGTTATCAGCCAAAGTAAACGCGGAGATAGCATAGGCTTGGATCTTGTCCCATTATGACCTCAATTAAAATAGGTCAGTATTCTACCATGGGGTCGTAGAAGTATGTTAAAATAGTGGGAGCTAATTAAACAAAAGGCCTTGTAAATTAGCCTAAACAAATGTGTATAATAGGAAATAGATTTTGAGTTTGATTTCCGGTCTATCTAATTCTTCAGATTATTAAAGATGTCGAGCTTATCATTGAAAATGTTGATTGAGATGAATAAACTTACTGGACCAAACTACCTTGGCTGGCTAAGGAATTTGCGAATAGTACTGAGACAAGAGAAAATAGAATACGTGTTGAACACGGTGTTCCCAACAGTCCCTGCGACAGACTCTGCTGAATATGCCTCTTTTGATAAGGATGCTTACCAAAAACATCTAGATGATGCCACTTCAGCGCAATGCGTAATGTTGTCTTCCATGTCTATAGAACTTCAGAGACAGCATGAGAACATGGGGCCCAATGAGATGCTCAAACACTTGAAGAGTCTCTATGACTCACAATCCCATACTATGGAATATGAGTTGCTGATAGAGCTCTTTAAGTGTAAGCTCAATGAAGGGGGTCAGGTCTCGCAGCATGTGTTAAAGATGAGAGGCCTGATAGAGAGTCTTGCTTCAATTGGAACGAAGCTTGAAAAGAATGTCGCTACCACCCTCATCCTGAACTCTCTCCCTCGTTTTTTTGAGAACTTTATAGTGAATTTCAATATGAATGGAATGAACGAGACTCTGCTGGAGCTGCACAACATGCTCAAGACATTTGAGTCTTCCACTTCCAAAGGCAAAGTTGTGCTCATGGTGAGCTCTTCTAGCCAACCCAAGCCGAAAGGCAAGGAATGGAAAAAGAAGAAGGACAAAGTAGTCGTTGCTCCCTCAGCTATGAAGCCTAATGGAGGTGTGAAGAAGAAGGTGAACGCGGCTAAGGATGAATGCCTCAACTTCCATAGGAAGGGGCATTGGAAGAAGGACTGCACGACACAAGGAGGAGGAAAAGCACTAGGTTCTCTTGCCTTTGGTGGACAAGGTATGTACGTCATTGAAATAAATATGTCTAACTCTCATTCCTGGGTATTGGATACCGTTTGTGGCTCACACATTTGTAGAAATGTATAGGGGCTAACTGATAGCAGGAAGGTTGGACCAAGGGAGGTAAACCTACGCGTTGAAAATGGAGCACGAGTAGTTGATGAGCGCATAGGGACTTATATATTAAATTTACCTTTCGGCTATTGTTTAGTGTTGAATGATTACTTTTATGTACCCTCGTTAACGAGGAATATCATTTCTATCCCAATTTTGGACATGGAGGGTTTTTCATCATATATTTATAATGGCAGTCAATAACTGTATTTTGATAATATTATATATGGAACTGCTCCTCTTGTGGATGGATTATATACACTAAACTATAGTTGAGAGATATTCAATGTACAAAATAAATGAGCCAAGATAAGTAATAGAAACTCTACCTACCTATGGCACTGCAGACTTGGTCATATCAACGAATAAAGGATAGCAAGGTTGAGGAAGTTAAACTACCTCAAACCATTTGACTTGGAGTCTTATGGTAAATGTGAATCTTGCTTGAGAGGAAAGATGACTAATAAACCACTTTCTGCGAAAGGTGTGCGGGCCATGGAGGTGCTTGAGTTGGTCCATACTGATGTATGTGGGTCATTCTCGACTCAAGCTAAGAGAGGCTTCCCATACTTCATCATTTTTATTGACGACTTCACAAGGTATGGGTATGTGTATCATATAAGACACAAATCCGAGGCTTTTGAGAAGTTCAAGGAGTACAAGTCGGAAGTAGAGAAGCAACTTGCAACGAGTATCAAGACCCTTCAATCGGATCGAGGAGGTGAGTACTTGAGCAAGGATTTTCTAGATTACTTAAAGCTACATGGAGTCCAATCAGAATGGACACCTCCTGAAATGCCACAGATGAATGGTGTTTCCGAAAGGAGAAACTGAACCTTATTGGATATGGTTCGATCCATGATGAGCTCCTCAGCTCTACCTACATACCTTTGGGGACATGCTATACAAACCTCTATATATATTCTGAACATGGTTCCTTCCAAGTCAGTAAAAAAGACACTCTATGAGATATGGTGTGGCAAGAAGCCAGCTCTTAAACATATGAGACCCTGGGGGAGCCCTGCATATGTTAAGAAGATGCTCACTGACAAGTTGGAATCTAAAAGTGAGAAATGTTACTTCGTGGGGTATCCAAAGAAAACTAAGGGATACTACTTCTATCTTCCTGGAGAACATAAGGTCATTGTTTCCAAGAACACAACTTTCCTTGAAGAAGAATTTGTCTACAAGGAACATAGCTACACAGAGATAGCACTTGAAGATTTTCAAGAACCACAAGATAACACAGAAGTTGAACCCTTTTCATATGACCTAAACAAGGATTCAGTGAGAGTATCTGGTGAAGATTGGGTACTTAGAGTACGCCCTTCAGCCAGTGGGAGTGTTGTGAGAGATAGTGCAGAAATGCAAGACTCTCATACACAACCAATGGAAGATGATACAATGGTTGTACATCATTCCATTCTGGAAGTACATGAAAATGGCATTCCTGAAAGCTCTCAAGGTGATGGATTGTCCAACACAAAAATACCTTCTCACAATCAGAATACAACAAGCACTGAAACGCAAAATAATCAACTTCGTAGGACCACTAGGACTCATCGTCTGCCTGAAAGACTTAATCTTTTTGTTGAAACACACAATGATATAGATATTCCTGATGACGATGAACCTACAACCTACAGTGAATCTATGTTAGACATTGATTCGCAGATATGGCAAGAAGCCATGAAATTTGAGATGGACTCGATGTACATAAATCAAGTTTGGAACTTGGTTAATTTTCCAACAGGGGTTAGACCCATAGGATGCAAATGGGTCTTCAAGAAGAAGATTGATGCATATGGCAAGGTACAGACTAATAAAGCAAGATTGGTGGTTGAAGGTTATAATCAATGGCCTGGGGTCGATTATGATGAAACTTTTTTACATGTTGCTAAGATTAAGTCCATTCGGATTTTGCTTGCAATAACTGCATATTATGACTATGACATTTGGCAGATGGACGTTAAAACTGCTTTCATCAATGGTAATCTAGTTGAGGAGGTGTATATGAAACAACCTGAGGGTTTTTCAATTGAGTCCAAACTAAATGTCGTATGCAAGCTTCAGTAAGCCTCGAAGAGTTGGAACATTTGTTTCGACAAGGCTATCAAGTCATTTGATTTCTTCAGAAGCAAAGAGGATCCATGTGTTTATAGTAAATGCAAGGATGGGAGTATTACCTTCATTATCATATATGTAGATGACATAGTAATAATGGGAGACAATAAGACTCTCCTGCAGTCAGTCAAGGAGTGGTTGTCCAGTACCTTCATGATGAAAGATTTAGGTGAAGCCTGCTACATTCTGGGGATTAGGATCTATAGAGATAGACCTAACAGATTGTTGGGATTGTCACAGTCAGTCTACATAGACAAAGTGCTTAGACGTTTATCTATGGAAAATTCCAAGAAAGGCGGTCTACCTATGGAACAAGGCATCAAGTTATCTAAGAAGGATAGTCCTTCTAATTCTATAGACCTTGAACGCATGAAAAGGATCTCATATGCTTCGGCCATAGGATCGATCATGTATGCCATGACATGTACTAGGCCAGATGTGGCCTTTGCACTTGGTATGACTTGCAAGTTCCACCAGAATCCTGGGGAAGAACACTGGAAGGCGGTCAAGAGTATTCTTAAGCATCTTAGATGAACTAAAGATTACTTCTTAGTCTATGGTGGAGAAGAAAAGCTAGATGCTATTGGGTACACTAATGCTAGCTTTCAGACGGATGTTGATGACTACAAATCTCAGTCTGGGTACACGTTCATTTTCAATGGTGGAGCAGTAAGCTGGAAAAGTTCCAAAGAAGCTACAACTGATGATTCGACAACAGAAGCTGAGTACATTGCTGGATCGGAAGCTGGTAAAGAAATTGTCATGATATCTGAGTTCCTGAAGGAACTAGGGTTGTTCCAAGTGCCACTTGCCTAATAACGGTTAATTGTGACAACACTGGTGTGATTGTGCAAGCTAAGGAACCAAGATCAACCAACAGAAACAAGCATGTACCAATGAAGTACCACATACTCAGGGAGATGGTGGAGACTGAAGAGATTAGATTAGACTATGTGCCCACAGACGATAATCTAGCTGACCCATTCACTAAACCATTAAGCTTAGTCAAGCATAATAGTCATTTTGAGAATATTGGCATTAGATATATTGGAGATTGGCTCTAGGCCAAGTGGGAGATTGAAAGTATATTTATGTCCTAGAGATAATTTGTATTAGGACAAATATATTGTATACACATTCGTATTATTATTAATGGAGATTAATAGTTTGGCATTTACAATTATTGAATTATTAATTGATTGTTTATAATATTCTATAATATGCATCCCTGGAGGTTACGCTCTTACTAATAGTGTGAGATATTAATATTATAACGTAACTCTTAAATAGCCTCGACTAATGATCATCGAGAATGGATATCGATGATATGTGATAAGTCCACATATGGTCTGTATCACATCCTTAGAGGATGTAGTATGTCTCACCTGCTACGAGTAATGGCTACTCATGATGGACACATGGATACTTTGGAAGTATTGGTATACTATGCTGATATACTGTTTATTACACTTGTCTAAAGTATGATCAGCGTGTGGGAGATAAAAGTCCTTAGACTTGAGGTCAATATGCGCCTTGTCTACAAAGTAATGTACTTTGATCTCGTCCTAAGCTCAAATGCCTTATAGGTTGTGATACGGCTTGTATTGGGTACATTACGATGTGGATTAAAGGTGGTAGTTGGGCCAAGATTAGGATTCATTCCTTGAATGTATATTCGAGAGAAAACTCGGATTCTCAGTGATATTAGATTGACTAAGTCGTTGGCCAACGCAATAGACGTATTTAGAATATGGTCTAGCTGTCAACTAATATAGATGAGATAAAATGATTAAGTCATTTGGATAGACACTTGAAAAATCCTAAGCTTGATCGGGTGTGTCGTGAATAAAGGATTTTATCGTACCACATAAAGGTTAAGTTTTCTGGATTCACGTAAACGTACTTCACATATTGAGTTCGTCTTGCGGCGCCATCTAGGAGTTCCGCGTGGACCTTAATTTGATTAATGTCGATATGAGAAGGCCTGTAGGGTCACACAATGTCGATTGTCTGTTTCGATCTAAGGATGTATTGAGAGATTAATTAAATGTTCCATTTAGAATCGAGACATTTAAATGAATAATGATTATTTTAATTATGTTAAAATTAGATTTTGGATTTAATTAAGGATGCGCGAGAAATAAATCGAGAAAGTGCAAAAACTCATTGAGCGTCGCGACGCCCATACCCTAGGGTCGCGGCGCCTCTGCCTCGATTTTTGGGTCACGCTCAAGGTCAAACCCTAATTCGGTTTTGACCTAGTTTTCAAGTATAAATAGTGGTATTATTTTCATTATTAATACACTAATTTCAAATTATCATTCTAAGCCTTTGAGACTTAGAATTAAACTCTCTCGAACCTCTGCCGGATTTTCTAGCTTTCCGAAAGAGAAATACATTGAAGCTTGGAGCTTGCAATCGGAAGGGCAACCGCGTGTCTACCTTATAGTAGATAAAGACTCCAGATACTATAACCTGTAAGTATTATTCTTTATGTTACAGGTTTGATTGTTATATAACCTTACCAGAAATGTTGTTGGGGGTAAGTAAGAAATAAAAAATTTAACTTCCGTTGTGCCTTACTTATGTGCTTTGAATCCACCAAAACCCTACAATGTAAACATCAATCTCTACAAAAGGTCCAACTGACGTCAAGAATTCTTGAGAAAAACTTAAGGAAGAACTAGACATCGCATGTACTATCTTGTATTATGAGATTATGAAAAAAGGGCACTACAAAAGAAGTTATTCGACTATAGAGACAAAGTCTCTAAAACTCTCAAAAGAAACATGCTTTCAGAATTGACAACCTCCAGGCTTACAAATCACTACAACAACCAACAGTACTCAAAGTATAGAAGATGAGTAAGGAAAAAAACACAAGGACAAGAGTTCCTGAAACTAAACATCAGGAATTCACTTTGCAAGAAATAAGGAATTACAAGAAATTAGAGAAAAAATCACTAGGAAGAATATCAGCAACAGAAAAGGGTGGAAGAATGTCACGGTCCCTTTCAGGCATCGTGGTGTAACCTACATTTTTCCATCGGTAGGCGAACCACTTTTCAAATAATAATATACATCATAAAAATAGGCAAAAATGAAAGAAGTAATTATAAAGTTATCTCCATATAACATAAATAAAGTCAAATCAAATCCAATAATCTAGTTATTACAACCACATTAATCTAGTCTGTAATATAATAGCACTAAAACAAGAGTAAAATAGTCTGAAAGTATGATAACTGTCTCATGAATACAAATGAAAGACGGGATAATAAGAGTAGCATCCAGGGCATGTTGGAGATGACATGCTCACCCGAATACTCTAATCTCCAAAGCCGGACTCAACCATGTGGTTTAGAGCTAGAAGATGATGATGTATATGTATCCAACAAGAATGCATCAAGTATAGCATGAGTACAAAACGTACCACCATAGGCATCATAGGCCGACAACGACGGAAGATACGTAATTGACATAAATACCAAGTTGACTCTCATATAAATCCTACTCTAAACAGTTCAGTAATCTACATAAGTCACCTTATTCATATAAGAGTTCAGTACTCAACAATCCAGATATTATGGAAGTTAAACAACAAGATCCACTTAATCATGACAACCAATTCAAGTCTCGATAATCGGTCCAAATCACGTTACCACTCAACAAGTAATCAATGAATTTGAATGTTTGATATGGATGCAATAAAAGGTACCCTTCCATCAACCTGGTATACACATGTTTAAATTTTATGAATCGTGACCTATGGGGGACCCCCGCCATCCATATACCGCTCCTAACCAGTTTGAATTTAACACATGAATCTGACTAGAGACCAAGACTCATTTTTGAGAAATATCAATCTTTTACTCAATCATTTCCATTATCTCTATGTTTCCAACCATCTCATAAGAGTATCCTTACCTTTTCGGTCTCATTGGACCCGAATACCACTCCACTTTCAATATCAAAACCATGAGTGTATGAATGTAACAATAATAAAGTAAGTAATCAGAATGTATAAGATGCAATCAAATATATAGGAGGTGAATATCACATTCTTCACAACTCAATAACATGTGATTCCACGTAATGAATCTTTCATATAAGAAGAAAATGTGAAGAGTAAACACAATAATTTATCAATCAATGGCGACAAGCCCAAATAATGACGACAAGCCAAATAACAACAGTCAAAATCAACCCTAAGGTTGATTTCCTGAATCACCCACCAACACAGTTAAACATCGGTACTCACCTAAGCATTCATCTCAATCGCTAAGGTGGGACCCCCAAACACATTCAGTACCCGTCAATATATATAGCAGCTACATACTTCTATTGGGGTCTATAAAGAATAAATCGTATCCTACCTCAGATCCGAGCAGGTGCCACAAACCTCAGTCCTCTATGCAGGTCTTTCCCTTGTGAAGAGCCTCGTAATACTAGTACTCTAACACATAGATTCTACGTTAATAATTAATCTAATACATGAACAAGGACTTAGTCTTCAAAACAAGTTAAAAGTCCACCCCAAAATTGACCCCATACCGGTGGTAAAATCGGAACTTTATTTCTCAAAACGCATGATAATACGCTATAGAGTCAAATCCTTAAATTAATTTAAACACTAATCACGCATGGACCTTTAATTTCATAATTAGGAAAAAAAACCAACTGAAACCCCAAATTTTTCTCCCAATATAGATTTGGATTCTAATGAACAAATTAACCATCACGATACCATGTACTATCATTACCCAACACTAAGTTACAATATTACAATAATAAGATCAATAAACAACCCCTAATTCATGAATTACAAACCTCTTATTCCAGTATGAAATCCTAAATTGTTTCTTCCCTAATTTAAGAAATACACTTAGATTACAAGACACATAGATAATAAATAAGTAAAAGGGAATGAAAGATCTTACCCTCAAGATGGATGATAAAGAGAACTCTAAAAATCCTCCCTCTACCGAGTTCAACTCCCAAGGAATGGTTTTGGGGAAAATAAATTTATTTTGGGCATTAAATTCAGTTCTGGAAAACAGTGGTTCTGCTTCCGCATAATCAATATCTCCTAGGGAAAATAACAGGCCGCCAAGGCGGAATAACTTAATGTACAACAAGGACGCAAAAGCGGATAATCAATCATAGAGGTGGGTCACCTCTGCTCAATCAAGTCTGTAGAAGCAGACATAGCCAATGTCATAATGACCCGCATCTGTGAGCCAAACTCCACAAAGGTGGCTCTGCAGAAATATCCACGGGCTCGCTGGTGCGGCACACCAGAAATCAACAACATGAAAACTAAGCTAATTCTTTACCATACATCCGAAACGCTCCTGAGAGCCCCCTCACCAATACGAACCAAATATGAAACACCAAGATAAGCAATGCTACAAACCCGTTCGCGCACTCTGATTTCTCATACGACTGAGATAAGACTTACTTTTCTACGAAATCCACCAAAATACTCAAATTTTATAATTTTCTAAATAGAGTCACAAAACACCTCGAGTATTGAATTAATGACTCGATTAAGTTATAAATGACCCCATAGAACTTTCGGAAGTGACGAAACCTAGAAATGAACTCATATGCTCAAAAGTCAACTTTGGGTCAAGCTTATCATTTCAAAACTATGCATTTTGGATTTTCCTCCCGAAATTAAAATAAATGAACCACGGGATTCGTTCTACCCATCCCTGCACGTCATAAACCCTACACAATATCTACGAAAATGGTAATTTGGTTAAATAAGGTTCTTCAACTAAAAATAACCAGATGTGTTGGTACATCATATACCAATTAAACAAATGTTCATCCTTGAACAAAGTGAAATGAATAGGGGAAACGTATCGTAAATGGCGAACAAGGGAGGGTATCTACTCCGTATAAGCCTCATTCTCCCAAGTAGACTCCTCAATAGGTCAATGCCTTCATTTCACCTTCATGAAATAGCCACAGGCTCAAAAGTCATCTGTCTGTCCAGAATAGCCATATGCTCTTCTTTGAACTTCAAGTTCTGGTCAAGCACTACATAGTCTCATTGGATAATGTAGGACCCATAGGCATAGTACTTCTTCAACATAAAGAATAGAAAACTGGATGGACACCTAAAAGACCTGATGGCAGAGCCAACTCATATGCCACCCTCCAACCCTTTGAATAATCTCAAAATACCTGATATACCTCGGGCTGAATTTTCCACTCTTACCAAATCTCAGCACGCTTTTCATAGGTGAGACCTTTAATAGAACCCTGTCACCAACCATGTATTCCATATATCAGACCTTCCATTTTGCATACTCTTTCTTCCTACTCTGATCCGCCAGGAGCTTGTCCTGAATCACCGTCACCTTCTCTAAGGAATTTTTCAACAAATCTATACTCCAATGTCTCACCTTGAACGCATCAAATCACCCAATCAAAGAGTGACATCTCCTACCATATACAGCCTCAAATGGTGCCATATTAATGCTGGAGTAGTAACTGATGTTGTATGTAAACTCTACCAAAATCAATCACGCAGGCCCGTAACATATCCTCCAAACCCTGGATGGTCCAATCAGACTAGCCATCCATTTGAGGGTGAAATGTTGTACTGAGATCCAAATGAGTACCCAACTTCTTTTGCAAAGTCCTCTAGAAATGAAAAGTAAACTGAGTACCCCGGTCTAAAATGATAGAATTAGGTACCCCATGGGATGAACAATCTCTCAAATATAACTCTTGGCCAACTTCACTGATTTGTAAGTTGTCTGGATCAGAATGAAATGTGCGGACTTGGTAAACATATCAACAATGACCCAAATGGCATCAAACTTGATCAAAGTCTTTGGAAACTCAACAACAAAATTCATAGAAATCCACTCCCACTTCCACTCGAGAATTGACATCCTCTGAGTGAAACCATCGGGTCTTTAATGCTCATACTTGACCTACTAGCAATTCAGACACCGAGACATAAACTCAACAATGTCTCTATTCATCATACCCCATCAATTGTGCTTCTTCAAATCACGATACATCTTTGTAGCACCTGGATGAATATAATATCTAGAACTGTGAGTCTCCTCCATAATCAATCTCGTCAAGTATCTAACACGAAGAATGCACACTTTTCTCTAATCCTAAATACCCACTCTCCATCAATCATAGCCTATTTGGCTTCATCTCGCATCACTTAATCCCTAATCTTGCACAATTTCACATCATCATACTGCTGAGCCTTGATCTGCTCCAAAAATGACGAGTTCATCTCAATACAAGACAAAATCCTCTCCGAATTTGAAATGTCAAGTCTCACAACACTGTTGGCTAACAACTGAACCTCCAATACCAAGGGACGCTCATCTACAATCAAATGTACCAAAATCCCCATACTCACCGCCTTTCAATTTAAAGCATCCACCACCACATTGGCCTTGCTCGGGTGGTACAAATTGGGCATATCATAGTTCTTGAGCAACTCCATCCACCGGTGCTATCTAAAACTCAAATCTCTCTGATTAAACACATAATAAAGGTTGCGGTGATCGGTATACACCTCTCAATGAACTCCATAAAGGTAGTGCCTCCAAATTTTCAAAGCAAATACTACAGTCGCCAACTCCAAGTGATGAGTAAGGTAGTTCTTCTCGTGCACCTTCAATTTCCTCAATGCATAATCTATCATTCTACCCTCCTTCATCAATACACAAGCCAGACCAATCCTCAAAGTATCACAATAAATAGTAAAATCCTTCCCTCCATAGGAAGGGCCAAAATTGAAGTTGTGGTCAAAGGTGACTTGAGCTTTTAGAAGCCCTCCCACACTCATTGGACCATTGAAAAGACACATCCTTCCAAGTCAATCGCGTCAAATGAGAAGCAATAGATAAAAAACCCTTGACAAACCGATGATAATAGCTCGTGAAACCCACTAGTCCCTGACTGCCTCTATCTTTTTCGGTCTACCATAATCTCCTTCTTCAACATCACGTGTCCCATAAATTCTATGGAACTAAGCCATAACTCATATTTTACAAACTTAGCATACGACTCTTTCTCTTTCAACAATCCAAGAATCACTCTCAAATGCTTCTCGTGGTCCTCCTTACTCTTCGAATATATCAAAATATCATCAATGAAGATGATCACGGATGAATCCAAATATGGCTTGAATACCCCATTCATCAAATTCATGAATGTTGTGGGGGCATTGGTAAGCCTAGAAGATATCACTAAAAACTCATAGTGGTCATAACAAGTCCTGAAGGCCATCTTGGGAAAATCCTCTGTCATGATCTTCAACTGGTAATACCCAGACCTCAAATCATTCTTCAAAAACACAGAAACACCTTAAAACTAGTTTAATAAATCATCAATATGAGGAATCAGATACAAGTTTTTTATGGTGACCTTGTTCAATTATCTGTAATCGATACACATACGCATGGTGACATCCTTCTTCCTTACAAAAAACATGCGAGCACCCTAGGGAGACACGCTCGGTCATCTTCTATAGGAAGTAATGATGCTACATAGTGCGACAAAACATGGAAACGAGCCTTGTACTCAATAACTAATGCACCCCTCTGCTCCAACTTGGAGAACTCACCCCTCTTACTAACACGCAAGTTCAAGGGCACATGTTTCTCTAAAAAGATCTGATAAAACCTAGTCCAAGATAGTGGAGGCGACCCTACTAGTCATCAATTAACATAAGCCCTCCATCATTGCTACGCATCTCCCAAAAGACGAAGAGCATCAAAACAAACCCCATGTTACTCAATGATACCCAAAGTGTGGAGCTTCTCATGGCTGCTCACTATAAACTCATAAGCATCCTCCCCAAGAGGGTCGTAGAAAATGAGAGGCTTCATGTGTAACACCTCATACTTTAGCGTTAGGGTACATCGGGGTCAACACACATGAGTTTAATGAGGTTGAGGTCATTCATGAAGTTATAGAAGATTCTTATCAATGTTGAAGAGGTTACACGGGGATTAGAGAAAATAAGTTTTGTCGAAGTTCGAAATATAGAACAAGTTATACGAACCATATGAAATTTTGCTCATACTCGGGCATGTAGATCGATAGCATTAAATGAAAGGATGAAGCCCCAAAATAATATAGGATCTAACAAGTGTGACCACAATGATTTGAAATAATATTTTGTATGTCCCAAAAGAGGTTATGGACTAGAGCTATCTCACATGATGGTGATAATGAGTATGTGAAGTGTGCTAAAAGTGATTTATATTTAAGTGAATTGGGATCAATAAATTAGTAATGTGGTAAATTGATTAATTGTGGGACTTTAGTGAATTTTAGTGAGTTAATTAAAGAATTGGTTAGATGTGTTGGTGGATTCCACATGCAAGATTAGGAAAAGAACACTTAGTGAATAACCTATATGTATTATATGTGGCATGTTTTAAGATAAAGAGCATGGGGTAATACAACATGATAAACTCAAGTTGAGATATGAAATATTCACAAAACAATATACATATAACAACCAATTTTTTCACGAGATTGGGAGTAATAGGCAGCAGCAAATTTGTACAAATTGCAATCTTTATTTCCATTTTGGGGAGGTATTAACATGACTTTCTATCTTGGGACAGTAATGTTGTATCCTAAAATAGTAAGCAACATTCAGTTATATATATGGCAGAAATACTCCTTTTCAAAGGCGGATATGATATGATGCCCACAGAGGCTGTCATGGTAAAAAATATACCCAACGAGGCCAATAAATATATGTATGACGCATTGTGCATGTCATTTAGACATATTATGTCCCTCATAGGTATCCTATACAGACATGATACTTAAGCATATTATGGCCCTCCGAGGCATTCTCTACCGGTTGGTTGTTTCTTGTCTCATGTCACTTTCAGGTTTCCATTGTGATATTTTTCATGACGGACATACTTAGTACATCAGTCGTACTAACGTCCCTTTTTGTCGGGGGATGCTGCGTTTCATGCCCGCAGGCTCAGGTAGACAGGGGGACGGTTCGCACTAGTAGGTTGCTGGTTCAGCTGATATTGAAGCACTCTACTTGTTCATAGTTGCAGTCTGGTCGTGGTATAATATTTTGCATATGCATATGGGTATGGTGTGGCCTTGTCCCAACCTTGTGATGTCATGTACTTTTTATAGGCTTGTAGAGTGTTATCCTGTGTATACTAGTCGTGTATGACCATGTCGGCCTTTATATGTGTGTTAGCAGAATACTTGGTGACGGTCCTTGTGGACATGATTGATTATGGTTAGGTGTTAACTATAGGATTAGTGGTACTCGGCAAATAAGATTCGGGTGTCCGTCATAACCCTCCGGTTTGGGTCATGACAAACATGGTATCAGAGCAGGTATGTTCTAGTGAGTCTACAAGTCGTGTCTAGTAGAGTCTTATTTATGGGTGTGTTGTGCATCACACTTACAGACATGAGGCTACAGGGCATTTAGGATGATGGTTACTTTCCTTCTAAATCTTGAATCATGTAGTAGAGGTGAGTCTTAAGAATTCGAGTTTAACTCGTGTCTTATATTATTTCAGTAATGCCGGTTACCAAAAAGATTTCAGTTAGTTCATATTTGTAGCCAGTAAATGAGTGACTTCTACCAGACGATTGATACGCCAGAAGGGAAGTATTATGTTAATTTTTTTTTTTGAGATTGTGAGGAATTGTCTCACTCATATACGGAAGATATAATGCAAGCTTGGAAGCAAAATGGTTGTTTTGGGATATCGAAAACAAGAAGAGAGTAAAGTAATAGAAGTACTAAACACCTGAAAGCAGAATATTGTAAGGATTCTCTCTGTAAACCTTATCGTGTTTATGATTAGCAGGATATTGAAGTTGGATTGAGTGTAAATACGAGTAGTTTTCTCTCTATTGGTACATATCCGTCAAAGGATATGAGTAAGTTGCCTTTCCAGGCACAGCTTCATCCTAGAGCCTTTGATAGAGATAGGCCCTTGAGGGGTCAGAGGACTTATAACCCAGGGAGTTTAATAGTCAAGTATCGTTGAGATTTAAAGGGTCAAAATGCCATTATCTCATGGTCAAAGTTGTAAAGGTCGAGTGAGACCACCCCTACCATCGTGTAGCCAGTGTGGTCAAGCATATGTCGGATTATATTGTAAAGGTACAGGGGGTTGGTTTAGTATGGCAGCCATCGCCATAATGTTCTGAAGTGTCCCAAGCTGATGTGCAAAGGTAAGGATAAGATGATTATGAGTTGTACATATGAAACATAGAAGACATAATTGGAAGGTTTAGTAGGTTATGAAAATCTACACGTTTTACAGTGACTCATGCTGATTAGAATGAGGAAATATGTTATGTACGTGTGACCTAAATTGTAATGTCTTACCTAGAATAAATTGGGAATTACCCCAGGATTTTATTAACAAGGATGGATTGCCACAATCGAATCATGTGAAGAATGACCATTAGTAAATTTAAGAAGATCACGTAAAGTGACGTACCTAGAATAGTGAGCCCAAGCTACATATTTGGATCGTGATATCCATGGTAGTGGAAGGGGACATAAGCCTCTCATCCATTTGTAAAAAGCCAGACCGCGTATTATTAGAAATTACATGTATCAATGTTAGTAAGCTAAGGTATGCTATAGGTATTGGACTGATAAGTCTTCGGCTTCATTGTGCTGTTACAATTTTAAATAACCTCTGGACAACAATAGCTTGTTAGGGGGTAAGCGAGGACGAGGACTATGGAACAAGTGAAGAATGGTTGTAAGAAATATGAAAACAGTGAATAAGTAGAAATGGAATGGTATGATCAAGTATCAAGGCAGAAATGTTTTTCATTTCATGACGAGCAGAAGAAAGGATTACATCAAGAAGGATAAAGGTGAATGAGTTATAGTTATGCAGGTTTCACAAAGGTATGATTACTCCAGAATAATGTAAGGACCAATGATAGAGGAAGGACAGTAAGAACTCTTCGGCCAAAGATGACGAACCTCTAATATTCAGGAAGATAGTATGAGAAATACTTTGAGATAAAAGAACCCCCAAGGCAACTTGAAATGGAAATGTAAAGGTAAGATGAATGAGAACTTAGTCAATGAGAGATCTAATAATAGTAAGACAAGAAAGCTTGACAAGTCATTGGATCAGGTAACACCGTGAATTAGATCTAAAACATACGAAGCATTGGTTCTACAACATATGCAGTCATACCTCTCAGAAAGTATGTAAATGGAAGTAACAGTGAGTAAAGTTTGAGATTAGCACCTAAACAGGTGGAAAGGGGCCAATGACGCCTATGGATATAAGGTAGAAATTAATAATATATGTCAAGATATAATGACATTATAACGAAGATAAGATGACAAGCAAATATAGAGGTCTATTAGAATTTTTGGACTGACCAAACGTTCTATGAGATAGATAAAGTAATGGGTTTACAACTTAACAAGAGCACGGAAAAACTTTTCCCAAAGCGCCATTGAAAGAAAGTCTCAACTATGAGGCAAGTAAAAATTTTGAATCTAAGTATAACGACCAGGTTCGGATATAGTAGGCTAGTGTCATGTAGTGCAAAATCTTCAGAATCATTTACATATTGAATAAGGGTAACAACTCATCATTTAAGGGGTAGTAACGCCAAGGATTGGAATCAGGAGCAATGTTAGAGATTACGTGTTTATACCAAAATATTTTAGAATTAAGAGGAGTACGACAAGTAAGAGAATGAGTGAACAAGTGTCAAAAGAAGTAAGAAAGAAAATCATTTATAATTACGAGTAGTGAGAAAGTACAGATTTGTTTTAGACCACGAATGACCATTAACTATGATGATACGCACACTTCAGATTCGATGACATTGTCCATAAAGTGTTCACAATTGAAGTACTACAAATATAAGAGTTTTCAGCACACCAATTAGTAAACACTAGGATCATTCACCCACAAGTGCCTTGACTAATGTAAGGACTAAGGAGGGAAGTTGACTTGAGAGAACGCATCAGTGGGCTAAGTGGGAGTCTGATTGGAAGAATCAAATAGTGATATCTTTATGACTCAGAATACAGCAGGCCCATCCCTTATATTGGAAGAAGATGAACGTCATGATGAAAATCTCATTGTTAGAGAAGATCGGGAAGGATATGTAACAAAATAGAATCGCAACATTCGAGTATAATAGAAGAGGGACCCTCAAGTGGAAGGTCCATTTGTGTATTTCCAATGTAGCAGGATTACGAGACAAGATTATGAAGGAGGTCCATTGCTTACGATATTCCATTCACCTTGGATCTACTAATATGTACCATGATATCAAAGGTATGTATTGGTGGAACGACATGAAGAGGAACATTGCAAAGTTGGTAGTTCAGTGTCTTAATTGTCAGCAAGTAAATGTAGAGCACAAAAGTTAGGTGACTTGAATAAAAACATTGAGATCCTGACGTGAAAATGGGAAATGATTAATATGAATTTCATTACGAGTTTACCTTACTTTTATCATAGGTTTGATTCTATTTGGGTATTGTTGATAGACTGTCAAAATCATCTCAATTCCTGGCGGTCAAAAACTACATACATAGCCGAGGACTATGCAAAGTTGTACGTTAAGAAGATTGTTTGCCTTCATGGTATGTCTATTTCTATTATATCTGATCGAGATGCGCAATTCACAGCTAAATTCTAGAAATCATTTCAAAAAATATTTGGGCACTCAAGTTAATCTTAGCACAGGTTTCCACCCTTAGACAGACGGGCAAGCTGAGCGTACGATGTAAAGCTCAAAGATATGGTACGAGCTTGTGTCTTGAACTTCAAAGGATGTTGGAATGATTATTTATCCCTTATTGGATTTGCGTACAATAACAGTTATCATGATAGTATCAAATGGCTCCATATAAACTTTGTATGGACAAAAATATAGATCTTCTATCGGATGGTTTAAAGTTGGCGAATCAGAATTATTTGGGCCTGACCTAGTGCACCAAGCCATAGAGAATGTGGAACTTATCTAAGAACAACTGTTAACCGCTCGGAATCGTCAGAAGTCATATTCAGATGTGCAACGGCGGGACTTAGAGTTCCAAGTGGATGATTGAGTCTTCTTGAAGATCTCTCCTATAAAGGGTGTAATGAGGTTTGGGAAAAAAATAGCTCAACCCAAGGTACATTGTGCCATATCGCATAATTCGACGAATCAGCCAAGTGGCTTACGACTTGAATTTGCCTTCGGAGTTAGAGTTTGTTCATCTAGTTTTCCATGTTTCTACGTTAAGAGCATGTGGTGGATATCCCTCCCGGATTGTACCGATTGACGAGGTGAAGGTTACAGAGGACCTATCATATGAAGAAGTTCCTATTGCTATCGTAGATCGTCAAGTCCGCAAGTTAAGGACTAAAGAATTAGCCTCCGTGAATGTTCTATGACGGAATAAGAATGTAGAAGAAATGATGTGGGAGGCAGAAGATGAGATGAAGCACAAATATCCTTACCTATTTCAGACCAACGCTGAAGTTCCGAGAGAAGCATAAGGTGAGTTCTATTTCATGTTATTATAATTAATGATTGAGGACCATATGATGTCTGGTGTATGGCCCCGTGAAGTAATAGTTATATTTTCTGGTTACATGACGGGGATTAGATATGTCACCCTAATATTCGAGGACGAATGTTCCTAAGAGGGAGATGATGTAACACCCCGTACTTTAGCGTTAGGGTACATCGGGGTAAACACACATGAGTTTAATGAGGTTGAGGCCATTCATGAAGTTATAGAAAATTCTTATCAATGTTGAAGAGGTGACACGGGGATTAGAGATTAAATGAATTAGAAAAATAAGTTTTGTCGAAGTTCGAAATATAGAACAAGTTATACGGACCATATGAAATTTCGGTCATACTCGGGCATGTAGATCGAGAGCATTGAATGAACGGATGAAGCCCCGAAATAATTTAGGATCTAACAAGTCTGACCGCAATGATTTGAAATAATATTTTGTATGTCCCAAAAGAGGTTATGGAATAGAGCTATATCACACGATTTGTGATAATGAGTATGTGAAATGTGCTAAAAGTGATTTATATTTAAGTGAATTGGGATCCATAAATTAGTAATGTGGTAAATTAATTAATTATGGGATTTTAGTGAATGTTAGTGAGTTAATTAAAGAATTGGTTAGATGTGTTGGTGGATTCCACGTGCAAGATTAGGAAAAGAACACTTTGTGACTAACCTATATGTATTATATGTGGCATGTTTTAAGATAAAATGCATGGGATAAGACAACTTGATAAACCCAAGTTGAGATATGAAATATTCACAAAACAATATACATACAACAACCAATTTTTTCACGAGGTTGGGAGTAATAGGCAACAACAAATTTGTACAAATTGCAATCTTTATTTCCATTTTTTGGAGGTATTAACATGACTTTCTATCTTGGGAAAACAACGTTGTATCCTAAATTAGTAAGTAACATTCAGTTACATAAATGGCAGAAATACTCCCTTTCGAAATAACAGCAACATAATATCTTTTAACGGAGGAACATATATTTTTTTATCAAGAACAACGTATTGGTTTTGCGCACCACTTCGATCTCGTTGTTTCACATATCGCGTTGTTGAATTTGGGCATTATTTGGGGTGAAGTAAGGTGGAAGAAGAGGATTTTTTAGCAATTCATATTAAGGTGCTAGAGGGGCTCCTTGAGTGGTGTTGTCGAACGAATCGACAAGGTATGTTAAGGGAAATCCTTTCTTATTTTGGCATGTTCCATGTAACGAAATGTAAACGTAACATTATCCCATAAATAATTCTACTCTTAGTAGTTAAGATGTGCATGTTATTCATTCCTATTGTCAAAACATGTTTAAATATGTTCCTAAATCCTTATTAAGGTATATAGGAAAGATGTTAGTATTCATAATGTTAATCGGAGGTGGATCGATATTACATCACTCCGAAAAATTTAAAGTGTCTTATTATCACATCATTCCTGCATTATATTCATGTATTACCCTAGAACATATATGGGGAAGGGAAACGGGATACAGACCACCTACAGCTGGTACAGATACACATGATGATGATTATGTCTATAGAGGCCGATATGATACGATGCCCATATAGGCTGTTATGGTAAGGAAGATGCCCAACGAGGCCAATAAATATATATATGAACGCATTGTGCATGACATTTAGATATTATGGCCCTCAGAGGCATCCTGTACATACATGATACTTATGCATATTATGGCCCTCCGAGGCATTTTCTACTGGTTGGTTGTTTCTTGTCTCATGTTACTTTCAGGTTTCCATTATGCTATTTTCATGCCTGACATACACGGTACATCAGTTGTACTGACATCCTTTTTTGTCGGGGGACGCTACATTTTATGTCCGCAGGCTCACATAGATAGGGGGACAGTTCGCACTAGTAGGTTATTGGTTCAGCTGATATTAAAGCACTCTACTTGTTCAGAGTTTCAGTCTGGTCGTGGTATGATATTTTACATATGTAAATGGGTATGGCGGGGCCCTGTCTCGACTTTGTAATGTCATGTATTCTTTAGAGGCTTGTAGACGGTTGTCCCTTATATAGTAGTCGTGTATGGCCATGTCGGCCTTGATGTGTGTATCAGCAGAATACTTGGTGACAGTTCTTGTGGCCATGATTGATTATGGTCAGGTATTAATTATAGGATTAGTAGTACTTAGAAAGTAAGATTCGGGTGCCCGTCATAACCCTCCAATTTTGGTCGTGACATCATGTTGGACAAATGCTCTTATATCGGCTCATCGCGGGTCATAACGGCTCCAACCACTGGACGGGGACAAACTCTGATGCTGGAATCTCATATCTATGGGGTGCCAAAATAGCAGTAGGTTGAACCCCTCGAGTATGGAACTTGAGAGTTTGACCCTTTCCTGCTCACATGTATGACCCACCTGGAGTAGCTGGCATAACGTTCACCTAGGCAACACTGTCAAGCAAACTCAATATCCTGACCATAGTATCCTGAAGAATTGGTGTAGCTATAAATACGGGTTGATCCTAGGGTAGCCCTGTCTCCTCATCATAATGATCATCTTGAAGCTCAAACTCTGACTTAACGGATATTGATCTGGCACGAGCTTACCGGCTCCCTATGCTCCACCCCTCGCCGGTGCAGCTGCTCCGACTCTACCTTTACCCCAACTGCGACCTCTACCACGATCACAAGACCGCAGGAGCAGGTGCCGATGACTCATCTCTTACCACATGAACACGAGTCCTCACCATCTATGAGAGAATAGGAAACAAAGGTCAGATACCAATTTGATCAATCTTACCATGAAAGGAATGAAGAAAGGTAAGTTTCCTAAACATCCCATAACGTTTAGAAAAGTATAGATGTCTCTGCACCGATCCTCAAGATTCTACTAGACATTGCTCTTGTATTTAAGACCGTTCAACCTAATGCTCTGATACCAACTTTGTCACGACCCCTTTCGAGGGTCGTAGTGTGAACTACCCTTTTCCACCGATAGGAGAATCACTTCCTAAATAAAAACATACATTATAAGAATAAGCAAAAATAAAAGAAGTAATTATAAAGTTGTCTCCTTATAACATAAATAAAGCCAAATTAAATCCAATAATCTAGTTATTACAACCCCATTTATCTAGTCTGTAATACAAGAGCACTAAACAAGAGTAAAATAGTCTAAAAGTAGGATAATTACCTCATGAATACAAATAAAAGATAGGATGATAAAAGTAGCATCCATGGCATGCTAGAGATGACATGCTCACCCCAAATACTCTAATCTCCAAAGTTGGACTCAACCACGTGGTTCGGAGCTAGAAGATGGTGTTGTATCTGCATCCAAAATGACTGAAGCAAGTGTAATATGAGTACAAAACGTACCCTCGTAGGCATCATATGCCGACATCGACAGAAGATACGTATTTAACATAAATACAAGTTGACTCTCATATAAATCTTACCCTAAACAGTTTAGTAATCTACTTAAGTCACCTTATTCACATAAGAGTTCAGTACTCAACAATCCAGATTTTATGGAAGTTAAACAACAAGATCCACATAATCATGATAACCAATCCATGTCTCGATAATCAGTCCAAATCACGTTACCACTCAACATGTAATCAATGAATATGCATGTATGATATGGATGCAATACAAGGTACCTTTCCATCAACCTGGTATACACACGTTCAAATTCTACGAATCGTGACCTATGGGGGACCCCCCGCCATCCATATATCGCTCCTAGCCAGCCAAAATTCAACACACGAATCTGACTAGAGCCCAAGACTCATTTTCGAGCCATATCAATCAATTACTCAATTATTTCCATCATCTCAATGTTTCCAATCATCTCATAAGAGTATCCTTACCTTTCCGGTCTCATTGGACCCATATACCACTCCACTTTCAATATCAGGACCATGAGTGTATGAATGCAACAATAATAAGACAAGTAATCAGGATGTATGAGATACAATCAAATATATAAGAGATGAATATCACATGCTTCAATAAAACGTAATTCCACATAATCAATCTTTCATATTAGAAGCAAATGTGATGAGTAAACATAACAATTTATCAATCAATGGCGACAAGCCCAAATAACAGCAGTCAGAATCAACCCTAAGGTTTATTCCCTAAATCACCAATCAACATAGTTCAACACTGGTACCCACCCAAGAGTTCATCACAACCGCTAAGGTAGGACCCCAAACACGTCTAATACCCTCAATTTTTATAGCAACTATGTACTTCTACTGGAGTCTATAAAGAATAAACCATAGCCTACCTCGAATTCGAGCAGGTGTCACAAAATTCAGTCCTATGCGCAAGCCTTGCCCTTACGAAGTGCCTTGTAATACTCGTAGTCTAACACATAGATTCTACGTTAATAATTAATCTAACACATGCACAAGGACTTAGTCCTTAAAAAAAACTCAAAATTCCACCCCAAAATTGACCCCGGTCCCACAGTGGTATAAATCAAAACTTTATTACTCAAAACGCATGATAATACACTCTAGAGTAATATTCTTAAATTAATTTTAAAGCTAATAACATTTTGACATTTAATTTCATATTTAGGAAAAAACACCAATTACAACCCTAGATTTTCACCCAATCTAGATTGGATTCTAATCATCAAATTAACCATCACGATACCCTTTACTATCATTACCCAATACTAGGTTACAATATTACAATAATAAGATGAATAAACCAATTCATGAATTACAAGCCTCTTATTCTAACATAAAAACCTAAATTGTTTCTTCCCCAATTTAAGAACTACACTTAGATTAGAGGACACATAGATGAAAATATTCCTCCCTCTACCAAGCTCAACTCCCAAGGAATGATTTTAGGAAAAATTAATTCATTTTGGACATTAAATTCAGGTATGGAAAATAGAGATTCCGCTTCGGCAGGAAAATAGGCCACCGAGACGGAATAATTTAATTTACCACAAGGTCGCGAAAGCATAAAATCAACCGCTGAGGTGGATTTCCTCCATGCAATCAAGTCCGCAGAAGAGGACACAACCAATTCCACACTAGCCCATATCTGTGAAGCTCCATAGAGGCGGCTCCGCAGAAGCGGTGCTGGTGCAGTACACTAGAAACCAGCAACATGAAAACTAAGTCAATTTTCTACCACACATCTGAAATGCTCCCGAGCCCCTCGGATACAAATCAAATATGCTACCCCAAGATAAATGATGCTATAAACTCACTTGCGCACTCGGATTTCTCATACGGCCGAGCTAAGACTTACTTTTCTATGAATCACCTAGAATACACAAATTTCACAATTTTACAAATAGTGTCACAAAATACATCTGAATGCCTCAGGACGCAAACCAATGACTCGACCAAATCGTAAATGACCCTCCGAAATATCCACAAGAGACGGAACCTAGAAACGAACCCATATGCTCAAAGGTCTACTTTGGGTCAAACTTATCATTTCAAAACTATACATTGTGGATATTTTTTCTCCCAAAATTCAAATAAAGGCACCTCGAGATTTGTGCCACCCATCCCGTGCATCACAAATCCCACCTAGAATCTATAAAAAGGATAATTTGATCAAATAAAAGTCTTTAGCTAGAAATAACCAGATGGGTCATTACAAAGAACAAAAGACCTACTCCTTTTAAAAAGGAAAGAATATTTAAATGGGGCAAGAGGTAATCCATCCTTTATAAATGGGGACAAGCTAGCGTGGGTCCCTAAGATTCATTATATGATTAGCCAGACCAAAGTGAGAGAGTGACAAAAAAAAAGTAAGACAAAATCTGAATCTCTCTCAAATAAAGCCTGATGAAGCAGGGGTGTACTGAAAGACCCACCCCCATTATAAGTGAGAGGAATATCATGATGACCCTTACAATAGTTTGGGGGAAATATATTAAAAAGAGAAGGGGGCACGTACCAAAACAATCTCCAGTCCTTTCAAAACCCCAACTTTCACACCATCACCCTTCATCCTTCTTAATCATGGTTCAACCCATCAAATCGTGATCATTTCCTATTCATAACCTCTATAAAGCTCAGTACTCCTAATTCTCATTCACATCTTCTTTTAAAAAGGATGACTGAACAAAAATGAAGAGAGAAAGGAAAAGTTTTCAAAGGGAAAAAAATCTCATAAACATTGATCCCAAAATTCCTCAGTAATGTCATCTTCTCAATCACATTTCAAAATCATCCTCAAACTGTCTAATAGAAGACAAATGCCTAGTGAACGGAGGTTACTCAGAAACTCTAGAAAAGCGAAAAAGTTGAGAATCAAGAAGTACATAATTGTGGAGAGAAGGATATGGTATACAAAGAAAAGTAAAACATGTACAAATAGAAGCAAAGAGACAAAAGGATAATTTTAGAAGAAATTATTTTTTTAAAAGAGAAAGCAACTATGAACAACTCACTAGAGGGAATAAGTTCTCCAAAATAACAGAATGAAATGGTCCCTCAACTAAGGGACCTAGTGAAAATTTGGTAAAGGTCCTGAAAGAAAAAGTGGTAGACCTAGCCATGGTATAAAATACCTCAAGAACATATTGGAATATCAAGGGTGAAACCAATTTTTATCTTAATTCTGTGCCTATGGTGTATGAGGAGGAAACTACTTAATCTATGTGAAGGTACATTAATAAGCAAGCTGAAAGAAAAGGAAATCAAATTCACAGCTGAAGAATTGGAAAATATCATTGATGTGTTGTGTGTGAGATTTGATCAGTTTGGCACAAAGAAAATGGCCAAATATGGGACCGGTAGATGCAGGATTTATCTCACCACCAATCATGCACAAGGAAAGAATGGTGGAGAACCCAGAAAAGAACTCAAAAAGAAGGAAATATTTAACAGGTCCACACTCAAAAAGTGTGATCTTCTTCACACAAGTACAATGGTAAAAACTTCTGAAAGATATAGCTGAGGCAAGAGAAAGAAAGAAAAATGCAGAAATATAGATTAAAGGCTAATAGTTGAACTTGAGTATGCACGCAAGTTCTCGAATAAAAACGAATATTCTAAGACCTTCCTCTTAGCCTGAGTCTCTGCCGATTTCTAATCTAAGTATTCTCTGTCTTGTAAAGATGTGGTAACGTTCAATAGCAAATCATTTGGTAACGGTATATTTTGAAAAGTGTCTTTATAACTCTAATGATGCATTAATGAAGTAATCTTGTCGGTGTTAATATTGCCTCTTGATATGTAAATTTATATACTTTTTTATAATGACAAAAGTGGAAAATAATAGCAGTTCATATATCAATTTATAAGTAAACATTGACAAGCTGACAAGCTAAAAAACTGGTCTTGTTAGGAACATATTGAGTTCTTATTTATAAAGGAGTCTGATTTTCATTTAGAACACATGCTCATCCAGTTGCAAGCTTACGCCATATTATAAAGGAATTGATTTTTACTAATAAAAGAACTCAATGTTGTTTAGAATGCATTGGATAGAAGACAGGAGGGAAGCTACAAAGTGATTGTCCTGATGGAAATAATTTGACTTATAAGACATGATCAATATCTACAAACCTAGCCGCCTATAGGGTTTCCAAGAGTGGAAGGTAAGTCTCTAAGTGAGATTAAGCAGACATACAAACCTTGCTTAGTCAAGAAACATAGCCATCTACTAGGATGTAATGAATGGAAGGTTAAGACCTAAATTCTAACTTAGCAAGTTCACAAACCTTCTTGTGTTCGGGAGGAGCTACTGGAAGTTTACAAACATTATTTTAGTGAACCTTAGTTGTGTCTACATAAAACTGTAGTGTTGAACAACATTGGAGCTGGTTCTAAGAGGGAAGATTGTCAACATATGAGGTATGCCCAAGGGGAGAGACATGATCAAGAGCTGAAAATGATCGAAGAAGAACCAAATTCTTTGCATAGCTATACAAGAAGGTAAAGTTGCAAAATAAGTAAATCAACACAAGTATTTTAGAGTGGAAAACTCCTTGCTCAAGGAATTAAAAATTACGGCCTATCTCTATAGGAATTATCCAAACTTTTCACTAAATTCGGGCAACTTTTAAGGTTACAACAACTCTTACACCTAAGACACTATTCCAAACAATCTCTATCCTAGCTCTCTTTTCTCGACAATTCTCTCAATTGTTGGCTCTCTATTCTTCAATGGATCTACCTAGTCAATGAAGTCCCTTACAAACTCAAAATAACACCTACTATAATCAACTAGGAATGTAAATAAGATATTCTTAAGGAACCATAAAAATCTAATTATTACAACTCAAGAACTAAATGATAAATCTTGATACAAACATATTATATGTTGTTATCGTCTCACGATTCCAAAATTCAAGCCGTGAAGGTACTTAACCCACCTCATAAGCAAACCATCCGCAACTGATTAAGAAAGTTTTTAAACAAATATAATATGCAGAAAGAATAAAGTAAAACCAATTCAAAACCAAATCTAATTCTCATAACCATAAATAAGTGGAATAAGTACTACAACCAAAATCTTATGCCACAAGTACAAGAACATAAGCAATACAAGTCTGAATAACATCTCGTATACATTGTCTAAGAATGAAAAAGGAATGAATAAAGTAAAGTAAAGTCCGCGGATCAGTCAGCAGCTCAACCTGAATCCTCCAAGCAGTTGCCTCAACGGTCAATGAATCATCATGATCCACTAGTATTACTGGACACAAAAAGGTGCAACAAGTTAAAGTGAGTACGGAAATATGTATACTTGACAACATCATTGACCGACCCTAAACTAAAATGGTGGCGAGGGTTGGTATTTCGAATGCTTACTCCCATACTTAATGACTTTTAGCTTGCAAAGTCATAATCGTTATCCAATAAATAAAAGGTAAGTAATTGACACATTCCAATAAATATCCAAATAATCAGCTATTTAATCACAGTTCAACCAATTGTTCACTTATGGAATTAATAGAGAATCAATAAAATGGTATGATATGATATGATATGAAATGCAATGCAAAGGTCATATCACATTCAGTATACACACACTCCTTAATAGGAAATATGTGACCTATGGGGGACTTGCGAGGTCCATACACCACCCCGAACTATTTCCCATTAGGTGCTCAGCCATTTTGGCTCTCAATCTTAACACATCCAATTTGGCTCTTATTACTCGTTCTTAGCCCAAATTCAGCTATCATCCGCATCACTCCGTCCGAAATCATTTTGCATCATGCATCACATATGTATCCTCAAGTGTAATATGCATAATATACCATATGAAAGCATGAAAATGACATACACACAACATAAGCAACAAGTCTACAAAGCTCAATTTAGATCCTTTACATCCTTAAACGAGAACTATGGTGTGATGAGAATCCACAATCAACAAGTTAGAGATTTATATCTCATAAAGTAATCAACTAAGAACACAACGATTAAACAATCAAAGTCAACTGCCATCTAATGTCAACATGCTTTGTCGTTCTTACAATTGAAATAAATAGTTCGATTATAACACAAGTTCTCAAATCATGACACTGGTATCCATATCAGTGTTTGTCACTTCACAAGTACGGGATCCTTTTTTCACCCATTTCCCTTTAAAATTAGTTAAGTACCAACCAAACTGATTTAAATAGAGTCAAGTAAAGTGCTAACTTGCCTTAAATTTGAAGTCCACAAGCTCATAAACGGATTTGTCCTTCCTCAACGCCTCTAAATGATTCCAATCTCGATCCGAGCAAAGATTAAGTCTTTCGTAAACTCTACTGAATACAAATGAGTTCAATTTAGTAAAAATAGAACTCTATGATGTTAAACGATTCCAACGATACTGATGTTGTTATAGTAATAATCTGGGCCCAAAAGTCAAACCCGAGCTCCAAGGGTAAAACTAAAATTTTATTATAAAATTGATTTACCCATAACTTATATAGCCTAGACCTAGTAAATCATTCAATTTCGTGAATGAATCAATCCTCAAATCAAGATTTTGCATTCTCGTATCCTTAGAGCTCAAAACCCAATTTTCTCCAACCAAATCATGAAATAAACGTTAATACACTAAAGTAATGATGGGGTATTATAAAAATTAAGATTATAATCTTACATGTCTGTGAAATGAGAAAAACGTCGTGAATATCATCCAAATTTGAGCTCTTGAACTCCCAAAAATTGATTTTAAATGAATGAAGCGAAGTTAGAAATTTAATACTAGAAATAGCTCGCATTTGCGGACCCATGGCCGTATTTGCAGAACATGATCGCATTTGCAGACTGTTTGTTTCCGAGTCAAGGCCACATTTGCCACCAATAGTCGTATTTGCGGTCTCACCAGCACCAGTAACAGTTGTCTGTATTAGGATGATAATAACTTCTTGATGCGATCTTAAAATTCGATGTTTCTTGTTGATATGACTCAAAAATCACGATATAGATTTAATAAGTCAATCAAAACACAATTTAGAGTTCATTTCCTCAATGTGGTACCCATTATACCAAAAGAAACGACATTGAAATATTAAATAAGAGTGCGACACAACCCAAACCTATTCAAAACTCGTCGGAATTTCACCAGAACTTACAGACAAGTCCAAAATCATCATATCAACCAGCTTGTTCATTCAAAATACTGATCAGGGGTCGCCTTGACCCAATGTTGATCGTGGTCAACTCTAGTCCTTTAACTTAACTAGTTTCTCAATCAAATATCCAAATCACCCCCAAGCCCCTTAGGATCCATCTCAACCACTCGACTAAGTCATAAATCACGTCCCGAATCTCATGAAATCGATGAAACTCTGATTCGGGTTCGTTAACCTCCAATATTGACTTTGGTCAAACCTTTTTCATTTCTTTAACTTAAGAAATTCGAGAATTAGATTTTCTTCATCGATACTCACCCGATTGCCTCGTGAACTGATCCACTCATCCTCACAAGTCTTAAATACCATTTTAAAAGATACAGGAAGGGTCCATTAGGGTAAACAAGTTCAAAAGCTCAAAATCAATTCTTGTTTGACATTGATTTCCTTCTTTATGAGTCATCGTCAACCTTTTCCTAATTCCAAGCTAATTATATGTGTTCAATTTGTGATAATACTTTCATATGCTAAACTCCAGTTCCTTTTCAAATTGGAATGAGTCAAAACTTTAAATTCTCCAAGTCTGCACGAAACAGTTTCTTCAAATAGTCTCCAGTTGTTCTTGCAAAGGACTAGTTCCTCTTCTGTTGTGACTGCTTTACTAATTCCTTTTGAAAATCTGTTTAGGATTTAATTCTTCAATATCTTGATTGTCTCTTGTACATAATTTGTTAATCATCAAAACTGTATTTAAGCTTTGAATACTTATTGAGACCACAACATCTCAACATTTATTACTCAGCACTGTTCAATTTCAATCTTAAAGTTTTCCTTACCTAAAGGTTCACCGTGTCTTGTTAAAAATCAAATCACGATTGTCCAACGAAATACTTGGTCATACAGATTTGAGTTTAATATAGGGAAACTTGCGCATAAATACCATCCAATTAAACAGTTTGCACTCCTTGTAGCCCCATCTTAATTTGCATTCTGCTTAGCTATAAGACTTTACCAAATGTCCAAACGTCCAAACGTCCAGTCATCTTCTTAATTCTTTACTTTTTCTATCCATTAGGGCACCCAATCTCTTAACACCTTTGATTGCCCTTCTCTCAAATCCTAATCTTTACATTTTTATTTTAAACAGTATTTTTTGGGGAAAACAACACCAAATATCTATAAAATATAAAACTTTTACCCGCTCCATGTCCCTCATAAACTAATTTTGCTTCCTACTCAATCGGCCAAAAATATTTACCCGAGTACCCCCCTCGTTCAAAACTCTTCCTATATAATACAATCACAATATATTTATATATCATGATGACATCATGAAAGACTAAGAGAAGAACTGAAGCAGTTCTTCATGATACAATCATATTATATGAATATAAAATGATGGTATCATAGATGTTTTTTTTTGGAAAAGTGTGTTTTTAAATAAATGAACATAATCCCCCATAATACCATCTCATTATATTTATATACATGATGGTATCATGGAGGACTAAAAGAATGACTGAAACAGTCTTCCATGATATCATCTCAGTATATTTATATACCATGTTGGTATCATAATTTTAGGAGCATTTCAAATAAATAATTTTGGAGGCATGAAAATGAAGGAGTATGGACGAATAATTATTTTATTTTGAGGAGGCATCTACGTTCTTTCTCCTATTTTTTTAACAAAATTTTAAATTGCCTAAATTTATAAAAACTATTTTTTCATCAAATTTCTACAGATTTTGTCCATCTCCTTCCAATAAAAATTCTTTCCTCTTTCACCCGTACTCATGCTTCTTATTTTTATTGTTTTTTCTTATTTGTTTGCTTTTACGTTTTTTTCATTCCTAAATCAGGTATGACAGTACAGATTCACTTGTATACATTATTATATAATATATATACATACTTATATACATTATTGATGTATATGTTCTGTATAGCCATATATAAAGAGTGTATAATTGTTTAAACAATATATCCACACTATTATACACAAAATTAAAAGGTCGTCTTTTTCATCAACTTTTCAGTTGATCGAATCGGTTCAAATCATTTTCAATTGCCACCAATTATTTCCTAAGTAGATCTTCAAATTTGGAATAACTCAAAGCTTTAAGATCTCAACAATGGTGACCTTTAGATATCTGAATTTTCACCCTGAATAATCACCAAACCCACTTCAGTCGAATACCAATCGAACGCACACTTCAGAATCGACTTCCTTGAGCTATTTCCAACAAAATGAAACAACACCCATTTGAGATTTCAAAATAAATTTTCAGATCTGAAAAACCTAAATTCTTCAAAAAAAAAAAGTGATAAATGAAGAAATATTAAGAAAAGTAGAAGATTTATATATTTTTACGGAGTAATGGTGATGATGACAGATAGGCTGAAAAAGACATTAGAATGGAGTCAAGAAAAAAGAGAAGTGAGTCTCGGTGTGTGGAAGAAGATGATCTAGGCATGCTGCGTCGTAATTTTCTCATTAAATATGTCATTAATTTTGTTTAATCAATTATTATTACATAACTTTTGATTTAATTAATTATTGGACAAATACTAATCCTTATTCTTTTTTTCTTTTGTTTTTTGCCTGGGAATTTTCGAATGAGTCCATTGAACTCTCAATCCCGCATAATTTGTGATAGGCCAAAGCCCAATATAATTTTCCAATAGCCCGATTCAGCCTCCTGTCAAACAAGACCGAAGAAGCAAAATTTGGGCCAGAGGCCCCATCACATTTAATTCATTTCATTATTTACTTATTTTTTTCATTTCACTAATTACTTGTTTTCTCTTAGCCCAAATATGAGCCCAAGCAGTGTGAATCTGTTCTCCAAGTTATTTTAGTTAGTTTAGTTTTCAATAAATGATTATTTACATTGCAAGTAAGCCACAACATTGGACTGAATCAATCTCGCATTGCCAGTTGATGCTGGATTAATTTAAGTATTTAATTCAAATAAAAAATGAATTTCGATGTATAAAAGGTCGAGAATATAAATCACATTAAATTCTCGTTCTTGTACATTTTTTATTAATTGTTGCTCTCAAACGCGCACACAAATATACACGGTCGTACAAATAATATAGGATTGTAAGTACAGATATCGTACTCACAGAGACTTAGGCTTTCTACAGCTCAACTACTTCAAATTCGTTCATAACTATTCAATGGATTAAAGATCAAAGTGTTTTGTTGGAACTAATTCTGACCGAAAGAAATAAATAAAATTGGTTATTTTTGTGACTGAGACAATCGAGACTAAGACTGTAAGATTTATCAGATGAGAATGGAATCCAGGATCATGGATTTCGACAATCTAGTTAAGTCTTCCGATAGTTCTACCTACTTTGATTTCCTAGGTTACTAGTTGACAGGTTGATTTTAACTTTATGAGTATCTTCCGAGTTGCACACAAGCCTGTAGATGCTACTCTAACGCCTATATTCCTATGGTCGCCAGAAAGTAACAAAAACGCATTTATATCTCCCTATTAAACTAAGCAAGGCTAAATGGTATATTCATATCCTCAGTAGCGAAACATATAAATACGAACAAACCCTGTCTACTTTTATTATGCATGCAAATTCTCTATCCCTAGTCTAATTCACACGCCACAGATAGTGTTTAATTAGTGATCAAGTAACTAAATAATTAAGCTCAAGAATAAATAAGCAACCCAATATTGGAAATCTAATAAGCAAAATCTATCATTAAACTAACTTTCATGTCTTTGCCATAACCCTAGAAAAGAGAAGTTTAGTTACTCATGATTCGAAGAACAACGAAAGAATTCATGAGAAAAACTAGGGTTCTATGACAAAAATAAAATAAAAGACAACAAGAATGAGAGAAGGTGGCTTACAAAACTTAGAATAATATCCAGCACGTTTTTCTAATAAAATAAATCGTCTATTTATAAGCAACTGTAAAATCTAAAATAAGGAAACCAAATCCCAATTAAATTGGGAAAATTGGCTGATAACCCGCGTTGGACCCGCGTCACCCATCCAACGCTGGTGTGTCTAATATTTTATTCTTTTAGATTCAGAGAGGTGGTCTTCCTGCATCCAACCCGCGACGCACACTTAGCGCGGGATTGCTTCAGTTTTCAGATTTTCTTTCAAGTGTTGCGTGCATCCTCTCGTGCGTATGCAAAATATCTCCAAAATCAACTAAAAATGGTCGGATCATTCATTTGTCCTCGTACCTACACACAATAAACATACCAACATAAATCTGAATACAATGATTTCATCATGATTAAAACGCTAAGAATAAGAGGTAAAGTGACGCAAAACATAGATATTTGTGTCAAATATCACCCCCCCCCCTTACACTTTTCTCGCCCTCGAGAAAACACTTACTACTATCAACCTATCATCAACCTACAACCACGCCATTCAAACAAGTCTACTCGGACTTCTACTAATATGACTCTCTAAAAATTATTTCGCATCAAACCTTGAGCCGATTCTAATAATAATCATGACAATCAATATTTTCAATTTTTAAACATTTCAAACAACCTTGTCAATAAACAACTCATTTTCAAGAAGAGTATTCGACTCAGAGAACCACTCAAAAAAAACATTTATGCTACCTAATCAGAAAACCAACACTTCGCCAATCCCTTGTCAACTATGTGCCCTCACCAAAAGAAAGTAATCCAAATATCACACAAGTCAATCAATTTTTTCTTCAATGGACATTCAAGCAACAAATACGCTCACTCTCCCAAAGAAAATTGCATGTTAAGTACAACGAACCATAAGCTTGCCTGTAGTGTAACCGTTTCACTAATATAAGTGTATAAAACCTAATATCAAGTAGGACTTAATGGGTTGTAATGTAGGCTATGGGACATATAGAAAATATTTTGGCTAAAATAGTGCTAACCTCCCTAAGCACTTTAATACTTACAACACTTAGCAACTTTTCCTCAAATTTCTCAATCAACCAACTCCAACACCAACCAACACCCATTTCACCCAAATTCACCCATTGTTTATTTAAGCACCACTTTGACAACACAAGTCAGAAGGGAAACATTTATTCTTCATTTTTTCTCTTTTTTTTTCCATTGACTTCCCAACTAACAAGCACAATTTTGTTTCTTTCGATACACCCATAGACTTTACTAAATGTCACGAACAAACACCCTCACCCCCTTTTAATTTCAAATTCCAACTCCCAGTTCATTAATTTATCATCAAAGTACTCAGGGCATATTTAAATCAAATTTAGGCTAATTAGAATGAAAGGGATGGGTTTATCGACTGCTATCAAAGAAAAAGGCTAAAGTCTCAACAAGGCCAACTAAGGCTACATATACATATTGGTGGGTTAAATCGAAAATTTTAGGCTCACAAAGAAATGGCTCTATCACGTCCTAAGTTACAACACACTTTATTTTATTTTACGAACACACGAGGGAAGTTCTATACATCAATACCAAGCATGCATTAAAACAAAAATTAGCTCACACACACATCGCACAAAATTAATGCAAGAAGGATCCATATTATCCCTCGAAATAAGTAACACATACCATAGAATGTTGAATGGGTCATACATGAGTCAACCGAAAATCCAAGTTAAGTGTTTCGAGAAGGTTATTATTTTTCAAGGCATGTTTTCAATTAAAATCTAACAATTGCTCATATCATCACTATTTTACCTAACCCGACTACCTAGCATTCAAATGACCTAACATATTGGACTAATTATTCTCTCAATACGGTCGTCATCCATCGATCATTGGGAAATGTCTATCCTATGACAAAAAAGAAAAGAAAAATCCTAATGGATACTCCATCCACTATCAAATATCCTATAAAACTAGAATTTTTTTTTTGAGTTTTTGTGAATTTGTTTTGTATTAGTCAATTTTCACTACTAAACTACCCTAAAAATTAAAGCAAATAAAAATCCTAAGACACAAGTATCCTCTATCTCGAGACATACCTCCCACCCCACACTTATTTTATGCAATGTCCCCAATGCATATAAAATAGAAAAGAAAAAGTATGGTGAGAGATACTCCCTGAGGACCACTAGGGCCTAGTCGCCATCCTCAAGGTCCACATCTGCCAGGACCTCATCATCCTCATCCTCAACCCCTCGGGACTCTACTTCTCCTTCCGTCGTTATATCAACCTTTGTCAGGTTATGCTTCATGCTTTGCTATAGAGATTTGACATTTGAGATGTCAAGCAGGTCCTCAGGTGCTTCAAGCACCCTATCATGTTAGTCAGCTAACTCCTTATTGATCGTTATCACAAATTTTGTAAGATTGTTTCCGTAACTCGATCTTTTAGACTTGTCCCGGCACACCCTTTTAATCTTGTCCATCATCAATTGCCCAATGTTTGATGGGTTGCCTCGTCATAAGGAAATATACAATACACACCCTTTCCTTTGCCACTTCAGTGTATTGGTCAAGGGGCATAATTCAATAATTGAGGAGCCTCAACCACACGTGCGCCTCTTTTGTAAAATTGACCATTCTCATGCTCTTATGCTCTCTGTATTTCCTGGGGTGTCGGGCCCATGTGACCTTCGAATTAGGCCCATACAATGTCTCTCTTATGGCACTGTATTCCGGCCGCCGGATGAAATCTTTCCTATGCTGACTGGGGTGGTCAAGTACCCTAAGAATTCCACATAAAGTAGATGCCTGCAGAGGCACCAACTCTCTCCGAATATACACATCCTTTTGCTCCTTATTTGTGCCTACCTTGTAGTGGCGTAGAGCTCTAAGACCAAGTCAACATTTATGGTCCCCGGGTTGTCGAACACCACTTCAATCCTATATCCATGATCCGTCAAAGATTACGGGAAACTGGCTTCTCAAAGTGTCTAGATTGATGGCGCACTCATGCACATATCCCCCCAACAGATCAAAATTATTATAACCCCTTTCCCTGAGCACATAATGCTGGGGTGAGGCCTCGAAGTGGAAGCCCATGAAATAGAGACAGTCGGTTTCTTGCCTCCTGATTGTGATTTCGTGCTCTTTCTTGTTGGGGTTTTTGTAGAGCGGCCCTTTTTTGTGCCCTGGGAGGAGGCATCAACAACTTTTCATTTTCCTCTTGTGTTAACATTTTCCTGCAAAATACCACACCAATCCCATGAGTTTAATTCTCAAATCAAAATGGGCGTTAAACGACCCCATATTTATTTTAAACCAGGAGTGAACCAACCCCACACTTATTTTAAACTAAGTTACAAAAAATATCAAAATTAAGAAGTTAACTAATCCTATACTACGTGAAAAACTAACAAAAATCAAAACAAGAAAGTTCATGTTTTAAGACTTAGGGTGAATTTGCCCCTTTCAATTTTTCATCAAACTTCCAAATTTTTGGCCCAAATAGGTGCCTAAGGGTTCGTTTACTCATTTAATGGTGCAATGCTACTCAAGACTTGACAATTTCACAATAATTTTGGTTCAAGCATTTTTACAAACACCTTGTGAGCATAGGATCATCCTAATGATTTTGACAATAATGGAGAGTGGTGAACCACTCCAAATTGTAATAGGAATCATCTTCTATCCTTCAAAAATATGCACAAACAAGTATCATCACACAATACCAAAACCGCACCTCAATTCACCCAAACCCAAAACCCTTGGTTCACAACCCTTAAAACTCAAGAACTAGTGAAATGAAGTGAATAATTATTACCTTGTTGATGTTAATGGATGAGGAATTTAAGTTCTTGAGTTGAAAAGAGGTTGAAGGAAGTTTTGGGAGAGGGTTATGAGAGAGAGAGAGTACGTTATGTTTGGAATAAAGGATGGGTCTGCCTTCTTTTTATTTTAAAGACTTTTTATAAATTGGGCCTAACCCGTATTGGACCCGTGTCATGGGCCATACACACCACTCTGAATTGTTTCTCTAAGTACGTTGAGTCCGCGTCGCGAACCCATCTCGGGGTGCACCTCCTGCATAATTTTTTAATGGCTCACACTGCATATGCATCGTGGGCTCATCGCATGGTGTTCACCCCTCTGAATTTTTCTTCTATGTGTGTTGCATGTGCGTCGTACACGCAACGCGTTCATCAAGCATGAAGCGTAAAATTTCAGATTTTTGATGCCTCATTTTGCATTCCTGCTCCTTCCTTAGTCATGCAACATGAACAAACGTGACACTATAACACAAAATTTGGGTTGCCTCCCAACAAACGCCTTAGTTAAGGTCGTGGCACGACATCTTTTTATATTTTTCTTATTTTTCTCTATCCTACTATTATAAACTCGGGGTTGCCTCCCAAGAAGCGCTTGATTTAACGTCGTAGCACGATGCAAACTTTTTCAAGCCGCTTCCAATTCAATGGAGGCCCTTGCTGGATCGGTCTTTCCAAAATAGTGCTTTACTCTCTGCCCGTTAACCACAAATGTCCGCTCTGCATTTAGCGATTTCAGCTCAACTACTCCATGTGCGGTTACACTAACTACTTCAAATGGCCTAGACCACTTACTCTTCAGTTTTCCCCCAAACACCTTGAGTATTGAATTATACAACACCAATTTCCTAGGTTCAAACTCATGGCGTTGAATATGCTTGTTGTGCATTCTCTTGGGCCTCTCCTTGTAGAGCTTCGCGTTCTCATAAGCATGAAAATAAAACTCATCGAGTTCATGCAACTTTAACAACCGCTTCTCTCCGGCAACTTCCATGTCTAAATTCAGCTTTTTAATTACCCAATACGCCCTGTGTTCAAGCTCAAAAGGAAGGTGACATGCCTTACCGAAACCCAACTTGTAAGGAGAGGTTCCGATAGGCATTTTGTATGCAATCCTATATATCCAAAGAGCATCATCAAGTTTTAATGCCCAATATTTTATGTTAACACTCACTATTTTCTCAAGAATACATTTAATTTCATGATTAAACACCTCTACTTGAACACTCGTCTGAGGGTGGTATGCAATCGCCACCTTGTGCTTCACCACATACTTATATAGCAACTTATTGAAAAGCCGATTGCAAAAATGCATACCTTGATCACTGATAATGGCTCTCGGGCTCTCGAAGCATATGAATATGTTCTTATTCAAAAATTGGGCAACTACACTTGCATCATTAGTCAGGCGTGAAATTGCTTCCGCCCACTTTGAGACGTAATCGATCGCAACAAGGATATACTTGTTCCTCTTTGATGGAATGAAAGGCCCAATGAAGTCAATACCCCAACAATATAACACTTCGATCTCTAAGATACCATTCAACAACATTTCATGAAGCTTGGAGATGTTCCATGTTCTTTGGCAATTATTAAACTATTTTACGAAAGCATGAGCATCTTTAAATAATGTCGGCCAGTAGGAACCCGACTGAAATACCTTTACTGCAGTTTTGTCGCTACTATGATGGCCCTTATAAGGTGATGAATGGAAACTTTCAAGATTCGCGCTCACTTCTTCTTTAGGGACACATCTCTTTACTAATTGATCTAGGCCAATTTTGTACAAGTACAACTCATCCCAAAAATAGAATCTACTATCGTGCAAGAGCTTATCCAAAAAAATTTACTTATCCAAAATTGTCTCCTTAAATGTTGTGCCTTCATCTACATGTTCTCGATCCTTAAGCCTTGATAGATGATCTGCCACTTCGTTTTATGTGCCCTTTCAATCGAGAATCTCAATATCAAACTCTTGCAACAGCAACACCCAACGAATAAGCCTAGGCTACACATCCTTTTCGTAAACAAGTAACGGACAGTAGTATAGTCTGTGTACATGATTACCTTTGTCCCCACCAAGTATGATTTGAATTTGTCGAAGGTGTAGATCACCACCAATAACTCTTTTTCCATGACTATGTAGTTCATCTAAGTTGCGTCAAGTGTTTTGCTGGCGTAATATATAGGATAAAAGATCTTATCTCATTTTTGACGGATAATAGCCCCCACAACAAAATTGCTTGCATCACACATCAACACAAATGGCAGAGTCCAATGAGATGCAATGATGATAGGAGCAGTCACCAATCTCATCTTCAAGTTGCCAAAAGCCTTCAGACAAGCCTCATTAAATATGAATTTCACATCCTTCTCGAACAGCTTACACATTAAGTTTGCTATCTCGGAGAAGTCCTTGATAAACCGTCGATAAAAACCTGCGTGCCCTAGAAAGTTGCGCACCCCTTTCACAAATATCGGGGGTGGAAGTTTCTCAATTGCTTCTACCTTTGCCTTGTCAACCTCAATGCCCTTTCTGGAGATCTTGTGCCCAAGAACAATACATTCTCAAACCATGAAGTGACACTTCTCCCAATTTAGCACCAAATTCATTTTCTCACATTGTTCAAGAACAGCACCAAGGTGGCGCAGATACTCATCAAAAGATTTACCAAACACAGAAAATCATCCATCAATACCTCCACATATTTTTCCACCATGTTAGTGAAAATGGCCATCATACACCTATGGTAGGTACCCGGAGCATTTATAACCCAAATAGCATCCTTTGAAATGCAGAAGTCCCATAAGGACATGTGAACGTGGTCTTCTCCTGTTCTTCTAGCGCTATCATAATCTGATTGTAACCTAAACAACCATCCAAGAAGCAAATATAATTGTGTCCTACCAGTCGATCGAGCATCTGTTCCATGAATGGTAAATGAACATGATCATTTCTGGTTGCGGTGTTTAGCTTGCGATAATTAATACAAAGTCTCCAACCAGTTACCGTTCTCTGAGGCACAAGTTCACCTTTCTCATTCTCTACGACTGTCATGCCCCCTTTATTCGGGACATATTGCACAAGACTCACCCAATTACTGTCAGAGATAGGATAAATAATTCTAGCATCAAGTGACTTAATTACCTTTTTATTACTACATCTTTCATGATTGGATTCAACTGTCGTTGATGTTTAATACTTGGTACGCTTTCCTTCTCCATAAGTATCTTGTGCATGCAAAAAACACTACTAATCTCTTGGATGTCTGCTATGGACCATCCAAGAGATTTTATTCTATCTCTCAAAACCCACAGCACATGCTCCACCTGCACATTAGTCAAGAACACTGAAAGAATCACGGGCACCGTGTTATTGCTGCCCAATTAGGCATACTGAAGATAAGATGGTAACGACTTAAGCTTAAGAACTGGTGACTCCTTAATGTAGGGTTTTGGCTTCTTTCAAGTGGTTGGTCTATCCAGCTCCTCGAGTGGTCTATCTCCTTGCCAAAGGCACAAGAAGTGTCAAGAATATGAAGACACTCCTCGACTGCCTCATCCTCCACCAAGTCTCCACCATATACCAATGCTCTCTCCAATGGATCTCTGGTAGCTAAAAAATTATCTATATCCATGGATGACATCTCATGTTCTACCGCACTAATCATCCTCAATTCCTCATAATGAGCATGTAGCTTGGTAGCTCTGAACATATCAAATGTTGCCTCTTTCCCATTTACCCTCATAGTCTTATTTCCCTCTCGGACACAAATCATAGCATCAACTGTAGCCAGAAATCCTCTCCCAAGAATAATATGTACCTGTTTGTCAGCTTCATAATCAAGAATGATGAAATCAACGGGGAAGAATGAAGGGCCCCTTCTTTGGAGGGCCTTCCTATAGCTGCCTCCCATTCCTCAATTATATGACATGACATTGTTCTTTTAGGTTCTTCTTAGTGTTGCTCGAAAGAGCACCCTGAGGTCTGACATTTTGCAAAACCATCATCTGCCGCATCTGACGTTTTAACTCATGAATGGATTTTAGCACCTCGGTATTCACCTTATCTTTCTTTTCCATGAACTGGCTTAGCAAATCCTTCATAGATTTTCTCGGTTGCTGCACCTAGGGCTGCTGAAAATTATGATTATAGGGCCTCTGATTATTCTGATTTCCACCATACGAGAGATTCGAATGATTATGGTGGTTTGGATTGTAGTTGTTACCATATTTATAACCACAATTGTCATACCCATGATTATATTACCCCACATAATAGATAGACTCTGGATACTGCGAACAATTCACGTAATCATGCTCATCACCACAAACCTCACAAGAAACTCGTACTTGTTGTACCTGGTGCACCAGATTAAGAGCTGGAGTATTAACCAATCTATTAACGGTGTGGGAAATTATGCTCACTTCTGTACGAAGTGCTATCATCTCATCTACTTGAAGTACCCAGCAGCTCTCTGAGTGATCCCTGAATGGCCTGAATATGCATAAGGTTGACTACATACAACCATCAATTTCAGCAGTGCTTCCATCTCCTCGTATGTTTTCGCTAAGATCTGTCCCTGAGCAGTAAAATACAACCATGCTTTAGAATTACGTCGAATGCCTTAAATAAAAGTGTGTGCAACTACCTCATTCGGAAACCTGTGATTTGGGCAATCTCTCAAGTAGCTCTTGTATCTCTCTCATGCATGTGGTAGCTCTCCGCCCTCTCTTTGTGTGAAACTAATAATTCTTTCTCTCAACTCTTTTGTCCTCCTGGATGGGAAGAAATTGTCAAGGAAACGGTTGGACAAAATTTTCCAAGAAGTAATGGAGCTAGTCGGCTCATTCTGCAACCATTCCTTTGCCTTTTCGATCAGTAAGAAAGGAAACGATGCCAACTCCACATATTCGTCGGAAACATTTTGATAGTGAAATTTTTTGCTCAATTTGACGAACGACATCAAGTGCTTATGTGGGTCTTCATGTGCCTTACCCATATACTGGCACATATTCTGCGCCAGCCACACTACACCTTCTTTCAACTCAAAATTCCCTGTTATGTTAGACTTAACGATAGCCTTCGATGCATTCTCTAGGTTGGGCCTAGAAAAATTCAACACAATAATTCGTTGTTGTTCCATCTCTCTCACTACAATTTATCTGTTTTCAATCAGCGTAGAAGGGGCCTCTTCAGTCAATTTGTTTTCTTTGTGAAGAGATCTCTCGATTTCGGGATCAATGTAAACCAATGATTTTCCCTAACTCCGAGTGTTTGGCATAAAATACTGCAATTTCCTGAGATGCACAACACGAACCAAAGAGTAAAAACTTGAATAGAGCTAATAGAATTCAAACTCGAAAAAATAGTAAATGTTTCTAAGTCCTCGACAACGGCACCAAAAACTTGTTGCTCTCAAAAGCATACGCAAGTATACACGGTCGTACACGTAATATAGGATTGTAATTCCAGATATCGTACCCACAGAGACTTAGACTTTCTATTGCTCAACTAATTCAAACTCGTTCGTAACTATTCAAAGGATTAAAGATCAAAGTATTTTGTTTGAACTAATTATGACCGGAAGAAATAAATAAAATAGGGTATTTTTGTGACTGAGACAATCGAGACTAAGACTGTAAGATTTATCAGATGAGAATGAAATTCAGGGTCATGGCTTTCGACAATCCAGTTAAGTCTTCCAATAGTTCTACCTACTTCGATTTTATGGATTACTAGTTGATGGGTTAATTTTAACTTTATGAGTATCTTCTGAATTGCTCCCAAGCTTGTAAATGCTACTATAATGCCTACATTTCTATAGTCGCCAGAAAGTAACAAGAACACATTTATATCTCAGTATTCAACTAAGCAAAGTTGAATGGTATATTCATATTCTCAGTAGCAAAACGTATACGAACAAGCCCTATTTACTCTCATTACGCATGCAAATTCTCTATGCCTAGTCCAATTCACACGTCATAGATAGTGTTTAATTAGTGATCAAGTAACTAAACAATTAATCTCAAGAATAAATAAGCAACCTAATATTAGAAATCTAATAAGCAAAATCTATCACTAAACTAACTTTCATGTCTTTGCCATAACCCTAGAAAAGAGAAGTTTAGCTACTCATGATTAGAAGAACAACGAAAGAATTCATGAGAAAAACCAGGGTTCTATGAAAGAAATAAAATAAAAGACAACAAGAATGATAGATGGTGGCTTACAAGGCTTAGAATAATATCCAGCACACTTTTCTAATAAAATAAAGCGTCTATTTATAAACTAGGGTAAAATCTAAAATAAAGAAACCAAATCTCAATTAAATTGAGAAAATTGGCCGATAACCCGCGTTGGACTCGCGGCGCACATCCAACGCCGATGTGTCTGATATTTTTTCTTTCAGATTCAGAGAGGTGGTCTTCCTGCATCCAACCCGCGACGCACACTCAGCGCGGGACTGCTTCAGTTTTCAGAATTTCTTCCAAGTGTTGCGTGCATCCTCTCGTCACCTCGTGCTTATGCAAATATCTCCAAAATCAACTAAAAATGCTCGGATCATTCAGTTGTCCTCGTTGTACCTACACACATAAAACATACCAACATAAACCCGAATACAATGATTTCATCATGATTAAAGCGATTAAAATTCTAAGAACAAGAAGTAAAGTGACACAAAATATAGATATTGTGCCAAATATCATTAACAAACACTTTCAACATCTTAAAACAAACGAGTTTCTAGGTTTTTACCTGTGCATATTGGAAACAGAGAAAATGAATTTCAGAATTTGGTCTAACCCTTCCAGATTTAGACAATTAACACTTTTTTTTCAAAAGAGGCAGAATTGAGACTTGTTTGGGGCCTTCTTTACATTTGATTTGGGCTCAACATTTTAAGTTATGTATACAATTGAAGACAAATTCATGTCTTTTAAGTTGTAAATGTCCGCCCAAATTTATTAGATGACTTAAAGATTAACCATGTCTCTCAAAGTCATTAAACAAGTAGCCAAAGATATCATATTAACAAAATTGTGAAGTTGGATTAATTGTTTAATTTAAAGTCTAAATCCGTATAAAAAAATAGGGAGGTGAAATTATTGACACTGAATGGCCCAAGAAGCATCATAGACATTTTTAGCCTTTTTAAACTAATTCCATTTTATAGCCATTCTTAAACTAATTACAACATACGTATAAAAACTGTATCATTGTTATATAGAATATGTCTCATATATATATATATATATATAAAATGTATCATACGTATGGAAATTGCATCACTATTATATAGAATATGTATTCCTATAATATATGTATAAAAATCTATGATTATTATATAATTTGTGTATAATAAATGTATATAACTAATACTCCTATTACATTAAACTTATCTTTTATATGCTATTTTTTTCAGTTTTAAGATATTACAGTATGATTCACAATAGTTAGATTAACAGAGAAAGGATTAAAACCTAACTTGTGTTACCATTTTTGAAGGTTCCTAATTCCAATAATCACAGAGAGTGTAGGGTGAAATTTTAGGTTTTGGCAGCTTGACTTATTTTGGGCCTAAAAGTTAATTCGGGTCATTTACTTCAAATAAGGTCTTTTGGACCTTTTCTTTTAGTTGGTGACCACATCATATCCTTTTTCCTAAAAATATACTTCAAACAAAAAGATTTTCAAATAAATAAGAATCTATTTTGCAAACATAAGCAAATTATCGAAAGTTAATTCACTGGTAGAATTAGCTCAAATAATTAAGTGCTAAAAGTATAATTAAACCAATTCTTCAAACTTTCACTTGCGAACAAGTTACATTTTATAGCCTCGAATTTTTAATTTTCAGGTAACTGCTTTGGATTTCTTAAGGTTTCTAACACAGATGCTTAGGAAATCACTTGGACTCTTACCCGGTCTTTGGTAATAAACATTTTAAGGAAAATCTTTTCAAAAATATATTCCTAAATCCCGAACAAATATTGGGTGGCGATTCTGTTCATTTAATTTTAAGTTATTGATATTTTTTAACAAGTTCAAATACGGATTGTTACAGATGGCGACTCTGCTGGAAATTTATCTAGGTAGTAATCAAAAGAAGGTTTTACTAACACTGAGACTAACTTTGTTTATTTCTTTCTTCCGACTTGCTAATTGATTTATTTTTGCACTTTGGGACACATTTGCATTGATGTCATTTTTCGCCAAATAGTTTACACTTGCACACATACACAAAAGCGGTTGTGTGTTTCGCAACAACTCCTTTATTTCCGGAATGCTCTTGTGAGTAGTTGATTCGTGGTTCGTTCGACCAACAACCACAACCACAACCATTCCAACCCCGAGTTGTCTACTTCGAGAAACCGATATTTGAAATACACAATTCTAATCTACCTAAGACAAACCCAAACAAAAAAACCCTCAATTAGGTGCATTTAACTTTAGTTGGCTTAATACCCTCAATTATTCCATAAGATCTTTCTATCAAAACACTTATTACGAGCATAAATGCTACTCGTGAACCAAGTTTGAGTGCATACACTTCTTAATTGGTTAGACTGACGTAGAGTCCATTTGGATGAACTTATGACTTTTGACTAATAAGCCAAAATTCGTAATTTAGAAATTCTAGCTTATAACTTTTGACTTATTTTTATTAATTTGACTAAAAAATAAGTGCTTAAAAGTTCTTTTATATTTTATCCAAACAATATTGAAGTACTTATAAGCTATTTTGGCTTAAAAGCATTTAAAATAAGTAAATCCAAACAGGCTCTTAGTTGATGGTTACTATATTATCGAGTCTCATAATGACTATACTTTCTCTTAGTTGATGGTTACTAGATTATCGAGTCTCATAATGACTATACTTTCGGATCTACTTCAGTAGGAACCTCAATAAGGTCAGTGAATTGGACGTCATAAGTTAGTGTTTGATGCTCTCATCCATCTTATTAAGATGTGAGCCTTGTTTTGAAAGAAGAATTTTTTTTTTAAATTTGTGTGATACATGAATTTTTTAGTTCACCTATTAGAAAATTATTAATATACTTGTAAATTGTAATATATATGTATTAGGAAAGAGGGAAAGAATAGATATAAATTAAGACATATGTACTAGACTATAGGTACATGCTAGAAGAATACATATAAAAGCTATGATAAGTCAAAATGTAAATTAAATTGTAAAAGTAGAGAAAATATTTTCTTTCACTTGTCTTTGAGAAACTTTGTAAGCAAATAGAGTGAAGTAAAGAAGGATTATTTTCTCCGCTTGTCTTCAAGAAAGAATGAGTGATTGAGAGTGTTTCTTCTTTGCTAATTTTCCAACACATTTTGGTTTCTAGCAAAAAGAACATGACAGGTTTGCGGATGTCTATGAGTGAAAGTATATTTATGTCCTAAAGACAATCTATATTAGGACAAATGTACTTTATACACATTCATATTATTATTAATGGAGATTAATATTTTGGCATTTGCAATTATTGAATTATTATTTAATTGTTTGTAATTATTCATTAATGTGCATCCCTTGAGCTTACGTTGTCATTAATAGAGTGTGATATTCATGATAGAGCGTAACTCTTAAAATAGCCTCGACTAATGATCATCGAGAATGAGATATCGATGATATGTGATAAATCGACATGTGGTCTGCATCACATCCTTAGAGGATGTAGTATGTCTCACCTGCTACGAGTAATGACTACTCGTGATGGACACATGAATAATTTGGAAGTATTGGTATACCCTACTGATATATTGTTTGTTATACTTGTCTAAAGTATGATTAGCGTGTGGGAGATAGAATTCCTTAGACTTGAGGTCAATACGCGCCTTTTCCACAAAGTAATGTACTTTGATCCCGTCCTATGCTCAAATGCCTTATAGGTTGAGATACGGCTTGTATTGGGTACATTATGATGTGGATTGAATGTGGTAGTTGAGCCAAGATTAAGATTCATTCCTCGAATGTATATTCGAGAGAACACTCGGATTCTCAGTGATATTAGGTTGACTAAGTCGTTGGCCAACACAATAGACATATTTAGAATATGGTCTAGTCGTCAACTAATATAGATGAGATACAATGACTAAGCCATTTGGATAGACACTTGACAAATTCTAAGCTTGATCGGGTGTGTCGTGAATGAAAGGATTTTATTTTACCACATAAAGGTTAAGTTTACTGGATTCGCGTAAACGTACTTTACATATGGAGTTCGTCTTTCGGCGCCGTCTAGGAGTTCCATGTAGACCTTAATTTGATTAATGTCGATATGAGAAGGCTTGTAGGATCACACTATGTCAATTGTCCGTTTCGATCTAAGGATGTCGATATGAGAAGGTTGTAGGGTCACAGTGCAAGCGTATGTCGAGCGTCGTGGCGCCCATACCCTAGGGCCACGACGCCTCTGCCTCGAATTTTGGGTCAGGCCCAAGGTCAAATCCTAATCCGGTTTTGACCTATTTTTCAACTATAAATAGAGGCATTCACCTCATCATTCATACACCAATTTCTGAAAATCATTCTAAGCCTTAGAGACTTAGAATCAAATACTCTCTCGAACTTTTGCCGGATTTCCTAGCTTTCTGAGAGAGAAATACATTGAAGCTTGGAGCTTGCAATAGGAAGGGCAACCGCGTGTGCACCTCACAGTTGATAAAGACTCCAGATAATTCTAACTTATAAGTATATGCTTTATGTTACAAGTTTAATTGTTGTATAACCATACCAGAAATGTTGTTGGGGTAAGTAAGAAACAAAAATTTTAACTTCTGTTGTGCCTTACTTATGTGATTTGTACCCAACAAAACCCTACAGTGGTATCAGAGCTCAGGCTGGTTCAATGGTTAAATAACAATTGAATAGAATAATAATATGAGTTAAACATAAAATTGGATTAAAATGAGGTTTCTTGAAGTCCTAAATGTCTTGTACGAATGTTGACCTTTTGATTTCACCCTAAATTATCTCCTACGCTAACTCGAGAAAGTCATTCCGCTCTAACTCGAACTAAGCCAAAATGCGTTATCCGGCTCATTGCATGGTGCACGGCTAAGAACGAGTAAGAACGGATGATGGTCGATATGGGCGTTATTGATAATGGTGGGTGATGATAAAGGACCTGTGATTTGATCCCTAAATTGGATTTAGGGCTCGAATTATTTTAAGAATCAACACAGAAACGTTTGTCAGGACATGAGCGTCGCGACGCTTGCTAGGGTTTCAAGGTAGCGCCGCGGCGCTAATGCTTCGTTTAAAAAACATGGACTCACTGGACAACAGACGTTGTTGCTCCATGGTGTAGCGCCGCGGCGCTAATGCATTTTTCCGTAAGTCGGTTATCGCCTCAGGGGCAGCGCGCCGCCCCACCTGGTCCCGGTAAACAAAAAAATTCAGAGTTCAAAATGTTTAACCCAAGATTATTATTATACAGTATATTATTTGATAACTTTACTGTTTATGTGCTAAATGTCAAAATATTTGCCATTTACATTTCTAGAATAGTGTCCGCTATAACTGTCTGGGCAGGCGACACCCAGTGTTTGATTAAACTATCTTCTATCATGCATATTGGGTTGACGGTTCCCAAACTATATGTGTTATTAGTTTTGCATGATGTTGAGATGTCATATTGGATATGACATAAAAGAGTTGATCTTGGTTAAAACCCCGAATTAAAATATTCCCCAAAACTTTATATACAAATCTAAATTAAAACGCATCGTCCATTATAATTGTTATAGTGCAAAATCCTTTTCGACGATACGAGTATTTATGACAAAGCATTTGATCTAAGTCTACGAGGACCCAAACTCTTTCATAGATGTGTTTTAATGTAAAGGTAAATGATAAACTTTTGTGGGTATTTACACCAAAGTGTTTTCTCACGAAGGCCAAATTTTCTTAGATACATAAACGCAATCGTGTAATGGGGTTGACTTGCTTGGACAAATTTTGGCGCCAAAGTGTCGGACTAATCTAAGAACGCAAGATTAAATGTAATAATTTGATCAACCAAGAGTTGCGAATAAGTTTTGCAATTGGTTTAGAACCTACCAAGATATGTTGTTGAAGTTATCAGCCAAAGCAAACACGGAGGTAGCATAGGCTTGGATCTTGGCCCATTATGACCTCAATGAATATAGGTCTGTATTCTACCATGGGGTCGTAGAAGTATATTAAAATAGTGGAAGTTAATTAAACAAAAAACCTTGTTGATTAGCCTAAATGAATGTGTATAATAGGAAATAAATTTTGAGTTTGATTTCCGATCTATCTAATTCTTCAGATTATAAAAGATGTCGAGCTTGTCGTTGAAAATGTTGATTGAGATGAATAAACTTACTGGACCAAACTACCTTGACTGGCTAAGGAATTTTTGAATAGTATTGATACAAGATAAAATAGAAAACATGTTGGACACGGTGTTCCCAACAGTCCATGCGACAGATTCTGAAGAATATGCCTCTTTTGATAAAGATGCTTATCAGAAACATCTAGATGATGCCACTTCGACGCAATGCGTAATGCTGTCTTCCATGTCTATGGAACTTCAGAGACAGCATGGGAACATAGGGCCCAATGATATGTTAGAATACTTGAAGAGTCTCTATGACTCTCAATCCCAGACGATGGAATATGAGTTGCTAATAGAACTCTTCAAGTGTAAGCTCAATGAAGGGGGGCCCGGTCTCGCAGCATGTGTTGAAGATGATAGGACTGATAGAGAGGCTTGCTTCAATTGGAACGAAGATTGAAAAGAATGTCGCTACCACACTCATCCTGAACTCTCTCCCTCGTTCCTTTGAGAACTTCATAGTGAATTTCAACATAAATGGAACGAAGAAGACTCTGCCGGAGCTGCACAACATGCTAAAGACCTTTGAGTCCTCCACTTCTAAAGGTAAAGTTATGCTAATGGTGAGCTCTTCTAGCCGACACAAGTCGAAAGGCAAGGAATGACAAAAGAAGAAGTGCAAAGCAATCGTTGCACCATCAGCTATGAAGCCTAAGGGAGGTATGAAGAAGAATGTGAACGCGGCTAAGGATGAATGTCTCAACTGCCATAGGAAGGGGCATTGGAAAAAGGACTGCACGGCACCAGGAGGAGGAAAAGCACCAAGTGCTCCTGCCTTTGGTGGACAAGGTATGTATGTCATTAAAATAAATATGTCTATAAATAACTCTCATTCCTGGGTATTGGATACCGCTTATGGCTCACACATTTGTACAAATATGCATGGGCTAACTGATAGCAGGAAGCGGTATTGGATACCGCTTGTGGCTCACACATTTGTACAAATGTGCATGGGCTAACTGTCTTTTAATAATGTTATATATAAAACTGCTCATCTTGTGGATGGATTATATATACTAAACTGTAGTCGAGAGATATTCAATATACAAAATAAATGAGCCAAGTTAAGTAATAGAAACTCTACCTACCTATGGCATTGCAGACTTGGTCATATCAACGAATCACGGATAGCAAGATTGAGGAAGTTAGACTACCTCGAACCATTTTACTTGGAGTCTTATGGTAACTGCGAATCTTGCTTGAGAGTAAAGATGATCAATAAACCACTTTCTGAGAAAGGTGTGCGAGCCAAGGAGGTGTTTGATTTGGTCCATACTGATGTTATGTGGGCCATTCTCGACTCAAGCTAAAGGAGGCTTTCCATACTTCATCACTTTTACTGACTACTTCACAAGGTATGGATATGTGTATCTTATAAGACACAAATCTGAGGCTTTTGAGAAGTTCAATGAGTACAAGTCAGAAGTAGAGAAGCAACTTGCAACAAGTATCAAGACCCTTCGATCGGATCGAGGAGGTGAACTTGAGCAAGGATTTTCTAGATTACTTAAAGCTACATGGAGTCCAATCAGAATGGACACCTCCAGGAACGCCACATATGAATGGTGTTGCCGAAAGGAGAAACCGAACCTTATTGGATATGGTTCGATCCATGATGAGCTCATCAGCTCTACCGACATACCTTTGGGGACATGCTATACAAACCTCTATATATATTCTGAACAGGGTTCCCTCCAAGTCAGTAGAAAAGACATCCTATCAGATATGGTGTGGCAAGAAGCCAGCTCTTAAACATATGAGACCCTGGGGGTGCCCTGCATATGTTAAGAAGATGCTCACTGACAAGTTAAAATCTAAAAGTGAGAAATGTTACTTCGTGGGGTATCCAAAGGAAACTAACGGATACTACTTCTATCTTCCTGGAGAACATAAGGTCATTATTTCCAGGAATGCAACTTTTCTTGAAAAAGAATATGTCTACAAGGAACATAGCTACACAGAGATAGAACTTGAAGAAGTTCAAGAACCACAAGATATCACATTAAATGAACCCTTGTCGAATGGCCTAAACAAAGATTCAGTGGGAGTATCTGGTGAAAATTGGGTACTTAGAGTACGCCCTTCAGCCAGTGGGAGTGCTGTGAGAGATAGTGCAGAAATCCAAGGCTCTCATACACAACCAATGGATGATGATACAATGGTTGTACCTCATTCCATTAAGGAAATATATGAAAATGACATTCCTGAAAGCTCTCAAGGTGATGGATTGTCCAACACACAAAGACCTTCTCACAATCAGAATGCAACAAACACTGAAATGCAGAATAATCAACTCTGTAGGACCACTAGGACTCATCGTCTGCATGAAAGACTTAATCTCCTTGTTGAAACACATAATGAGATAGATATTCCTGATGACGATGAACCTACAACCTACAGCGAAGCTATGTTGGACATTGATTCGCAGAGATGGCAAGAAGCCATGAAATCTGAGATGGACTCGATATACATAAATCAAGTTTGGAACTTGGTTGATTTGCCAACAGGGGCTAGATCCATAGGATGCAAATGGGTCTTCAAAAAAAAAGATTGATGCATATTGCAAGGTACAGACTTATAAAGCAATAATGGTGGCTAAAGGTATAATCAACGGCCTAGGGTCGATTATGATGAAACCTTTTCACATATTGCTATGATTAAGTCCATTTGGATTTTGCTTGCAGTAGATGCATATTATGACTATGACATTTGGCAGATGGACGTCGAAACTACTTTCCTCAATGGTAATCTAGTTGAGGAGGTGCTTATGAAACAACCTGAGGGATTTTCAATTGAGTTCAAACCAAATGTTGTATACAAGCTACAAAAGTTCTTTTATGGGCTTAAGAAGGCCTCGAGGAGTTGGAACATTTGCTTTGACAAGGCTATCAAGTCATTTGATTTCGTTAGAAGCAAAGAGGATCCATGTGTTTATAGTAAATGCAAGGATGAGAGTATTTCCTTCATTATCATATATGAAGATGACATATTACTAATGGGAGACAATAAGACTCTCCTGCAGTCAGTCAAAGAGTGGTTGTCCAGTACCTTTATGATGAAGGATTTAGGTGAAGCCTGCTACATTCTGGGGGTTAGGATCAATAGAGATAGACCTAACAGATTGTTAGGGCTGTCACAGTCAGTCTACATAGACAAAGTTCTTAGACGTTTTTCTATGGAAAAATCCAAGAAAGGCGGTCTACCTATGGGACAAGGCATCAAGTTATCTAAGAAGGATAGTCCTTCTAATACTATGGAACTTGAACACATGAAAAGGATCCCATATGCTTCGGCTATAGGATCGATCATGTATGCCATGACCTGTACTAGGCCAGATGTGGCCTTTGCACTTAATATGCCTTGCAAGTTCCAGCAGAATCTTGGGAAAGAACATTGGAAAGCAGTCAAGAGTATTCTTAAGTATCTTAGATAAATTAAAGAATATTTCTTAGTCTATGGTGGACAAGAGAAGCTGGTATGTATTGGGTAAACTGATGCTAGCTTCCAGACAGATGTTGATGACTACAAATCTCAATCAGGTTACACATTCATTTTCAATGGTACATCAGTAAGCTGAAAAAGTTCCAAACAAGCTACAACTGCTGATTCGACAACAGAAGTTGAGTACATTGCTGGATCGGAAGTTGGTAAAGAAGTTGTCGCAATATCTGAGTTCCTGAAGGAACAAGGGTTGTTCCAAATGCCACTTGTCCAATAACGGTTTATTGTGACAACACGGGTGTGATTGTCCAATAACGGTTTATTGTGATTGTCCAATAGAGTGTGATATTCATGATAGAGCGTAACTCTTAAAATAGCCTCGACTAATGATCATCGAGAATGGGATATCGATGATATGTGATAAGTCGACATGTGGTCTGCATCACTATCACGACCCGACCCGACGGGCCGCGACTAACCGCCCTAATGACGTCATTATACTAACCTGTCACACATAATCCAACTAACACTTAATGAGTCTGAAATCCGGCAGCATAACGCTGCAATAACAACATATGCTAGGGTAGGCAAGCCGACAAGGCTGCCTTTACCCCCGAATGTACCTGCCTCCTGAGGAGTCACAACTAGCCAACACAATATAACAGGCAAGCCGACAAGGCTGCCAACAAATAATATCACATATACACGGGAACACCCCCAACATAGAGTACAATAATATGGCTGACCGAAACAGATTTCTGACCCTTACACCAGTGCAACCCACAACTGTCTACAGACCTCTACAAGAAGGATAACGACATATGACGGGACAGGGCCCCGTCGTGCCCCTAAATATACATAAATCAAAAAGATAGGGTTCCGTACAAAAATGGTAAAGCTCTGGATCAAAAGAGCTTTCCAAACAGCTGCGCAGGAACCTAAACCGGAGGATCACCAAATTGAGCACATGTACCTGCGGGCATGAACGCAGCCCCCCGAGGAAAGGGGGGTCAGTACGAAATAATGTACTGAGTATGTAAACATGAAATATTGCAAATGAGATCATACGTAGCCAATGGATAACAAGAGATCAGTATAAAGAATCAGGATTCAAATCCAACTGTGCCATAACAATAGAAGTCAGTTGCCTTATAAAAATGAGAGTCAAGTCAAGAAAACATGAGTGCATGTCCATATACATATATATATATCTGTAACGTAACCCGGCCAACTAGTGCGGAACTCGGTGGAATCATATCATAACCTGGCCCATACTGGGACTCGGTAAAGTCATATCTCATCTATGGATCCATCCTACGTAACCCGGCCCTCTAGTGAGGGTCTCGGTGAAAAATGTAAGGTTGTGCACGAACGTAACCCGGCCCGGGACTCGGTGAGGTGAAGTAGTAACACTTAGCACGAGTAGATATCATGAGTAACCATATGCAAGTAAAAATTATCATCTGACTCTCAATAAAATCATTGTAATAATGTCATAATAAACTCTTTGCTGAAAAATCATAGGCACTTCTCATAACAATCCTCTTTAGAAATTAAACTGTATAAGAATCAAGTACGTCCGCCGTACCTTCATTAAATAAAAATCATGCCAAAGAAAGAAGGAATAGTTCACATACCTCTTAGACGAACTAATCAACTCTATATTAGAGTACGTCTCGATTTAGAACTTCAACCTATAATAATGGTAATATGTTCGTCAATTATATGATCATTAGCATACTTTATATCGAATAACGACTTCTTATTCTATAAAAATTCGAGCAACACTTCCCATGTTTATACATGTTTCCACAACTTCCAAACGAGGCTAATAACATCAATAAACAAGCACCAATTAAGGGCACAACCAAAAAAACAATAAAGGGAATTTACACACCCACTTCTCATGTAAATTTAGCCTCTTAATCCACCTTAAAAACAACCCACAAAACAGTCCATGTTCCAACAACAACGAGGGTAGAATGTAAAGTCTTTCTATGCCTTTCTACACCCTTATTCCTTTAGGACTTACCTTAGCAATTACCACACTTAAACATGCATAATGGTGACTAAATTTTCAGAATTATAACACCATAAAACAGTCCCTAAAATAGTCCATATACATCACAACATGTCCAACAATTTCATGCAAGTTCTTGGCCACAACATGTCATAATTCCATAACTCTTATCTTAATTCTTATAATCCAATTTCGGATTTCAATACTTCCATATAACTAATTCCAACTAAATCTCAATGTTTCCTTTCAATTTCATCATGCAATTAGTGATAATAATAACAATAATAACCAACGAATCCAACAACACCAAAATCTGTCCCAAATTGGCAACTAGCCCAAAATTGTCATATGCAATGCTTAAATTCTAATTCTTCCTTAACACAAATTCATTACCTTAATTATAACAACATGCATTCCAAATATATCATAGAAAGAAGAATTTTTATACCTCAAATTCGTCCAAAACAGTCCGTAATTTTCTGTCCACTGTTTGTCCGAAAATCCCCACTGTTTTGTAATTTTCTCCTCTTTTTTATTCACTTCTTCAACTCCAATTGACATGCAAGTGTTCTACAATGTTAAGTCATCATCCCTACACGTTTTTCTTCCAAAATTGCATCCCAAAAATCTCAAATTTCTAGGCAGATTTTCGGCCAAGCAGTGGTTGTTTTGCCACTGTTTTTGCCACTGTTTTTGGTGTTGTTTTGCTTCTAATTTTTGGTGAAAAATGTAGTCTAGGAAGAGAAGATAAAAATCTCAAATTTGGCTATGGGGTTGGGGGGTTCTTGGCTAGGGTATGGGGAGGAGAGGAGAGTTTGTGTTAAGTTTTGAATGAAGAAGATGAAAGATGAAGAGTGTAGGTTTTTAAAAAAAAATCTGAATTTTCTTTTTTTTCACTTTGGCCCCCAAGTTCTTCAATTAATAAATCTCAAATCCACTTCTTTTAATTCCCGAGAATTTCATAAAGCCTCGTATCCTCAATGTCATAATTTTATAATACAATACTATTCCATAACTCCATTGGAATAAATTCAACTACTAGGATTAATTCTCGTCGTCACATGTATAGCACTAAAGAAAAACTATTCCGGGATAACATCCGTTTATACACTAATTTCCCGTATTAACATATGTAAGCGTTCCTTATATTCAATATCCGAATCTTACTTCCTTAATGACGTTCTTAATTATTGTCTTAATCTTACGAGGTGTAACATACTTCCCTTCTCAGAAACATTCATCCTCGAATGTTCATAATAAGTCTAATGCTAGAAAAATTTCGGCAGAGTGGTAAATGGTCAAACCAACCAATAGGTGACCTGCACTTCCTCCCATATAAAGCCTCATACGGTGCCATCTGGATGCTAGAATGGTAGCTGTTGTTATAAGCAAACTCAATGAGTGGTAAATGGTCATCCCAACTACCTCTGAAGTCAATAATATAGGCCCTCAGCATATCCTCTAATGTATGGATAGTATGCTCTGCCTGCCCATCCGTCTGAGGGTGAAATGTTGTGCTGAGACTCACTTGTGTCCCCAATCCCTTCTGGAATGATCTCCAGAAGTTAGTTGTAAACTAAGCTCCTCTGTCTGATATAAGAGATGTGGGAACCCCGTGCAGTCTCACTATCTCCCTGATGTACAACCTAGTATAGTCCTCAGCTGAGTAAGTAGTCCTCACTGGAAGAAAATGAGCTGATTTCGTCAGCCTATCCACGATAACCCATATGGAATCACACTTCCGCTGAGTGCGAGGTAAGCCTGTAATAAAGTCCATATTGATCACTTCCCACTTCCAAGTCGGGATCTCAATCTCCTGTAATAATCCACCAGGCTTCTGATGTTCAACCTTAACACCAGCGACAATTCGAACCTTTGGGCAACAAATTCTGCTATGTCTCTTTTCATGCCATCCCACCAATACAAGCATCTAAGGTCATGGTACATCTTCGTCGATCCTGGATGAATGGAATAACGGGCATTGTGTGTCTCTCCCATAACCTGCTGTCGTAGCCCTACAATATCAGGTACACATAATCTGCCCTCATACCTCAGCACATCATCAGGTGTAACCTCAAATAGAGTCTTTCCCTTTCAGAGAGCTGCATCTCTATACCGGGCTAGAACAGGATCCTCATACTGACGTCTCTTTACCTCTTCCATGATAGAGGACTCCGCAACATCCCGAATAAGAATCCCGCTATCTCCCGAATCCGCCAACCGGACTCCAAGACTCGCTAGCCTATGTATCTCACGAACCATCTTCCTTCTGTCTGGCTGCACATCCGTCAAGCTACCCATGGATCTACGGCTAAGAGCATCTGCCACGACGTTGGCTTTTCCCGGGTGGTACAAGATATCAACATCATAGTCCTTTAGCAACTCTAACCACCGCCTCTACCGTAGGTTCAACTCCTTCTGCTTAAAGATATATTGGAGACTCTTGTGATCCGTATAAATATCAACATGAATCCCATACAAATAATATCTCCAAATCTTCAAGGCATGAATCACCGCTGCTAGCTCCAAATCATGAGTGGGATAATTTTTTTCATGCTTTCTGAGCTGTCTGGAGGCATAAGCTATAACTTTGACATGCTGCATCAACACACAACCTAGCCCAATGCCTGAAGCATCACAATAAATGACATAACCATCCGGTCCCTCAGGAAGAGTCAGAACTGGAGCCGTAGTCAACTTATCCTTCAACAACTGGAAACTGTGCTCACAAGCATCCGTCCACTGAAACTTAGTCGCTTATCGGGTTAGCCTAGTCAAAGCGCCGAGATTGAGGCAAACTTCTCCACAAACCTTACGTAATACCGCTAGCCCCGTAAAAGCTGCGTACCTCAGTAGGTGTTGTAGGTCTGGGCCAAGTCTTCACCGCCTCAATCTTCTGTGTATCCACCCGAATACCATTAGCCCCAATAATATGCCCCAAGAATGCCACCGAAGTCAACCAGAACTCACACTTGGAAAACTTGGCATACAATTGCTAGTGTTGGAGGACCCTAAGTACCGTCCTCAAATGGTCTGCATGCTCCTGCTCTGAACGGGAATAAACCAGGATATCATCAATGAATACAATGACGAACATGTCTAAGAACGGCCTGAATACCCAGTTCATCAAATCCATAAACACTGCTGGAGCATTGGTCAGTCCAAAAGACATCACCCTAAACTCATAATGTCCATATCGGGTTCTGAATGCTGTCTTTGGAATATCTGCCTCCCTTACCTGCACCTGATGATAACCTGACCGCAAGTCTATCTTCGAGAAGCACTTAGCAACCTGCAACTAGTCAAATAAATCATCAATCCTGGGAAGGGGTACCTGTTCTTGATGGTTACCTTGTTCAACTGCCTATAATCCATACACATCTGCAGTGATCCATCTTTCTTCCTCACAAATAACATTGGTGATCCCCATAGAGATGTATTTGGCCTAATAAAACCTTTCTCCAACAAGTCTCTCAGCTGCTCATTCAACTCCTTCAGCTCTGCAGGTGCCATTCTATAAGGAGGAATGGATATAGGTTGGGTACCTGGCAATACATCTATACTGAAATCTACTTCCCGCTCTGGAGGGAGACCTGGAAGATCATCCGGGAATACATCCGGAAACTCACTAACTACCGGAACTGACTGAAGAGCCGGTACCTCCGCTTCTGTATCATGCACCCGAACCAAATAATAGATACAACATTTTCTGACCATCTTCCTTGCCTTGAGGTATGAAATAAATTTACCCCTCGGTGATGCTGCATTCCCTTTCCATTCTATAACTGGCTCGCCTGGGAACTGAAATCGAACCAATTTCTCTCTACAATCAACGTTGGCAAAACAAGAAGCCAACCAATCCATGCCCATAATGACATCAAAGTCGGTCATATCCAACTCTATCAAATCTGCTAAGGTATGACGGCTATATATCACCACCGAACAATTTTTATACACACGCTCAGCTATAACTGAATCTCCTACCGGTGTAGCTACCTCGAATGCTTCTATCCGCTCAGATTCTATCCCTATTCTATTAGCAACAAGAGGGGATATGTAGGACAAGGTGGAACCTGGATCTATCAAAGCATATACATTACAGAAAAAGACCGATAGTATACCTGTAACAACATCTGGTGACGCCTCCTGATCACGTCTACTGGCCAAAGCATATATGCGGTTCGAAGGACCGCCGAAATTAGAAACTCTGCCATGACCTCTACCACGGCCTGCTGGCGTCTGAATACCCCACCCGGTGGGGCGCATAGCTATAGATGACGACGAACCAGCACCCGATCCCGTAGGCCGAGCCATCCCACCTGAACTACCTATGTTGGGACACTCTCTCATCATATGGCCCTGACGGCCGCAAGAGAAGGAAGCACCTATGGTCGAACGACATTCCCCAATATAAAACTTACCACACTGAGAGCACCGAGGATAAGGTGGTCTCAACTGACTAGAGCCCATGTTCTTTTGAGAACCCGAAGCCTTGGAGCTCTGTCCGGCTCCTGAATACCCGGGGCGGTCGAACCTCCTGCCCGTAGACTGTAGAGGAGCACTCTGTGCTGGCTGAGATGAATATCTAACCTGCTGCTGGAACTGTCTGCCTCGAGACTCACCGGAATAAGCTGCTGACCTATCCCTCTTATGCTGGTCCCTGTCATGACCTCTGTCTGGATTTCGCCCTCTATGTCGGTCCTCAACCCCCTGTGCATATGCCTGGACACGAGCAATATCCATACTCGGCTGAAAAGCTACCGCCATACAGCCATCGATCAGATAATGGTCCAGCCCCATCACAAAGCGATGCACCTTGTCTGCCATATCTGCTACAATAGTGGGTGCATATCTGGACAATGAATCAAACTCCAGGCTATACTCATGAATGGTCCTGCCACTCTGCCTCAACTGTAAGAATCTGTCCACTCTAGCTCTCCTCATCTCTGGAGGCAAGAAGTGACCAAGGAAGGCCTCTGTAAACTCATCCCATGTAGCTGGAGGAACATCCTCTCCCCTGGACAACTCCCAAGACTCATACCAGTTTGTAGCTATATCCCACATCATATACGAAGCCAACTCCATAGACTCAGTCTCTAAAGCCCTGATTACCCTAAAGGTACGCTGCATCTGTCAGATAAACTCCTGCGGGTCCTCCTCGGGCTGAGACCCGAAAAAATCTGGAGGGTTACAACTCAAGAAATCACGAACCCTCAAACTGTCAAACCTAGGGTCGACTCCTGGTCCCTGTCTGCGGTTCTGCTCTGCCACCAAAATAGTCAGCAGCTGAACTGCATCTCTCATGGCCCTATCCTGCCTCGATCAAGAATCGGAGGCTCAGGTCTTTGGGGCCTCGGATACTGGTGATGTTGCCCCCTGAACTGGAGCCTCTGGTGGTGGCGATGAAGCAGAGCTCGTCGACTGGGGCATAGTCCCCGGCATAGACTGAGTACGGGACCTGGTAACTCTCTGAATCCGACTAGTATCTCCCGCTGTAGACTTGCCCTTCTGGGCTACTGTCGCCTTCTTCGGAGGCATAGCTGTAAACATAGTAAGTCGTCAGAAAGGGATTATCCTAAGAACATAGCTCTATTGCACGATCTAAGAGATGAAAGAATAGAAACCAATCCTAAATGCCCTGCAGCCTCTTGCGTATAAGTATGGTGCACAACATACCCATACGCAAGACTCTACTAGACACGGTCTGTAGACATTCCGAGGACTAACTGCTCTGATACCACTTTTGTCACGACCCGACCCGACGGGCCGCGACTAACCGCCCTAATGACGTCATTATACTAACCTGTCACACATAATCCAACTAACACTTAATGAGTCTGAAATCCGGCAGCATAACGCTGCAATAACACCATATATTAGGGTAGGCAAGCCGACAAGACTGCCTTTACCCCCGAATGTACCTGCCTCCTGAGGAGTCACAACTAGCCAACACAATATAACAGGCAAGCCGACAAGGCTACCAATAAATAATATCACATATACACGGGAACACCCCCAACATAGAGTACAATAATATGGCTGACCGAAACAGATTTCTAACCCTTACACCAAAGGTAACCTACAACCGCTTCATGCACTCTACAAGAAGGATAACGACATATGACGGGACATGCCCCCGTCGTGCCCCTAAATATACATAAATCAAAAAGATAGGGTTCCGTACAAAAATGGTAAAGCTCTGGATCAAAGGAGCTTTCAAACACAAGCAGAACCTAAACCGAGGATCACCAAATCGAGCACATGTACTGCGGGCATGAACGCAAACGAGAAAAGGGGGTCGATTTAAATAATGTACTGAGTATGTAAACATGAAATATTACAAATGAGATCATACGTAGCCAATGGATAACAAGAGATCAGTATAAAAAATCAGGATTCAAATCCAACTGTGCCATAACAATAAAAGTCAGTTGCCTTATAAAAATGAGAGTCAAGTCAAGAAAACATGAGTGCATGTCCATATACATATATATATATATATATCTGTAACGTAACCCGGCCAACTAGTGCGGGACTCGGTGGAATCATATCATAACCTGGCCCATACTGGGACTCGGTAAAGTCATATCTCATCTATGGATCCATCCTACGTAACCCGACCCTCTAGTGAGGGTCTCGGTGAAAAATGTAAGGCTGTGCACGAACGTAACCCGGCCCGGGACTCGGTGAGGTGAAGTAGTAACACTTAGCACGAGTAGATATCATGAGTAACCATATGCAAGTAAAAATTATCATCTGACTCTCAATAAAATCATTGTAATAATGTCATAATAAACTCTTTGCTGAAAAATCATAGGCACTTCTCATAACAATCCTCTTTAGGAATTAAATTGTATAAGAATAAAGTACGTCCGCCGTACCTTCATTAAATAAAAATCATGCCAAAGAAAGAAGGAATAGTTCACATACCTCTTAGACGAACTAATCAACTCTATATTAGAGTACGTCTCGATTTAGAACTTCAACCTATAATAATGGTAATACGTTCGTCAATTCTATGATCACTAGCATACTTTATATCGAATAACGACTTCTTATTCTATAAAAATTCGAGCAGCACTTCCCCTGTTTATACATGTTTCCACAACTTCCAAACGAGGCTAATAACATCAATAAACAAGCACCAATTAAGGGCACAACCAAAAAAACAATAAAGGGAATTTACACAGCCACTTCTCATGTAAATTTAGCCTCTTAATCCACCTTAAAAACAGCCCACAAAACAGTCCATGTTCCAACAAAAACGAGGGTAGAATGTGAAGCCTTTCTATGCCTTTCTACACCCTTATTCCTTTAGAACTTACCTTAGCAATTACCACACTTAAACATGCATAATGATGAATAAATTTTCAGAATTATAACACCACAAAACAGTCCCTAAAATAGTCCATATACATCACAACATGTCCAATAATTTCATGCAAGTTCTTGGCCACAACATGTCATAATTCCGTAACTCTTATCTTAATTCCTATAATCCAATTTCGGATTTCAATACTTCCATATAACTAATTCCAACTAAATCTCAATGTTTCCTTTCAATTTCATCATGCAATTAGTGATAATAATATCAACAATAACCAACGAATCCAACAACACCAAAATATGTCCCAAATTGGCAACTAGCCCAAAATTGTCATATGCAATGCTTAAATTCCAATTCTTCCTTAACACAAATTCATTACCTTAATTATAACAACATGCATTCCAATTATATCATAGAAAGAAGAATTTTTATACCTCAAATTCGTCCAAAACAGTCCGCAATTTTCTGCCCACTGTTTGTCCGAAAATCCCCACTGTTTTGTATTTTTTCTCCTCTTTTTTGTTCACTTCTTCAACTCCAATTGACATGCAAGTGTTCTACAATGTTAAGTCATCATCCCTACACATTTTTCTTCCAAAATTTTATCCCAAAAATCTCAAATTTCTGGGCAGATTTTCGGCCAAGCAGTGGCTGTTTTGCCACTGTTTTTGCCACTGTTTTTGGTGTTGTTTTGCTTCTAATTTTTGGTGAAAATGTAGTCTAGGAAGAGAAGATAAAAACCTCAAATTTGGATATGGGGTTGGGGGGGTTCTCGGCTAGGGTATGGGGAGGAGAGGAGAGTTTGTGTTAAGTTTGGAATGAAGAAGATGAAAGATGAAGAGTGTAGGTTTTTAAAAAAAATCTGAATTTTCTTTTTTTCCACTTTGGCCCCCAAGTTCTTCAATTAATAAATATCAAACCCACTTCTTTTAATTCTCGAGAATTTCATAAATCCTCGTATCCTCAATGTCATAATTTTATAATACAATACTATTCCATAACTCCATTGGAATAAATTCAACTACTGGGATTAATTCTCGTCGTCACGTGTATAGCACTAAAGAAAAACTATTCTGGGATAACATCCGTTTATACACTAATTTCCCGTATTAACATATGTAAGCGTTCCTTATATTCAATATCTGAATCTTACTTCCTTAATGACGTTCTTAATTATCGTCTTAATCTTACGAGGTGTAACAATCACATCCTTAGAGGATGTAGTATGTATCACCTGCTACGAGTAATGGCTACTCGTGATGGACACATGGATACTTTGGAAGTATTGGTATACCCTACTGATATATTATTTGTTATACTTGTCTAAAGTATGATCAGCGTGTGGGAGATAGAAGTCCTTAGACTTGAGGTCAATACGCGCCTTGTATACAAAGTAATGTACTTTGATCCCGTCCTAAGCTCAAATGCCTTATAGGTTGAGATACAGCTTGTATTTGGTACATTACGATGTGAATTGAAGGTGTTAGTTGAGCCAAGATTAGGATTCATTCCTCGAATGTATATTCGAGAGAACACTCGGATTCTCAGTGATATTAGGTTGACTAAGTCGTTGGCCAACGCAATAGACATATTTAGAATATGGTCTAGTCGTCAACTAATATAGATAAGATACAATGATTAAGTCATTTGGATAGACACTTGACAAATTCTAAGCTTGATCGGGTGTGTCGTGAATGAAAGGATATTATCTTACCACATAAAGGTTAAGTTTACTGGATTCGCGTAAACGTACTTCACATATTGAGTTCGTCTTCCGGCGCCATCTAGGAGTTCTGTGTATACCTTAATTTGATTAATGTCGATATGAGAAGGCTTGTAGGGTCACAATATGTCGATTGTTCGTTTCGATCTAAGGATGTATTGAGAGAGTAATTCAATGTTCGATTTGGAATCAAAATATTTAAATGAATAATGATTATTTTAATTAAGTCAAAATTGGATTTTGGATTTAATTAAGAATGCACGAAAAATAAATCGAGACAGTGCAGGAGCATGTCGAGTGTCGCGACGCCCATACCCAAGGGCCGCAGCGCTGTGCAAGCGCATGTAGAGCGCTGCGACGCCTCTGCCTTGAAATTTGGGTCAGGCCCAAGGTCAAACCCTAATCCGGTTATGACCTTATTTTCAACTATAAATAGAGGCATTCACCTCATCATTCATACACCAATTTCTGAAAATCATTCTAAGCCTTAGAGACATAGAATCAAATACTCTCTCGAACCTCTGCCGGATTTCCTAGCTTTCCGAGAGAGAAATACATTGAAGTTTGGAGCTTGCAATCGGAAGGGCAACCGCGTGTGCACCTCACAGTTGATAAAGATTCCAGATAATTCTAACTTGTAAGTATATGCTTTATGTTACAAGTTTAATTGTTGTATAACCATACCATAAATGTTGTTGGGGTAAGTAAGAAATAAAAATTTTAACTTCCGTTGTACCTTACTTATGTGTTTTGTACCCAACAAAACCCTACAATTAGATCCCTACAATTCCTTCTAAAATCAGCGTTGTTACAACCTCTACAGTTTCACACATCAAAATATTGCAAGTGAAATTTTAAAATCATATTCTTAAATTTGAAATTTATATTGCCATACTATTGCAAGTGAAATTCTAGAACCGTATTATAAAGTTCAAGCTTATATAAGGGTGACTACAGAACTCAAATCAAATTTATGCGAGACAAAAATCTTATTTGATCCTTAAATTTTTATCACATCGTGCTAACCTAATATTTTTTTTCTTTTCTCTTTTGAACAATATCGATGATTATATACTTGAAGGGAAGCTGGCTGGTATATGTGAAAATTATTGCAACGGATTTTTTTTCTTTATGAGTTTCATGTCCTACATTGACAGATTTGTTACATTTATTTCTGATTCAAACTTTGTACCAGCTTGCATCAATGAAATTGTGTGGGTGAATGAGCCGTCCCGTTGGCGGTCGAGGCGGCGCCAAGACATTCTGACCGGGGCCCCGACCGCGGGCCTCCGCCTGCAATTTTCATTTTTCTTTTATTGGTTTCAAATATTAAGATATGTATTAACAATGTCTCCAATCTTATCAGTGGGAGCTGTAGCCTAGCGGTTGAGGGCTTCCTTCAAAAGTCCTTCCCTAGTAAGAGGTCGCGTGTTTGAATCTAAAGCAGCAAAAGGATTTTTTTTTAAACACAAAATCAGATTTGGCTCAAGTCCCAATATAGTGTTTACTATACATTTATTTGATGTTTTGATCAATAATTTTTTTAATATTGATTAATTAGTTAATTTTAGTTTTTCATGTGAATAAAAAATGTCTCTTTTTATTTTTCGCATTAGGCCTTAAAAGTATAGGAACGGCCCTGGGGTATTAACTCCAGCGCTTTCCGATACTTTTATCGTTGTTCAAGCGCATAGGAAAAGGATAAAGAAGAATCGGGTATATGTTACTCTGTCTCTTCTTAAATTATGATTGTCTTTTAATTACTCTACAAAAGCTGATTATATTTTAATTAAGAGATTTTACTCTCTATATCACTTAACCTAAGCTTATAATCTAAATGAGTCCATATTTTAAAATTTTATCCCATCTACGGCATTTTTATATCAATAAGGGTGGCCAGTGGGACGGGACGGGACATAATTTGGGGAATGAGGTGGGGGTTGGGATCGGGTTTGGCGAGATGGGGGATACGGGGGACGGGAAGTGGTCCCGTCCCGTCCCACATCCCGCTAGCAGAGGGGACGGGATTTGGGGGGATGGGTCAGGTAGGGGGATTTGGGGGAATCTTTTTTAGACACTTAATTTTTTTTTAAAAAAATAATATATATATATTTAAACACTTAAATAATTGAACAAGATAGTGAAAAAACATCTCAATTGCCTCTTATATTATTTAATAGAAATATTATTTTTTTAATACAATTTCAAAATTGCAATTTTGTTTCGTAGTTCAAAAGTTGCAAATCACATAGTAAAATTGGCATTAAAAAAATTACATATACAAACATACTTTTTCTAATTTTCTGAGAATCTCTTGAGGATCTTCTGTTGGAATTGAAAGTTGTTGGTCAAATTGTTCAACGTCGCTTCCTGCTCCCTCAGATAAGATTTCGTTGTAATTGTAGTCGTCTTCTTCATTGATCTCTGGTTGACCGCACCTTCTATGCTCCGCTCTAATTTAATCTCTAAATAAAATTGCAATCTCCAAACTGTCTCCCGCTAATGAGTGTATGTGCTCTCCTATTTGAAACCTTCCAACAGAAAAAACGCTTTCAGAAGTTGTTGATGACGCTTGAATATTCAACACATCTCGGGTCATCTTTGATAGAGTCGGAAATGTCTTCTTATTCTTCCTCCAGTATTTCAGCAAGTCTTCACATCCATTTTCATTAGCAATTGATTCGAACGGTACAACACCCTGCAAAACATTAACATTAAACTCCCTAATTTGTGAAGCACTTGAACCACTATACATTCCATTTCGAAGGCCTTGAATACTTGAAGCAGAAACCACATATTTTTTATAAGGTTGAAGTGAAGTAGAAGAAGATGGTACAGAAGCCGGTTGATTATTTGCACTTTGCTCTTGGTAATATATATACATATTTTTGCATTGTGTTTGTATGCTAGAGATAACATCTTCTTTAGCTGGTTCGTTAGTTGGTTCTTCAGTTGGTTATGTTAGAAGTATTTATAAGCATTCATAAATCGTTTCAATAAGGGCATTACAATCGTCTACTTTAATAGTAAGATTTAAAACATCACCAATAAAATAAATAGTGGGAATAGTAAAAAAATATTTTTTAAATTTTACAAACATTTTTGCAATAGCTGGAGCGTAAGTTGGTTTTTTCATATATTCATTAAATAACAAAAATATTCGAGCTATATAAAATAACATAGATGAAATAGTAGGATAATAAATATCAGAAAATTCCTTATTAGCTAGAAAATATTTCTCTAAGAATACAATAAGTTCCAAAATTTTATCCCAATCATCATCTACAAGCATATCCGAAGTATTTTGATTATGGACGTTAAATAATAAAGTTATAGGTCTTCTATACTCGTGAGCAACAAGTAATTGTTCATACAAAGAATTTCACCTAGTTGCAAGTTCTTCTGGGATTTTCCTATAAGGTAATCTACAATCATGACATGTCTTTTTATACTCTTTGAGTCTTTGTATTTTATTACCTTTAAAAATTAAGTTGATAGCAAATTGTACTTTATCAAACATGTTTTTAAAAAGTTTTAGGTCATCTTTTACAACTAAGTTATAAATATGACATGCACATCTAACATGAAAAATATGGAGAAAAGATGGAGTAAATCGAGTTTTTAAAATATTTACAGCATAATCATTAGAAGAAAAATTATCTAATGTAATAGTCTTATTTTATCAGTAATTCCATAATATTCACTAATTTCATGAATATTTCTTAAAATAAAAACTTTAGTGTGTCTTTCATCAATATATCTATATGCTAATATATATTTTTGCATAGACCAATTGTGATCTATCCAATGACATGTAATAGTTAAATAATCATTACCATTAGTACTATGACCTATGTCAGAAGTGATAGCCACTTTGCCATTAAAATGATACAATGCATAACGTAAATATTATTGATATTCATGTGCAAATTTAAAAACATCTCTTCTAATAGTTGATCTAGAAAAATCGTTAAAAGCAGGATTATATGTTTCTCGAATGTAATGAATAAAACCAGGAGAGGAAGGAAATGAAAAAGGCAAACCCTCCACATCAACTAATTTTGCTAAATTTTCCCGATCTTTGTGTTTATCATATTTCAGACTTATAACTTCCCTTGTCATCGTGTTAATTCGACCATGTACTTGGTCGGGAACACTATGTGAACCTTGTCCCGACTTAGAAGGCATTTACACACCCGCTTTTCAGCCAAGTATTGGTTATACCTTGCTTTGTGAGAGTTTTCCACATGTCTCATTAAACCTCCTATCCCACCTTGACCCTTTTCAATTTTAAATTTATAAACTTCGCGATAAATTTTACAAATGGCTAGTTGATTAGGAATGCCCATATCAAACAAATCTCATGCATATGATTTTAATTTTCGTTGTTTTTAGCCTCTACCCATACTATGGGAAATATGAGGGATTCTAGTTTCAGTTTCAGCTTGAGACTCAGTCTGAGCCTGAGGTGGAGTTGCACTAGTGGGTGTGTTATCTAAATTATCTTCTAATTCATTTTCTAAATCATAGTCTGGTTCAGATGCAGAATATACCTCATGATCTAATGGTATATTATTATTAACATTAAAAAGATCAGTTTCATCTCCATGAGTGAAATTGTCGTAATTAGGATTACTAGAAGATGCACCCTTACTCATGTTACCCCTAATACCTCTACTAGAAAAATATCCACCTCGTTCCATTATAATTATGCAAATAAATAATTAAAGTTAAGAAAATTAAGTACGATAATTAAAATTAAGTAACAATAATAATTTAAATAAAAGAAATCACGAAGGTACCAAACGTCGACGTAACGTCGACGTGTAATCGAGGTTGAAAATTGAAACTTTGCTCGATGATCCTCAAGCTAGTTTCCAACTTCACTCCCAATTTTTTAACTTTAATAGAAATTAGTAAATAATATATAATATTTTAGTGTGCAATTTAGACTTGTAGAGAGAGATATATTAGAGAGATTGTAGGACGATTTGTGAGAAAAATGAAGAGGAAAATGAGGTATTTATAGTTGAGAAATAGGGTTAATGTGTAAATATACATATTAGAGGTTAAAAATAAATATTAAGGGAGTAGAGGGATTTATGGTGTGTGTGTGTGTGGCGCTGGGGGAATGGCCGTTACTATCCGTTGCCAATGGCTAAAATAAAAAATAGTCGTTTGTGCAACGGTTAGTTTCTGCAAACGGGGCGAGTCGTGGCGGGCCGGGTGGGTGGAGAGACGGGTCAGGACCGGGACGAGCCCTAGTCCCGTCCTGAGTTCGAACCCCGCTACCGACAATCCTAACCCCGTATTTTAACCGGCGGGTCGGGACGTCCCGACCCACTGGACAACCCTAACTTGAAATACTTAGGAAAAAGATAATTTCTTAATTTGTAATTATGATTTTTATTTTTTGATGCTTAGAAATTGATCGACAGTGATATTCATTTTTATCATCACTAATTTAGATATTGATAGGTGAACTAAAGTGAAAAAAATAAAAACTCCACTGTTGGGGTTTTTAAATGCTTGAAAACTCACACACGTGTCTTGTGATTTGTTGAAATTTTTTACAAGTTGATTTGAGATTCACGGGGGATGTCATTTCGAAGTTGTGGTTAAAATTTGAAGATATTTGATAAAGATTTGAGTTATTTGGTGATGTTTTAATGGGTCGTTGAATTAATTTTTTATGAGATCGACTCCAAAATTTTGTGCTATAAGTTTGAATAATATTATTTAATTTAATTAATTATTATCAATATTTTTTCCAACTAATCTATATTATATTAAAAGTGTGAATGGTCTTACGAGTCTTTAAAATATTTTGTTTGCATATCTTAGGGCTATATTGAAGGTATCATGTGCAACAATATTCGTGCGTAAAGAACCCACATTAAATTTAGGAGTCTTTATTATTTGTTATACTCCATACTAGTGTTTGCACACCCCTTAAAAACTACTACTACTACTAACTTCTAATAAAAAAATAGGTAATTTGACTAAAATATCCTTAATTAAATAGATATTGAAATTTGGTCAGCTAACACTTTATAAGAGCAAATCTGAAAAAATAAAGTTAAAATTCTTTCTTGATTTAGTAAGTGGATACAAGGCACTCTTTTTGAAAAAACAAATAAATGCTAAGTGTGTAGAATTATTTAAATCTTCTTGAGTGGGGTCCTTTCATTAATACAATAAATATAGTGTGTACAATTGTAATTCTAATGAAATAAGGATCTCTATTTTACATAATTACACTAAAATATTAATTACAGAATATTGCAGAATAAACGGTGAATATATGAAAATATATTCACTATCACCACTCAAGGAGATTTATATTATTCTACATGGTATCAAGAGCCAAAAATCCCTAAACCTTCCCCCCCCCCCCCGCCCCCGCCCCCTTCTTTCTTTATTTTCTGACGCCAAACCCTATTGTACACGACCGATATACACCCTGTATAATGATATACCTTCCTTTCGCCATATACAACACGTATAATGCCCTATACACAGCCGATATACACCCTATATACATCTGTTATAACCTCTCTGCCGCCCATAAACAACTCGTATACAACCTTCCTAAGACGATATACACCTCGTATACGTTGCGAACCCCCCTCCCCCCACCTCTTTTTCTCTCCTATTTTCTGGCAGCCCTCATGGCGTCACCCGTGGCCCACATAGTTTCTCCCTCTTCCAACCCCAACACCTTTCATCCAGCTTTCACCGTAACCAATATCAAGAACTTCATCCTGTTGATTCTTGATCAAGAGGATGGACAATATGCATCGTGGGTTGAACTTTTCCAAATTCATGTATGTGCTTACAACGTGCTTGACCACATTGATACCACCTTTCCCCGCCCACCCGATGTCGACAACACCTACGTGGAAATGACTTGACGCTATCGTCAAGTAGTGGATCTATGGCACTATCTCCAAGGATTTGTTTCATACTATTATGAAGACCAGAGCTTCGGCTCAATAGTTATGGACACAGTTGGAGGAAATTTTTCAAGACAACAAACATACACGTGCCGTGTATCTCGAGAAGCAATTCACCACCACCCATCTTGATTTTTTTAAAATATGGCCGACTACTGCAAACAACTAAAATTGATTATCGACCAATTATCTAATGTGGGTACTCTAGTTTCAGACACAAATATGGCTTTGTAATTAATTAATGGTTTAACGAAAGGTGAATATGACACACTTGCAACGATGATCCAACAGGTCAATCCCTTAGCAAGATTCAACAAAGCACAGTCTCAATTGCTATTGGAAGAGACAAGATGAGCCAAATAGGACGAGCATAATCTGAAAGCATTGGTGGTTGATGCCACGGTGACACCCATCGCATCCACCGGTTGGCAGACACAATCGGACCACCTCCCGCCGCAAAACAACCATGGTGGCGGCAGAGGAAAAGGCCGCGGGGGTGGCTGGGGAGGTAAAGGCAAAAGTCGTGGAAATTGGGACAACCCTATAGGCAGTCCACAATAGGAACAACAACCGCCACAGTGGGCCGGCCCACTGCCCTGGCAGCTGTACGGGACCTGGGCCTCACCATCAGGCGATTTTCCAATGGCCCAGGCCCAACAGTTACAATGGGCACAGCCGAGGAGCCCATCCAGCAGCTCACCAGCTAGGCCCAGTAAACCACAACACAGCAACCGACGACGAGCCTCACTCCAACTAATTTGGGCCAAGCTTTTGGCTTGTTAAATATTTAATAACCCGATAATGCGTGGTATATTGATATGGGAGCTACATCCCACCTCACTATCAACTTTTGTAATCTCCCTCAACTGCATAATTTAAATACTCCTCAATTTATTATGGTCGAAAATGGTTATCACATTCCAATTCAAGGTTTTGGCTACACACAAACTCCACCACCGCATCCCCTTCTCCCTCAAACATGTCTTATATGCTCCTAATATTATCAAGAACTTAATCTCTGTTAAAAAATTTGTCATTGATAATTGCGTATCTATTGATTTTGACCGGTTTGGTTTTTCTGCGAAGGACCTTCGTACGGGGAAACTTCTTACGAGATGCAATAGTTTGGGGGACCTCTATCCTTTCCTATCCACTTCCGCTGCCACTGTCATCACTCCCACCTCTCTCACTGCAATCTCATCCTCAACGTGGCATAGTAGACTTGGACATCTCGGAGCTCATAATTTTTATTTTCTTAGAAACCGCAATTCAATTAAATGTAATAAAGGGAACTTTGCCCAAAATTGTTGCTCTTATCATCTTGGAAAACATGTTAGACTCCCGTTTACGTCATCTTTGAGTATTACTTTTTCTCTGTTTGATATTATTCATGCAGATTTATGAATCTCTCCTATTACTAGCAAATTGGGTCATAAATATTATTTAATATTCTATGATGATTTTTCTCACTTCATATGGGTCTATCTGCTTCACTATAAATAACATGTCTACTATAAGTTTCTTGAATTTCGTACGTATGTTAAAACACAATTTGAAAAAGAAATAAAAATGTTTCAATGTGATAATGGTCGTAAGTTTAATAATTCTCTCTTTCACAAATTATGTGCGTCTAATGGCATGGTCTTTTATTTCTCTTACCCCCATACTTCCCCTTAAAATGGTAAAGTCAAACAAATTCTCCGCACCATTAACAATATGATTCGTACCTTACTTTTTCATGTGTCTCTCCCCCTCATCTTTTGGGTATAAGCTTTAAAAATGGCAGAATACCTTCATAATATACTACCTACCCGTATGCTCCAAAATAGCACCCCTATAGAGTTCCTATTCCATCGGATCCCTACCTATGATCACCTTGAGATTTTCGGTTGTCTCTGCTACCCAAATCTTACCTCCATCATCCCTCACAAATTAGCACCTCGTATCACCCCGTGTGTCTTCTTGGGGTTCCCGTCCAACCATAGGGGTACTTATGCTATAAGATGTCCACATGCAAAATAGTAGTCTCACGCTATGTCACGTTTGAGGAGAACGTATTCCTATTTGCCAACATCCACCAATTTCGTCCCACTAATTATGGATTCCTAAATGATCCGGCACCTCACCTCTAGTCCAAAATGCACTACAATATTCGACACCTCCGGCCGTAGCGCCATCACCCCCTCCGATCCGGCAACCCCACCCATCCCGTCATAAAGTGTCCCTGCCCCAACCTTTCCGTTGAACATTGCCCATGCCCCACCCCTCCTGTCGACCAATGTCCCTGCCCCAACCACTCTGCCTCCCAACACTCCTACCCCACTGCCTCACAACACTCCCACCCCACTGCCCATCCCTCATGTCGAGTCACCCGCTACACTACCTCACCCCACTGCCTCGGCACACTGCATGTCACCCTGCCAGTCCCCTTCCAACAACACTGCCCCGACACCAAGCCCGCCCCCAACCCGTACCTCTACCCAACCATCCCAATGCATCGAATGGAAACCCGTGCACAACGCGGGATTTTATAACCAAAAGTTCACTTTAACCTATCAACTCAAACTATCTCACATATTTCTAAAAACCCAAAATTAGCCAAACTTGATCCAAATTGGAATGCGGCCATGCGTGAGGAGTTAAATGCGTTGACCAATTAGGACACTTAGCTGAAACATATGCTATATAGTCATAATTCTTAGCTGAAACAAAAAGACAATATGGTCTTAATTCACTGAAACAGCAACGACGTACTGGCAGTCAACAAGAGTGGGCTTGGCCCAAATAAATATACATCAACAAGATAGTCCAGAGAACAGAGGGATGGGTTATGCCCAACACATGTGTACATATGTTAAGGTGAAATCTGATGAGCCCAATTCACAAGCAAAGCAAAATAAGATGCAGGGTCGATATGCAAAAATAGGCCCAAATAGGTGGTATACCAAAAAATATACAAAGTATACAACCTAGCTATACACATCATGTATGCCGAGCATATATGTCTTATATATATCTCTGAGGTATACCAGTTAAATCTTACAGCAGGAAAACGAAACAACAACCTCTCATGGACAAGCTCACTTAAAGGGAAAAACATGAGAAATCACATATGTGCAATCCAGAATATGAAGGCAGATCATGCTTATATCAAATCAAGTGGGGAAACAACATGCACTTTGATACATTCGACATAGATGAAAATAACTTAGGCATCTAACAGGTATAGTTCTTAGCCTTTTCCAAATAAAACAGTAACAAAGGAACGAGGTACGCTAGAAGGAATGAGAAAGCGGAAGTCCTATAGTATGTTACACAATATTGGGGTCCAGATTACAGTCCTTAAGAGGATAGTACAAACCATAGAGCTACAAATACATGTTGCTTTCAACTCAACCAAACACATACATCTAAATATCCAGACAAGTTAACACAAATAGATAACTAACTCAGGAGGGTTGTTTCAAGGTAGGGACATAAATACATAGACATTGGTGCTAATCTAAGCATACACAATCACATATGTATTATATATCAAGCATGTTGACTCCCAAGCATGTAAGGTAAATATATAATTATTCTAGTAAATATAGAAGGAAAACAAGAATGTCCTAATGACCAAACCAAGAGGGCTTCAAGGCATGTGGAATTACTTAGGCCATGACAAACTCACATGACCTAGGATGTATTACTACTGACCAAACAATCACTTAGAACTAACAGTCCAGAACTATCCTCATAAAAGCATATAAGGGGGTAGACTGGTGCTAAAACAGATGGGAAGTAGGTGTATAAACAGGTTATACTGAGCATGGATACAACAAATGGAGTTAAATGGTGGTCTAGAGATAACACCTTAAGCATGCAGGCTTACAAATTCTAAAGGAAATATTTACACTTTATAATTCAAGCTGCAACTAGATGTGATGGCATTTTGGAACATGCATGCATTACTCATATAATACCTAGACAGACTCAGAACTAACCACACTAAACCAAATAGGTCTAATGCATGGTAAACCAGACACGAGACTCCAGCATGAACAAACAAGTTTTCAAGAATTTTCCTGACACTTTTATTATAACTTTCTAACATTTAGACATATATCAGATTTCACATTAACTGGTTTTAGGTAATCTCAGAACAAGGCACAATGTGCTTGGGCTGATATACACATAAATACACAAAGGAGAACTAAACCTCAATCACATGAGATATTTCAAGCACATAGAATCACATAAAGTCAAGGCATACACATCTCATTCTATTTTCTAGCTCAAAACCTATGCATACAGATTTGATAACATGTTAAGAAATGCTCAAATATGAAGCTAATCTATCAGCTAACATCAAATAAAGGTAAATAACAGAGGCAATTAACATATCTTAGATTTACTAGACACAGTCCTAATTTTCACCTATTCTCAGAAATTTTAGGCATAAGAATGGAACATGAACACAGCTTCGTCAAGCAAATGTCAAACAATACAACCATCACATCATGTTGCACAAGCAAATAGGCTAAACAAGGCAATACTACAAGATTCATATTAGGCTTGAACAAGTACTAGACTGATTTTTATATCACATAAGAATACATGGGGCTTCAAACAACATACTTAGACATGACAATCAATTTAAACAAGTAAATATGATACTCAACTAATAAACCTCAAAATTCCATTTCGTATAAAGTGAGACTTAACATATATGCTTCGATCCAGAATCTAATTATCCTAACATAATTTAAACGGGCTAAGATAATTAACAACACTAAAATTAGCAGTCAATACACCTAGCACATAAGCAAAAAAAAAAAGAAATACGAGAGGAATTTGAGTTTACCTTCTCCGGGCAGTGAACCAAGGTGTCGTTTCGAATCGTCGACCGCTCGGAGAAGTTTTGTTTATGCGATTGAAAAGAAACAAAGGCTTAGTTAATTAAAAAGGGATTTTCATAATCAAAGCTTGTTCAAAGGGGATTTTCCGTTTCTCCAGAACTTTGTGATAAATGCAAAAGATGGATTCCCGGTCAACAATTTTTAGAAAAAAAAATGAGAGCCTTTTTGTGTTGTCTGAAATAACCAGGGTTTGAGAACATATCAATTGATATCAACTACAAAGACCAACTCTAGAAGAGAGCAGAATGCTTCCATTGGAAATTGATCCCACGGTGCTAGTGTCCAGAGCGACTGACGCCCCCCTCCTTGCCAATGAGCTGTGCCCGGGGGACGATACTAGTTATTATTAATAGTAGAAAGGGGTAACTACTAAAATCACCCATGTTTCATTAAATGAATGATCCAATCGGTCCCCCCACCGTCAAAGTTGGTTCCATGGGCCATATATCTATAGGACCCACACCTCTTACGGGTTTGATACCAACCTCTGCAAGTTAAGTTAATGGTTATGCTCTTGCCTCTTGCTTCGCGACATGAATATTTGTCCCATTAAAATTCTCATTATTTTATGAGAATTAGAATTTCTTCTTTTAAGTTGAACTGATTTTCGTGTTCAAGCTTATTTATATTAAAAAAGAAAGTTGAGAGAAACTAGTGACTCCTTACGCTTCAATTTCTTGGCTCCAGTTATATGTCGGCAAAGTGTACTATAAATCCATGTTGCCACCTACCATTAAATGTGGATCTCTTTAGTACTCAGTTATAATCAATTCCTTACTTGAAGAAAGCATTTTTAAAATGGTAAAATAAGTAATTTAGTCAGTTGACTTATGAACCGTTCAATAATCAAAGCACCGCATGCACTTTCGGGTCGAGTTACAATTTCAATCTCAAGTAAAATGAAACTTGCCTTTTGTATATAATGCTATCAAATGTAGGAAAAGGCTTGAAAATTATATAGAGTTCAAATTGTAGGACCTTTGTATATTGGGTTTGAGGATTAGTTTATTTGGTGAATTTTCTATCTTCACTTGAAGTGAAGAGTTTAAAGATCATTAGCACTCACTTAGTTCCTTTTTATGTGGTCCATGTTTAGACATTGCTTTGAGAAAGTATCTCTTTGATATAAATTTTCTTTTTTACTTGTTCATATTAGCAAATGAAGAGAGCTTTATTATTTTCTTACAATATTATCCTTATCATTAATTAACTATATAAAATACTAGTCAAACATAAATTCTCAAAATATATAATAAGATTAATTTAGTAAAATAAATTTTTAATAAATAATTTATTAAGAAAAGTCAGCATGGACCAAGTAAAAATGAACTGAGATAGAGTATTTATTAGAGATTTATTTATTATTATTGGATGGAGTAGTTGGTAGTATCTCTTTTCCTATTCTCCCTCCCCCTTCCCGATGTAAAAATGTCGTAGTAGGGACTAAAGCTGGCCAGTGGGCCGGGACGGCCCGATCCCGGCCCGACACCGCCCCGAACCTGAGTAGTAAAAAAAAATTCGGTATCGGGACGGGACAATGTCTCGTCCCGACCCGTCCCGGCCCGCCCCAGTCCCGCCAATCCCGACCCGATCCCGAGCCCGCCCCGATCCCGCCCGTAACCCCCTCATTTGCAAAAATACCGTTGCACCAACAATCATTTTAGATTTTGACCGTTGTGCAACGGCCATTTTTGGCCTCCCCCCTCCCCCCTCCCCCCTCCCCCAACCCCCTACCCCTTAATATTTATTTTTAACCCATAAGTTATTATATTTACACTTTAACCCAATTTTCCAACTATAAATAACTCATTTTCTCTTCATCTTTCTCACAAATCTTCCTACAATCTCTCTAATCTCTCAATCTATCTTTCTACAAGTCTACATTGTTTACTAAATATTCAATTTTATTTATTCATTTGGGAATTGGGAGTGAAGTTGGCAACTAGCTTGAGGATCTTCCATCAAGCAAAGTTTCAATTTTCAACCTCTCGATTACACGTCGACGTTACGTCGGCGTTTGGTACATTCGTTCCTTCATTAAATTATTATTGTCTGTTTATTTTAGTTAGCGCACTTAATTTTATTATCTTTAATTATTTATTATTATAATTAAAATGGAAGGATTAAGAGGTATGTTTAAGGGTAAGGGTGCTTCTTCTAGTAGGGGCAACAAGGGCAAGGGTACTTCTTCTAGTCATGCTATTCCTACACAAGATGATTTTGTTGATACTGAACATTTTCCTACAATACCATTAGATTTAAACGAGGAGTTATTTTCTGAAACTCAAGAAGACTTTAATTTAGACGATGATCAAGATGATACACCCACTAATGTTGATGACAACACACCCACTAGTACACCTTCAACTGAAATGCCTCATATTCCTCCTAGTATGAGACGATGTCCAGCAAAACGACCATTAAAATCAGATGCATGAATATTTTTTGATAGGGACGTAGAGAATCAAGTAGCTAGATGTAAAATTTGTAAAGATGTTTTAAAATTTAAAACTGAAAAAGCTCACGGTGGGATGGGGGATTTAATTAGACACGTACTAAGTGCTCATCCAGCTAGGTATGCCCAATACCAGGCTTCAAAACCGGGTGCGCAAACGACCGCTCCATCGGGACAAGGTTCACATACTGATACTGTCCCGGACCAAGTACAGGGTCAAATCAACCCTATGACGGGGGGAATTGTAGGCCCTAAATACAATAAACATAGAGATAGGGAAGCAATATCAAAATTAGTTGATGTGCAGGGTTTTCCTTTTTCATTTCCTTCATCTCCCGATTTTATTCATTACATTAGAGATATATATAATCCTGCTTTTAACGGTTTTCCTAGATCAACTGTTAAGAGAGATGTATTTAAATTCGCACATTAATATCAACAATATTTACGTTATTCATTATATCATTTTAATGGCAAAGTATCTATCACGTCTGATACAGGTCGCAGTACTAACGGCCATGATTATTTAACGGTAACTTGTCATTGGATAGATTATAAATAGTCTATGAAAAAACGTATCTTAGCGTATAAATATATAGATGATAGGCACACTGGTACTTTTATTGCAGAAAATATTTATCAAGTGTGCCATTATTACGGAATAACTGATAAAATTATGACTATTACATTAGATAACGCTTCTTCTAACAATTACGCTATTACAATTTTAAAAAATAGTTTAACTCCATATTTTTCAGATCATTTTCATATAAAATGCACGTGCCATATATATAACTTAATTGTAAAGGATGGTCTATCACTCTTTGAAGACATTCTTAGTAAAATATAATTTGCTATAAACTTTATTTTTAAAAGTAATAGAGTACAACGAAGAAAAGAATATAAAAAAACTTGTCACGATTGTGGACTACCTTATAGAAAGATTTCAGAAGAAGTATCCACTAGGTGGAATTCTTCATACGAGCAACTACTTGTTGCTTATGACTATAGAAAACCTATAATCTTATTTTTTAACTCTCATAATCAAAATCCAGCTGATATGGTTGTAGATAGTGATTGGGTAAAAATTTTCGAACTTATTGTATTTTTAGAGAAATTTTTTCAAGCAACAAAAGAATTTTTCGGTATATATTATCCTACTATTTCAACTATGTTGTTTTATATAACTCTAATATTTTTATTACTTAGTGAATATATGGAAAAATCAGCTTATATTGCAGCTATTAAAAAAATGTTTATCAAAATAAAAAAATATTTTATTCTTATTCCCACTATTTATATTATTGATGTTGTATTAAATCCGATTATTAAAATAGACGGTACTAAATCACTTATTGAAAGTATTTACGATTGTATAGAAGTATTACCACCTCCAAGTCCAAAAAATCCAAATCACCCACCACCTATTGAACAAACTAAAGAAGAAGTGTTGTCTAGTGTAGAAGACCAATGCAAAAAATATATATAGGTTTTACCAACAAGAAAGTGCTAGTAACCTACCGGCTTCCATACCATCTTCTTCATCTTCAACACAACCTCACAAAAAGACATGCTGTTTCTGCGGCTAATATTGAAAGCCTCAGAAATAGAATGTGCGGTCGTACCGCTACTAACCAAATTAGCGAGTTTGATATTTTTGTTTTGCAGGGTTCTATACCGTTCCAAGAAGTTATCAATGAAGATGAACATGAAGACTTGATGAAATACTGGAGGGGGAATGAGAAGACCTTTCCGATACTTTCAATGATGGCCCGAGATGTTTTAAACATTCAAGCGTCATCAACTGCGTCTGAAAGCGCTTTTTCTGCCGGCAGTTATCAAATAGGAGACCACAGATACTCATTAGCCGGAGACAACTTGGAAATTGCAGTATTATTCAGAGATTGGATACGAGCGGAGCGGAGAAGGTGCGGTCAACAGGAGATCAACGAAGAAGAAGACGAAAACTACAACGAAATCTTATCCGAAGGTGGTGGAAGCGACGTGGATCAATTTGACCAATAAATATCAATTCTAACCGAAGAACCACAGGAAATTATCAAGAAATTATAATAGGTTTTTTTTAGAATGTAATTTTTTTAATTGCAATTTTATTATGTAATTTGCAACTTTTGGACAACACCACAAAGTTGCAATTTCGACAATTGTATTTGTATTACAAAAAACTCATGTCTATTAAATAATATAAGAGGCACAAAAACAGTCTTGAGATGTTTTTATTACACTATTTTGTCTTGTTTAATATTTAATTATTGAGTTTTTTTATACATATGTTATTAAAAAAAAAAAACCCGATACCGATCTCGCCCCCGACCCGACCCCGCCCCGATTCCGATGGGATCAGGATCGGGGCGGGACTTCGGCAAATCCCGCCAAGCTCGATCCCGCCCCGCTCCGACCCGACCCCGCCAAACCCGGCCCGCCAGACCCAAGCCCGACCCACTGGCCAGATATAGTAGGGACTAGGGAGTATATTTTGGTGCAATATATTAGGCAACGACTTTTTGAAACTTGATGGAGACTTTTGAGTACAAAAAGAAGAGTGGACGAAATCAACAAAATCAGAAGTCACTTTGGTTCTCAAACAAAAAAATAAAGTCAACCGAGTGTAGTTTACAACTCGACACGCGCCTGTCGACAATGTTTTAGCGTACCCAGTTTGGTTGTGCTGTAACTTGGCGGCACTTTACAACTCGTCGGCGGTCCAACATGACTATAACACTGCGTCGGTTACAGAAGCGCGTTTTGGTTCAAGATAGCTGTCAGCATTTAATTGGACATTATGCTTCTGGTTTCCAGCTAGGTGGTTGTTTTAAGTATTGGAAAAACTTTTTGAAATTTTATTTAACCAAATATTATTAGAAAAAAACTACTCCTTCTGTCCCAAAAAGATTGACATAGTTTAATTTGACATAAAATTTTAGAAATAAAGGAAGACTTATGAAATTTGTGGTCCAAAATAAATCTTAGATATTTGTCTGACTGTATATTATCTCATAAAATTAAATTATTTCTAATTATATAAATTAATTAATTTTTTGGGACAAATTAATAAAGAAATTATGTAAATTTTTTTTGGACTAAAAAAGTAAGTAATTTCTACAAAAATCCTATAGAGTAGCTTTTCACTTTGTGCAACAACTAAAAAACTATTCTCTCATGACTTTGGATAACAATTTTTTGTATTTTTTTTGAAATTTTGCAGAAACAGAAAAGTAGTTTCTGAAAAAAACTCTTCACCTATTTTATTTAGAAACAAACGCCTTGTCTTACTTCTCTCGTCCTACCCCAAGCTATTGTAGGAGAATAAGATAGAACAAATTTTTTTACTAGTATTTTGTATTTTACATAAAATCAAATAATTTAATTTTAAAAATTGGTGGTTAAAATTTTGATATACATATTATTAACTATGATTATGTCAATTTTTTATCTAATAAACATATGTCATGTATAAGGGGACGTTTGATAGCTAATTTGGAGGTGAGTTATGCAGATACTAGATCATGCATAAGTGATAACACGTTAGGTAGTTGATTAGGAAGTAAGTTATTTATGTATAAGCTTAATATAGTGTTTCGTTTGCAATCTAGAAATCAATATAACTAATAGTACATGTATAAGTTATGAAGGAATCAATATATTATTTTATACAAGATAAAATGTGGAATTACTAATACATAAATAACTAAATTCTGAATAACTAATCACTGCATAAAATAATACATAGATTTTCTCAAAAATAATTCATGTATTACAAATACTTGTATAACTCTAACTAGCTACCAAATGACCACTTACTAGAGATACTACCTCTGTCCCAACTTATGTGCACTCTTTCATTTTTAATCAGGGTAAAAAGGAATGATACCTTATTATATTTAGTAATATTTTTACCTTACACTTCTCATTTTACCTTTATGAAATGAAATAACACATTTATCTATAGATTGTCTTAGACCACAAATTTCTATTAGTCTTCTTTCATTTTTAAATTTTGTATCAAGTTAAACACATTTTTATAAAAGTTAGCGAAGAAAAGGGCTGAAGTCCTCACGATTATTTGCTGTTAAGTGTGGATGGGATGCAAATTTATCTCCTTATATGATCTTGAGCAATCATCACCTTTCGAACTAACTTTTGGATAGAGTTAGGTCTAAAGTCCATTCTTTAACATGATATCAAAGTTAGGCTCACCCAAGTCTTATATTATCTCCGCTTCAGATGTTCATTCTTAGGCGTGAGCGGGAGTGTTAAGTCCTATTTAGGTGGATGGGAGGCATATGATCTTGAACATTTCTTACCTTTCAAACTAACTTCTAGAAAATTGAATTAGACCTAATGTCTATTTATTTATCATTTACTTACCTACCTATTTGAATACACCAACAATTAATTACTTGCATTACATTCTTCGTTTCAATTATCAGGTAAACTTCTTTGAATATAGTCCGTTTGAATCAGCTAAACTTCTTTGAATATAGTAAAATAGTAAAGTGCTTAAAATAAGTCAAATCAAAAAGTTGAAAACCCCAACTTTTTTCTTTTTAGCTTAAAAGTTATTTTGATTTGATCAATAATTTTACTCTTTTATTCCTTATATTTTTTTAATTTCAATATCATCCTCACTACTAAAAAGCCCTAAATTATGATCTCTCTCCTCTTTTCTTCGGTTCATCACGCAACTCTTCCCTCTTCTCTTCTTTCCTAATTAAAAGGTGGTTTCCGAGCTTGTTCAAGATGAAATGATCAAAGTGTTGAGGATATGTACAGATAAGCTCTCTAATTTACGCCCCTGCATGAAAGAAATAGTCAAGATGCTTGTTGATACTGAACCTTGGACATTTAGTTCTTCAAGCAAATATGAGAAAAATGAGAAAGATTCTCTGTAGTTTTCTCTGTTTCCCTTTTACCATATAGTTTAAATTCCAAACTCCGGTCTAGTTATAGGTTTCTCATTATGCATATAGCATATAAAATTGTATCCCACTTTTGTGAAAGTTCATTTCGTAAAATGGAAACTATATTTCTGTTAGCTGAATTGCAGGAATTCACTTGAAGAACTCGAGAATCACATGAGAATTAAAATATAAATTAATTTTAATTTGAAGTAGAAATCAACTAATGTTAACAGCTTTGGGTATTTCAGTTATTTTGACAGAAAAAAGTGTTTAATAGCAATTGTGTATCAAACACATCAACACTTAATTTCAGCTTAAACACTTTTATCCAAACACGTAACTGTTTATTTATAAAATAAGTTTCAGCACTTAAAAATTACTTTAAGAACTTATGTTTAAAAGCCATTTTTTCAGCCAATCCAAACAGGCTCTATATATACTTTCACTTACAAACCGCGTCATATTATTACTAAGAAGCTTTAGGGGACGTTTGGTAGGATGCATTAGAAAAAATAATGCATGCATTAACTTTTTGTATTACTAATCCCTTGTTTGGTATACTTTTTCAACCTATGTATAACTAATGCAAGTATTATTTATACACCCTATTTGGTATTATCATATGTATAACTAATAGATAGCAAACTATGGTATTAGCAATACCAAAATCATTAATGCATGCATAAACATGGTTAAAGATAAAAATTACCCTTAAAATTTTATGCTTGATTAATACCAAAGTTATTACTCCCTCTGTTCAGTTTTACTTGTTACATTTCGCTTCACGAGAGTCAACTTTAAAGGAATATTTTCTTGATTGTATTCATCAATAATGTATAATATATATAGTAGTACAAGAATATTTAAACTAGGTAACTAATCAACCTAATTATAATAGAAAATATAATTCTAACTAAAATATGAGACTTAATTACAATAGGAATACAATTCTACCTAAAATAAGAGATATACAATTAATGAAAGAATATTCGAGAAATATTCCATTAAACTTGACTAATTTTTGAAGTAAAATTGAATTAGATTAATTTAATATTTTAAATTTAATATTTAGATGTTTGAAAGCTATACGAAAAATACTATAAGTTGCAATCCTTATCATATTAATATGATAAAAAAATACATCTTAAAATATTGATCAAAATTCATGCAGGTTGACTCTGGAGAAACGAAATGTGACAAGTAAAAGTGAACGGAGGGAGTAGTAAATGTATAACCTAAGTTTAAAACCTCTGCATGTGTTCCCAAAATTTTCAGTACATATAAATTGCTTTAGATTTTGATAATTCACGGCAAATCGAACACCTAAAAATTATCTTTAAATACTGCACCCAGAAAAATAAGAAGAATACGTGTGTGCTTAAATCAGTAACTAATTTTCTATTTCACAACAAGATGAAAATAAATATACAAAGAGAAAAAAGTAATATTCAGAGAGAGTTGGTAGCTTCATGTTCTTATTGATTTAGTTTGATTAGGATCTGTGTTTGAAGACGACGATGAGCGGAAAAAATTGCTGAGGAAAACATGGGCTAGATATCAGTCCCTTTTTTTGTTCGAAAGACATCAATTAATTAATAGTTATAGGAAAAGGCAAATTAGTAAGATTATAATTATTTTTTATTAATCATAATTAGCTTAAACAAATTGTTACAAAAGTATACCTCCGGTAGATATCCACAAATGTCCTAAAGAATTTGGAAGGTATTTTTGTAAACAAATGATTCTTTTTTAATTTTTTTATTACATTGAGGAATAGGGGAAAGAGATTACAATATGAGGATTCAAACCCTCACCAACAAGGTGAAAGTTCAGGTAGCCAACTAACTGAGCTACTACATCCCTACAAATGAGTGTTTTAAAAAATTATGCAATGCATATTATTTTTAATACATCAAACCAAACAATTAATAAGAAATAATTTCAGCATAACTAATGTCAGCATTACTAATACACTTATTCAACACTATTCTTATACACTCTATCAAACGACCCCTCAGTGTTCAAAGTGCAAATAGTGTGATTTCATATTTATACCATGTAGGATAATTAGTTGATGCCCATCTTTATTCTCGAATATAAATATTTGTTTAGTTTCAAATTTAACTGATTGTTAACTGTGGGTTACAACAATTGCAGGAAATGGGAAGTAAGTACCCGCTAACTATTACAACAAACTGAAATTACAACAAACTGAAATTTCAACAAACTGAAATTACAACAAACTGAAATTTCAACAAACTGAAATTACAGCAAACTGAAATTACAACTATTTTGCTCAGTCGAATGATGATACTCTGTCTTTAAGACAAGATTGCCCCGTATATATCCTTTTACGTTATGCACAATAGTCACCCAAGATAAAACAACAACTTAGCAAATGAGCAAAGAAAACTCAAGTGTTACTTTTGAAGAACATAGAGTAACGAAATGATGCTGGAGAGAAAGAAGAAGATTTCTGATTTTTCTGTCTCTTGCTAGAACAATTGAGCTAAAGGCTTCAATTTATAGTGTAAGGAGGGTGACTTCTCAACTAGCCAACTGATGGCTTTTAATAGTCATGTAATGACACTTAGTAAGGAGTTATATTTAGCCAAATAAATGACTGAATTTATGTGCAAAGTAATGGAGATTCAACGCTCCAAAACCAACCCAAAAGGCAGAAACTTCTGCCTTCCGTCGTGAGCCTCTTCCCAATTTTATCTTTCCTGAAACTCCAGGGACCAAACTGTAAATATTAAGCATTTTGGGTCCAAAAAGATAATATCAAAAGAAGCCCAAGGCCCACGACCCGAGCCCGGACCGGACGGGATGGGCGGGGCAGCGACGCGCGTGGGCTTAGCCTCGAACCCAAGCACACCTAGGTCCTCCCTCCTTCAAACACATGGGTTACCCCTTGGGGTCCTAAACCCTTATCCATTTTTAGACTTATAAAATGAACAAATCTTTCTTTCCCCACCGATAAGGGAGATTTGTTCCACACTATATTTTCATACCATATTTTCATGCTTTAAACACCTCACTTCGTGGACCAATATCTCTTTCATTTCTTAACGAAATTTGATGATTGTTTGCCCTACGGTTATCTACTCACTTAGTAGATTATGCACGTGTGAAGAACCAAAGTCTGCAACATGCAGAACCCTAGTGTTTAAGTCATTAAAGATGAGTGGACACAACTCCCACCAGAGGAAAATTTCTAACAATCCCCTCTTGAAAGAGATTTTGGTGCACTCATAAGGTGTCTATTTCTAGCAATATTTCAGCGGACCGATGTTGCATCAGGAGAGGTAGCTTCAGCTTTGAACCTTCCATAGTTAAATACCATCGGACTTACTTACTGCGCGGTGAATGTGATGTCTTGAACCGTCAGTGTTTAGTGTAAGCCAAGTCAATAGTACCAACACAACAACTTCCCTTACTCAGTTCTTCATAATGTTTTGTATTGTAGTCGTGGACACTTCTTGGATTCTTAAGTGTGTTCATTTTAGGCGGCCTGTCGTCGCACTTAAATAGGTGGTCTCCTACAAGGTATCCTGTTATAACCCACTTTACAAGTGGTAGGAACCATTAAAAGTTTCCCCAAACCTAACCTCAACCGTTGAGGATCATTAAAAGTTTTGGAAACTTAACTTTTACCCACACTGCAGACAACACTTAACGTCTATCGCGGGAACAGCTTTGGGTTTATGTTCCTTACATAAATCATAACATGAAGTGCTCTTACTTCCACCGAAGTGCTCAACTGAACCTTTACAACTTAGTTTTTCCATTGAACCAAATTCCTGGGATATCCAGTCAATAAGGTTGGGTTACCATCGTATTGGTCCTTAAAGCTTGAGTTTTAAGCCCATTCCCCTAGACAAGAAGAATATCTGATCTCTGGGTATGCCCTTTGTCAGCGGGTCTGCTATGTTATCATTTTATTTTATGTAATTAATATATATTAAATCTGTGGTGATCAGCTGCCTAACAGTCTTATGTCTCCGTCGAATATGATGAGATTTGTCATTGTACATAGAACTCTGTGCCCTTTCTAAAGCTGACTAGCTGTCACAGTGAATCATCACTGAAGGTACGATTTTGTCCCAACGAGAGACATCCTCTAAGAAGTCGTGAAGCCACTCAACTTCTTCTCATGCTTTGTCTAAAGCGATAAACTCTGATTCCATCGTGGATCGGGCGATGCAAGTTTGCTTAGAGGATTTTCAAGTAAATATATACCCACTGGTGAACTTGGTGTTCTCTATATTAGATATCCAGTTTGCATCACTGTACCCCTATAGTACAACTGGATATCTCGAATAATGTAACCAGTAATTTAGTGTGTACTTCAGGTAACGTAGCACTCGATTCAATGCTTTCCAATGATAATTACTTGGATTATGAGTAAACCTAGCCAAGTTGTTGACTGCATAAGCAATATCAGGTCGGGTTCAGTTTGTTATGTACATCAAACTCCCAATCACCTGTGCATATTGCTCCTGGCATACGGGTGCACCACGATTTTTATCAAGCTTTTGATTTCTATCTAATGGTGACTTCATAGGCGAACTGTCAAACACCTCAAACTTTTTCTAAACATCCTCGATGTAGTGAGTCTGAGATAAGACCAGTCCGTCAGACGTCTTAGAGATTTTTATCCCTAAGATGACATCTGCGGTACCCATATCCTTCATGTTGAAGCATTGTTTCAACATGTTCTTAGTCTCTAGGATTAAGCTAGGACTGCTTCATGTGATCAACATGTCATCTACTAATGTGATCAACATGTCATCTACGTACAGGCATATCATGACGAATGAGTCAGAGTTACCTTTCATGTAGATACATTTGTCACACTCATTAATAGAGAAACTCTTTGACAGTAGAGTACTATCAAACTTTTTGTGTCATTGCTTCGGGGCTTGTTTCAGCTCGTACAGAGATTTGACAAGTCGACAAACTTTCTTCTCTTGTATTGGAACCACATACCCCTCAGGTTATTCCATATAGATTTCTTCTTCCAAATCACCATTTAGGAAGGCTGTCTTAACATCCATTTGATGTATCTCAAGGTCATACAATGCTGCATTCAAAATGAATACTCGTATGGACGTCATCCTAGACACCGGAAAGTACGTGTCAAAATAGTCAAGGCCTTTTTTCTGTCGATAGCCCTTGACTACCAACCTGGCTTTGTACTTGTCTATAGACCCATCTGCTTTATACTTCCATTTGAGTATCCATTTGCAACCCAACGATTTATTTTTCGGAGGAAGAACAACCAACTCCCAAGTATGGTTATGTAGGATGGAGTCTATTTCACTCTCAATAGCTTCTTTTCCAGAGCGGTGCCTCTGGAGTTGACAATACTTCAACAATTGTCCTTGGTTTGTCATCAACCATATAAGCTACAAACTCAGGTCCAAAGCTTTTATCCTTCCTAGCCCTTTTACTTTGCCTTGGTTCCATCTCTGGAGTCTCCAAGTTCTGTGAATCTAGAACACTAGATTTCGAATATTCAGCCACTTCGAAGTCCACTAGATCTGAACCATCTAGATTCGGGCAGTCAACGACTCCTGGTTCCTGAGAGCTCTGTTCATAACTTCGTTTGCAAGAGGTTATGTCTTTTTACTTTCTAGGAAAGTATCCTTAAAGAATTAAGTATTCCTTGATTCCATTATTGTACCACCGTGGATATCTGAAATATCTGACTTATGCACTAAGAAGCGATAAGCACTACTGTTGTTTGCATATCCGATAAAAATGCAATCTACAGTCTTAGGCCCAATCTTCACCTGCTTTGGTTTAGGCACTTCGACTTTTGCCAAACAACCCCACACCTTTAAATATTTATAGGTGGGTTTCTTTCCCTTCCATTATTCATGTGGAGTTTCGTCCTTATCCTTATGTGGGACTCTATTAAGAATCGTATTAGCAGTAAGGACAACTTCTCCCCGCCTGTTTTGGAGAAGACCGGAATTGATGAGCAAGGCATTCATCATTTCCTTCAATGTGCGGTTATTGCGTTCAGCAACACCGTTCGATTGAGGTTAGTATGGAGCCATCGTTTGATGAACAATGCCTGACCCGACACAATATACCTCAAATAGAGCTACATATTCTCCCCCTCTATCGCTACGTATTGATTTAATTCGCATGCTTAGTTGGTTCTCAACTTCTGCTTTGTAGCGTTGGAACGCTTTAAAAGCTTCATCTTTACTTTTCAACAAGTAAAGGTAACAATACCTTGTGCTATCATCAACGAATGTCACAAATTATTTGTTCTCCCTAGTTTGTGCAAACTTCAAATCATATATATCTGTGTGAATAAGTTTTAGAGAAGCGGTATTCCTTTCGACGGATCGAAAATGAATCTTTGTGAGTTTTGCCTCTACGCATACCTCACACTTATGTTGAGGGTTTATGTCGATAGACGGTAACAACTCCAACTTTACCAATATTTGGATGGACTTAAAGTTAACATGTCCTAATCTATGATGCCATAAATTAGAAGACTCAAGCAAATAAGAAGAAGCTTTAATTTTGTTGCTTGGACGCATTACAGACATGACGTTAACTTTGAAGAGGCCTTCATAGACGAAGCCTCTCCCCACAAAAGTTCCATTCTTGGTGATTACAAATTTATTGGACTCAAATACTAGCTTAAACCAACATTAACCAATAAATGACCTGAAATTAAATTCCTCCTAATCTCAGGGACATGCATTACCTCCTTCAGAGTGAGCTCATTTCCAAAAGTCATCTTCAGGACCACTTTTCCTACCCTCTACACATCAGAAGAAGTGTTATTACCCATGAACAGCTTCTTGTCGGTGACTGGTGTATACGTGGAAAAGACATCTCTATTAGAACAGATGTATCTGGTAGCACCCGTGTCCATCCACCATTGCATGAGATTCTCAATAAGGTTTGCTTCAAGTACCACCGTTGAGAACTCCTCAATCATGTTGTCAAGAAACGTGTCTTTGACGACGTTAGCATGTGCCTTGCCTTTGGCCTTGGCCTTCTCTTGTTGCTCAGTCTTGATCTTGTGGAAGTCTTTGATTATGTTACCAGGTTTCCCACAGTGGTGACAGTTCCATTGAACTTCTCCGCCGCCTGGGCTGTCTTTCTGGAACTTGTGTTTCTTGCTTGAGTTCCCTTTTGCCTCAGCCAGATTTGCCTTTGCCTCAAGGGCTTCTTTCCCCTAGGCAAAGCCTTCTTATTATCTTCCTGAATTTGGATTTTGAGAATAAGTTCCTCAAAGGTCATTTCCTTTGTCTTGAGTTTTAAGTAACCCATAAACTCATTCCACGAGGGAGGTAACTTTTAAATTAATGATGCAACCAAAAACTGCTCATTTGGTTTCATACCTTCCAAATCCAAGTGATGTAGAATCATTTGGAATTCCTGGACTTGGGACATCACAATTTTGCTATCCACCATTTGAAATTTCAGGTATTTCCCAACGATGAATTTCTTCGTACCAATATCTTGTGCGTTGTACTTCTTCTGAATTTTTTCACATAACCCTTTGGCGGTGCCTATGGTGCAATACACCGTGTAGAGTATGTCTGACAGATAGTTCAAAATATAGTTCTTACACATTAAGTCGCTATGACTCCGTGCATCAAGAACCATCTTCATTCCATTAACGACATGGATACCTTGGCCCCCTTCAGTTGTTTCATTAGGCTGAGGGTCCATCTCATCTCCAGCTTGTGGAGGATCTTCTGTTAGGAATCGAGCCATTCCCATAACAGTCAAGTAAAACAGAATCTTCCTCTGTCATCTCTTGAAGTTTGAGCCCATGAACTTTTCTGGGCGTTCATGGTGGAATCCAGAGGGTGGAGGAACTATAACGTTTCCTTGAGCAGCAGAAAAAATGTTAGGCGTGCCTTGAGAAGCAGTGGGGAAGGAAGATGAGTTGCCTTGAGTAGCACCAGCAGCAGAATAAAAAACGTGTTGTGCTTTTCCAGTCATCTTTCTAAGCAGTTACAACAATCTTGTCTTAAAATTATGGGTTACAATAATTGCAGAAAATGGGAAGTAAGTAACTGCTAACTATTACAACAAACTGAAATTATAACTATTTTGCTAGGTCGAGTGATGACACTCTGTCTTTAAGACAAGATTGCCCCGTATATATCCTTTTACGTTATGGACAATAGTGTCCCAAGATAAAACATCAACTTAACAAAATGAGCAAAGGAAACTCAAGTGTTACTTTTGAAGAACATAGAGTAATGAAATGATCTGGAGAGGAAGAAGAAGATTTCTGATTTTTCTGCCTCTTGCTAGAACAATTGAGCCAAAGACTTCAATTTATAGTGTAAGGAGGGTGACTTCTCAACTAGCCAACTGATGGCTTTTAATAGCCATGTAATGACACTTAGTGAGGAGTTATATTCAGCCAAGTAAATGACTGAATTAAGAAGCCTAAGGCCCAAGGCCCACGACCCGAGCTCGGACCGGACGGGACGGGCAGGCGGCGACGCGCATGGGCTTAGCCTCGAACCCAAGCACACCTAGGTCCTCCCTCCTTCAAACACATGGGTTACCCCTTGGGGTCCCAAACCCTAATCCATTTTTGAGACTTATAAAATGAACAAATCTTCCTTTCCACACCGATGAGGGAGATTTGTTCCACACCATATTTTCATGCTTCAAACACCTCACTTCGTGGAACAATATCTCTTTCATTTATTAACGAAATTTGACGATCCTTGGCCCTACGGTCATCTACTCACTTAGTAGATTATGCACATGTGAAGAACCAAAGTCTCTAACATGCGGAACCCTAGTGTTTAAGTCATTAAAGATGGGTGGATGCCACTCCCACCAAAGGCAAATTTCCAACAATGTTAACTCATCTCCACCCCCACCCCACTAGGCCACCATACCCCCAATCCATTCTCCACCCGCATCCCCACCAACTTGCACCATCCCATTCTCATATATCCTCCGTCTCAAAATACTTATCACATTTCATTTTTAAAATTCAAATTATATGAGTTTTAATCAATATTTTAAATTTAAATTCTCCATATTACTTTAAATACATCAGCCCCTTGACATCCTAAATTCACCATATTGATTCAAGTTGTTTGACAATTACTTTTTGTCCCAATTTATATGGCACAATTCGAATTTAAAGAGTCAAACCTTTTTATTTTGACTATAAATTCAGATATACAATCTTTAAGTTTTTTGAAAAATAATTTATACATTTAGAAACTATATAAAAATTACTATATGCCACAATAATTATTAAAGGGCATACAAACAAAAACTTTTCTTATTTAACTTTCAAAGGTAAAATATATCACATAAATTAGGAACGGGAGTATTATTTAAAACAGCGGTACTCTACCATATATATAATGGTGATAGGATCGTGTTATACCAAATATTGACATATAATTAGGTCATCTGATTAATCAAAGGGCGAGTGTGAGTGGTGAATATAATTGGTGCGCAATAAGAGATCAGTGTGACATTAATATATGTGATGAAACAACAACGTGAATTACGATGGGATATGGTTGTCTCTCATGCCAGTAGGGACAAGATATCGAGGTTCGTTTTCATACCAACACGTGGATGTCAGATCCGAGACTGACTCCATAATTGTACGGTACAAAGTACCCATCATATGATCGTATTAGGAAGATAAAAGTCTACGGTATTCGTACTTAAACAATCAGTTAGGTTTGCATGCATGTAGAACCTATAATATGACAGTTGTATATGACGAGGTAATCATATATTATTTCTGTAATGTGATTTTATTAATGAGAAATAGAGATTTGCTTTTCTATTTTATAAGAAGTGTATGTAAGAGGCAACATAGGCTTCAAGAATCAATGTGTTTTGACTATGTGCTTAAGATCGAAGGAAGTGAATCCTAATATTTTAATTTATGGCTACGCGTTACAAGTACTTATGTTTTCTGATTCGATCTACATCTGTACTTCTCTGTTAAAAGCCATTCGAAGAATTTTTAATGCAGCATGCATGTGGATTTGAAGTGAACCGTTGCAAATTATGAGAGATACTATTCACACGGAAAAAAAGCTACTCATAGACATGACTCGACTCAATATATAAATGCATGATTAAAAAAAATGCATGATGAACGAAAATATTTTTGAAACTTATAGTTTAAATAGGAGAATAGAACTATTTTTAATTTTTTTTCCATGGCCGGATCTAATCCAAAAAATAGGAGAATAGAATAAATTTCTAATTCTAGAGTGCAAGATTTTAAACATGTCAAACGTTTGTGATTTTTCTTTAAAAAAATATATCCAAGAATATTTAGAAAAATCATCTGCTATCACAAAGGAATACCTCATGCCTCCTAGAATGTGTACTTCAATTGGACCCATTAAATTCATATGTAGCAATTGAAAATAGTGAGACGTACCTGAATGTTGTCTGTCGTGTTGGACAACATTATGAGATACACGGGTTTGCTTACCTTTCAAACAATCTTCACAAACAGTTTTACCTTTTTGGCTAAGTTTGGGTATGCCTCTAACTGCTTCATATGAGACCAAATTTTTTAAATTGCGGTAGTTGACATGCCCCAACTTTTGATCCCATAGTGTTGTGTCATCGACCTTAGCATTATTGCATGTTTCTTGTCTTACAACAAGATAGCAATTGTCACCTGTTCTTGTACCTGTAATGACACATATATTTGCTTCATTCGTAACTTTACAGGCATTCTTATTAAATTTTACCTCAAGATCGTCATCACACAGTTGACTTATACTAATCAAATTAGCCATTAAGCCCTCAACGTGTAAGACGTTTCTTAAGGCTCGAAATCCAGGAACATCCAAGATCTCTTTTTCAATTATTTTTCTTTTATTGCCACCTTCATAAGTCACATTTCCTCCATTGAATGACTCATAGTTCTTTAAAAAATCGTTTGTACATGTCATGTGGCGAGAACATCCACTATCAAAGTACCAAGAACCTGAAATGTTAGTTCTTAATGCAGTTATAGCAACATTACATGTTACTTCCTTTTTAGGAACTCAAACTCTCTTAAAATATTTTTAACCTTTTGGCTCAGAAATGTTGCCTCGATTGTTATCTGAAATGTTGGACAATATTTTAGGCAACATTTTGCTCACAGAATCTTGAAGTTTGAAACAATATGGTTTTAAGTGTCCAGAGGATTTACAGTGATGACACACAAACTTCATATTCTTTGACATACATGAGAACCTATTATTTATTCATTTTTCTTTTACAAAACATATCTTCTCATTTTTATCAAAGAGATTATAGCATATGGTTTTAAGAGAGTTTTCGTACCTAATTCCTGCATGTGAAGATTTACTAAAGTTGAGTATCTCATTCAATTTTGAAGTCCCGTGTTGAGCTTACAGAAGGTTGCTTAGGTGAAATCCAATTTTGCACGGATCTTACCAAATTCAATATCCTTTTTGGTAAGTGCAACCTCAAGTCGGGTTATCGTGCCTTTTAATATTAAATTCTCATGAGTTAAAGATTTTATATTTTTGTCAAGTTGCTTGGATTTTATGATTAAGGCTTTACAAATACTTTGTAATTCATTAATCGTATCATTTTTGCATTCAACTTGATCCATACAATCAACCTCACTAACATAAATGGAACCACTAAAGCAATTAACATCAAAATAGTTAAAGAATTCATACCTTCCGGATGTCGTCGATGATGTTGATGTCGTTGCTAATGTTGGAGCAAATGTCGTGATATTTAAGACAACATTATATATGACATCTTCACTTTCCGATAGAGACTGTTCGAAAACAGTAGCCAACATTGCTTGTTTTTCAAATTCACGATCTTTTTCCTCTTCTCCTTTATCATCACTAAGAGAAATCCATAGGTTCTTACCGAATTTTCTAATAGTGCTTGCACATTCGTTAGCATAGTGACCCAAACCGGAGCATGCATGACACTGCACGAACTCAAGTTATTTGGGATCAAATTTGGTACGATCTGAGTTGGTTCTTCTCAGTTGATTTCCTTTTTGTACATTTGGAAGGAATCTAGTGGGATTTTGATTGAAGACTTGGTTTTGGTGCTCTTTAGAGTTAGATTGATTTATCTCATTATTGAACTTCCTCACAATCGAATTGTATTTTCGAATGAGTAAGACAACATTTGCACCATCACCAATTTCTTCAAGATTCTCATCATCTTCTTCGATTTGACTCTCCAAGGATTAAACTTGAAGTGTCACATTCTTGCTTTTATATAATTCCTTTTGATTCTCAATGTTCATCTCATAAGTTTTGAGAATGCTCATCAAGGTATGAAGGTCCATTGTGGCAAGATTGTGAGCTTCTTCAATAGCACAAATCTTTAAATTGAATTTTTCAGGAAGAGAACGGAGAGCCTTTTCAACAAGTTGAGTGTTGGTTAATGGTTCACCAAGAACTTGACATTCATTTGAGATGTCAATCAACTTTTCAAAATAAAATTTAATATCATCCGCTTCTTCCATCCTTAAACGTTCATATTTACTCATGAGCATGCATAGCTTTGTTCGATGTACACTTGACTTACCTTCACAATGAATTTGTAAAGTATCACATGCATCTTTAGCCGTGAGGCAGTTTTGAATGAGTTTGAACATATACATATCAACCCATTCAAAAATTACATTTAAGGTTTTTTCGTTAAAACTAGCATTATTGGTTTCTTCTGTAGACCATTCGGATTCAGGTTTAACTAGAATGTCACATTCCTCATCCGGTGGTAACATTGGAACAACATACCCATTGGTTATAGATCTCCATGCCCTAACATCAATTGATTTAATATGAGAACATAGGTGAAACTTTCAATAGGCATAATTTGATCCATCTAACATAGGAAGCCCACCAATAGTTGGATTTGCCGGATCCATAGCTTATGACAACAGGATCAAGCACTTATTGTATTAAGTGTCGACTCTGATACCACTTGAAGGGGCTATGGAACAATAAAAATAAAATGAAATAAACTCGAATGCCAATTCTGTTTTCGAATGTCGGAAATTATGTCGTCCGACACCAGTAACAACACTTGAGCAAAACAAAAAACTTTGAAAAGTAAATGCAGCAGAACTTTAAATAACAAAAATGTTTTAAATTTTCATAAGTTATATATATAATATAACTTATGATGGTCAATGACCAAATATATTGTATATATATATTATATACAAATATACAAATTCATTTCTTTACAGTTTTACAAGATAAAACGGAAAGAAATTAAAAGTTGAAGTCGCAGATGACTTCTGCCTGAAAAATCTAACTAAGTAGACATAGATAACCTCTTATTACAATCGCTTAATACAAAACCAATCTAGAATCAAAACAACCATTGTAATGTTGGACAGAATGTTGTCAACACACTCAGGCAACACTGATGATCCAGATTTCTGAGATGAAATTCCGAGAGCTCTCTTGGTATTTTTACTTTCTGGTTCTAGATATCGATACTCTGTAGTAGCCTCTCTATTTATAGTAGAAAGTCTTTCTTGAAAAGCTCATCGATCAGTTGTGAAAGTTGAGGAAAAGGTGGACTGCTGGTGGGATTGTTTGGAGAAGATCAGGGAGTAATAATCTCAATAGCTTTGGCTTGATCCTCACGATAAGAAACAACTTTTGACTTAGTCCTCACTCATTTTTACCAGCTCCTTTTTACATTTTCAAGTCATTTTTACCTCATAGTAATATTTACACAAATATAACTGCATCACGTGAAGTAAGGCAAAATCAGTTCAGAAAATATTGGTCTGAATGTTGTGCAACAATTGTCTCAACATACTTACACATTCATATCAATACTTTAGGAGATATGTTGGGTCAAATGTGACAACACCAAATCTAACATTAACAATATATATTAATTTTACATTTTAATTAGGCTTATCGATTACTTTCAATTAATTGAGTCAAACCGACTCTTAAGAGTAGTGATATTTAATTCAAGGATTTAAATTTTTTTATTATTCAATAGAAAGGAGGGGCGGTGGGCACTTTTAACTTATATTTTTCACACATTCTCTCATGTGCCGAGACTGATTTGTTTTGTCGAGTAAGGAAAAACTCTTTTTGATAATGAGTAATAATGAAATTTAAATAAAAAGAATCTGCATATTTTAATAGCATATTGAATTACGTGATAATAATCTCATTTAGAAGCTCAATAACTCCTCAAATAAGGGTATACTCCTATTTAGTTAATTATATTCATGAGTTGGGTACCGAGTACAACACGTCAAAATTCTCTTAATAATAAGTAATAGTGAAACTTACATTTAAAATTTATGTATATCGTAATAATTTCTTCGGTTCATAATAAGTGTCCTTTGTTTGTTTTTTTTTGTCCAAAATAAGTATACTTTTATATAATAAAAAAGAAATTAATTTTTTTTCCAGAATTTTCCCCTTATTTAGATATCCCTAGGAAGCCTTTTAAATTACTCCAATTTTCTATCAAGTGTAACTTAGTTAAATTATCTACTTTTTTTTAGGAGTTACTCTCTCTATTTCAAAATAAATAGTATTTTAATTTTTTCATTTTGTTTTAAAATAAGTGGTGTTTCACATAATCAAGAATACACCAACGATGTTCTTTCAATTTTACCCTTATTTAAATAAAGAGAGTTTTACGTAACCAAGAAACTAGGAGTACTAAAGAGCTACATCTTTTTCTAGATATTTATTAAGGGTAAATTAATAAACTATATCTTACTTTCAGGAATGAGTAGCTTCTTAAAGGGTATGTCAAAGCTAAAAATACCATTTATTTTGAAATGGACGGAGTAGCCTTTTTAAGGGGTGTGTCAAAGACCAAATAGATACTTATTATGGATCGGAAGGAGTACTATATAAAATTGTGTGACAATTTCATTCGGTTAACACTCAAAAGTAATTTAAGTGTTTTGTCGAAGTCAGTGACAACCGAACTATTTCGGAGCCGAATTTACTCCTAACCCTCGATTACAGAAACTTCATCGGCTACTAAGGAATCTTAGTTGAAGTTGTCAGTTAGAGGTACGACTGAGATCCACTCAGATGCAGACACCTTAACGACCAAGTCAAAAGGGTTTCCAAACCCCCAAAAGTGATAACGGCCAATAACAGCTAAATAAAACGGTCATTATCCTAGCAAAAGGAGTAGAGGGCAAGAAAATCGGCACCACATCCCCCATAGTCAGCCGTTGAACTTAGTGGGATACTTTATGGCCGACATGTGGGGGGGGGGGCACGTTTGTACAGTTTTTCTTCCTTTTTGTACTATAAATACCCATTCTTTGAATATACTACACACACTCAATCAAACAAATCAAATCTTTTATCTATCATTACTTTATCCTTTACTTTTTCCTTTACTTTACTTGGCCGTATTCATGTTTTCTTACCTCTTAGTCTAATCACACCGTCCTAACGCTTTCTGGAGTAGTTGGGGAACCCATTGCTGGAAATTAGAGTTTCGTTTCCAGCCCAAATCACTTAGGCTAAGGAATTAATTTGTCTCCCGATTTCATCAGCTGATACAACGACAGAAGGCAGATTTCGGGGCGAGAACAAATTTGGCACGCCCAGTAGGACCATAGGTGAATTAATAATGAAGTTTGATTCTCCAGGACAGGATCATTCTTAGCGTATGCGCCTAAGGTCCGGTAAGAAAATGAACCTCGAGTCCAGTCCACATCCTAAACAAAATCTTCTCAGAAGGAAAAATGAACAGGTATCCTCCTTGGGTATGCCTACATCGGTTGATACCCCTCCACTTCCTCCATCAACCCAAGCCGTGGAAGACTATAGTCAATCTGAAGGTCTAACCATAATGACCACGTCTTTTATTAGACAACATATTGACTTCGGCATTCACGACATTATGTACCAAGTTTCTAAATAATTGGCTGACATTGTGAAGTCGATGGTAGATAATGAGGTTCATCAAGTGAGGGAGATAGAAACCAACCGAATGCACCTAGGAGAATGTTCGACTAGTTCTGCCATTCCTCTGATGAGCGGTGATGTTCAGCATGGGACCGTGACTCCAGGTGTTGTTCCTCAGCCGCATATGCATCAGCCAGTACTTACTCAGGTGCAGCCGATAGCACACCTAGGAACACAAGCCCAATCGCCTGGTAACCAGCACACTACATGGTCGCCGCCGAACCTTGGGGGCAAAGTGTGCTACCTGACCAAGCGAGTCTGCAGTATGGGAAGATCAACATGGCCCGGAGACCAGTTCAGGCTCACTTTGGATTATTGCCTGTTATGCCGTACGTTTCCACGAATGGCCCTATGATGTAGGCGAACAATGTTGGCCAGCCGATGGCCCTTGGCTATGACTTAGCTCGACTATCTGGTGACGCTATTTACAGTGAGTTACTATTCCAGCAGTCATTGCCGGTACCCAATCCATACCTTCCAGGAAGCGTAAACATTCTAAGAATGGCCGACGTCCGAGGAGAGTAGCTATGGAACACTGTTCCACCTTATCCTCAGGCTCCGTTAGCCATTCAAGGAGCTTAGGTTGCAGGCTTTGGTGGTCATTCCCAACAGCAGCAATGGGGCATCACCCCACCTATTGGTAATGGCCAGCAGACCACATATAACCTTTAAAACCCTATCCAACAAAGTACAGAATGGAGGTCCCTAGTACAGAACGCCTACCAGCCGAATCCAGTAGAGAATTAGTAGGGGACGTCACAACAGATAAACCCCGAGATTATTGCTAATACCATGCAGAGGTACTTCGACATCCAACTGAAACCTTTGGACATGCCTGTTTATAAGAAGCCCTATCCCGATTAGGTAGACCGGATATCACCTTTGACGAGAGGCTTCAAAATACCAGAGTTTGTCATTTTCTCTGGCGATGATGGCAAATCCACGATCGAGCACATCAGTAGATTTATTGCCCAATGCGGCGAAGCTGGCCAAAATAAGTACCACAAGTTGCAGTTATTTCCTCTCTCTCTAACGGGAACATCCTTTGCATGATACTCCTCTTTAGCTCTTAATTCAGTGCAAAGCTGAGCCAACATGGAGGGTTACTTCCATGATAGGTTTTATTGGCCCGAACCTCAGGTTATCGTGACTGATCTAACGAATCTCAGGCAGCATGTCGATGAATCGGCTGCCGATTTTATCGAGAGATTCAGAAAGAAAGTTGGGAAATGCACTGTATTGTTCCTCGAATCTGAGTGTGCCAACATGATAATCAACAACATGCACCCTCAGTTAAAGGAGAAGTTGGTGGAACACTCTTGCTCTAACCTAAGCCAGTTAGCCGAAAAGGCTAGCCAAATAGAGCAGTATGTCCAGGAAAATGAGCGAAGAAGAGCCAGCCGAAATCGAGGCTCCCACTTGGTATCCATCATTAAAGCAGATAAGTCCGACTCAGAATCAACCGACTATAAGGCAGATGCAATGGTGGCCGAGATTGCTAGGGGTAAGGTTTACTCTTGCCCAGCCTTGAAAGCCGTCAAAGGCAAGAAAATAAGTTCATCCGATGACAGGGTCAATTACTTGTTTGATATCACAAAGGTAGATCAGATCTTTGATCATCTGCTCAAAGATAAGCATATTTGGCTGCTTGATAGTCACAGGATCCCGCCTGCCGAGGAACTCAAAGATAAGAAGTATTGTAAGTGGCATAATTCATACAATCACTATACTTCTAATTGCATGGTCATCAGAAAGGTGATCCAAAATGACATCAGGGAGGGGAGGTTCAAGCTAACCGACAAGACCATGGTTGAAATGTCTATTGATGCCGACCCCTTTCCCGTTGTACCAATATATATGGTGTCTTTTGCTAAACCCGATAAATCCGGGGACACCAAAGGAAAACAGCCGATGAAAAGTGTATGGGTCCCTAACAAACCTGCTGAAATGGAAAAGGCCACAAGAACCTCTGTGTTCAACCGGTTAGGCATCCTACATGACATTCGTAATGACAGGCAGCCTGCTAGGAGCAGTTTTCATGGCCGCCCTAAGTACTCAAGGGACATTGAATGAGAACTTGATGAGCAAACCATGAGGTTCAGAAGTGTCCCTATCGACACCAGGCACAGGCCTGGGGGCAAGTACAGATGCCAACCAACCAGCAGACGAGCATGCCTCGAATTGATGAAGAACCACTCCCCAAAGCCAAACAAAGGGTGGTTGAGTTTAACGTAGACGAGGGTGTTTCGTCCTTACGTATCACGACGAGAAATGAGGGCCAAACGAGATCCCAAAAAATGATTAAACCAGCCGCCAACACAGAAGAAGAGAAGTGGTTTATCAACCAGACTCCTAGAAAGAAAGAGGCACTACCGAAAGTCGCATCCAGAACCTAGAAAGGAAGGATGCAACGTGCCAAAGCCTTACGTAAGATACAATAGACATTGCATCTAATCTCCAATACCAAGGCAGCCTTAAATTAAGAGATTCATAAGTCTGCCGTAGCCAAGGCTATCAAACGGGCATTCGACTCATCTGTTTCAGGGGAAATATCACCCGAAGGAAAGACGTCGGGTCACAAAATCTGGGTAAACAACGTACCGACAACTTGACGGATGAACCCCGGCAAGAGAACGTGGCTCCCATAACCGTCATGGAGCCATATGAAGAAAGATCTTGGGAATCCTGCAATCTTACCTCGCAAGGGTTTGAAATAAAATAATTAGTCGAATCACGGCTTACCTTAGAGGGTTTAAATAGTTGAGAAAACCCAAGTTATAAGTGACCTGTGGAATCGACTGACCGCCCTAAGTTCTGAGGAAATGATAGCCGAGGCATCGCAAATAGGGAACCATGACAACGAAACAACGTTCGCTTCCAATGAAGTTGAGCTGCCGATGGAACTTGAATCGCCCATAAGAAGGGCTATGCCTAGTTTTGAGTCTCAGGATCCTTTGGAAAATATCAACTTGGGAACGGAAGAAATCCCTCGGCTAACACACATTAGTGGTTTGCTGAAGGAAGAAGACAAACAAGGCATAATGGGCCTCCTACTGCAGTATAAAGACTATTTTGCATGTGATTATCACGAGATGCCTGGGCTGGCACGTATCTTGGTCGAACATAGATTTCCAATCAAGGAGGGTTTCAAACCTCACAAACAACCGCCTAGGAGATATCACCCTCAGCTAATGACTCAAATTAAAGCTGAGATTGAACGACTACTGAAGGTTGGATTTATTAAAATGGCTAGGTTTATGGAATGGTTGGCAAACATCGTGCCAGTCAAGAAGAAGAATGGCAATGTTCGGGTATGTATTGATTACAGGAACCTAAACTTAGCCACTCCCAAAGATAAATTTGTCATGCCTATAGCCAATATGCTCGTCGATGCGGCGGTCGCTAACGGCATGCTGACTCTCATGGAGATACTCCGGCTATAATCAGATAGCAGTAGCCAAAGACAATATCCACAAGACTGCTTTTAGATGTCCAGAAACCTTAGGCATTTACGAGTGAATAGTTATGTCATTCGGTCTGAAAAATGCTGGTGCCACTTATCAGAGAGCAATGAACACCATCTTTCATGATCTGATCGGCAAGACTATGGAGGTCTACATTGATGATGTGGTGGTGAGGTCTAAGGACTTCAAAGATCATTTGGCCGATCTGGAACATGCACTAGAAAGAATGAGGATTTATAATCTTAAAATGAATCCAGCCAAGTGCATGTTCGGAGTATCAGCTGGCAACTTCCTGGGCTTCTTGGTACACAAGAAAGGTATCGAGATAGACCACAACAAGGCCCGGGCAGTAATGCAGTCGACATCACCCAGGATAAAGAAGGAGCTACAAAGCTTGTTAGGGAAGATCAACATCCTAAGAAGATTCATATCTAATTCAGCTGGCAAAATAAAGGTGTTCTTACCGTTGCTTAAGCTTAAAGAGTCAGAACAACTAGTATGGGGCCCAAAACAGCAAGAGGCATTCGATCAGATTAAAAAGGCCTTAGCAATACCTCATGTGCTGGTGCCTCCCATACCAGGAAAACCACTGAACTGTACATCTCAGCCGCAGAGTTATATATCGGCTGCTTATTAGCACAGGATGTCGATGATGAAACCGAAAGGGAAGTGTACTACCTTAGCCAAAAGCGGAATGAAGCTGAAACTAGATATACCCCTATAGAGAAGCTTTGTTTGTCCTTATTCCATGCTTGTACAAAACTCGAGCATTACTTAATGCCATATGTGGTTTATATTTTTTGCAAGTTTGACATCGTTCGATACTTACTGAACATACATGTTTTACAATGATGACTAATGAAGTGGGCGATCAAGCTCACTGCATTTTCTCTCGAGTACAAACCACGCAAAGTCGTTAAAAGCTAGACGGTGGCCGATTTCGTGGCAGACCACCCCTGCGTAAATGTGGAGGACCCATGCGCCCCATCTACTATATGTATGGATGCCGTAACTTGGACGCTAACTTTTGATGGGTCAAGAACCCAGAAAGAAGTCGGAGCCGGGATAACAATAACCGATCCTAGAGATGAAACATGGAAGTTATCTTATCAGTTAGATTCTTACTTGACAAATAACCAAGCCGAATATGGTGCTCTCATCATAGGACTCAAACTCCTAGTCTCTATGAAGGCAAAGTACATTAAGATTCGCGGAGACTCTCAGTTGGTTATTAAGCAGCTAGCCGGAGAATATGACTACAATGACCCGAATTTGTTGGCCCGTTATGAAACGGCTAGCAGGTTACTTAGTAGGTTCGCATCATCTACATTAAGTCATGTTCCCAGAGGCATGAATGTTGAGGCTAACGACTTGGCGCAAGAATCTTCCGGATTTAGAAAGTCTTTACTCACTTTAGAGTATGACGAGCTGCCAGCTGAATTATTAGTCGTTGATTAAATCGACTCATGGAGGCAGTTACTAATTGACTACTTAAAAGATCCCTCCAGTTGCAAGGACCTCAAGGTTAGAAGAAGAACTTTGAAATACGTGTTCATCGATGATGACCTCAGCCACTTCATCACTTAAATGCATTGCTAAAACAGAGGCCTTGCGGGTCATGGGAGAGGTCCATGAAGGAGCATACAGATCACACAGAGCGGGGCCAGTGATGAAGTGGCTGATTTACCGCCACAACTATTATTGGCCTACTATCACAACTGACTGCTTCCAGTAGCAAAAGGATGCGAAGAATGTCAGAAGCATGAACCAATCCAACGGGTACCAGCCGAGTTACTGCACCCAGTTGTAAAGCCATGGCCCTTCAGAGGATGGGCTATGGACCTCAGCGGCAAAATTCATCCACAGTCGACTAAAGGCCATAATTTCATTATCGTGGCTACCGATTATTTCACTAAGTGGGTGGAGGCTCAGCCGATGAAGAGGGTTCATCAGACAGATGTCATTCAGTTTATCCAACACCAAATCATATACAGATATGGTATCCCTGAGACAATTACAACTGATCAAGGGAATGTCTTCACTAGTTCTAAAGTGGCAGCCTTCGCTGAGAACTTTTGGATCAAAATGATCACATCCTCGCCTTATTACGCACAAGCGAATGGACAAGCCGAGGCAACCAACAAGCTTATTGTGGACATAATTAGTAAAACTGTGGAGGATAAACCAGGAATGTGGTATCTCACTCTGGATGAGGCAGTTTGGGCGATCAGGAATTCTAAATCTAATGTCAAATCCTTACGGGTGGCCAAGCAGAACTCTCTAAGCTTCAAGAAGTATCAACAGGCCATGCTAATAGAATTGGACCACCTAGATGAAGATCGACTGATGGCCCAAGAGAGTATCGAAGCCGGTAAATGTAAAATGGCTAAAACACACAACAAATATGTTAAGCCTAAGAGGTTTGCTGAAGCAGACTTAGTTTGGAAAACTGTTTTTGCCGATTGGGATGAAAGATCGTAAATTCGGCAAATGGTCACCAAACTGGGAAGGACTTTTTGTAGTAAGCCAACGGATCACCGACAATGCATATTGACTGATAAATATGCATGATAAGGAAATGGACAGGAATGTAAATGGCAATCATTTAAAGAAGTACTATCCTTCGATTTGGGACATGCATGAATAAACGACAGCCATAGACCGACTGCCTGGTCGCACAAAATAAGTTAATTTACTCTAATGGGAGATGTATGGCTAAATGACAGCCACAGACCGGCTGCCTGATCACAAAATACAGAGGAAGCGATTTCTTTCATACGCATGTGTCGTAAAGTTGGTCGCACTGCTCAGGCGAGGAAATTCCATCCCAAGTGGTCAAAGATAATGGCCCATCAAACCTACAGGGTTTACTTCAAATTTGCTCAAGAATGCCGAGAGCAATGCTGAAGTTAAAGGGTGGGATATGAATTCCCACATCCGGGTAAACCAAGCACAAAAACAGAGGCGCCGCATATACCCGAATCCGGGGTTACAGCGGAAACCAAATTCCGACAGTGCGGTGGCATCAAGAGGACCCATACGCCTCCAGTTGGCCTCTGTGACCAACTTCACTCAGGCCAACCAACCCGAATAATGAGGAACCTCGATCGGCCAGGCACGTAGGTTAGCCGAACAACGGTCGGCAGTGAACCAGTCACAGGTGAGGGGAATGTCATAGGTCACCGGGCTAAGATGCTGATATAGGAGAACATCGCCTTATTCCGGGCTACCATTTGGAGTCAGGACCAGCTGATCATCAACGAAGACCGAAGCAAGGGTCAGGTCACTATAGGCTAGAATGATCGTTCATGATCTTCGAGATAAAAAAGATGAAGCCATGGTCTTCGATTAAGAAAAGGGCCAAAGATTAGGTGAGAAACCTATGGAGGTGGACGTCTTTCCTTAAATAACTTACAGAGGCGCGGCTGAGATTAATTTGTCATTTTAAAAAGCTCGACCAAAAATCATCAGAGCCAATTCGTGGTAATAGAGACGCCTTGGTTGAAGATGTATTACCTTCCAAAAAAAGTAATCATCATTGCATACACTATAGACGGGACGATGGAAGTGACATGCACGTCTGTCAACTGAAACAACGGCTACTTTCGGATACATCAACTCAACAGTCACATTCGAGTTAATGTAGGGGCCGATTATTAACACTCAAAAATAATTTAAGTGTTTTGCCGAAGTTAGTGACATCCGAACTATTTTGAAGCCGAATTTCATCCTAATCCTCGATTATAGGAACTTCATCGGCTACTAAGGCATCTTAGCCAAAGTTGTCAGTTAGAGGTACGACTGGGACCCACTCAGATGCAGATGCCTCAACGACCAAGTCAAAAGGGTTTCCAGACTCCCTAAAATGGTAACGGCCAACACCGACTAAATAAAAGGGCTATTATCCAAGAAAAAAGAGTAGAGGGCGAGAAAATCGACACCACATCCCCCATAGTCATCCGTTGAACTTAGTGGGTTAATTGATGGCCGACATGGGGGGGGAACGTTTGTACATTTTTTCTTCCTTTTTGTACTATAAATACACATTCTTTGTATATACTAGACACACTCAATTAAACAAATCAAATCTTTTATCTATCTTTACTTTTTCCTTTACTTTACTCGGTTGTATTCATGTTTTCTTACCTCTTAGTCTAATCACACCATCCTAACGCTTTCTGGAGTAGTTGGAGAACCCATTACTGGAAATTAGAGTTCTGTTTTCAGCCCAAATCACTTGAGTTAAGAAATTAATTTGTCTCCCGATTGCATCAGCCGATACAACGGCAGAAGGCAGATTTCGGGGGAGAACACATTTAAAAATGTAACGGAATAACCTCTAAATGAGGATATACACTTCTATTTACCTCTGTATATCTTCCTAGAATCCAAACACAAAGTGGAGAACCATTCCATATGTCAACCTTAAAAAGGCAAGAATTTCTTCGATTCTTATTTATCCTCTACTTTCGGTAAGTTTGAAACGTAACATTTGGACAATTAGCAAGACCTTTTAGGTTTCCAATAGATCATAGAAAGAACTTCAAGATTTGGTACACACACAAGAAAAAACAATTAGTAAAAGTACTATTTGTCAACCACAAAAATTGAATGCACAACCTCCAATAATTTCTGCAAACATTTAATATCAATAAACGTATAGAATAATTGTTAAATTTGAAAGACTCTATGTGAACATTAAAAACCACTTTTATAGCATGAAATTGATAAATGCATTTTTCATGTATTTACATTGCATGATCAAATTCTAAGTGATGTCAATGCATGATATTAGTGAGACAATTTTCCATCTATAAATAGCAAAGTTTTGTTCATTTGAAATCATTCATCACTTGCCTTCTCATCTTTTAAGGAATTTAAATCTTCTTTCTCTCTTGTAGTATTTCACTTGTAATTTTGGAGTAGAATAAAATTTGGGTTGGTTGTGTCCGAGAACTAGACAAAAATATAATTTTGCCGAACCTCATAAATTCTTGGTGTTCTTTTTTATTGTTGTCTCTATTACTATTTATTAGTTGCCTTTAGACATAGTAGTTGTGATTTAATCACTTTCTATATATTTGGCTTCCACAATAATTAGTATTAGAGCCAAGATTCTATTTGAGCATTCTTTGTGGTTGCAGTACATTCTGAACTTCCACATCGGAAAAGAATTACTTTGATCTTCTGTATTGTCAGCTAATAAATAGTAGTTGTAGTAGAAATGGAAGACAAGAAAAATGAAGTATCCACATCGGGTTTCACTAATACGTCATTGACATTTTCGCTTATGACAAGAATTGTGTCAAATGCGAATTTTGCAGTTGAAATTTTTGACGGGTCAGGATATTTCGGGATATGGCAAGGCGAAGTTGTTAATGTATTTTTTCAACAAGGGCTAAATATTGCTATAGAAGAAAAGAAACCAGACAGTATAGGAGAAGAATATTAGAAGATTATCAATCGTGTTGCTTGTGGTACCATTCGATCTTACCTTGCAATAGAACAGAAGTATCCATACATGAAAAAACCTTCAGCAAGCAAATTGTGAAATACATTGAAGGATAAATTCTTGAAGAAAAACAGTCAAAATAAACTCTACATGAAAAAAAGATTGTTAAGTTCACTTCCTGATGAGTATGAGCACCTCAAAATTACTCTACTTCATGGGAATGATGAATTATCTCTCAAAGAAGTTTGTTCTGCCTTGTACAGTTATGAACAACGAAAGAGAGAAAAACAAAAAGGTGGAGAAAGAGAAGCATTGGTCGTTAAAGGTCGTTCTCAAAACCAAATGAGAACGAAGAAAGGAAGATCCAAGTCAAGATCTAGACTCAACAAAGATGAATGTGCTGCAACCAGACCAGTGTAGCCTAACAATGGGAAGGCTATCATGGATTCAAATGTAGCTGATTGTGACGAGTCTGATTACTCACTAGTTATAGTGGAGCCATCCAGACCATCTGACGTATGGCTAATGGACTCATCTTATAACTATCATATGTGTTCCAACCGAGACTGGTTGGTTGATTTTCAAGAAGAAGAATATGGAGTTATTCACATCACAAATAAAAATCCTCTTACCGCATATGGTATTGGTTCAATTCGATTAAGAAACCATTATGGATCAATAAGAATATTAATAGATGTTCGATATGTACCGAATTTGAAGAAAAATCACATTTATGTGGGAGTCTTAGAGTCAAAAGAGTTCAAAGTCATTGCAGAAAATGGGATAATGAGAATATGCTTCGATGCACTGGTGGTAATGAAGAGAATTCGAAAAAATAACATGTACCGCTATTACGGTAGTACCGTTATTGGGACATCGACAGTGACATCCAGTGATGATAAGGAGGCAGCAACGACCAGGCTATGACACATGAGCTTGGGACATGCTAGAGGAAAATCCTTAAAATCTTTATCAGATCAAGGATTGTTAAAAAGAGTAAAATCTTGGAATTTGGAGTTTTGTGAGCATTGTGTCAAGGGAAAACAAATAAGGGTTAAATTTGGATTATGTTCACTCCGGTGTTTGGGGTGCTTCCAAAACACCTCCATTAGATGGGAAACGCTATTTTGTAACCTTTGTTGATGAATTTTCCTAGAGAATGTGGGTGTATATGATGAAAACTAAAGATGAAGTGTTGGAAATTTTTCTCAAATGGAAGGTGATAATAGAGACTCAAATAGGCAGAAAGATCAAGTGTCTTTGCACAGACAATGGTGGAGAATATAAAATGATATTTTAAATAAGATTTGTGAAGATGATGGCATCATCAGGCATTTCACCGTCAGAAATATAACACAACAAAATGGAGTGGCAGAACTCATGAACCGGACTTTGTTGGAGAAGGTTTGGTGTATGTTGTCCAATGCTGGCTTGGGCAAATAATTTTAGGCTGAGGCAATAACATATGGATGCCATCTCATTAATCGTCTATCATCTGCCACTATTGATGGCAAGACACCATTTGAAAAATGGTATGGAAAACCTGTTGAAGATTATAGTTCTTTGTATGTATTTGGCTCAATTGCATATTATCATGTAAAAGAGTGAAAATTGGATCTTAGAGCAAAAAAAAGCTATATTTATGGAGATTACTTCTAGAGTCAAGGGATACCACTTATGGTGTTCAGAGACAAAAATGATTATATTCAGCAGGGATGTTTCCTTTGATGAATTTGCCATAACAGATAAGGTAATAGTTAAAGATGTCAAACAAACTGATGGTGCTTCAAAGCAAGTGGAGTTTGAGGGAAAATTAATTTTCCAACACAAAGAGAAAATAAGAAAACAACAGAAGATTTTTCTCTGGAAGAAGATCCAGTCGAGGGAGAGATTCCAACGTAGGAACCTCAACAACAACTTGAATCAATAGCAACTAACAAGTCAAAAAGAACAATAAGAAACCATGCTCGTCTTATTGATATGGTGGCTTGTGCAGCCTCAATTGTAGCTGATGGTATCTCGATCACTTGCAAAGATACAATCTAAAGTTCAGAAGAAGATAAGTGAAAGATTGGCAAAAACCAAGAAATACAATCCTTTCATCAAAATCATACATGTAAATTGGCCAATCTCCCAAAGGGTAAGAAATCAATTGGGTGCAAATGGATATATGCAAAGAAGGAAGGATTTCCTAACCAAGAAGATGTTCGCTACAAAGCAAGATTAGTGGCCAAATGATATGCTCAAAAGAATGAAATTCATTATAATGATATATTTGCTCCAGTCGTGAAACACTCATCCATTAGAGTTTCGTTGGCTTTGATAACACAGTTTAATTTGGAACTAGTTCAGTTGGATGTAAAAACTGCATTTATATGAAGATATGGAAGAAGAAATCTATATGACTCATCCAGAAGAATTTAAAATTGATGGAAAGGAAAATATGGTGTGCAAACTTGAAAAATCATTGTACAGATTGAAATAAACTTCTAGACAATGGTACAAACGATTTGACAAATTTATGTTGCAGTAAAGGTATAGAAGAAGTAGATACGATCATTGTGTGTATTTGCGTAACCTTGAAGATGGATCCTTCATATATCTTCTCCTATATGTTGATGATATGTTAATAGCTTCCAAAAGTCAAGAGAAAATTGAGAAGTTGAAACTTCAACTAAGAAAGTAGTTTGAGATGAAGGATTTGGGTAAGGCAAAGAAAATTCTTGGCATAGAGATAAAAGGAGATAGACATTCAAAGAAACTCTATTTATCTCAGATAGAATACTTGAAGAGGGTGCTAGATCGATTTGGCATGAATGAGAAAACGAAGTCAGTTAGCACTTCGATTGCTCCTCATTTTAAGCTTAGTGCCGCTATGTCTCCGAAGAATGAAGCTAAACGAAAATATATGTCAAGAGTATCGTATGCAAATGTTGTTGGTAGCTTGATATATGCAATGATTTGCACAAGATCATATATTTCACATGTTGTTGGAGTTGTAAGTAGGTATATGCATGATCCAGGAAAGGAGCATTGGCAAGCTGTGAAATGAATTCTACGATATATTTGTAATACTGTAGAGGTTGGTTTAATTTTTTAGTAGAAAGAAAGTCAGTATCTAGTCGGATATTGTGACTCAGATTATGCGAGTGATTTGGACAAATGAAGATCAATTACTGGTTATGTTTTCACGCTTGCAGATGCACCAGTTAGTTGGAAGTCTACGTTGCTGTCAACGGTTGCTTTATCTACCACTGAGGCGGAGTACATGGAAATTACGGAGGTTGTGAAGAAGGCAATTTGGCTTCAAGATTTGCTTAGAGAGCTTGATATTGAACAAGAAAGCATCACAATATTCTGTGATAGTTAAAGTGCTATCAAGTTTAGCATGCAAGGACAAAGCATATTGATGTTCGATATCATTTTATACGAGACATTACAGAAGAAGGTGGAGTTATGGTACAGAAAGTTCGGACTACAGATAATCCTGCCGATATGCTGACGAAAGTAGTGACTACGGTCAAGTTTCAACATTGTTTGAATTTGATCAACATTATTGAACATTGAAGATTGAAGTTGAAGACACAACCAAAATTCATTGAGAGAAAATTGAAAATGCAGAATCTTGCCAAGGTGGAGATTTGTTAAATTTGCCAAAATTCTATGTGAACAAATGTGAACATAAAAAGTTACTTTTGTAGCATGAAATTGGTAAATGTATTTACATCGCATGATCACATTCTAAGTGATGTCATGCATGGTATTAGTGAGGCAATTTTCCTTCTATAAATAGCAAGATTTTTTTCATTTGAGATCATCTCTCACTTGCATTCTCATCTTTTAAGACATTTGAATCTTCTTTCTCTCTTCTAGTATTTCACTTGTAATTTTGGAGTGAAATAAAATTTAGGTTGGCTGTGTCCGAGGAATAGATAAAAATACAATTTTTCCGAACCTCATAAATACTTGAAGTTCTTTTTTTATTGTTATCTCTATTACTATTTATTAGTTATCTTTAGATATAATAGTTGTGCTTTAATCACTCTATATATATTCAACTTCCACAACAATAATTTCTTAGACACAGGTCATATGAGTATATCAAAGTGCCAGTATGTGCGTAAAGGTTTGAATGTTTCTTTGCATTGAGTAAATTAATCTGTCCTTTTCGACTTATCTAAACACTTTTGTTTGTATTAACTCATAAAACCTCTTTTATTTTTCCTTTCTTTATGGGATTTTCTAGTCAAATATATAGTGGGTCATCCAAGAAGTGTGTATGGAAGTTTCAAATAGCTTAGAGGTTTCACTTTCTCTAATACTCCATTGGAAAGCCATTAATTAATCAAAAGCGCGGCATATCTATTTCAATGTTCACCAACTCAAAAGTACCTATCCAGAACACATGAAACCTAAGCAAATGCATCATCACTGTATTGAACACTTATACTTCCAAAATGGAATAAAATGATACACTCTTCCTCCATTTTTACTTGTCCAGAATGTTAAAAATAGATATTCATTTTTACTTGTCTAATTTAAAAAATCAAGAAATAATTTAACATTCTATACCTATTTTATTCTTATTATTAATTATAGATTGAAAACTTAAAGAAATTGTTAGTGACAATACAAACTTAACGTTACGTTTGGTGTTTACTTGGAGTTAGTGGAGCTATCAGTTTACGTCAGTAATGGCGATTTCTAATATCTACAAAATCAACGTCGATGAGTTGAAATTTCTATCAAACATACTAGAATTTGACTTCAACAAGGAAATCGGACTTCCAAGTAAAAGTAATAAAACTATTTGTTAAAAACATTATTATTTACTTGACCTTTTTAATTATTTAAAAAACTCATTCGTTTCTTGTATGGTTGACGTAATAATTTTTCTAAAAAACTTTACTATATTTTTTAATGGTGATAATAAAAGTAGTAAATTTCTTTTCAAAGTATCCAAGTTTTTATTTCAATTTCTATGTTTGCAAAACGAGAAACATTCTAAAATGCACATTTCTTATTTTCTGGAAATATTTCTATTAATTCTTATAACTAATAAGATGAACACTTAAAATCTTATTGCTTTGTACATCTTGTATTACTGTTATCCTTGGGATACACGTACATTACATGAAAAATAGAGACCAGTAATCCTTGAAAGTCATTTGCACTAAAAGTGTTATTCATTTCTTGACGGTAAAAAAAGAAATCGTTATTTTACCTAATTAAGTAAATGCATCATCAAACCATTTGAAAGTATGTATGTCCTAGAGACAATCTATATTAGGGATAAAATGTACTTGAACACATTCGTATTATTAATGAGATTAATATTTATGGCATTTGCAATTATTGAATTATTGTTTGATTGTTTGCAATTATTCATATATGTGCATCCCGTGAGCTTATGTTGTCATTAATATAGTGAGTTATTAATGATAGAAAGTAACTCTCAAAATAGCCTCGACTAATGATCATCGAGAATGGGATATCGATGATATGCTATAAGTCGACATATGGTCTGCATCACATTCTTGGAGAATGCAGTATGTCTCACAGCTACGAGTAATGGTTACTCGTGATGGACACATGGATACTTTGGAGAAGTATTGGTATACCCTACTGATAAATTATTTGTTATATATGTCTATAGTGTTATTGGCGTGTGGAATATAAAGGTCCTTTGACTTGAGGTTAATACGCACCTTGTTTGCAGAATGATGTATTTTGACCAAGTTCTAAGCTTGAACTCCTTCTGGATAATATACGACTTGTGTTGGGTACATCATGATGTAAATCAAGGTGGTAGTTGAGCCAAGAATAGGATTCATTCCTCGATTAGAAATTCGAGAGAGCACTCAACTTCTCAATATTATTAGGTTGACTAAATTCACTGGCCAATGCAAGAGACATATTTAGAATATGGTCTAGTTGTCAACTAATAAATGTGAGATAAAGTAATTAAGCCATTTGGATAGACACTTGGCAAATCCTAAGCTTAATCGAGTGTGTCACGAATGAAAGGAATTTATAGTTCCGTATAAAGGTTAAGTTTGTTGGATTCATGTAAACGTATTTCACAGATTGAGTTCGTCATACGACACAGTCTAGGAGTTTCGTATGGACCTTAATTAGATTAATGTCGATATGTGAAGGCCTATAGGGTCACACTATATGCGATTGTGTCTTCGATCTAAGAGTGTATTGAGAAAATATTAATAATTCGATTGAGAATCGAGATATTTAATTTATAATAATTATAGAATATTTTTATTCGATAGAAATTATTTAATTAAGTCCAATTGACATTAGGATTTAATTAAATGTGTTTCATATTTTATATGGGTACTCGGACAAATACATGGAAGCAATTGGGCTAGAAATTACTGGCTCAAAAATGAACCTTAGCCATCCACTGAACATTAACATGGGCCCAGGTTTTCCTGTTTTTATATCTGTTTAGGTTTTGTCCTGAACTCCTAAATATACTGAAAGCATGTATGTCCTAGAGACAATCATTATTAGGGACAAATGTACTTGAACACATTCGTATTATTAATAAGATAAATATTTATGGCATTTACAATTATTGAATTATTATTTGATTGTTTGTAATTATTCATTAATGTGCATCCCTTGAGCTTACATTATCATTAATAGAGTGAGATATTGATGATAGAGCGTAACTCTCAAAATAGCCTCGACTAATGATCATCGAGAATATGAGATATATACAATATATTATAAATCGACGTGTGGTCTGCATCACATTCTTGGAGAATGTAGCATATCTCACATGCTACGAGTAATGGTTACTCGTGATTGACACATAGATACTTTTGAAAAGTATTGGTATACCCTGCTGATAAACTATTTGTTATACATGTCTAGAGTGTTATCGGCGTGTAGGAAATAAAGGTCCGTTGACTTGAGGTCAATACGCACCTTGTTTACAGAGTAATGTACTTTGACCCTGTCCTAAGCTTAAACTCCTTATAGGATAAGACGCGGCTTGTGTTGGGTGCATTATGATGTAAACTAAGGTCGTCGTTGAGCCAAGAAAAGGATTCATTACTCAATTAGATATTCGAGAGAGCACTCAACTTCTCAGTGATATTAGGTCGACCAAGTCATTGGCCAATGCAAGAAACATATTTAGAATATGATCTAGTTGTCGACTAATATAGATGAGATAAATTGATCAAGCCATTTGGATAGACACATGGAAAATCCTGAGCTTGATCGAGTGTGTCGCGAATGAAAGAAATCTATCATCTCACATAAAGATTATGTTTGCTGGATTCATGTAAACGTACTTCATATATTGAGTCTGTCATACGGCGCAGTCTAGGAGTTTTGTATGGACCTTAATTGGATTAGTGTCGATATATGAAGGCCTATAGAGTCGCAATATGTCAATTGTCTCTTCGATCTTAGGGTGTATTGAGAAAGTATTAAATATTTGATTTGGAATCGAGATATTTAAATTGATAATAACTATGGGATAATTTCTATTAGATGAAAATTATTTAATTAAATCAAAATTAGATTTTGGATTTAATGTGCTTAATATATATATTAAATGAAAATCGGAAACACTATTTGACATAAGGCGTCGCGGCGCCAACCCGACAGTGGGCCCACTCGGACTGGCCCACTGCACCTTGGTTTTGGGCCAGGCTTGGAGCCCAACCCTAATCTGATTTGTGACCTAATTTTAACTATAAATACAGCACAACCTCATTGTTATTAAATACACTTATTATACAAAGTAATTCTAGACTTAGAGTCTAGGATAAAACTCTTTCAAACCTCTGCCAAGATTTTCTAGCTTTCTTGACAAAGGAATACACCGTAGCAAGGCACTTGCAATCGAAGGGAGAATTGCGTGTTCACTCTAAAGTGAAAGACTTCAGATTTTATAACCTGTAATTTCTTGTTCAAGTTTTCTTTACAGGTTTTGATTGTCATATTAAATTACTAGAATAGCGTCCGCAAATAACTGTCTGGGTAGGCTGTAGTATGTGTTTAAACTACTTAATATCATGCTTGGGCAGACGGTACCTAATAAGTGCTTAATAGACTTTGCATGATACTTAAGATGCTATATTTGATATAGCATACTAAAGTTGATCTTAGTTAAAACCCTGAATTAAAATGTTCCCCAAAATTTATTACAAGTCTCATTTAAAATGAACGTGTCGTTCCTTATAATTGATTGTAGTGCAAAATCCTTTTCGGTGAGATGAGTATTTATGCCACAACATTTGCTCTAAGTCTACGAGGACTCGGACTCTTTCATATATGCATGTTAAATGTAGAAGTGGGTGATAAACCTTAATGAGTATTTACACCACAGTGTTTGCTCTGTAAGGGAAACTCACTTAGTTACATAATTACAGTCGCATAACGGGGTTGACTTGCTAGGCTGTCTTGGCGCCACAGTGTCGGACAAGCCGAGGGACGCAGATCGATTATTTAGAACATTTAGTCAAACAAGAGTTACAAATTATTTGTAATTGGTTTGGAGACATACCAGGTTATGCTGTTGAAGTTATCAACCACAACAAATGCAGAGATAGTATAAACCTGTATCTTGGCCCATTATGACCATATTTGATATGAGTCTGTATTCTTTCATGGGGTCGAAGAGTATGTTAAAATAGTTGGATCTAATTAAACTAAAGGCCATGTTAATTAGTTAACGAATATATTCAATAAAAATTATATTAGAGTTTAATTTCAAGTCTTTTTATTTCTTCAGATTATATAATTTATTATATAAAATGTCGAATCTATCACTGAAAATGTTGGTCAAGACAAAAAGTTGACTGGAACAAATTACCCTGACTAGTTGAAAAATATGTGATTGGTGTTAAGACTAGAAAGAATTGAGTATGTGTTAAACACAGTCCCTGCTGAAGATTCTGCTGAGTATGCCCTGTTTGACAAGGAAGCTTATCAGAAATATCTAGACGATGCTACCTCGGCACAATGTGTAATATTGTCCTCCATTTTTGTGGAGTTACAGAGGCAACATGAAAACATGGGCCCCAACGAAATGCTAGAACACTTGAAGAGTCTCTATGACTCACAATCTCAAACAATGGAGTATGAACTGTTGAGGGACCTTTTCAAGTGTAAGCTGAACGATAGGGGTCAAGTGTCAGCACATGTTCTGAAGATGATTGGGTTGATAGAAAGGTTGGATTCGATTGGAACGAAGCTGCCTGTAAATGTCTCTGTCAACCTGATCCTGAATTCTCTTCCTGGTTCATTTGAGAATTTTATTGTGAACTTCAATATGAATGTGACCAAGGCAAGTCTTCCGGAGCTTCACAACATGTTGAAAAACTTTGAATCATCTACCTCTAAAGGTAAAGTTGTGCTCATGGTGAGCTCTTCTAGCAAGTTCAAACCCAAGGGTAAGAACATACAAAAGAGGAAGGGTAAGACAGTTGTTGCACCTACAGTTTTGAAACCTAGAGGAGGTGTTCAGAAGAAGACAAAGGTAGCTACGTATGTGTTCCTCAACTGCAAGAAGAAGGGGCACAAGAATAAGGACTGCACAGCTCCAGGAGGAGGCAAAGCACTAGGTGCTACTGGCTCTACTGGACAATATATGTTTGTCAATGAGATAAATATGTGTATCAATAACTCTCACTGCTGGGTATTGGAAACCGCATGTGGCTCACACATTTGTAATAATGTGCAGGGTCTGATTGACAACAGAAAGGTTGGACCTTGGAGGTAGACATGCGCGTTAAAAATGGAGCACGAGTGGATGTTGAACACGTGGGAACCTATAGACTAGATTTACCTTCAGGCTTTTGTTTAGAACTAAATAATTGTTATTTTGTTCCCTCATTGACAAGGAATATTATTTCTATCCAGTGTTAGACATTGAGGGGTTTTCCTCTTTTATTGCCAATGGCAGTTATGTACTGTCTTTTAATGGTTTTATTTGTGGAAATGCTATGCTTGTGGATTGTTTGTATATTCTAAATTGTAGTCATGAAAATTTCAATGTGCAAAATAAATGAGATAAGATAAGTAATCCAAGAAACCCTACCTACTTCTGGCACTGTAGACTTGGTCACATCAATTAATCAAGGATAGCGAGATTAAGAAAGTTAGACTACCTGGAACCATTTGACTTAGAGTCCTATGGTAACTATGAATCTTGTTTGAGAGGAAAGATGACCATCAAGCCACTTTCTGGGAAAGGTGTGCGAGCCAAAGAGGTGCTTGAGTTGGTCCATACTGATGTATATGAGCCATTTTCAACTCAAGCTAAGGGAGGCTTCCCTTACTTCATCACTTTTACAGACGATTTCACAAGGTTTGGGCATGCGTATCTTATGAAACACAAGTCCGAAACCTTTGAGAAATTCAAGGAGTACAAGTCAGAAGTATAGAAGCAACTTGACACAAGTATCAAGACCCTTCGATCTGATCGAGGAGGTGAATACTTAAGTAAAGAATTTCTGGATTACTTGAAGCTTCATGGAGTCCAATCACAATGGACACCTCCTGGAACGCCACAAATGAATGATGTTGCTGAAAGGAGAAATTGAACCCTATTAGATATAGTTAGATCCATGATGAGTTTCTCAGCTCTACCAACATACCTTTGGGGATATGCATTGCAAAGCTCAATTTATATTCTGAACGGGGTTCATTCAAAGTCAATAGAGAAAACTCAATATGAGATATGGAATAGCAAGAAGCCAGCACTTAAACACATGCGACTCTGGGGGTGCCCTGCATATGTAAAGAAGATACTTACTGACAAGTTGGAATCTAAAAGTGAGAAATATTATTTTGTGGGGTATCCAAAGGAAACTAAGGGATACTATTTCAATCTTCCTGGAGAACATAAGGTCATTGTTTCCAGAAATGCAACTTTCCTTGAAGAAGACTATGTCTACAAGGAATAGAGCTACAATGAGATAGAACTTGAAGAAATTCAAGAACCACAAGATAACACAGAAGTCAAACCCTTGTCGAATGACCTAGACAAAGATTTAATGGGAGTATTTGATGAAGATTGGGTACTTAAAGTACGCCCTTCAGCCAGTGGGAGTTCTGTGAGAGAGTGTAGAAATATAAGGCTCTCATACACAACCAATGGAAGATGATACAATGGTTCTACATCATTCTATTCAGGAAATACATGAAAATGACATTCCTGAAAGCTCTCAAGGTGGTGGATTGTCCAGCACACAAATACCTTCTCACAATCAGAATGCAATAAACACTAAAACACAGAATAATTAACTCTGTAGGACCACTAGGACTCATCGTCCGCCTGAAAGACTTAATCTCTTTGTTGAAATACACAATGAGATAGATATTTCTGATGACGATGAACCTACAACCTACAACGAAGCTATGTTAGACATTGATTCGCAGAGATGGCAAGAAGCCATGAAATCTGAGATGGAGTCGATGTATATCAATCAAGTTTAGAACTTGGTTGATTTTCCAACAGGGGGTTAGACCCATAGGATGCAAATGGATCTTCAAGAAGAAGATTGATACATATGGCAAGGTACAGACTTATAAAGCAAGATTGGTGGCTAAAGATTATAATCAATGGCATGGGGTCGATTATAATGAAACTTTTTCACCTGTTGCGAAAATTAAGTTCATTCGAATTTTTCTTGCAATAGCCGCATACTATGATTATGACATTTGGCAAATGGATGTTAAAATTATCTTCCTCAATGGTAATCTAATTGAGGAGGTGTACATGATACAACCTGAGGGTTTCATATCCAAGAGTAAGCCCAAAGCAGTATGCAAGCTACAGAAGTCCATTTGTGGACTTAAGCAAGCCTCAAGGAGTTGGAATATTTTCTTTGACAAAGCAGTCAAATCGTTTGACTTTGTTAGAAGCAAAGAAGATCCCTGCGTTTATAGTAAGCACAAGGAAGAGAGTATTGTCTTCATTGTTATAGTAGATGACATATTAATAATGGGAGACAATAAGACTCTCATGAAATCAGTCAAGAAATGGTTATCCAACACCTTCATGATGAAGGACTTGGGTGAAGCCTGCTACATTCTTGGAATTAGGATCTATAGAGATAGACCTAATAGATTGTTGGGGCTGTCACAGTCTATATACATAGACAAAGTGCTAAGACGATTCTCTATGAAAAACTCTAAGAAGGGAGGTCTTCCTATGGGTAAAGGTATCAAGTTATCAAAGAAGGATAATCCTTCTACTGTTGCAGAACTTGAACGCATGAAGAGAATTCCATATGCTCAGCTATAGGATCAATCATGTATGTCATGACCTGTACGAGGCCAAATGTGGCCTATGCACTTAGTATGACTTGCAAATTTTAGCAGAATCCTGGGGAAGAACACTGGAAAGCAGTCAAGAGTATTCTTAAGTATCTTAGACGAACTAAAGAATATTTCTTTGTCTATGGTGGATAAGAGAAGCTAGTGTGTACTGGGTACACTGATGCTAGTTTCCAGACAGATCTTGATGACTTCAAGTCTCAATATGGATGTCCCTTCATTTTCAATGGTGGAGTAGTGAGTTGAAAAAGTTCCAAGCAAGCTACAACTGCTTATTCGACAACTGAAGCCGAGTACATTGCTGGATCGGAAGCTGGAAAAGAAGTTGTCGCGATATCTGAGTTCCTGAAGGAACTAGGGGTTGTTCCAAGTACCACTTGTCCAATACCGATTTATTGTAACAATACTGGTACGATTGCGCAAGCTAAGGAACTAAGATCAACAAATAGAAACAAGCATGTACCAAGGAAATACCACATACTTAAGGAGATGGTGGAAACTGAAGAAATAAGATTAGACTATGTTCCCATAGATGATAATCTAGCTGACCTGTTTATAAAACTATTAAGCTTAGTTAAGCATAATGGTCATTTTGAAAACATGGGTGTTAGATACATTGGAGATTGGCTCTAGGCCAAGTAGGAGATTGAAAGTATGTATGTCCTAGAGACAATCATTATTAGGGACAAATGTACTTGAACACATTCGTATTATTAATACGATTAATATTTATGGCATTTGCATTTATTGAATTATTAATTAATTTTTTTATAATTATTCATTAATGTGCATCCCTTAAGCTTACGTTGTCATTAATAGAGTGAGATATTGATGATATAGCGTAACTCTCAAAATAGCCTCGACTAATGAACATCGAGAATGTGATATATATGATATGTTATAGATCGACATGTGGTCTGTATCACATTCTTGGAGAATGTAGCATGTCTCACCTGCTACGAGTAATGGTTACTCGTGATGAACACATGGATACTTTTGGAAAGTATTGGTATACCCTGCTAATAAACTATTTGTTATACATGTCTAGAGTGTTATCAGTGTGTGGGAGATAAATGTCTTTTGATTTGAGGTCAATACGCACCTTGTTTACAGAGTAGTGTACTTTGACATTGTCCTAAGCTTAAACTCCTTATAGGATAAGACGCGGCTTGTGTTGGGTGCATTATGATGTAAACTAAGGTGGTAGTTGAGCCAAGAATAGGATTCGTTCCTGGATTGCATATTCGAGAGAGCACTCAACTTCTCAGTGATATTAGGTCGACCAAGTTATTGGTCAATGCAAGAAACATATTTAGAATATGGTCTAGTTGTCGACTAATATAGATGAGATAAATTGATCAAGCCATTTGGATAGACACATGAAAAATCCTGAGCTTGATCGAGTGTGTCGCGAATGAAAGAAATCTATCATCTCACATAAAGGTTATGTTTGCTGGATTCATGTAAACGTACTTCATATATTGAGTTCGTTGTGCGGCCCAGTCTTGGAGTTTCGTATGGACCTTAATTGGATTAGTGTCGATATATGAAGGCCTATAGGGTCACACTATGTCAATTGTCTCTTCGATCTAAGGGTGTATTGAGAAAGTATTAAATATTCAATTTGGAATCGAGATATTTAAATTGATAATAACTATGAGATAATTTCTATTAGATAAAAATTATTTAATTAAATCAAAATTAGATTTTGGATTTAATGTGCTGAATATATATATTAAACAGAAATGTTATTTGACGAAAGGCGCCACGGCGCCTGCTAGGCTGAGTCGCGGCGCCAACCCGGCAGTGGGCCCAGTCGGACTGGCCCACTGCACCTCAATTTTAGGCCAGGTTTGGAGCCCAACCCTAATTTGATTTGTGACCTAATTTTAACTATAAATACAGCACAACCTCATTGTTATAAATACACTTATTATACAAAGTAATTCTAGACTTAGAGTCTAGGATAAAACTCCTCAAACCTCTGCCAAGATTTCCTGGCTTTATTGACGGAGGAATACACCGTAGCAAGGCACTTGCAATCGAAGGGAGAATTGCGTGTTCATCCTAAAGTAAAAGACTCCAGATTTTATAACATGTAAGTTCTTTTTCAAGTTTTCTTTAAAGGTTTTGATTGTCATATAACCATGCCAGAAGGAATTGTTGGGTAAGTAAACAAAATTTTGAACTTTCGCTGTTTTACTTATGTGTTTTGAACCCAACAAAACCCTACATATACAACACATACCCCAAAATTATGAGGTTACAGAAAATAACTTCTCAGTTCCTAAGCAAGATTTTCTAGCTTTCTTGAATAGGAAATACACTGGAGTTAAATCTTGCAGTAGAGGAAACAATTCGCGTAGATACCTTAGTGTTGAATCCCGCGTACGAAAACTTGTAAGTTTTCTTTTATCGTGTTTTGAACATATAACATAATTATCGTATAAGCTATGCCAGGATTGTTGTTGGGTAAGAAATTTTAAACTTCCGTTGTGCTACCCAACAAATCCCTACACCATTGAACACATAAAAGTCCTAAATGGAAAGGGGTATATAAGATCATAATACCCAACGTTTTTTTTGGTAATACACAACTCACTTATTGTAGCATTTTGGTGCATTTTACCTTAGTTATTTGTCAAATTTTTAGGAGAAGAAAGTATGGATATTTTTTGGAGTTTAAATAGAGAAACTTTAATATAATGAGGATAACTTCGACTTGGTTGGTATTGGAGCACGGTATTGTTATTGGATTATGATCTTATCAGTAATTTTGATATAAGAATTATTGTATTTTTGATGATTTATTAATTAGTTGTAGTTTCATGCGACTAAGTTAGTCATTGTGATTAGACTTATGTTGATCTTTTCTTGCTAAAGAAAAAGAATCTCGGAGGTTAAGGTACATTTGCCGTTTACTTGGAGATGGTGAAGCTAGCAATTTACATCAGCACTTGCGAATTTCTAATATCTAAAAGGTCAACGTCATTAGTATTAAATCTTCTATTGAACTAGTATATTTGACTTCAACAAAGAAGCTGAACTTCCAAGTAAAAGTATTTTCATTTCTTCACAGTTTCAGTTAATTTATGTCGTCATAATCAATTAAATGTGGAGTAAACGGGTTATTATTTCATTTTTTGGGGTAAAAAAATAGTAATATTTAACTGCAGCTGATGACTTCTAAAGCATCAAGCTGAATATCTTTGTGCTCTCAATTTAGAATTTATTCATTTTGCTAAAATAAATAAATTAAATATTAAAAATTTAAATTAAGTACTTCCAAAGTAAATATATTAGAAATATACTTTTAAGTAGTTCAAATAATATGTGTGTTTGTACTAGGGTTGTCCAGTGGGCCGGGTCGGCCCAATCCCGACCCAGCCCCGCCCGCTAGCCTCATCGGACCCCATAAAAAAATTGTTGGTGTCGGGGTTTGAACTCGGGACGGACCCTGGGATTGTCCCGCCCGTCCGGATCCCGACCCGCCCCATCCCATCCCCGTCCCGCCCCGCCACCCCCTCCCCTTTACAAAAAATAGACGTTGCAACAACAATCAAATTTCGATTTTGGTCGTTGTGCAACGGTTATAACGGCAATTTTTGGCCACCCAACCCATAAACCCCCTACCCCCTTAATATTTATTTCAACCCCTAAGTTAATATATTTACACTTTAACCCTATTTCTCAACTATAAATACCTCATTTTCCTCTTCATTTTTCTCACAAATCTTTCTACCATCTCTCTAATCTCTCAATTTATCGCTCTACAATTCTACATTGCCTATTAAATATTATAGGTTTTTTGCTCATTTATATCAAAGTTAAAAAATTGGGAGTAAAGTTGGCAACTAGTTTGAGGATTATCCATCGAGCAAAGTTTCAATTTTCAACCTCGATTACACGTCGACGTTACGTCGGCATTTGGTACCTTTGTTCCTTCTTTAAATTATTATTGTTACTTTATTTTTATTTTAATTGTCGCACTTAATTTCATTATCTTTAATTATTTATTTGCATAATTAAAATGGAAGGATTAAGATGTATGTTTAAGAGTAAGGGTGCTTCTTCTAGTAGGGGTAACAAGGGCAGGGGTACTTCTTCTAGTAATCATATTCCTAGTCCCGATGATTTCATTGATTTCACTCATATAGATGAAACTGATTTTTTTTAATGATATACCATTAGATAATGAGGTAGATGAACCAAACTTTAATTTAGACGATAATCTAGATAACACACTCATTAGTGCACCTCAACCTCAGGCTCAGACTGAATCTCAGCCTCAAACTGAAACTGGAATGCCTCATATTCCCCCTAGTATGAGTCGAGGCCGCACACAACGAAAATTAAAATCAGCTGCATGGTATTTTTTTGATAGGGACCAAGAGAATCAACTAGCTAGATGTAAAATTTGTAAAAATGTTTATAAATTTAAAATCGGAAAAGGTTAAGGTGGGACGAAAGGTTTATTGAAACATGTAAAAGGCGAGCACACAATTAGGTGGAATGAATACCATGCTAAAAGATTGGGTGTGCCAATGCCATCTGAGTCCGGACAAGGTTCACATAGTGTCCTCGACCAAGTACATGGTCAAATTAACCCAACGACAGGGGAAATTTTTTGTCCTAAATGTGATAAAAACAAAGATAGGGAAAATATGGCAAAATTAGTTGCGGTGGAGGGTTTGCCCTTTTCATTTCCTTCCTCTCCTGGTTTTATTCATTACATTCGAGAAACATATAATCTTGCTTTTAATGATTTTCCTAGATCAACTGTTAGAAGGGATGTTTTTAAATTTGCAAGTGAATATCAAGAATATTTACGTTATGCATTGTATCATTTTAATGGTAAAATGGCTATCAATTCTGACATAGGCCGTAGTACTAATGGTAACATGTTATTGGATAGATCAAAATTGGTCTATGCAAAAATGTATTTTATCATATAGATATATTGATGATAGGCACACTGAAAGTTTATTGCACAAAATATTAATGAAATTTGTGATTATTATGGAATAATTGATAAAATTATGACTATTACATTAGATAATGCTACTTCTAATGATTATGCTATAAGACTTTTAAAAGTTCGATTAACTTCATATTTTCCTGATCATTTTCATATAAGATGTGTATGCCATATTTATAACTTAGTTGTAAAGGATGACCTAAAACTTTTTGAAAGCATTCTGGAGGCAGAATGAGAATACATTTCCGACACTAGCAAAGATGACCCAAGATGTGTTGAACATTCAAGCGTCATCAACAGCGTCTGAAAACGCTTTTTCTGCTGGAAGATGTCAAATAGGAGAGCACATACATTCATTGGCGGGAGATGCATTGGAGATTGCAGTTCTTTTCAGAGATTAGATTCGAGCGGACCGTAGAAGGTGCGGTCAACCGGAGATCAACGAAGAAGAAGACAACAACTACAACGAAATCTTGTCCGAGGGAACAGGAAGCAATGTCGAACAATTTGACCGACAAATTCCAATTCCAACCGAAGATCCTCAAGACATTGTGAGAAAATTAGAAAAAGTATGGTTAACTATGTAATTTTTTTAATTGCAATTTTACTATGTGATTTGCAACTTTTGGACAACACCACAAAGTTGCAATTTTGAAATTGTAATACAAAAAAATAATATTTCTATTAAATAATATAAGAGGCACAAAAACAATCTTGGGATATTTTTATTACACTATCTTATTAATTTATTGAAGTGTTTATATATATTATTTTTTTAAATTAAGTAGCAACCCCCCCCCCCCCCCCCCAATAACCCGATCCCAACCCTATTCGTCCTCCAAATCCCGGCCCCTCTTCCGGCGGGAAGAGGTCCCATCCCGCCTATCCCGACCCTCCCCGTCACGCCAGGTCCCGCCCAGCTCCATTGGACATCCCTAGTTTATACTAACGACTAATGTATAACCATATCTTTACTTAGTTTAGATATAATTTTTTTTTTAAACTGCTACAGCACTAATCAAAGAGGTCATTAATGTAGGCAAGACAAAGTAAAAACCAATATGAAGAGAGATTTGAAAAATTAAAACGAAAAGTGGTTAAGAAAAAGGAATTTACTTTGAAAGAGTAAAAATGGTTGAAGAATTCCACAATTTAATAGCGTCGTCCCAATAGTCTATTCCACGTGCTTACCCCACTCGTCCAACTATTAGTACTATCTCTCTTTTCATCACTATATATGTAAATCAGCACATACGCAATCAGTGCAAACAACAACTCTGTTACTTTTTCTCCTATATATATAATAACAACAACAAGCCTAGCTCAGAACTAAACAAGTCTATTCAATTCTCTTATCATATATCAATCCACCATTACTCTGTTTTGCATCTCCCCTTTTTGTTTTTGGTTCACACTGCCTCTTGCATTCAGGTAGTTCTATCTTTCTGTATTGATTTCTTTGTGGAATTTCTGGTTTTTGAGGGAATGTTTTCATTATGATCTGTCAAACGTGGATTTGCAGACATATCTATGTATCTTTTTTCTTTTTGAAAATCATTTTCTGATAAGTGGTGTCTCTTGAAGTTCTTGTAATTCTAAGAGATTAAAAGCATGATTTAATGGACAAATTCATTGTATTCTTTTTTTTTGCCCCTCCCCCGAGGAGCTCCCTCGGTGATTCGAACGCACAACCAGGTTGGAGGTGGAGGGTGCTTTTTAAGATGTTAGAAAATTTTATTTCTCAACTTTGAATCTTTTATGCGATTTACCAATGAGTGGTGATTTTATATAAGTATATACTTCGTTTCTTCCTTTCTTGTTTGCTACTTATATCCTTTTCTGTCTGCTTTGGAACATTCTCTGCCTTTTCTTGGGACCAATATCTTTTTATGATCAGTCCAAATTTGTGAAGTTGTCTTCTTAGGAAATTTTTGCAAAACTTGGTTTCATTTGGTATTCAATTTTTCTCCTTATAGTCTACATTTGACATTGGATCCAAATCTGAAGTTTCACTAAAAATATATGTTCTTTTTGCAGGTTTTAAGGTGTAGTAAGCTGTTATCAAGATCCATCCTTAACGTCGTATGGGGATATCGTTTTCGTGCCCACTTGCTTCTCATATTGATTTGGAAAACAGTCTTGAATCTGTCATTGTCAAATCTATCAACTTTGGTGATAATTATGAGCATAAAACTCCATTACGATCTATTAGCTTCAAAAGCCAAGATTCCGAACCCATAGTAATGCAATCAGATGGTTCAGGAAATAATATGCTCATAAAAAAATCTTTCGGCTTAAAGATTACAAAGGAAAATGTAATTGGAGGCTATATGAATGAAGAAAGTCCAAAATCGCCTTTGGTATATAGTTGCAGCCCAAAACATGAGGCAGCTGTAAAGTTGCAGAAAGTATACAAGAGCTTTCGGACTAGACGAAAATTAGCAGATTGTGCTGTACTCATTGAGCAAAGTTGGTATGTGTTTTGATTTCCTTTCTATTAAAAGATGGGATAATTACCTTTTTGGGCCGCCATAAAAAATAATAGCCGATAAATATATATGTTTTGTATATTAAGTACTAATATATATACCATAAAATACAATATACACATTATATACATAAATTCTTATATATTTTGGCTAGCTGCCAAAATTAATTTCTGCCTACAGGTCAAAAAATGAAAAATCCCCTTAGAGTATTGTCTTATTTCAGATTTTCCTGATACCCTTTTCAATTTTTTACAGGTGGAAACTATTAGATTTTGCAGAACTCAAACACAGTTCTATCTCATTTTTTGATCTTGAGAAGCATGAGACAGCGATTTCGCGCTGGTCAAGAGCAAGAACTAGAGCTGCCAAGGTAAAATTTGGATCACATCACTTCTGTAAATTATTCTTAAAATTTTCAATTAGTCTCTATGGGTTTCACTAACTTTTTAATTTCTTCATGCAGGTAGGCAAAGGCTTATCTAAGAATGGTAAAGCACAAAAACTTGCTTTACAGCATTGGCTTGAAGCAGTAAGTAAATTGTCTATGTTATCTTGATTTTGTCTTTTTGGTCAATTTTGTATCAAATGGCACTAACCTGGAGGTGGTTTTACGTGTAACAGATCGATCCACGACATCGTTATGGACACAACTTGCATTTCTATTATGTTCAGTGGTTGGATTCTCAAAGTAAAGAGCCCTTCTTCTACTGGTAACTGTTTGGATAAAAATATACAATTTTTCATGATAATATAACATAAAATTCTTCTTCATTTGCTAATCATTTTTCTCGGGAGCAGGTTGGATATTGGAGAAGGAAAAGAAGTTAATCTTGTTGACAAATGCCCAAGATGGAAACTTCAGCAGCAATGCATCAAGTACCTTGGTCCGGTATATCTTAATTAGTCCTTCTATCGGTTAAATAATTTCTTTCATATTTGATATTTTTAACTTTTACTTACCATGATTGGTTTCTTTTCTTTGAAAATAGATGGAAAGAAAGGCTTATGAAGTTGTAGTGGACGATGGGAAGCTCTTCTACAAAGAAACCGGGAAGCTCCTTGACACCACGGGTGAACCAAAAGGTGCTAAATCGATATTTGTCCTGAGCACCTCTAAAACCTTATATGTTGGGAAGAAAAAGAAAGGAACATTTCAGCATTCCAGTTTCTTGGCCGGGGGCGCCACTTTAGCTGCTGGCAGAATAGTTGTGGAACAAGGGATTTTGAAGGTATTGTTATAAATAGGTATAATACATAAAAAGACTCTCAAACTTAGATTCTGTCAAGTATGACCTTCAACTTTGGGTGTCCACAAATAGGCACTTCAATTTATCTCTACTTTGTCAGTTGAACACTCTAACTTACAAAATGATCATCTAGACACCTCCAAAATTTATGTCACGTTAGTATTTGTGTTTATGTGTTAAGTTTATGCAAGTTGAGGTTTACTTGTGCATACCCAAAGTTGGAGGGCATACTTGCCAGCTGAGGCCAAGTTTTAAGGGTTTGTTTATGTATTATAACTTATAATTATCATTCTTTCCATTTCAAATCAGCAGTATATCGATGAACGTCCTCCCAATGCTAACTCTTCTTGTTTTGGCTGTTTTTCAATCAGGCTATTTGGCCTCACAGTGGACATTATCGACCTACTCCAGAGAACTTTCAAGACTTCATTTCGTTTCTCAGGGAGAACGATGTGGACCTAACTGATGTTAAGGTAACAGAATTGCACTTTACAGTTTTTGAGTCATGATTTTCTGTTACATTGTAAAAGTCCAATGCTGATTAATTAGTATCAAATGATGCAGCTTGATCCTATCGATGACAAAGAAGATTCTATTGGCAAGAAGAGTGGTGTATACCTCAGAGATAATGCTTCTGATGAAGACTCAACTTCAGAGAAAAATGAGTTGAAAGACGAAGCAACTGTCGCTGCTACACCACTTACCAAGTCAAGGTCATCTCATAGCTTCAGTGACAAATTGACTAATCTACGAATTCCTAGTAACGACGACTTACTGGAGAGCTTGAGGAATGAAAGTGAAGCTGTTGAATCCATTTCCAACTCATTCCCAATAGAATCACCAACAGATGGATATGAATCCGCAGAAGACTTAATTGCTCGTGAACAAGAAAGTAAAGAAGATACAATTCCAGAAGAATGTATACTGAAGAGGATAAATTCACACAAGGGAATGAAGTCATTTCAGTTGGGAAAGCAATTGTCTTGTAAATGGAGTACTGGAGCTGGACCTCGAATTGGATGCTTGAGAGATTACCCCTCACAACTTCAGTCCCATGCATTAGAAGAAGCTAACTTGTCCCCGAGGAGTGTTTGTCGTCTCAAGTTTTATTCAAGGGCATCAACGAGTTTTAGTAGGGAAATGCAAGTGCCCTGTCTGCATTCTCCTCATACCAAGGTTCTATCTAGTCACCTGTCTAGAACACATTCTTCTCCATTTTGTAAAGGACTCTAACATCATACTCATGACATAGGAGTAGTTCTCATTTATTCATTCATTGTGAATAGCAAAAATGACATAGGAATTCTTTCACATTCTTTCTAGGAACTAGGAATTCTTTGACAGTTTTTTTCTATTCAATCTTGAATAGAGTTCTTGTTCTGAATCAGTGTTTTAAAAGGCAGGGGCGTGAGGCGCGTTTCACTTAGCACGTGGCGAGGCGTAAGCCCCAAGGCATGGGGCATAAACCCATGGATCTTTAAATTTTAATTTATAATGTAGAAAAAAATTATAATAACACAAAAATTATATAAGAAGAAATTAATAATTCAAAAAAATTAGATACATGATTAAAGAACTCATAGTAAAACTGTCTTTTAAAACACTCTTGTGAATATCAGAAAACAGGACCATATTGTAAAACTTTGCAATACATTGTAGCTGGAAAAGAAAGAAATGAGAAACAAAAAGAAATTTTTTTACATTCATCATAGTTTCCTTTTAGCTGAACTTTGAGATTGAGAAGATGATATAGAGCTGCACCATGGCAATATTAACGAGTAAATTTTACAGATGGTAACTTAACCATCATTTTTTTCCCCACAAAAATTGTTTAATTATCATTTCTGTCACGACCCAAACTGGAGGGTCGCGACGGGCACCAGGACCCCACCCGCCGGGTACCGCTAATCGTACAACCAACTTCTAATCACAATTGAATACGGACTAAGCCGAAAAAGATTATAGAAAATCTTAACCAGAAATCCAATTTTCATACATACATACCCATACCAAAGGGCACACATGACAACTAACCACATGACACCTATCTACAAGCCTCTAAAGAATACAAGACATCACAAGGACGGGACAGGACTCCGCCATACCCATGTGCGTATGCAAAAATACGGTACCACGACCAGACTGCAACTCTGAAACAAATAGAGTGCTCCAACATCAGCTGAACCAGCCACCTACTAGCGTGAACCGTCACCCTCTTTAACTGAACCTGCGGGCATGAAACGCAACGTCCCCTGACAAAAAGGGACGTCAGTACGACTGATGTACTGAGTATGTCAGACATGAATAATAGCATAACAGGGATATAACAACAACTGAAACAGAAACAACAGACCAGCAGTAAATGCCTCTGAGGGTCCTAATACATATACCTAAATATCATGCACAATGCGGTATACATATACATCAGCCTCATAGGGCATCGTCCTTACCATAACAAGACTCTGTGGGCATAATCATCCCATATTGGCCTCTGTGGGCATAATATGCCTAAATGTCATGCATAATGCGGTAAATACATATATACTGGCCACACAAGGGCATCTTCCTCCCAATCATACATATATATATTTTGGCCCTTAATCAGGCATCTTCCTTCATTCAGCCACACATGCTTTATCGTTTATCATATCCCAGCTGATCAGGTGGTCTGCGTACCCCCGTTTCCCGTCCCCAATATATGGTTTTGGGTAAAACGTGAATGCAATGCAAATGAAAATACAGGAATAACAATAGCACATCCTGGGGGACACAATATCCTTGTACCTTCGGCTAACGCTGTAAATATCAACATTTTTTTCGTATGCCTCAATAGGGACTTAGGAACATATTTAGACATGTTTTTAACATAGAAATCAATAATATGAACATTCCTTAACTACTAGGAGTAGAATAAATTATGGAGCAATATCACAGTTATATTTCGTTACATGGAACATGCCAAAAGAAAGAAATAATTTTCCTTAACATACCTTGAATCCAAGCTTAACGGCTTGGTGTTGAATACTCAATACTCATTCACCATAAATACTTCATATTGCCGTGAAATTTAAAGAACTTAGGACCACTGTAATTGATTAGAAACCTTAAAGGAATGAATGGTTGACACTGTTTTTGTAAGAACTCACCGACGGTACATGAATTGGGTCCATTCTTAAAAGTGGACTCTATGTAATTAAGGATGTCTTACGTAGAAACAAGGATAAGGATTGAGTCATTGATGGAAGAAGTCTCATCTCTTTATGCTAATGACACGTAAATAATGATAAGGACAAATCTTAAAGGCTTAGTGAATGCTAACTTCAAATAAGACACCATTCATTAATTGTAAAAAATTGTAATAGTCATTTACTCCTTATTTCCATGCTTACATGTAACAATGTTAATCCTGACCTTTGTCACTTTGTCTCCCTACTTATTAAAACACTAATCATTTTTAACGTACTTTCTAAACCCACTCTCATAATCACGTGATATAACACTAGTTCATAGCCTAATTTTACAAACACCAAATATTATTTCTAATCATTATCGTCACACTTATTAAGTCCTAAATTATTTCGGGATTAAATTCTTTTGTATACTGAGCTCTTTATTAGCATACATGATAAAACAAAATTTTTCCAACGCTCGGGTCTATTTACACATGCCTAGCGATTTTATATACGCTTAGCGATCTAAAATGTAACCCGAAAGTACGGGATGTTACAATTCCTAACATAAAAGTTACTTAACTTTGAGCAACTAACAGAAAAGTCACTAAAACCAATTTTAGGTGTCACTAAATCACTTTCCCGTGAATAACTTAATTTTTAATTTTTTTGTTAAAATTTAGTAAATATAATTTTAATCTAAAAGATTCTACCCGACCCGATCCAAAACCATATGAAAAAAAAAATAACCTTTCATATTCTTCCCATTTTCTTACCATTTTAACATGTTTGAAGTATCAACAAATCCTGAAAGTCACAAAATCGAACCTTTTTATTTTCTAAAAAGCAACATGTTTCTTCTCTGAACTAAAAGCCAACCTGATTTATACTCCCTCCTTTTTAATTTACGTGGCACCTTTAATTTAGATTCATGCCAATTAATTAAATTAATTTTTAGGCTAAATTAGATATTAAAAACATACTAAAAGTATTATAAGTTGCTATTTTTTTATGTAATGATGTAAAATACATTATAAAATATTGGTCAAAGTGTACATAATTTAAATCTCGAAAAACAAAAAGTGCCACATAAATTGGAACATATGAAGTATTTCTTACCGATAAGTCTTGAAAGTCTCTCAGTAAAATGTTATATTGTCATCATAAATTTTAAATTTACTTGATATTGGAACTTACCTGCCTTATTTTTAGTTTATTAATTTTAGGAGTCATGACCACTTATGATATATTAAATAACTTTTACGCTATAAGTATTATTGTTGTAGCCGGTCATTTTCCTTATGGTTTAAATTGCAAATTTCACAAATTATTGACGATTATGTATAGAGTAATAAATTTTTAAAAACTTTAAAATGTAAAAAAGAAATACAAGGTAAAAAATATAGTAATTTAGAAATGGTAGGGAAAAAAATATGAAAGGTTATTTACTTTTTTCATATGGGTTTTGAATCGGGTCGAGTTGAATCTTTTAAATTAAAATTTTATTTATTAGATTTTAATTAAAAAAATAGTAAAAAATAAGTTATTCACAGGAAAGTAACAGTGACACCTGAAAGTGGTTTTAGTAATTTTTGTGTTAGTTGATCAAAGTTAAGTGACTTTTGTGTTAGTTGCTCAAAGTTAAGTGACTTTATGAGAAAAAGTGATAGTTAAATGACTATTTGTGAAATTTACTCCAATATTGACAGAAAAAGAAACAAAGGAGGCATTCATTCAATACTCCTTCCTATTTATAATTTATTTGTTTGAAGAATTAACCTAAATGTCGCCCATCCAATCTCTCAAACTAAAATTAGCTGCCCGATGTATCATATATATATATATATATATATATATATAATTCATGTATGATATGTGTGACTGTATATAATAAGCGTATAATTTATGCATACAATTAGGAAAGGCAAACAGTTAATCCATCCGGATATTTGAAAAGATGCGCAAGTACCTTGTTCCTGTTTTGTAAACTTTTCCACACTGCATATTTTCTTGGTCCTAATGAATGAATAACCAGTATATTGACTATGATCTAAACCTTAATCGGCTATGATTGATTTGATTGCCCTATTTCAAATTTCCCCCATCATGATGTCTAATCATGTAGTAAAATAGAGATGTAAATGTTGGAAATTAAGTATATTGACTATGATCTAAACCTTAATCTTTGCTTCTTTGATGTAATTATCTTCGTTGTTGTTAAGATTCCCACATCAGAAATAGAATAGGAACATGAACTTTTTATATGGACTTGGACAATCCTCACCCTACAAGCTAGCTTTTGGAGTTGAGTTAGGCCCAAGATCTATTCTTTACATGGTATCAGAGTCAGATCCATTCTAATTCTTTGTTCATCGATGTTGGGCCCCCAAATTATATTATTCACGCTCCAGTTAACGAGGTTTGGGCGTGCGGGGAGTATTAAGAGTCCCACATCGGACGGGGGAGTGTTAAGAGTCTCACATTGAAAATGAAATGGAAACATAGACTCCTTATATGGACTTGGACAATCTTCACCCTACCAGCTAACTTTTGAAGTTGAGTTAGGGTCCAAGATTCATTCTTTACCCTTGGTAATAATTTACATGGCTTAATGATGGTTTATACTATGTACTTCATTAAGCTACATAAACTTTATAGTATCAGTAGATGCCACGGCGTATCATCTTTACATTTTGCTAAATAACTGATCATGCATTTGGATGTGTAATTTGAACCATTCTTCAAAGTGTTTGTGTCTGTGCAAATTTAATTAAACTCGACAAATTGCTTTTAGCCCCACCTTGTAACATTACATGGGTATGTTGTGGTTGTTGAATTGCTTTTAGTCAGAGCAGACTTTTTTTGAAAAGTTATGTCATTACTCGTTCATTCGGGTGGGGTGGGGGGGGGGGGGGGAGGGGGCAGAGTGGAAACGATACGATAGCTTAGAATTAGCGGCTAACAAAAACGACATTTAAATTAACCTAGTATTATCTTTTTTGACAATCACCTACTAGATGTAAACATCGTAGGTAGTCTGGAAAAGACTGATGCAATGCATAACTACTTAGAACTAATCAATTCATTAAATCCTAAATAATTGAAATGTAGTTCTAATTCGTAGGGAATAATTGGTGCTTGTTGATTCTCAACATGTAAGACACATTGGTAGGCACATGTTTATTAACCTACTATATCAAGATGCACATTACTAAGAATACTTTCTATCTGTTTTGGTTCTCAAAGCTGTGGATGATAATGTTGGTTTTGAGCTTAAAAAGAACAGTTAGTGGGTGAATGTTGAGACATGAAAACAAGTGGAACCTAATAGGAATGTGTTTGGTACCGAGGATAGTTTTCTCGTTTTGTTGGTCAAATTATTTTGTAAGTATTTTCTTTAGAAAAATAACTTTTTTTTAGAAATCAACAAAATGAGTTCAATGATGATAATAGAGAAAATAAATTTCATATCAATTAAAATTGTTAAATTAGTGATTTCACATTTTCTTGTTTAAGTAAACAAGAGTAATATAATGCACAACCATAGATAATCACCAGCGCAATTAACTCTCACCTCCACCTCTACTCTCCCACCCCACCACAAACCCCAACCTCCCACTCTCTTCCCATCCCCCACCCTGACCTCCCACTCTCTCCCCACCCCAACCAGCCCCTCCCCCACCACTCCACTACACCCCCACATAAGTGTTTATTTAAAATATTAAATATAAAAACTATTGAGATAACATTTTCTATTTAATCACTTATTAAATATTAGAAAATAAGTAAAAGAATTTGAATTATTTCTAAAGCTAATTACTATAATGTCTTTAAGATTGTACAAGGTATAGTTGAAATTACAGACAAAAGCTGAAAAATGAAGGAATATTTTTTGCAAAATCAACCATTATCAACTTTATAAATGTTTGTTGGTTAAGTTCATGAATTTGTCAACAAATATGGAAGTTTAACAATTTTTTGAAAACTTTATTCCCAAGAAAAGACTACAGACTTGGTTTTTGCTATGACAAACTTGCATTAATTCAAGCACAAAAGCTTTATGTCGGCTAATTGTATATTGATCCAAACTTGTTAGGACTCGTAGATTAGAAAAATTATTCTAATATAAAATCTGAAATTATTTTAAAATAATCCTAATTTAAAATCTGAAATTATTTTATATTATGTTTGAATGGCATTTTGTTAGCCGTATAAGTAATATTGTGATTTTATACCATAATTCTATTATTTTCTAATATTGAATCTAGCATGAAATAGCTCATACAGAGACTACTAACTTTACTAGGATAAACAACTAATAGACCAAAATAACATTAATTATTACATCTTTCTTTTCATATTTACTTTAAAAACAAGAGTAAGCATTTGAACTATTATATTATACTTTGTATTATTACCGAAACAACTTTCTGAAAATATACCACAATATACGTGCATCATATACAAGGTATACTCTCTTGTGTATACCATGTATATCACGGAAACCCAAGACAATTGAGAGACCGTGATATACACGATATACACACCGTGTATATGGTTGTTTTGGTAATAGGTTTTTGTATATAATTAGCATTGTACACTTACCATAATTATAGAATTCTTGTACAAATAGAATAGGGTTTTGGGAGTAGAGTAGGAATAGGATTTTCCATATTATGGAAATTGTAAATTATATATATACTCATTCATTAATGAAAATAATCAAGAGATTATTTCTTTCATGATATCAGAAGTCTAGGTCTCACATACCTCATTCTCCAAAAGGTTCCGCTTCTCTCGGCCGAGTCGAATTTTGAGCCCTTCCTTGGTTTTCGAGCTGGTTTTTACCTCCTTTCTTCCCAAATTTTCTTCCAAATCCCTCAATCACCCTTTGGTCTTTCGTTATGTCGACGTCAAAGGGCATGTTTCATCATGCCCTTACTGTTTCTAACATCAATAATAACATCCCCATTATTCTTGAGATGTTGTTCTTGAAATGGAAAACGTCCAATATGCGACGTGGGGAGAGTTGTTTAAAATTCACGCTATCTCACAGCATGTCCTCCATCACATAATTCCTCCCGCTATCCCTTCTCATGCGGAGGATCCTCAGTTATGGATCATTCTTGATGCTACCGTCCTTCAATGAATTTACTCCACTATTTCTACCGATCTTTTACAGACGATCGTTGAACCAGACACTATGACTCTGGCTACAAGGAATAGATTGCGTGATATATTCCAGGACAACCAACATTCCCGCGTTGTCACCCTTGACCAGGAATTTTCCCAAGTCAATATGGACGATTTTCCGAATGTTTTGGCTTATTGTAAATGACTCAAGGAATTGGCGGACCAACTCCGTAACGTTGGAGCGTCCGTTACCAATAATTGTCTTGTTCTACAATTGGTTGCAGGCCTATGTGAGGCCTATAATGGCGTGGGGACTCTCCTCCGTCAAAGAAATCCACTTCCATTTTTTTATCAAGCCCATTCGATGCTCACGTTAGAAGAAGCCGGTTTGGCCAAAATGACGGCTACCGGCGCTGGTCCCATGGTCATGATGACTTAATCCGATAATTCTCAAGATTTTGTTGATAATTCGGGCCAAAACTGTGCTCACGGTGGAGGCAAGAAAAATAAAAAACATAATGGCAAAAATCTCGGTGGCAATCGCGGGGGAGGACAAAACAGTGGCAGTGGGCCCCAGTACGGTGGTAGTGGGCCGTAAGCCAATTGGTACCAGTCGTGGCCCCCCTAGCAGTAGGGCTGGGCCGGTGACCAGTGGCCCCTATTTTCCAGCTTCTCTAGTCTCTGGACAGTGGGCCTCCCAACAGCCTTTTAGGCCCAATTTATCTCATCCGTCCAGTGGGTTCCAATACTGTTCTGGGCTTGGACAGCAAGGAGGCCTGCTTGGGCCTCGGCCCCCGCAGGCTTTCCAGGCTATGGGTCCCAATCTGATTCCGACACCTACAAATATTAAAGTCGTCATGCAATCACTTGGATTGAATCCTCCAGACGCGAATTGGTACATGAACACCAGCGCCACTTCTCATATGATGTCCGACCAATGTACTCTCTCGTCTTATTCCAATTTGAGCAAAAGTCGTGGCATAATTGTTGGTAATGGCAACTCAATTCCAATTCATAGTTACTGTCATAAAATTTTGTCTCCCCCCTATCCACCTCTTGTCTTGAAAAATGCCTTCATGCCCCTAACTTAATTAAAAATTTGATGTATGTCCATAAATTCACCATTGATAATTGGGTTTCTGTTGATTTTAATCCTTTTGGATTTTCTGTGAAGGATTTCAAGACGGAGATACCTCTCATGAGATGTGATAGTATGGGAGATCTTTATCCTATCACGCCCGCATCTAGTCTCTCGAGTCAAGCCTTGCCATCTACTTTTGCAGCTCTAGTTCCTTCCTTGTGACATGCACGTTTAGGTCACCCTGGGTCGTCCATTGTTTCTTCCTTACATAAAAACAATTTTATTTCTTGTAAGGGTACGCATAGTACTCCAATTTGTCAATCATGTCCTTTAGGAAAATATGTTAGATTACTATTTGTATCATCTACTTCTCGTACTTTAATGCCATTTGATATTATTCATAGTGATTTATGGACATCTCCCGTTTTATTTCTGTGGGCCATCGTTATTATGTTCTATTTTTGGATGATTATTTTAATTTTTATGGACCTTTCCGTTAGCAAAAAAATCACAAGTTTTTTCCATATTCTTAAAATTTAGAGCATTCATTTGTACCCAATTCAACCGGAAAATAAAAAATATTCAATGTGATAATGGGTTATTTCGGGAATTTTGTGAAAATAATGGCATCGTTTTTCATTTCTCTTGTTCTCGTACGTCCTCACAAAATGGGAAAGCCGAATGAAAAATTCGTACCATTAATAATATTGTCCGAACTATATTTGTCCATGCTTCCGTACGCCATTCCTTTTGGCATCATGCTCTACAAATGGCTACCTATCTTATTAACATACTTCCTACCAAATGGTTGGCAAATGCGTCTCGTATTAAAGTCCTCTATAATAAGAATCCTTCGTATTCCCATCTTACGGTTTTGGGTGTTTATGTTATCCACTTTTTCCGTCAACTACTATTAACAAACTTCAAGCCCGTTCTACCACTTGTGTATTTTTGGGTTATCCATCTAATCATCATGGTTACAAATGTTTTGATTTATCATCTAATAAAATCATCATAAGTCTCCATGTTATTTTTTATTAAACCCAATTTCCGTTTGCTAAAGTGAGTAATCCCGTGCCTAGTTCGTATAATTTTTTGGATGACGACGTCTCCCCGTACATCATGCACAACTTAATGGGCCTCTCCAGTGACCCACCACAAACCACTATTTCTGCCCCAGTTTTGGCTATTGGGTCGGTTGCCCAGCCCAATACCGAAATGGCTTCTGCCTCGAATTCTGCTTCTAACCCGGCTATTGTTTCCAGTTTTGGGCCAACAGGCCCACTGCCTGCTGGCCAGTCCGTCACCCATCCGAATTTTTTCCAAAATCCACCCAATTCTCTCCCGAGTCAAAGACCTGTCACTCATAGTCAACGGGGTATTTTTAAACCAAAGAGACATTTTAATCTACATTCTAATGTTCTTAAATCCCCACTACCCCATAACTCAGTGTTTGCATTAAATGACTTGAATTGGAAATTGGTTATGGACGACGAATATGATGCTCTTATTGCAAATAAGACATGAGAGTTGGTGCCCCGTCCTTCTCGTGTTAATATTATTTGGTCTATGTGGATTTTTATTCATAAAGATAATTCTGATGGTTCTTTTGCGAGACATAAGGCTTGTCTTGTAGGTGATTGTAAGACTCAGCAGGTTGGCGTGGATTGTGGTGAGACATTTACTCTGGTGGTCAAACTGGCTACCATTCGCACTGTTCTCAGTCTGACTCTTTCAAAGGCATGACTCATTCATCAGTTAGATGTGAAGAATGATTTCTTACATGGTGATCTTAAGGAGACCGTTTACATACATCAGCCTTTGGGTTTTCAAGACCCCAAATATCCTCATCATGTCTGTTTATTGAAGAAGTCCTTGTATGGGCTTGGTATAAGAGATTTGCAGACTATGTTTCGTCTATTGAGTTTTTTCACAGTAGGTCTAATAATTCATTGTTCATATATCATCGTGGTACTTCCCTGGCTTATATTTTTTTTATATGTGAATGATATTATCTTACTACCTCTTCTGATGTTTTGCGCAAGTCTATCATGATAGTGCTCAGTTTTGAGTTTGCTATGAAAGACTTGGGGCCCTTGAGTTACTTTTTAGGGATTGATGTCACTCGTCATGCAGGTGGGTTATTCTTATCCCAACGGAAGTATGCCGCTAAATCATTGAGCGCGCTGTTATGTCCTTGAGTAAGTCTATTTCCACTCCAGTTGATACCAAGCCCGAAGCTAAGTACTGCGATTGGTTCACCTTAGGATGATCTCACTCACTATCGCAGTCTTGCTGGAGCTCTTCAGTAACTTACTTTCACGAGACCGGATATTACGTATGCCGTACAATAGGTTTGTTTGTTTATGCATGATCCTAGGGTGTAGCACATGAATGCGCTCAAGCGCATTATCCGATACATCCAGGGAGCACTTGACTATGGTTTGCATCTATATCTGTCATCAGCCTCTACATTTGTCTCGTATACCGATGATGATTGGGGTGACTGTCCGGAAACCAGACGATCTATGTCTGGATACTGTATGTTTCTTGGTGATAACTTGATCTCGCGGTTTTCCAAATGACAAGCTACCTTATTCCGATCCAGTGTAGAGGCCAAGTATCAAGGGATAGCCAATGTGGTTTCTGAATCATGTTGGTTACGTAATCTTCTCTTAGAGCTTCATTTTCCCATTCAAAAAGATACCTTGGTATATTGTGATAATGTTAGTGTCGTATATCTTTCAGGGAATCCGGTTCAACACCAGCCCACTAAACATATTGAAATGGATATCCATTTTGTTCGTGAAAAGGTAGCTTGTGGACAAGTATACGTCTTACATGTCCCTTCCAAGTATCAAATTACAGACATCTTCACTAAGAGTCTTCCCTCGGTCCTATTTGAAATTTTTAAGGACAGTCTCAGCGTACGAAGACCGCCCGCTATGACTGCGGGGTTGTGAAAATATACCACAATATATGTGCATTGTCGCGCCCTATTTTGACCTGCTCGGGTCAAAGCGGAGCGCGGACGTGTCCGGGGTTCCTGGGTAAATAGGGTTGAGGAGTCGCCACCTAATTATCTTTTACGGTGAATTAGGACACCTAAATATTTAAACTAAGTGCTGCAATGTAAACTCCAATTTTAAGGTCTGCGAAACTAGCGAGATTCTAGGTAAGGGTTCTTTATTATCCTAAAGGGAAGGGGTTAGGCATCCTTTAAGATCCGCTAACTTGCGGTTATCCGGTCAAACTCAGGTTAATTATTACTAGAAAAAATGCATGTTTGAAGCATGAAGTTAAAAGACGTCTGCTAATAATTAATAAAAAAAGATGCATTTTAAAAGATAGATAAATGTAGAGATTTTTTTTCAAAATATGCATTTATATGATATCTAAAGAGAAATACATGTAGAGTTGGAAAAATATGTTTTTGACAATTGATAGTAAAACAATTTATTTATAATGCCAAAGAAGTAAAATTTTGGGAATCAATGAATTGTAAATTGACAAAAGATAAACTTATTCGGTATGATTAATAAAGCAAATAAAAGATGACAAAAGTTGTTTTGAAAATCTTGAATACGTGTGACGAGCCTAAAAATAAATAAACTAGCGAAGGATTTCTAAGTTTGATTTTAACCGAGCCTTCAAATAAAATAAGCTAGCGACGAGTTTCAAATCTTAAACTAACCTATGAATTAATCCTAAGTTTGCCTATTCTAAGCATTTCAATAGTTACATAAGTGCGATAAATAATATTACAATACAAAGCGGGATAAAAGCTGAATTAAAGAAAGAAATAAAATAAATAAACTCCGAGGAATAATTCGCCGTTATTTGTTTTAATCCCTGCAAGCTGTCAAGAACAAACGGTTAGAAACAGTTAAATACAAATAACTTCATATGCGTATTCAAAACAGTGAATGTTTTGATCGCGGAGGGCTCAGACTTAAATTTTGAAAAGAACATTCTAATCACGTCGTGGCTGCAAACATATGACTAATGTAGTTTATTTTGATTGCCTCGCCTACTAAACGTGTTGGTCTCTCGGGTGAAATAGAAAAGATCACTATAATCACGTCGTTGCCGCGAATATATAACTTGTTGGTTATTTTAGTCACCTCGCCTACTAAACATGTTGATCTTGGATAAAAAGGTTTAAGTCTTCATCATTGCCCAGAAGTTATATTTCCGTCTTTGCAACTGTGGAGGCCTCAAAATCGACGGATATTTTTCATCGGCCAGTGTAGTATCGTGTTCAAATCAGTAAAATTTTAAATCGGAACAGAAACAAAGAGCAGAGTGTGAGCGTAAAAACAGAGGCAGAGGAAAAAAAGCTCAAAATGACGCTGGTGTCTAGTTTAAAACAAGAAACAAAGAGAACGGTAATTTGAATCTTTGAAGCGATTAATTTGGAACAGAAAGCAATATCTGAAAGGTGCGGTGTTTATTTTAAAACAGTAAAAAACGTAAAAGCAGTAAAAACAGTAATCTGAAACGGGGAGCAAACAGAAAAAAAACAAACGCCCGAACAGACGCGGTATTTATTCAAAACAGTAAAACAATGATATCCGTCGCAAGAAATCTAAAACAGTAAACTTAATAAAACAATAATATATCCGTTGCACGGATATCTAAAACAGTTAAACTAAAAAAAACAGAGAAGCGAAACGAAAGAAAAGCGCGGCCTCGAATTCAATTTCGTCGGCCTTAATGCGATATTAATAAAACAAGAAGCGATTGCCAAAGAAACGAGCGGTGAGCGGTTTAAAATATCGACCCGAGTTCAAATTCGAAATATTCAAATCGGTCGCCCGACCGGTCGTTGATCCGACCCGGATCAGTGATCCAAACTCGAATCAGATTTTAGCACCAAATTCAGATAACCAATAACAAGAATATAGAATGCAAGAATTCTGGAAATATCCAAATCGGGTCGATCCGACCCGGATCAGTGACCCGACCCGGATCAGTGTTTCAACCCGGATCAAATTTCAACACCCAATTCAGATAACCAATAACAAGAATATGAAATGCAAGAATTCTGAAAGTGTTACCCAATCGTCGACCGACCGGTCGATGTTTCAAACCGGATCGGTGTTTCAACCCTAATCAAATAAATTCATCAATTTGGATAACCAATAATAATAATAAAGAATAATGCAAGAAATTTGGAAATTCAAATCGGTCGACCGACCAGTCAAGAATCTGACCGAATTGGAGTTTCAACCCGGAATCAAATAATTTCATCAATTTCAGATAACCAATGATAACAACAGCAACAATGCAAGAAATTTGGAAATTCAAATCGGGTCGACCCGACCCGGGTCAGTAACCCGACCCGAAATCAGTGATCCAAATCAAATTTTAACACCAAATTCAGATAACCAACATACATAAATATGAAATGCAAGAATTCTGAAAATGTTACCCGAACCGGGTCGACCCGTGTCGGGTCGACCCGACCCGAAATCAGTGAAGAAAATCAGAGAATCAAAATGGGAGAACAAACCTTTTCGGACTTGATTCTTGAAACAACAAAGAAGCCAAATGCTTTAAACTCAAGAACACAATAAAATATTTATGTATATATGGAATAATCTTCCGAAAATCCTTCCAAAAAATCTATTTTTTCTCCCCCGAAAAATCTCCTCCCAAAATGAAGAACAACATGGGGTATTTATAGGTGGATTTCCCCCCAAGAACGAGTTTGAAATTCGAATTAAAGGTAAAGATTTCTGAATTTTGGAAGCGGATTTTAGGGGTATGGGCGTGGGCGAAGTGACGGGAGGGGTGTGGTGGTGTCAGGGTTGGTGGCAGGGAGTGGGTGGTGGCAGGGGGCGAGGTGACCGGTCGCGTCGGGGTTAGGGGGCAGCGGCGATTTGTGAAGGGGGGGGGGGGTTAGGGTTTCGAAATTTTTTTTTGTTTTTGGTTTTGGGTTTTGGGGAATTAAAGGGGATGGGGTTATGGGCTTGCGGGTTACGGGTCGCCGGTTTGGGGTGTTGGGCCGTCGAGTGGGTCATGGGTGAGCTCGGGTCAGGCGACGGGTTAATGGCCGGTTGGGCCTGGGGAATTAAAAATAAAGTTTGTTGGGCTTGGAGTTTTGGGTTGTGGGAATTGAGTTTTGGGTTTAATTGTTTTGGGTGATGGGGAATGGTTGTTGGGCTTGGACGAAAATGGGTTTTAGTTTGGGTTGGGTAGGAATTGTTTTGGGTTAGGAAATAAAAAATGTTATGGGTTGGGCTTGGACGAAAATGGGTTTTAGTTTGGGTTGGGTAGAAATTGTATTGGGTTAGGAAATAAAATGGGTGATGGGTTTAAAAATATAAAAGAGGGGTTTAATATTAAAATATATTATATATATATATATTTTTGTAAAAGATGTGAATTATTTAAAATAACATAACGACGTGATAATAATAAAATATAATATTCGCGAAATGCTTAATGCTTAATAAAAGGGAAATGCGATGCAATTTTGCGAGAAATAAAATATCATAGAATATTATGGATAACTTATGATTATTATAAAATGCAAATGATATAAAATATGCGAATAATAATAATAATACGAAGATACACACATATATGCCTATATTTTAAAATTATTTTAAAAGTGAAAAAATATTAAAAATTACAAATAAAATCATAAAAGATGGGACAAAATTGGGTGTCAACAGATGCCCCTCTTTGGACGGAGACGATGAAAGAGTTTTCGGCCAAAGAAGTTGACTGAGTAGCCAATTTTGTCCCGATCATCGAAACTGCATGGTAAGAAATAGAATCCCCGGGGGGTATAGAAGTTGCAAAAAGATAGTGCATTCAAGAAACAATGCCCCAGTGTCGACTTAGGATGATACTGGTCGCAGATGCGAGAAACTAATGGGAAAAGCGGATCGACGTTCGAAGTAGGTCGTTGACCAATTTGCCTCGGTTCGCCGTAAGAGATAGTTCCACGCTGTGATGAAATTCCTGCAAATTAAAAACTCCTGCAAACTAAAGCTTAAAATATAATTAGTGTATAACTGCTGAGAAAAATTGTAGAGAAAATAACTTAGAAATACCCGCATTAGGAGGTGGGCGCATGACTGAAATTAAAATACCCTCATTATAAGGTGGGCGCCTGACTGAAATTAAAGTACCCTCATTATAAGGTGGGCGCCTGACTGAAATTAAAATACCCGCATTATAAGGTGGGTGCCTGAAATGACGTCGTTGGATTGACGTGTTGTGTTGAAGACGTCGTTGTAATATTGTTGACGTCGTTGTAATTATGTAAAAGACAGTTGTTGTGCTGCATGTAACGTCGAGGACGTTGTTGTAATGCTGTTTTGCTGTAAAAGATAATTGTTGTGCTGAAGACGTCGTTGTAATGTTGTTGACGTCGTTGTAATACTGTAAAAATAAATGTTGTGCAGAAGACGTCGTTGCGTAGGCGTGTTGTTGATGACGCCGTTGTATGGGCGCGTTGCTGATGACATCATTGTAATGTTGTTGATGTCGTTGTAATGCTGTAAAAAATAGTTGATTTGCAGAAGACACCGTTGCATAGGCGTGTTGTTCATGACACCGTTGTATGGGCGCGTTGCTGACGACATCATTGTAATGTTGTTGATGTCATTGTTGTAAGAATGTAACGCTGGGGTCGTCGTTGTATCGACGTGTTGTGTTGAAGACGTCATTGTGATGACGTTGTTGCAAGAATGTAATGCTGTTTGTTGTAAGAGATAGGCGTTGCGCTGAAGACGTCGTTGAAATGTTGTTGACGTCGTTGTAATGTTGTAAAAAAGCCGGCGTCTTTGCCGTAGAACGTCGTGGGCGTTGTTGTAATGTAGTTTTGCTATAGAAGGTAGATGTTGAGCTGAAGACGTCATTGTAATGCTGTTGACGCCATTGTAATGCTGTAAAAATAGATGTCGTGTTGTCGTAACGTCGTGGACGTTGTTGTAATGCTGTTGAAGATAGTTGATGTCGCGATGAACGCCAATGACGTTGTTGTAATACTGTAAAAGATAGTCTTTGCGTTGAAGACGCCATTATAATGTTGTTGACGTCGTTGTAATGTCAGAAAAGATATTTGTCGTCTTTGCTGTCGTAAAAGATAGCTGCTGCGTTGAAGACGTCATTGTAATGCTGTTGACGCCGTTGAGATGCGGTAAAAGATAGTTGCTGCATTGCCGTAAAAGATAGCTGTTGTTTTGAAGACGTCATTGTAATGCTGTTGGAGGTAGTTGATGTGCTGCAGTAACGTCAATGACGTTGTTGTAATACTGTAAAAGATAGCTGCTGCGTTGAAGACGTCATTGTAATGCTGTTGACGCCGTTGAGATGCGGTAAAAGATAGTTGCTGCATTGCCGTAAAAGATAGCTATTGTTTTGAAGACGTCATTGTAATGTTGTTGACGTCGTTGAGATGCTGTAAAAGATAGTTGCTGCGTTGAAGACGTCATTGTAATGTTGTTGACGTCGTTGTAAAGCTGTAAAAAAAATGATTGTCGTGCTGCCATAACGTCGATGACGTTTTGAAATGTTGTCTTGTTGTAAGAGATGTAAGTGACGTCCTTGCCGTCAGTTTGCTGTAATAGGGTTCCACGTTGTGCTGAATCTTCTGCCGATCCAAACTCATGTGAATTGAAATGTCGTCCTGGCACGGGCGAAAATGTGATGCGACGTCTTTGCCGTCGGGTTTGCCTTGTTGTCGTTCTTTGTGATTCGAAATAACATCTTTGTGCAGACATAATAGTCGGGACCCTGTAGGTCAAGATGATGTCTTCGTATAAATGCAGAACAAGAACGTAATCTTTGTAGTAAGTTGTGGTGCCGAAATTCTTTGGGGAATTGATCATAACTGATGTGGCTTCCCTGCTTTTTCAACCTGAAGAACCTGTACTCAAAGAAAATTTGTGAGTTTGGGGAGGGGCGGTTGATTCGCGTTGACTTTGTAGCTTTGGCTCTTGATAGCTGCATGTCCTGCTGATTCGGACCTGTAGCCCTTGTCTGGTTCCCAGTCTTGGCTAACCGTTAATGGAAACATTTGTTGAAAATAAATTATTTATAAGAAAGTATGCTTATCATTAAAAAGTTCTTGTCGAACTGCTAATGAAAATATTTGTTGAAAATGATTTGCTTATAAGAAAGTATGCATATTAGTAAAAAATCTTGTCAAACTCTAATGAAAGTATTTGTTGAAAATAAATTGCTTATAAGAAAGTATGCATATATGTAAATGTCTGTCGAGCAGCGACATGCGGTGAAACAAAACAAACGTCTTATCCAAAATCCTCTTAGGCTGAAGACTTAGTTTGCCGATGCTTTTCCATGTTTTCGGCGTCCTCCGGCAGTGATCCCTTAAAAATGCCCCAGTTTCCGATATGTGATAATGACGATCTTTTGAACGGACAACCGAGTCTTGTGTAGATTGCTTGCCTGTCCTATCAGGGCGATCAGATGGGTGCATTTTTCATATGTTAGATAAAGGAGAAAATATTTCCTAATGGTGGGACCGAAGCCGATTTAGGCCGCCTACGTATCCCCATGAGGGAATCAGGTCATGACGTAGTTCATTACAAGCAAAGGAGATTGTAAGGGTTTTTCTAAAGATGGGACCGAAGCCGATGTGGCCGCCTACGTATCCCGCCGAGGGAATCAGGTCATAACGTAGTTCAGGTGGCGACTGAAAAGGAACTTGGGAAATTTGTGATCTAAAGAAACGAAACCCTACGTGGGTTCTATGCGTATCCCGACGAGGGAGCGCAACTTTTACAACATAGAAAGTATTACATAGAGAATAACCAATCTTAGATATGGGATCTCTTCACTGCATTCGCGTTGATGGTTTTTGGCCATTATATTCTGATAAAGTTGCCCCGGACAACTGCGTCTATCTGCTTTCATCAATCAATCTCTTAGAAAATGATTTGGTATCCACTTGGCTGCGAAAGAAATAGCATTGCCCCAGTAGAAGTCCTGATCGTAGTGTGGTAGCCCAAGAGTACAAATGGCAAACGTCTGTGCCAATGCTTGTAACTATCAACCATCTTGATGTTTCATCCAAATTTGGCTTTGACTTATTCCAAAAGTGCCTCAATTCTTTCGGTTGTGAGTCTTCCTTATATTCTTCGAAGCCTTGCTTGTTGTTTGAGACTTTGTTTGCTTGTTTCATTATATGTCACATATTGCCGACAAATTAGTTTGCATGATGAAAAAGAAAAGAAAATTATTAAACAAGACAGATTTTATAATAGCAAAAGCAATGCAGATTTGTCATTTTAAGCTTTCAAAAGGTAGAGGCAAAACACATTAAATGCATATATGTGATTCAGGGCCTCAATCAATCGCATTGTTTCATTAAAAATTAATGCAGTTAACTAGTTTCTGGGAGAAACAAGGTCAGGGCACATGTCTAATTTTCCCAAAACATCTCCTTGCTCCGCATCCCAACTGGTTGAGTCTCTAGCGTAATCACCGAGAATCATATTGCTTTTTGCTTCTTTTCAAAGAATGAAAAATCTTTTGAATCCCTTCACGAGGTTGGCTGCATTGTCCTCCTTTGATTCCTGAGTGGCGCATGCTTTGACGAATGACTGACTCAGAGGCGGAACAGGCTTTGGTAAAGAAGCATCTTCCTTCCTTCGGAGATTGGTTGATAAGACTTTTCCAAGAAAAGATGATGTCGTGACCCGCGACTTTAGAGGAAGTACTTCTACTCCGAACGATGCCTTCACTTGGACTGTAATCATAGGGGTAATAAAGGTCGATGATTCAACCTTTTCCTTTCCCTGGACTGGCACAATAGTCCCTTCCAAATTGTGGTCTTCATCAACAGTAATCATATTTACGTTGGCATCGTCATTTTTTGGCAAAGGGTTATTATTTACATTAGAGGAATGTCCTTTCAGTTGGATAACTCCTTCTTTGATTAATGCCTCAATTTTGTCTCTGAGGGCATAGCAATTTTCAGTGTCGTGCCCAGGGATTCCCGAGTGGTATGCACAATGCTTAGTCTCATCGTGCCATTTTGGAACAGGATTGGGGACATTTCCTGGGATGGGCTGGAGTATTCCTGCGGTTTTCAGTCTTTCATATAATTGGGCTCGAGGTTCGGCTAAAGGTGTATAGGTTTTGGCTGGCTTTCTTTCGTATTTTGCGCGGGGTTTGGGTGCATTTGGTGCATGGACTTGTGGATGAGGTAAGTATGTGGGCTGATATTGTGGGGGATTCGGATAGACAGGCGCTCGAGGCAGGCTATATATTGGATGGGTATGGTAGACAGGGTGGTAGGGACCAGTGTGTATTGATAGTAAGGTTGAGGGCTTTGGGTGTATGGGTAATAATAGGAAGGATGAGGACTTTGGTTGTTTTGATTGTAGTAGGGAGGTGGGGTGATGGCATTTGGTAGGTTGACATTTGATTTGGCCTATGTTTCGAACTGTCACCACAGAGGACACTCCATCTCTCTTCCTCTTTATCGCTCCTCAAATGAGTCCGACCGATCGCCTCACTTGTTGCTTGCAATGCTACAAAGTTTGTAATTCTTCCTGCTCGATTCCCTCTTCTATGAAATCTCCCATCCTTATAACTTCAGAGAAACTTCGTCCTATGACGCTTATCATTCTCTCATAGTATGTTGCATCTTTCAAAGATTGTACAAAGAGAGTGGTCATCTCACTTTCTTCTATCTGGGGTTGAACTTTCGCCGCTTCGCCTCCACTTCATGGCGTATTCTCTGAAGGTCTCTGTGGACTTCTTTTCCAACTTCATCGATAAAATCTGTCCCAAGACTGTGTCGTTGTTGAATTTAAATCTGTCCACGAAATCTTGTGCCATCGTGCCCCAATTACGCCATTTTGCGGGTCCTGGCTTGTGTACCAGTCTAGTGCTTCTCTGTCAAACTCCTTACGAACAACTTCATTATGATGGCCTGATTTTTACCTACCCCAATCAGTTTGTCGCAAAGACGATCTCAAATGAGAGTAAGGATTTCCTTTCCCATCAAACAAGTCAAATTTTGGCATTTTATATCCGACAGAGACAATTCAATGTCGGGATGCATGCACAAATCTTCGTACTCGAGTCCTTCATGCCCCTTGCTGGTTTAGATATTCTTGAATGCTTCTTTCAGACTATGAATCTCTCTCGCCACACTTTCACCGGTTCTGATCCTCACCTGCCTGTCCATTTCTTCACACCGCCAATTTCACGAAGAGTCATGTTTGGTACCGTGGTTGTAAAGGTTGAGCTTCCGTTGCATATCTGGTGGCACGCGTCGCTCGTTGGGATCAGCGACGTGTGCCATCAATATGTGTTGGCCTGCTTGGTGATTTTGCATGGAAGAGGTGTTTTGGATGAGTGGGTTAATTTGGGTATGTGGAGTTGTAGGGTCATTTTGTAGCGGGCTTTGTTGTGGACTAGCTTGCGGGTTAGTGTGTTGTGGATCGGTTTTGCATAGTGGCGAATTATCGGGGAGGTTTTGGGAAAATGGTTGTTCATGAGATGAAAAAGTTTGCGGTGCAGCTGCATCTGTCCCTTGTTCAGGGAGTGGAGTATTGGCGCTAATGGACAGGCTGGTGAGATTTTGGAGCCGCTCTATCTCAGTCTGCATGGCTGCCATCTGTTGTAACAGTTGGGCGATGTATTTTTCTTGGACGGTAGCATTTCTATTTTCAAGCCTCTGGTTCATCTCTGGAAAGAGTGATAAGTTCCAGCGATCTGTTCGGATGCATCTAAATCGATCATTTCTTTGAAAGATTGTGCCTTTGACCTCGTGAAGTAGGGATGATCCGCCATTTTTAGTCAACGCAAATCAACCTTTGGGAAAATAATCTAGACAAAATAAACCTTCTAAAAAAATAAAAATTAAAGAAAACCAAGTTAGTACAAAGAGTAATTATTGCTTTAAATAATATGCACATAGTGAAAAAGCGAGGAGAAAACAACAAAATGATTGTAAGGCAATTAAATGCGCATCCTAATATGCATGGGGCCTCCCTTATGCCGAGGTGGGCCTAAACGCATGACATGCGGGATTACGACAGATTTGATCCAAGTCGCTAAACCGCAATGCTTTGTCGGAAATGAGACAAAATGAATGTACATTTTCCAATTTCAAAGATGTCATGATTAGTCTTGGATTAGTCTATCCTTATCACGCTACACATAATATGATGATTGGTCGTTGGGTTGTGAGACCCGTAGACATCTTTGGCGGATTTCTTAATTGTGGAGTCGATACCAAGGATCGACCCACCTAAGGTGTATGCATGCATGACTTAAAATAAAGGGTGGTATAGCTCTATCTTAAATTTTCTAAGATTTGGCTGACTAGACACAAGGTTCCCGAGCGGACTACTCGAGTGAGAAGGCTACGCGGCCACCAGATGGTCCGGTCACTCCGCGCATACGCCAACTCTCCTAAAATTTGGTAGATTGAAAGAAATTTGCGGGTGCGCAAAACACACCTCGCGTGTAGTGTGTGATAGTGTCAATTTTCCAGAGTGGAAGAAATATGAGCGAAATGCCAATTTAAGATAAGCAGTAAAAATATGGAAATTAAAGCAGTTACGCATGCAAAAATTTATACAAAGGAAACAAATCAAAGCATTTCGTCAAACAAAGAGTGAAAGTAAAACACAATTATAATTAACCTGAATTTTGCTATGGTTAAGAACCTGAAAAGTCCCCAGCGGAGTCGCCATGCTGTCGCGCCCTATTTTGACCTGCTCGGGTCAAAGCGGAGCGCGGACGTGTCCGGGGTTCCTGGGTAAATAGGGTTGAGGAGTCGCCACCTAATTATCTTTTACGGTGAATTAGGACACCTAAATATTTAAACTAAGTGCTGCAATGTAAACTCCAATTTTAAGGTCTGCGAAACTAGCGAGATTCTAGGTAAGGGTTCTTTATTATCCTAAAGGGAAGGGGTTAGGCATCCTTTAAGATCCGCTAACTTATGTTATCCGGTCAAACTCAGGTTAATTATTACTAGAAAAAATGCATGTTTGAAGCATGAAGTTAAAAGACGTCTGCTAATAATTAATAAAAAAAGATGCATTTTAAAAGATAGATAAATGTAGAGATTTTTTTTAAAATATGCATTTATATGATATCTAAAGAGAAATACATGTAGAGTTGGAAAAATATATTTTTGACAATTGATAGTAAAACAATTTATTTATAATGCCAAAGAAGTAAAATTTTGGGAATCAATGAATTGTAAATTGACAAAAGATAAACTTATTTGGTATGATTAATAAAGCAAATAAAAGATGACAAAAGTTGTTTTGAAAATCTTGAATACGCGTGACGAGCCTAAAAATAAATAAACTAGCGAAGGATTTCTAAGTTTGATTTTAACCGAGCCTTCAAATAAAATAAGCAAGCGACGGATTTCAAATCTTAAACTAACCTATGAATTAATCCTAAGTTTGCCTATTCTAAGCATTTCAATAGTTACATAAGTGCGATAAATAATATTACAATACAAAGCGGGATAAAAGCTGAATTAAAGAAAGAAATAAAATAAATAAACTCCGAGGAATAATTCGCCGTTATTTGTTTTAATCCCTGCAAGCTGTCAAGAACAAACGGTTAGAAACAGTTAAATACAAATAACTTCATATCCGTATTCAAAACAGTGAATGTTTTGATCGCGGAGGGCTCAGACTTAAATTTTGAAAAGAACATTCCAATCACGTCGTGGCTGCAAACATATGACTAATGTAGTTTATTTTGATTGCCTCGCCTACTAAACGTGTTGGTCTCTCGGGTGAAATAGAAAAGATCACTATAATCACGTTGTGGCTGCGAATATATAACTTGTTGGTTATTTTAGTCACCTCGCCTACTAAACATGTTGATCTTGGATAAAAAGGTTTAAGTCTTCATCATTGCCTAGAAGTTATATTTCCGTCTTTGCAACTGTGGAGGCCTCAAAATCGACGGATATTTTTCATCGGCGGTGTAGTATCGTGTTCAAATCAAGAAAATTTTAAATCGAATGTAAACAGCAAAGAGCGAAAGAGCGTAAAAACAGAGGCAGAGGAAAAACAGCTCAAAATGACGCGGTGTCTAGTTTAAAACAAGAAACAAAGAGAACGGTAATTTGAATGTCAAACAATGGACTGAACAGAAAGCAATGTTTGAAAGGTGCGGTGTTGATTTAAAACAGTAAAAATGATAAAACAAGAAACAAAGAATCAAAAGGGAGCAAACAAAAACAAACGCCCAACAGACGCGGTATTTATTCAAAACAAGAAACGATGATATCCGTCGCAAGAAATCTAAAACAAGAAACTTAATAAAACAATAATATATCCGTTGCACGGATATCTAAAACGATTAAACTAAAAAAACAGAGAAGCGAAACGAAAGAAAAGCGCGGCCTCAATTCAATTTCGCTTACTTTAATGCGATATTAATAAAACAAGAAACAAAGGCCAAAGAAACGAGCAAAGGAGCAGTTTAAAATATCTGACCCGAGTTACAAATTCGAAATATTCAAATCGGTCGCCCGACCGTCGATGATCTGACCGGATCGATGATCCAAACTCGAATCAGATTTTAGCACCAAATTCAGATAACCAATAACAAGAATATGGAATGCAAGAATTCTGGAAATATCCAAATCGGGTCGATCCGACCGATCGATGATCTGACCGGATCGTTGTTTCAACAGGATCGATTTCAACACCCAATTCAGATAACCAATAACAAGAATATGAAATGCAAGAATTACGAAAATGTTACCCAAAGGGTCGACCCGACCGTCGATGACCGACCGGATCGTTGTTTCAACCCTAATCAAATAAATTCATCAATTTCAGATAACCAATAATAATAATAAAGAATAATGCAAGAAATTTGGAAATTCAAATCGGTCGATCTGACCGGTCAAGAAACCGACCAATTGGAGTTTAAACCCTAATCAAATAATTTCATCAATTTCAGATAACCAATGATAACAACAAAGAATAATGCAAAAATTTGGAAATTCAAATCGGGTCGACTGACCGGTCAAGAATCTAACCAAATCGGTGATCCAAATCAAATTTTAACACCAAATTCAGATAACCAACATACATAAATATGAAATGCAAGAATTAGAAAATGTTACCCGAACTGGTCGATCTGCAGTCGGTCGACTCCGACCAAATCGATGAAGAAAATCAGAGAATCAAAATGGGAGAACAAACCTTTTCGGACTTGATTCTTGAAACAACAAAGAAGCCAAATGCTTTAAACTCAAGAACACAACAAAATATTTATGTATATATGGAATAATCTTCCCAAAATCCTTCCAAAAATCTATTTTTTCTCCCCCGAAAAATCTCCTCCCAAAATGAAGAACAACATGGGGTATTTATAGGTGGATTTCCCCCCAAGAACGAGTTTGAAATTCGAATTAAAGGTAAAGATTTCTGAATTTTGAAAGCGGATTTTAGGGGTATGGGCGTGGCGAAGTGACGGAGGGTGTGGTGGTGTCGTGGTTGGTGGCGTGGGAGTGGGTGGTGGCAGGGGCGAGGTGACCTGGTCGCGTCGGGGTTAGAAGCGTGGCGATTTGTGAAGGGGGGTTAGGGTTTCAAATTTTTGTTTTTGGTTTTGGGTTTTGGGGAATTAAAGGATGGGGTTATGGGCTTGCGGGTTCTGGTCGCCGGTTTGGGGTGTTGGGCCGTCGAGTGGGCTGCTGGTGAGTCGAGTGAGGCTGACGGGTTAATGGCCGGTTGGGCCTGGGAATTAAAAATAAAGTTTGTTGGGCTTGGAGTTTTGGGTTGTGGGAATTGGGTTTTGGGTTTAATTGTTTTGGGTGATGGGGAATGGTTGTTGGGCTTGGACGAAAATGGGTTTTAGTTTGGGTTGGGTAGGAATTGTTTTGGGTTAGGAAATAAAAAATGTTATGGGTTGGGCTTGGACGAAAATGGGTTTTAGTTTGGGTTGGGTAGAAATTGTATTGGGTTAGGAAATAAAATGGGTGATGGGTTTAAAAATATAAAAGAGGGGTTTAATATTAAAATATTATATATATATATATATATTTTTGTAAAAGATGTGAATTATTTAAAATAACATAACGACGTGATAATAATAAAATATAATATTCGCGAAATGCTTAATGCTTAATAAAAAGGGAAATGCGATGCAATTTTGCGAGAAATAAAATATCATAGAATATTATGGATAACTTATGATTATTATAAAATGCAAATGATATAAAATATGCGAATAATAATAATAATACGAAGATACACACATATATGCCTATATTTTAAAATTATTTTAAAAGTGAAAAAATATTAAAAATTACAAATAAAATCATAAAAGATGGGACAAAATTGGGTGTCAACATGCATCATATACACGGGATTCTCTTGTGTATACCGTGTATATCACGAAAACCCAAGACAATTGGGAGACCGTGATATACACGGTATACACACCGTGTATATGGTAGTTTTGGTAATAGGTTTTTGTATATAATTAGCATTGTACACTTACCATAATTATAGAATTCTTGTACAAATAGAACAGGATTTTGGTAGTATAATAGGAATATGATTTTCCATATTATGAAAATTGTAAATTGTATATATACTCATTCATTAATGAAAATAATGAAGGGATTATTTCTTTCACTTCTAAACAAAGCATATTTAGTAATTATTAATTATATGTATGGAGTAAAATTTGTGCATATATAATTTTGTCATCAAACCAAACGAACCCTAGTGGATTAAATAATTATTGCGTCATTTTATGGGCATTATGCTATGTCTATGATTTCTACAAATTTCTTTTTAACTGGAAAAAAGATATTCGGATATTGTGATTCTTCAGTGAATTGCTTTGCTGGCTTTATTTATAAAACTTATTTTCAAAAACTACTTTATATATATTAGTGAAAATGAGAGTAAGCTAGTAGCTATATATACCATTGATCTGCCGCTCATTTTTATTTTCTAAATTGCTTCGACTTTCTTTTTCTCTTTTATGTTTTTGTATATTGCTCCTTCTTATATTCTAAGCTATTTCCTAAAACAACCTCTTTGACTTTTTTTCTCCTCTATTTTCTTAAACTGCTATGTTGTCGTTCTTGATTTGGTTATTTCGATCTGTTTTCTTATTCTATTCCACTTCTTTTATACTTGAAGATTTTGCAAAACCAAATCAAGTAAAACAAAGGGTGTGTTTGGTATGGAATAGGGCTGTCCAACGGGGCGGGACGGGAAGAGGTCCCGTCTCGTCCCACATCCCGTCAGAAGATGGGCTGGGATTTGGGGGGACTGGTTGGGTTGGGATCGGGGTTTGGGTTTTTTTTATCACTTAATTTAAAAAAATAATATATATATATATATATAAACACTACAATAATTGAACAAGATAGTGTAATAAAAATATTCCAATATTATTTTTGTGCCTCTTATATTATTTAATAGAAATATAATTTTTTTTGTAATACAATTTCAAAATTGCAACTTTGTGGTGTTGTTCAAAAGTTACAAATCACATAGTAAAATTGCAATTTAAAAAATTACATAGTTAACCATACTTTTTATAATTTCCTCACAATGTCTTGAGAATCGTCGGTTGAAATTGGAATTTGTTGGTCAAATTGTTCGACGTCGCTTCTTGTTCCCTCGGATAAGATTTCGTTGTAGTTGTTGTCTTCTTCTTCGTTGATCTCCGGTTGACCGCACCTTCTATGCTCCACTTGAATCCAACCTCTGAATAGAACTGCAATCTCCAATGTGTCTCTCACCAATGAATGTCTATGCTCTCCTATTTGAAATCTTCCAGCAGAAAAAACACTTTCAGATGTTGTTGATGACGGTTGAATGTTCAACACATCTCGGGCCATCTTTGCTAGTGTCGGAAATGTATTCTCATTCTACCTCCAATATTTCAGCAAGTCTTCATGTCCTTCATCATTGAAGATGGTACAAAGGCCACATATTTTCTGCTGCCCTGAACACTAGCAGCAGAAACCACATATTTTTTATAAGGTTGCAATGAAGTAGTAGAAGATGGTACAGAGGCCGGTTGATTATTTGCACTTTGTTATTGGTATTACATATATACTTGTGTTGCATTCAGTATGTATGCTAGACGTAACTGCCTCTTTAGTTGGTTTGTGAGTTGGTTCTTCAGTTAGGTCTATTGGAAGTATTTTATACAATCATAAATCATTTCTACAAATGTTTTACAACCGTCTACTTTAATAGTCGGATTTAATACAACACCAATAATATAAATAGTGAGAATAGGAAAAAATATTTTTTTAATTTTATAAACATTTTTTAATAGATGGAGCGTAAGATGGTTTTCCATATATTCATTAAGTAACAAAAATATTAGAAATAGTAGCTTGAAAATAACATATTTGAAATAGTAGGATAATAAATACCAGAAAATTCTTTAGTAGCTTAAAAACATTTCTCTTGAAATCCATTAAGTTCTAAAAAAAATTCTCAAGCATTATCTACAAGCATATCCCTTGGATTTTATGTTGGGCGTTAAATAATAAAGTTATAGGTTGTCTATAATCGTAAGCAACAAGTAGTTGCTCATACACATAATTCTACCTAGTCGAAACTTCTTCTGCAATTTTTCTTTAAGGTAATACACAATCATGACAAGTTCTTTTATGCTCTTTGCGTCTTTGTATTTTATTACCTTTAAAAATAAAATTTATAGCAAATTGTATTTTATCAAGAATACTTTCAAAACGTTTTAGGTCATCCTTTACAACTAAGTTATAAATATGACATGCACATCTTATATGAAAATGATTAGGAAAACATGGAGTTAATCGAACTTTTAAAAGTCATAGCATAATTATTAGAAGTAGCATTATCTAATGTAATAGTCATAATTTTATCAATTATTCCATAATAATCACAAATTTCATTAATATTTTGTACAATAAAACTTCCAGTGTGCCTATCATCAATATATCTATATGCTAAAATACGTTTTTGCATAGACCAATTTTGATCTATCCAATGACATGTTGCCGTTAAATAATCATTACCGTTAGTACTACAGCCTATGTTAAAAGTGATAGTCACTTTGCCATTAAAATGATACAATGCATAACATAAATATTGTTGATATTCACTTACAAATTTAAAAACATCCCTTCTAACAGTTGATCTAGGAAAACCATTAAAAGCAGGATTATATGTTTCTCGAATGTAATGAATAAAACTATGAAAGGAAGGAAATGAAAAAGGCAAACCATCCACCGCAACGAATTTTGCCATATTTTCCCTATCTTTTTTTTTTATCATATTTAGGACCAAAAATTCCCCCCGTTGTCGGGTTAATTTGACCCTGTACTTGGTCGGGGACACTATGTGAACCTTGTCCCGATGGCATTGGCACACCCGATTTTTTAATCTTGTTTCAGTCCACCTAGTTATGCTCGCCTTGTACATATCTCAATAAACCTCTCGTCCCACCTTGACCTTTTTCGGTTTTAAATTTATAAATATTTTTACAAATTTTACATCTAGCTAGTTGATTCTCTTGGTCCCTATCAAAAAAATATCATTCACCTGATTTTAATTTTCGTCGACTCATACTAGGGGAAATATGATGCATTCCAGTTTCAGTTTCAGACTGAGACTCAGTCTGAGCCTGAGGTTGATGTGCACTAGTGGGTGTATCATCTAAATTATCGTCTAAATTAAAGTTTGGTTCATCTACCTCATCATCTAATGGTATATTATTAAAAAAAGCAGTTTCATCTATATGAGTGAAATCAATGAAATCATCGGAACTAGTAATAAGATTACTAGAAGAAGTACTCCTGCCCTTGTTACCCCTACTAGAAGAAGCACCCTTACCATTACCCTTAAACATACATCTTAATCATTTCATTTTAATTATGCAAATAAATAATTAAAGTTAATGAAATTAAGTGCGATAATTAAAATAAAGTAACAATAATAATTTAAAGAAGGAACGAATGTACCAAACGCCGACGTAACGTCGACGTGTAATCGAGGTTGAAAATTGAAACTTTGCTCGATGGATGATCCTCAAGCTAGTTTCCAACTTCACTCCCAATTTTTTAACTTTGATATAAATGAGCAAAAAACCTATAATATTTAATAGGCAATGTAGAATTGTAGAGAGATGAATTGAGAAATTAGAGAGATGGTAGGAAGATTTGTGAGAAAAATGAAGAGGAAAATTAGGTATTTATAGTTGAGAAATAGGGTTAAAGTTTAAAAATATATTAACTTAGGGGTTAAAATAAATATTAAGAGAGATCAATTTTCTTATGTTTTGTTGGTCAAAATATTTTGAAAAACATTTTATGTAGGAAAACAAGTTCATTAAAAAGAAGAAAAATAATTTCTCTAATGGAAGTAGAGAAAACAAGTTCCATAAGACACTCCAAATTCATTGTCTCTTTCCCACCCACCCAACATGCACCCCAATCCCTACTCCTTGACCTCCCACCCCTGGCCACCCCTGAACCCCCACTCCCCACCTCATCTCACCCAATAGTATTTTCATATATTACATATAAATGCTCTTGAGATAATATTTTTTATTTAATTATCAAACACTAGAAAATAAATAAGAAATCCCTTGTGGTCCGGTCTTTTCCTGAATTCTGCGCATAACGGAAACTTATTGCATCTGACTGTCCTTTTTTATTTTTCAAGAATTTTTTTTATAGGAAAACATTTTTCATGAAAAACATTTTTCTTGTACCAAACACACCCAAACAGATTCTAACATTGTCTGTATCTCATGTAATAGGTTGATATCCTTTATACAGAAATTTTAACGTTTGTTTATATATTTCTATATAAATATTAGATAGAATCTTGAAAACGGTTGTACTCAATTATGACGTATGAGATAGATTAAATGGATTGTGGAAATACTACACTTGTTCCAAATGCAATTTCTTAGCAACTTCCCTACAAGAAACCTATTACTATACTATTACTATTTTTGCAAAGTGTGACTTGAATATATATTTTCCCTTTCTATCTGTTCCAGCTCATTGGATTTTGGAGTTCAACAATTGTTTTCCAGTGGTCCTTCCCAATAAAGAATTGTGATCTTTTATTGCTGATTTTGCATATATAGGGACTAGGAAGTTGCTTCCAAAAGAATCTAGGAAGATTGCATTTGAACTATCATCCAAATATCTTATAAATTTATAGGAAAAATATATGAGATGTTCAATGGGCTACTTTAATTTTTTTTAAGTGAAATGATTGATTTACCTTGAAAAATAGATATTTTATAATTAGCTATATCTAAACGAGCAAGAAGATATGGAAAAAATGGATCACTCCACCCGTATAATTGTTGGAAATTTGCCTTTGTGGGGAGGTGCGTCCACCCATATTTAATGAATTAAACACTAGGGTTTCGTATGTTGGAGGCTTTGTCTCTTTACACGTGCATAATTTACTAAGTGAGTAGATGACCGTAGGGTCAAGAATCGTCAAATTTCTTTGAGAAAAGAAAGAGATATTGGTCCACGAAGTAAGGTGTTTGAGGCATGGAAATATGGTGTGGGACAAATCTACCATATCGGTGGGAAAAAGAAGAATTGTTCTCTTTATAAGTCTCAAAATCGGCTTAGGGTTTGAGACCCCAAGGGGTAACCCATGTGTTTGAAGGAGGGAGGACCTAGATGTGCTTGGGTTCGAGGCTAAGCCCACGCGCGCCGCCGCCGCCCGCCCGTCCTAGCTCGGGTGGTGGGACTCTTCTGATATTATCTCTTTGGACCCCAAATTGCTTAATATTTATAGTTTGGTCCCTGGAGTTTCTGGAATTGGGAACGACGGAGCAGAAAGTTTCTGCCTGCCGTTTGAGTTGATTTTTGGAGCGTTAAAACTCCATTAATATGCACCTTAACTCCTTCGTAACAGCTCATTTATGTTGCTCATTAAATCAGCCATTACTTGGTTGATTAACTCCCTCACTAATGGCCATAAATATCCATTACTTGGCCATAAACTGTCATTACTTGGCAGTTGAGGAGTCCCTCCCCTTATGCTATATATTGGAGCTTTTTAGCTCAATTGTAGAGACAACAAGATATATACACAGAGACAAATAAAAAGAGAACAACTGAAATTCTGTCCAAAAACGTGAGCAGCAGAAACGTGTGGACAAACGAAAAACTTTTCCTTCCTTTTTCATTCTTCAGCAAGTCGGTTCGTGTTTGTTTTCTTCGTCAGAATCAACCTATTTGCTTTGTAGTGTTGATTAGTTACTGTTTTATCTTGGGAGACTATTTCCCGTTAACGTAAAAGCATATATACAGGGCAATCTTGTCTTAAAGACAGAGGGTCATCTCTCTACTCAGCCATAGTTGTAACAATCCAGATTTAGTATTTCTTGATTTCAGGTTATCAAGATTCAAGACTCAACAACCTTGCGGCAGTTCTGATTATTGACTTGTTTGTTTATCCTTTCGAACACTTGTAATATTTATTTACTTCACGTACATATCCAACAATAATTACCTTCTTGCATATAATTATCAAAATAAATTGTGTAATGACTATATATGTCATCAAGGGTATGGTGGAATTAAATATTTCACTCTCTTAACTCGAAGTCTTGGATTTGAGCTTGGAAATAGAAAAACTCCTGATAATGAGTGTTTACTCTTTAATGAACCTTATACAGTACGAATTTAAATTAATTGAATCAGTACCTATCGATTATCAAATGATTATATCAAGAAAAAAAAATCTGTTGAGTCTTGTTATGCTATACAGAACAAATTATGAAGTATAACTGGAATAAAAATGCATCAGACGGAACGGAATAATTATACAAATCGATTCCAACTAATTTGGATTCAGACAAGGCTCTTGTTGTTGAACGATGAGAGGTCTGGGGAGGTGCAAGGAGATTTCAAGCTAGACTGAACTCTTACCTAATAAGTAGAGGACAAGTGAACTAATAACCACTTTTATAGTTAGTAAAATTTTCATAGTTTTGATCACTTATGATTTATAAAATATTTCATCTAGGAGCTGACTTAGATGGTTTATTTTAAAATAAAACGCTACCACTTGAGGGATTATTACAATTAGCCTTAGGATTTCTCTTGCTTAATGGTGATTACTTAGCTCCAAATAAAAGTAAGGAGATAATATCTCAATGGCCACTCAACTATGAGTATTTCACTCACAAAGTCACTCGACTTTGGATTCTAACTAGAAACTGTTGATTACAATGGTTGCAGGAAACGGTAAATGAGTAACTGCTAAGTATTACAACAAAATGAAATTACAACAACTGAAATTTCAATAAACGGAAAAACAGAATTCTTTCTACTACTTTCCAGCATCATTTCATTACTCAAAGTTCTTCAAAGTAACACTTGAGTTTCCTTTGCTCATTTGTTGAGTTGTTGTTTTATCTTGGGAGACTATTGTCCAGAACATAGAAAGGATATATACGGGGTAATCTTGTCTTAAAGACAGAGTGACATCACTCGACCCAGCAAATCAAAGTGCTTGTAATCTTAGTTTCTTGTTTTCAGTTTATTGAAATTTCAGTTGTTGTAATTTCATTTTGTTGTAATACTTAGCAGTTACCGTTTCCTGCAACCATTGTAACTTTGAGTAATGAAATGATGCTGGAAAGTAGTAGGAAGAATTCTATTTTTTCGTTTGTGTGTGTTGTCTCAACAAGTGAGCCAAATGCTTCATTACATAGTGCATGGAGGGGACTCATCAACTGCCCACATAATTACTTTTACTGGCCATGTAAGGAAATTAGTGAGTAGTAATTCAACCAAATGAATAACTGAATTAATGTGCAACGAATTAGACCATTAGTGAGAGTTATTCAGCCAAGTAATGGCTGAATTGATGTGCATATTAATGGAGGTTAACGTTCCAAAACCAACAGCAAAAGGACAAGTCCAATTTTATCTTACTGTAAATATGAAGCAATTTGGGTCCAAAAAGATAATATCAGAAGAAGCCCAAGACCCTAGACCCAAGACCCGTGACCGGACGGGACGGGCTGGTGGCGGCGGCGCGCGTGTGGGCTTAGCCTCGAACCAAAGCACATCTAGGTCCTCCCTCCTTCAAACACATGGGTTACCCCTTAGGGTCCCAAGCCCTTAGCCAATTTTGAGACTTATAAACTAAACAAATCTTCCTTCCCCCACCGATGAGGGAGAATTGGTCTATACCATATTTTCATGCTTCAAACACCTCACTTCGTTGACCAATATCTCTTTCATTTCTCAACGAAATTTGACGATCCTTGGCTCTACGGTCATCTACTCACTTAGTAGATTATGTATGTGTGAAGAATCAAAGTCTCCAACATGCGGAATCCTAGTATTTAAGTCATTAAAGATGGTTGGACGCAACTCCCACCAAAGGCAAATTTCCAATAATCCCCTCTTGAAAGAGATTTTGGCGCACTAACATGGTGCCTATTTCCAGCATTATTTCAGCGGACCGATGTTGCATAAAAAAAGGTAGCTTCAGCTTTGAACCTTCCATAGTTAAATACCACCGGACTTACTTATTGCGCGGTGAACGTGATGTCTTGAACCATCAGTGTTTAGTGTAAGCCAAGTCAATAGTACTAACACAACAAATTCCCTTACTCTTTTCTTCGTAATGTTTTGTCCGTTGTGGTCGTGGACACTTCTTGGATTCTTAAGTGCGTTTATTTGAGGCGGCCTGTCCTCGCACTTAAATAGGTGGTCTCCTACAAGGTATCCTGCTATACCCCACTTCACAAGTATTAGGAACCATTAAAAGTTTTCCCAAACCTAACCTCAACCGTTGAGGATCATTAAAGGTTTTGAAAACTTAACATTTACCCACACTATAGATAGCACTTAACGTTTATCGCGGGAACGACCTTGGGTTTATGTTCCTTACAGAAATCATAACCCGAAGTGCTCTTGCTTCCACCGAAGCGCTCAACTGAACCTTTACAACTTAGTTTTCCCATTGAACCAAATTCCTAGGATCTCCAGTCACTAAGGTTGGGTTACCACCGTATTGGTCCTTAAAGCTTGGGTTTTAAGCCCATTCCCTTAGACAGGCAGAACATATGATTCTTGGGTAAGCCCTTTGTCAGTGGGTCAGCTATGTTATCCTTTGATTTTATGTAATCAATGGATATTATACCCGTGGTGATCAGCGGCCTAACGGTCTTATGTCTCCGTCGAATATGACGAGACTTGTCATTGTACATAGAATTTTGTGCCCTTCCTAGAGCCGACTGGTTGTCACAGTGGATCATTACAGAAGGTACGGGTTTGTTCCAACACGGAACATTCTCTAAGAAGTCATGAAGCCACTCAGCTTCTTCTCCTACTTTGTCTAAAGCGATAAACTCCGATTCCATCGTAGATCGGGCGATGCAAGTTTTCTTAGAGGATTTCCAAGACACAGCCCCACCACCAATTGTAAATACATACCCACTGGTGGACTTGGTGTTCTCTATATCAGATATCCAGTTTGCATCATTATACCCCTCTAGTACAGCTGGATATCTCGAATAATGTAACCCGTAAGTTAGCGTGTATTTCAAGTATTGTAATACCCGATTCAATGCCTTCCAGTGATCATCACTCGGATTACGGGTAAACCTAGCCAACTTGTTGACTGCATAAACAATATCAGGTTGAGTGCAGTTTGTTATGTACATCAAATTACCGATCACGTGTGCATATTGCTCCTGGCATATGGGTGCACCACGATTTTTATCAAGCTTTTGATTTTTATCCATTAGTGAATTTATCGGCGAACTGTCAAACATCTCGAACTTTCTCAAAACATCCTCGATGTAGTGAGACTGAGATAAGACCAGCCCGTCAGACGTCTTAGAGATTTTTATCCCTAAGATGACATCTGCGATACCCATATCTTTCATATCGAAGCATTATTTCAACATGTTCTTAGTCTCTAGGATTACCCTATGACTGTTTCCTGTGATCAACATGTCATCTACGTACATGTATATCATGACGAACGAGTCAGAGTTACCTTTCGTGTAGACACATTTGTCACACTCGTTAATGGAGAAACCCTTTGATAGTTGAGTACTATCTAACTTTTTGTGTCATTTCTTCGGGGCTTGTTTCAGCCCGTACAAAGATTTGACAAGCCGACGGACTTTCTTCTCTTGCCTTGGAACCACATACTCCTCGGGTTGTTCCATATATATTTTTTCTTCCAAATTACCATTTAGGAAGGCTGTTTTAACATTCATTTGATGTATCTCAAGGTCATGCAATCCTACAATCGCAATGAATACTCGTATGGACGTCATTCTAAACACCGGGGAGTACGTGTCAAAATAGTCAAGGCCTTCTTTTTGTCGATAGCCCTTAACTACCAACCTGGCCTTGTACTTATCTATAGACCCATCTGCTTTATACTTCTGTTTGAGTATCCATTTACAACCCAACAATTTATTTCCCAGAGGAAGATCAACTAACTCCCAAGTATGGTTATGCAGGATGGAGTCTATTTCACTCTCAATAGCTTATTTCCATAGTGGTGCCTCTAGAGTTGACAATGCTTCAGCAGTTGTCCTTGGTTCGTCATCAACCATATAAGCTACAAAGTCAGGACCGAAGGTTTTATCCTTCCTGGCCCTTTTACTTCGCCTTGGTTCCATTTCTGGAGTCTCCAAGTTCTGAGAATTTGAAACACTAGATTTCGGATATTCAGCCACTTTGGAGTCCACTAAATCGGTACCATCTAGATCCGGGCAGTCACCGACTCCCGGTTCATGAGAGCTTTGTTCATAACTTCGTTTGCGAGAGGTTATGTCTTTTTCCTTTCTAGGAAAAGTATCCTCAAAGAATTGAGCATTCCTTGATTCCATAATTGTACCCCCGTAGATATCTGGAATATCTGACTTATGCACTAAGAAGCGATAAGCACTACTGTTATTTCCATATCCGATGAAAATGCAATCTACAGTCTTAGGCCCAATCTTGACCTACTTTGGCTTAGGCACTTCGACCTTTGCCAAACAACCCCACACCTTTAAATATTTGTAGGTGGGTTTCTTTCCCTTCCATGATTCATATGGAGTTTTGTCCTTACCCTTATGTGGGACTCTGTTAAGAATCGTATTTGCGGTAAGGATGGCTTCTCGCCACATGTTTTGCAGAAGACCGAAATTGATGAGCAAGGCATTTATCATTTCCTTTAATATGCGGTTCTTGCGTTCCGCCACACCATTCGACTGAGGTAAGTATAGAGTCGTTGTTTGATGAACAATGCCTGATTGGGCACAATATTCCTCAAATGGCGCTACGTATTCTCCCCCTCTATCACTTCGAATGGATTTAATCCACATGCTTAGTTGGTTCTCAACTTCTGCTTTGTAACGTCGGAATGCTTCAAAGGCTTCATCTTTACTTTTCAACAAGTAAAGGTAATAATACCTTGTGCTATCATCAATAAATGTCACAAAGTACTTGTTCCCCCCTCTAGTTTATGCGAACTTCAACTCACATATATCTGTGTGAATAAGTTCTAGAGGAGTGGTATTCCTTTCGATGGATCGAAAAAGAAGCTTGGTGAGTTTTGCCTCTACGCACACCTCACACTTATGTTGAGGGTTTACATCGATAGACGGCAACAACTCCAACTTTAGCAACCTTTGTATGGACTTGTAGTTAATATGTCCTAATCTATGATGCCATAAATTAGAAGACATAAGCAAATAAAAAGAAGCTTCAACTTTATTACTTGAACGTATTACAAATATGATGTTAACTTTGAAGAGGCCTTCACAGCCGAAGCCTCTCCCCACAAAAGTGCCATTCTTAGTGATTACAAATTTATTGGATTCAAATACTAGACTAAAACCAGTATTAACCAATAAAAGTCTTGAAATTAAATTCCTCCTAATCTTAGGGACATGCATCACTTCCTTCAGAGTGAGCTCCTTTCCAGAAGTCATCTTCAGGACCACCTTTCCTACCCCCAGCACGTCAGAGGAAGTGTTGTTTCCCATGAACAACTTCTTGTCGGTGACCGGTGTATACATGGAGAAGGCATCTCTGTTGGAACAGATGTGTCTGGTAGCACCTGTGTCCATCCACCACTGCATGAGATTCTCAACCAGGTTTGCTTCAAGCATCATCGCCGAGAACTCCTGAATCATGTCATCCAGAAGTGTGTCTTTGACAACGTTATCATGTGCCTTGCCTTTAGCATTGGCTTTCTCTTGTTGCTCAGTCTTGAGCTTGCGCCATTCCTTGATCATATGACCAGGTTTCCCATAGTGGTGACAGTTTCCTTTGAACTTCTCCGCTGCTTGGGTCTTGCCATCTTTCTGGAACTTGCGCTTCTTGCTTGGGTTCCCTTTGGCCTCAGCCAGATTTGCCTTTGCCTCAGAAGTTTGTTTACCCTTAGGAAAGACCTTCTTATTATCTTCCTGAATTTGGAGTTTGATAATAAGTTCTTCAAATGTCATCTCTTTTGTCTTGAGTTTTAAGTAACTCATAAATTCATTCCACGAAGGAGGTAACTTTTCAATCAGCGATGCAACCAAAAACTGCTCATTTGGTTTCATACCTTCCAAATCCAGGTGATGTAGAATCATTTGGAATTACTGGACTTGGGACATCACTGTTTTACTATCCACCATTTGAAATTTAAGAAATTTCCTAACGATGAATTTTTTAGTACCTGCATCTTGTGCGTTGTACTTCTTTTGCAGTTTTTCCCACAGCTCTTTGACAGTGCCAACGGTGCAATACACCTTATAGAAAGGGTCTGACAAGCAGTTCAATATGTAATTCTTACACATGAAATCACTATGATCCATGCATCAAGAACCATCTTCATGCCATTAATGACATGGATACTATGGTCCCCTCCAGCCGTTTCAGTTGGCGAAAGGTCCATTTCATCTCTAGATTTTGGAGGATCTTCTGTTAGGAACTGGGCCATCCCCATAACAGTCAAGTAGAACAACATCCTCTACTGCCATCTCTTAAAGTTGGAGCCCATGAATTTTTCTAGGCGTTCATGGTGGAATGCAGAGGGTGCATGAACTGTCACTTTCCCTTGAGGAGCAGAGAAGGCACTGGACGTGCCTTGGGCAGCAGTGGGGAAGGCAGAGGAGTTGCCTTGAACAGTAATAGCAGCAGGAGGGAAGACAGAAGGGTTGCCTTGAGTGGCAACAGCAGCAGCAGAATCTTAAGTGTTTCCAGTCATGTTTCTAAGCAGTTACATCAAGCTAATCTTGTCTTAAAATTGTTGATTACAATGGTTGCAGGAAATCGTAAATGAGTAACTGCTAAGTATTACAACAAAATAAAATTACAACAGCTGAAATTTCAATAAACCGAAAATAGGAAACTGAGATTACAAGCACTTTGATTTGCTGGGTCGAGTGATGGCACTCTGTCTTTAAGACAAGAGTTCTCCGTATATATCATTTCTACGTTCTGGACAATAGTCTCCCAAGATAAAACAACAACTCAACAAATGAGCAAAGGAAACTCAAGTGTTACTTTAAAGAACTTTGAGTAATGAAATGATGTTGGAAAGTAGTAGGAAGAATTCTGTTTTTTCGTTTGTGTGTGTTGTCTCAACAAGTGAGCTAAAGGCTTCATTATATAGTGCATGGAGGGGACTCATCAACTGCCTACAAAATTGTTGTTACTGGCCATGTAATGACAATTAGTGAGCAGTAATTCAGCCAAATGAATTACTGAATTAATGTGCAACGGATTAGACCATTAGTGAGAGTTATTCAACCAAGTAATGGCTGAATTGATGTGCATATTAATGGAGGTTAACGTTCCAAAACCAACAGCAAAAGCACAAGTCTAATTTTATCTTACTGTAAATATAAAGCAATTTGGGTCCAAAAAGATAATATCAGAAGAAGCCCAAGACCCAAGAACTATGACCGGACGGGACGGGCGGGCGGCGGCGGCGCGCATATGGGCTTAGCCTCGAACCAAATCACATCTAGGTCCTCCCTCCTTCAAACACATGGGTTACCCCTTGGGGTCCCAAGCCCTTAACCAATTTTGAGACTTATAAACTAAACAAATCTTCCTTCCCCCACCGATGAGGGAGAATTGGTCTATACCACATTTTCATGCTTCAAACACCTCACTTCGTGGACCAATATCTCTTTAATTTCTCAACGAAATTTGACGATCCTTGGCCCTATGGTCATCTACTCACTTAGTAGATTATGCACGTGTGAAGAATCAAAGTCTTCAACATGCGGAACCCTAGTGTTTAAGTCATTAAAGATGGTTGGACGCAACTCCCACCAAAGAGAAATTTCCAACAGAAACTCACTCAACTATTGATGTTTCACTCAAAAAGTCACTCAATTTTGTTTTCTGACTAGAAAATTCACTCAACTATTGGTGTTTCACCTATAAAGTCACTCAATTATTGGTGTTTCACCTACAAAGTCACTCAACATATTTAAGTCATTTTTAACTACATTTTACTGATTTTTATTTAGTCAAAATTATAAAAAATAAATAAGTTTTAACTATTTTATTGATCCGACCCACTAAAATATATCAATCAAGACCTTTTATATTACCCTCATTCCCACTAAATATAGTAGTATTAGTTAGAAGTAGTATTTTATTTACTAGTTATGTCAGTTTTAAACATCTAGTTTGTCTTTAACGACATAACTAGTAAATAAAATACTACTACTACCTAATGCTATATTTAGTGGAAATAGGGTAAAATAAAAGGTCATGATCAATATATTTTTAGTGGATCAGGTCAAGTGGGTGGGTCAATAAAATGATTAAAATGGTTCCTTATTTATTTCTTTACAATTTTTGCTTTAAATAAAAATTAACAAAATATTATTAAAAAATTATTTAAATATATTGAGTGACTTTGTAAGTAAAACACCAATAGTTAAGTAGCTTTCTGGTTAGAAAATAAAGTTGAATGGTTTTCTGAGTAAAACATCAATAATTTAATAATTTTCTGATTAAAAAATAAAATTAAGTAACTTTATGAATGAAACACCTATAATTGAGTGATCAGCTACGATATTAGCTCTAAAAGTAAGTAGTAGGTCTAAAGAGAGTCAAAAATGGATCCAAAACAACTTGCATTCCTTTGCTTTTATATTTTAAAGCTATTTTTGATATGTTCATATCATTCTTTAAGTTATTTATGGATTCATTTATTTTTCTCCATTTGATTGATTAATTTGTTTGGGGAAGAGGGTGATGTTTAAATACCTACACCTGGTACTTAGTTCACCAGACAAACACCCCACCACAATGAGTCAATGTGACACTTGCATTGAACAAAAAGATAGCCTAATTAAAGTATTTGATTAGCCTTGTTAACAGGAGCTGGCACTGCTTGTTCATGAACAATACCCCACATAAGATATTAGCAGAGAAGAATTTAAGATTTGAACTCTATGAGTTCAATTTTAAAATTTTTAGTACTGAACCCATTATATTTTAAAAATTATCGATTTATATCTGATATTTATTACATTTTAGTAATTTTTACATATAAATTTATGCTCCATAAAAAAAATTAGGGGTTAAATTGAACCCCTGCCCACAAAGGCTAGTACGACTCTAGATATTAGATGTATATTTCTATTTAGCTGCCCACAAGACTAGTACGCCTCTAGATATTAGATGTATATTTCTATTTAGCTTTTATATACGGATAATATAAGAAAACTTACAGTGTCCGATCACTTAAAATCAATTATTATGACAAACATGAATCAGTAGTACAACAACAACATATCTAGTAAGATCCCACAAAGTGAGGTCTAAAGAGGGTAGAGTGTACGCAGACATTACCTCTATCTTGAGAGGTAGAAATGTTGTTTGCGATAGACCATCGACATAAGGACAATCATTTTAAAGCAGCATGAAAAGAAATAACAGAAAAAAATAATCCATGACAACATACTATATATAAAATCATGATAGAGTATCAATAACCACAAAGGAATAGAAATAACCATACAATAATAAGATAGTCAAAGATTAAGAAATAACAAACATGAATGAGTAACTTATAAAATATGATAAGTGACCTATTATACCCCCTATTATATGATAATTCTTTTCTATTTTGGTGCATTTGGATAAGAGTTCATTTGTTTTATTTTTGCAATAGGGAAGTAAATCTAACAATTCATCTAAAATTGACTAATTTGATATTTCCCTTGGACTCGTTATAGTTCGGGACATTCCCTTCCCTTTCTGATAGGGGGAGACTTTAGGCAACATGTGAACCTTTTTTAAAACTCGAGCCATTTGGCTAATATTGGGGTAGTTTCATACCAATAGTATAACAAAAAATAAAATTGATTTTTTCGCATAATAAAGGAGTAAATTGAACTTTTTTTCTAATTGTTTTTATCACGTATCCAAAAAGTGATTAAAGAAAATAGGAAAGAAAAATGAGAAGCATGGAACGTGGTAAAATCTTACTTGCATCCGATATTTACACCAAATTTATCATGGATATATTTGATACTTGAGTTTCACTTTATTTTTTAATTGATAACGTTGTTTGGTTTGATGTAAACACCGAGTAATAAATACTCATGGGACAGTGGAGCATTTCCGACGTTATAAAAGTACCACACTATATTACTCCCTCAGATCAATATTATATGGTGTTTTTAGATTTTATATTTAGTTCAAGATAAATATTTTTTACATAATTAAGAAGATATTAATTATTTGTTTTTCTAATTCACCTTATTTAGATAAGTTTGTTTTGCGTAACCATGAAACTATATTAAATAGGTACTCTATTTAACTAAGATAATTTAGTGAAAACGCTTTTTATTTTCTACTCCATCCATCTCAAATTATCTGTCTTTTTTTATTTTACACAATCCTTAAGAAATATTAATTAGGTGGGCATTTGACTAACTTTACTCTTATTTATGTCTAAGTTATAATCTCTCTACATTAAATGTTTACTCTATTTATATATCGTTTCCATCAAAAAAATCTACCAAGGATAAAATGGAGAAAAAATAATTAATTGTGTCTTGAATTTCTAACATGATAAATAACTTGAGAAAACTATTTTTAGTAACCACGACAAATAATTTGAAATGTAGAAGTAGGAGTGAGTAAACTTCGGGTGTAGCCAAGCTAAAAGTACCATATAATATGAATCGGATTAAGTAAGGTATAAGACATTCATTTGGACAGTTTACATAATGAATATAAAATAGGGATAAGGACACAAATGGCCATTCGGGTGAAATTATTGACACCCAGTGACCCATAAAATAAGGCTATTTCTCCCTCATCGTCCGGAAAAGAAGCTTCACTGTGTTTATATGGCAGAGCCCTATTAGCTATGCTTCTCTCTTCGGGAACATCCGATAAAATTGGAACGATATAGAGAAGATCAACATGGTCCTTTGGGCAAGGATGACACTCACAAATTGAGAAATGGTCCAAATATTTTTTGCCAATTTTACTGATACACCTCTTGACCTCTATAGCTTTTTCAGAGCTCCATTTTCTTGGGCATGTTCACCGTTTTCGTTGTATGAGATAAGTATTGGGTCGAATGAGTTTTGACCAATTTCGAATTGGTTATGAGGATATGACAATAGATATGAGAATTGGTTTCAAAATCTGCGTAGTTTGGATTTAAGTTACAAATTTAATACAAGTATCAGTGAAACATTGTAAACACTTTCATATGGTTAGAGAATTACAACAAATTTCAAAAGATTCTTGATTGTTACTCCATTTATCCCAATTTATAGGACACACGTTTCTTTTTAGTCAGTTTTAAAAGAAATGAAACATTTTTTTTATTTAGCAACAATTTAACTTTAAATTTTATTATTTATGCTAAACAAGATAATTTATAATCGCCCAAATATCTTTAGCTTATATTAAACCATAAAATTCAAAAATGTTTCTTTATTTCTTAAAATTTGTGCTCAGTTAAACAATATCATATAAATTGGGACGGAGGGAGTATTAAACTTATCTGAATAATTTAACACAACCTCTCTAACTCGCGTACACTCTACTCTCCTCAGATCTTATTTATAAGATTACACTGAATATGTTGTTGTTGAATAATTTACCAAAATGACGTTGGATGTGAGGTGATATTACACTTTTGACCCCGTTTACTTCATAAACAAATTTCAAATTTAACAAGTTTTACTTTTTAACTTTTTACTTTGGAGGTTTGGTGATAGAACACGCGGAAATTAAAAGTTCTAATACCACCCCTTTTAATGTCATTGGGTGTAATTTCATGAACTTATCTATAGGCGACCAAAAGCGGGGGAATCTACATTTTTGTCGATAAGAACCCAATAGAGGGAAGGAAAGAACACAGAGAGGTGGAATTGTCAAATGTCTGGTCATAAGGTTTGAACCACCAGTAAACTAGGGCAAAGACCTTGTTTAGATATATGCTGATTTACATATTACTCCCTCCATTTAAAATAAGTGGTGATTTTAGCTTGGACACATCTCTTAAGAAAATTACTCATTCGTAAAAAATAAAAAATACTTTTACTAACTTACCATTTGCATACGGTAGAAATCGACACGACACATGGCATGATTTAAGTTTGAGGTCGAAGGTAGTAGCAATGTTGTGCGTCCGATGTGAGATACTTCGGGGTGAGTCCGGATTGAAGAGTAGGACCGGGCAAGGGCCGAATCAAAAGACACCATGTAAGCGACCGAAGGAGTTTAATGCATACATGTTCCGGATTCGGTGTCAGCTGTTACTCTTTGGTCATAATGTGGCCATTATTGTCATTTAATTGTATTTAATTTAAAGAATGATTTTCGGGCATAAATGACTTGAATTTATAACTATAAAAGGGGCCCAACCTTCATGTTAGAATGGCATCTCGTTCTATTTTTTACTTGCACGATTTAACTGTAAACTTTCTCAACATTGGCTCGAGCTCTAAGCAATTTAGCTAAAGACCGGAACAATCTCTTTAACAAAATTGAATTGAGATACCATCAATTCAGGCTATTTCTTTTATTTAATGTTCTTGTTTGTTTATTTATTACTAATTATTTATTACACTTATTCACAAATCGATTCACGTGTCCTTAAAATCACATACAAATTCAATTGTACATTTTTTTTGGGTAAACAGTTTGGTGCCCACCGTGGGGCTAATGATAATAGTGGTGATTTGTTCAAACTCAAATTTCACTTGTTTCTTTTGAGATTTTGTGATTTCAGATTAATTCTAAATGGCCAGTAACAGTCAAGTTAGCGACCATGATGAGAGCAACAACGACACCCCACCCGTTGAACCATTCAACAACGTTCCTATGAATGGTGTTCCGCTCGTTGACCCACCAAATGACGTTTCGCACTTTGATCCAATGAATGACAACAATCTTTGACTTCACCTCGGGCGTCTAGAAGGTCGTGTCAGAAAACACTAGACGATGCGGAGGAAGTAATAAATTTAGCTCGGATCTATTATATGCTAAAGAGCAACAAGAGGCTATAACTCCATTTTAAAAGAATAGCAGTGGACCAAGTGCGACGGATACCTCGATCTGTCCGTGATGATGATCCAGGCTAGGAAGAAGACCAAGTCGATGAGAATGCCAATGGTAGGGGGACTAATAATTCCTCAGATGTCTTTAAGATGCTTGATACCTTGACTAAGCGAATCAATACCAACGAAAAGAAGGTTAAAACTTACAATTTACGGGTGGACCAGATTCTGGGGCCTCCTCCGATCTTGGAGGTGCCGGACTCAAAGAGGTACATTCAGCTTCCGTTCCCACCAAGTGCAGCCGAAGTTAACTCCAAAGAGGTTTAAAATGCCCAACCTCCCAAAGTACGATGGGACGACGGATCCACAAGATCACGTAATGTTGAATACTTGTGTAGTAAAGGGAAATGATATGGAGCCGAATGAGATTGAATCGATGTTGTTGAAGAAATTTGGCAAAACACTGTCCAAGGGGGCAATGAAACGGTACTCTATGTTGCCTGAACATTCTATTAATTCATTTGAAATGCTTGTATATGCTTTTATAAAGGCACATACTGGAGCACGGAAGGTTCAAGCGAGGAAAGCATATATATTCAAAATTGATCAGAAGTATACAGAGCTACTACGGGAGTTCATATTGAGGTTTCAAAAGGAACAGATACTTCTTCCCCGGGTACCGGATGAATGGGCAGTTGAAGCTTTCACCAAGGGGCTGAATCCTAGGAGCTCCAGTGCCTCGCTCAAATTAAAGGAGAACTTATTGGAATTCTCGGCAGTAACATGGGTGGATGTGCACAATAGATACGAGTCTAAAATTCGGGTGGAGTATGATCAGCTCGAACTTCCACCAAGATCGTCAGGACGAAACAAAAATTTTGGTAAGTCAAAGAGGGTAGTTGAGTAGGAGTTGAATTCTTCAAAAGATAGGTATCAACCCTACACGCAACCGAAAGATGTATAAATTCAGATCGGATAGAGTTCATAACAATCGCAACTTATCATCGGACAAAGGGGATAGGAAAAATGATCGAGGGTCTACCAGCAAAATATTGCAATTCAAGAATGATACTAGTGGATATTCTTCTAATAATGTTGAAAACCTAAGGTTATCCGAATATAACTTCAACATTGATTCTGTCGGGCTTGTTTCGGCTACTGGGTATATCAAGGAGACAAGATGGAGAAGACCACTCCGGACGAACCAGACTCAGAGGGATCCGAGCTTAATTTGTCATTATCATGGGACTTAGAGGGATCCGAGCTTAGTTTGTGATTATCATGGGACTCATGGTCACCGAATGGAGGATTGTCATCAATTGAGGGATGAAGTGGCCGGTTATTGAAAAACAACCACATGTGCGAGTTTTTATGTGATCGAGCAAAGGGAAACTACAGAAATAGAAAAGCAAACAAGCAAGCGGATCTGATTGAACCCCAAAATGTCATAAAAATGATCATCGAAGGAATGGAACTTCTGAAGGGTTCCATTAAGAAGATGAAGGTCTCGATTACTTGGTATAAAAGGTCCAGAGATTACGTGCCGGAGGAAATCATTTCTTTCAATGATGAGGATGCAGAGGGCATCATTCAACCTCACAATGATGCGTTGGTAATTTTTATTTTAATTAATAAATTTCAGATTAAGCAGATTTTGATTGATCTAGGTAGCTCGCCAAACATCATCCGATGGAAAGTGGTGGAGCAATTAGGTCTTCTGGATCAAATTGTACCTGCAGCCCGAGTCCTGAACTTCTTCACTATGGCAAGTGAGAAAACGAAGGGGGAAATCACTCTTTCAGTCAATGCGGCCAGGATAACCAAGAAAATAAAGTTATGTTATTAAAGGCGAGATTAGATATAATGCACTATTCAGCAGACCTTGGATAAATGGCATGAGGGTTGTACCTTCGACACTGCATTTGATGTTAAAATTCCCAACTCCTGAGGGAATAAAGATAATTCGTGGTGAATAGCTAGCGGCAAGGGAAATATTTGTAGTAAAAGAGTCGGTCCAAGCGTCGAAAACAACGAAGGATTGAAGTAAAGACAAAGAAGTTAAATAGCACAAGAATCAAACACTGCAAGTTCGAATTAAGAGGAGGAATACAAGATAAACTATGAGGAATAAGAAGATTATCATCGCATCTCGAGTTCATTTGTGCTGCCAGACGATTTAGCCGCCATAAAGTCAACAACAAAAGAATTAGAGTAAGTTATCTTGTTCATCCATCTACTAGATAGAAAGGTATACCTGGGCACCGGGTTAAACCCGGAACTCAGGCTTAAATTAATTAAATTTCTTAAAGCTAACGCGAATTGCTTCACCTGGTCCCATTTAAACATGGCAGGAATCCCACCGGAGATCTCAACCCACAAGTTGAGTTTAGATTCAAGTTTTCCACTGGTAAAGCAGAAAAAAGAGATCAATGGTCGATTACAAGCACAAGTTTATCAATGAGGAGGTAACAAAGTTATTAAATATAGGTTCCGTCCGAGAAGTAGAGTATCTGAACTGGCTAGCAAATGAAGTGGTCGTACCTAACAAATGTAATAAATTGAGAATGTGTAGAGATTTAAAAGATTTGAATAAAGCATGCCCAAAAGATTCTTTTCCTTTGCCGCACATCGATCGAATGATCAATGTTACAGCGGGGCATGAGATGCTGAGTTTTCTTGATCCTTATTCCAGGTACAATCAAATTAGGATGAACCCAGAGGATCAAGAGAAAACTTCTTGTATAACTACATACGGGACCTATTTCTATAATGTAATGCCATTTCGTTTAAAAAATGTCGGAGCAACATCTCAATTTCTAGTTAATCACATGTTCGAGGACCAAATAGGTAACACAATTGAGGTTTATATTGATGATATGTTAGTTAAGTCCTGTAAGCAAAGGACCATTTAAAGCATTTACAGGAAATATTTGGCATATTCTGAAAGTACAACATGAAGTTGAATCTAGGAAAATGTGCTTTTGGAGTTGGCTCGGGAAAATTCTTGAGTTTCTTGGTTTCAAACCAAGGAATAGAGATCAATCAAAATAAAATCAAAGCTATCGAAGAGATTTCAGAGGATAGCCTCTCTAAGATGGTTTATCTCTCAATATTTGAAAGAAATCACCAGTTCTTTTCTTTGTTGAAAAAAGAAAAATGATTTTGAATGGACACCGAGTCCCTACAAGCTTTGAGGTATTTGATGAAATACTCGTCTAACCCATTGTTGTTGCATAAAATGAAGGCATACAAGAAGTTGTTCCTGTACCTAACAATGTCTGAGGTCGCAGTACGTGCAGTTTTGGTTCGAGAAGAGAAAGGTACTCAATTTCCTATTTATTATGTGAGTGGAACATTAGCTGGTGGAGAGGCTAGGTATCCTCATTTAGAAAAAAATTGGTTTAGCATTAATAACGGCTTCTAGAAAATTAAGGTCGTATTTCTAATGCCATCCTATATGTGTAGTAACAACTTATCCACTTAAAAATGTGATGCATAAACTGGAACAGTCCGACAAGTTAGCAAAATGGACAGTAGAAATTAGTGGATATGACATAGAGTATATAAACCAAGAACAACCATAAAGTCTCAGATTCTAGCAAACTTCATAGAGGATTTTACACCTGGGATGATTTCCGAGGTGGAAAAGAAACTCTTACTAACTTCGGGAACACCATCGAGGTTATGGATCGTGTACATAGATGAAACTTCGAACGTGAAATGGCGGGGGTAGTACTTAAGGCACCTGCAGGAGATGTCATTAGGAAACTGATAAGAATTGTAAAATTAACTAACAATGAAGCCGAGTATGAGGCTATGATTACAGGTTTAGAATTGGCAATAAGCTTGGGCGAGGTCATCTCAACAAAATGTGACTCGCTTCAGGGTGTTAATCAAGTAAACGGGGTGTTCGAAGTGAAGGAGGAAAGGATGCAAAAATACTTGGAGAAAATTCAAGTGATATTGCATCGGTTCAAGGAATAGATCATGGAGCATTTATCTCATGAATAGAACAATGAGGCAGATGTCTTGGCTAATTTTGGCTCGTCCGTAAAACGGTGGAATTTAATTGGGGTATGGTTGTATAGTTGCTAAATTTCGCAATTGATGGTGGCCATGCCGAAGTAAATACAACAAGCTTAACTTGGGACTAGCGCAACAAATATATCAACTACCTTCGAGATGGGAAATTCCCTACAGATCTAAAGGAGTTGAGGGTACTTCGCACTAAGGCAGCTAGGTTTTTGTCTGGTTGATGGTCAGTTATACCGAAGATCTTTTTATGGTCCTTTAGAAGATGTTTAGTTCTCGGAAAATAGATTACGTGATGGGTGAGGTTCACAAGGGGACTTGTGGCAATCACTCCGGAGTAGAGCTCTTGGTCCGAAAGTTGATTAGGGTTGGGTACTACTGGGGAAAAGTGAATGATTTTCTCGAAGGGTTGAAAATCAAGAAGATAACGTCAACTCCGTATCACCCAAGTGCAAATGAGAAAGCGGAATCAACGAACAAAACTATCATTCAGAATCTGAGGAAAAGATTAAAAGAGTTGAAAGGCAAATGGAAATAAATTCTACTGGAGGTGTTGTGGGCATACATGACAATGGTGAAATATAACACCGGGGAAACTTTATTTTCTCTAGTTTAAGATGCAAAGGCTTTAATTTTGGTAGAAGTGGGCGAGCCGAGCTAAGGTTTTACCTTGCAACCGAGGAGTCAAATAATGAAGTTATGACCGTAAATCTTGATTTGATGGATGGACATTGGGAGTTAGTGCTGCTACAGTTAGTGGCTCAAAAGCAAATGATGGGAAGATACTATAATCGGAGGACTTATCTTCGTCACTTTCAAGTAGGGGACTGGGTTTTACGAAAAATGACCCTCAACACCAGATACCCCAACGAAGGGAATTGGGCCCGAACTGGAAAGGTCTCTACAAAGTCTCAGGAATCACCAGTAAAGGCTTTGTAGTAGTTGGAAGCCGAAGATGGTCAAAAGTTTTCGAATAACTGGAATGTTGCATACTTAAAGCGGTATTATTGTTAAGGTATGTGTTCATTACCTGTTTCAATTTCATTTGTTACGTTATGAATAACCCATGCATAAATAACTCGGAGTAGTCACTCAAAGGTCGTTATAATTAGGTCTGATAACACGTGTTATACTCTTTTTCTCTTAGCTCGATATTTATCTTGGAAAGGGTTTTTCTGGCAAGGTTTTTAATGAGGAAACAATGTAAAGCGTGTTACTAATTAGTTGAAGATCAAACACAAATACTGGGGATTGCCCGGTATTGAAGAGCAAGTAGTGTTTGAGTTCTCATACTTCGAGCACAAACACTAGGGGACTACCATACCCTCGAAGGAATTCATAGTTATTCTAAATTTGAAGTTTTATTAAAAGTTTTTAGGACTATTGTAAGGGTTAAAAGATCAAATGAATCTTGCTCAAATAGTTTAAATGTTACGACAAAACGTGTAAAAACGGAAAGATCAAATGAATCTTGCCCAGTTATTTGACTATTGCAAAGTTTAAATGAAAAACTATTTTTTCTGAAATTTGCTTTGATTTATATTCGCTTGCATACTCTTATTTTCAGGCAATTGCAGGCATCAGTGGAGGCGTTAAGCGCTACAAGTGAAGAAGCTTTGACAAAACCATTAGGCTTACGAGCTAATGAATTTATTTAAGTCCTTAATTGGGGTCTATTATCGTAAAGACACCCAGAATAAAAATAAGTAAAGTTCTGAAGGCACCAGGTCTATATGAACCCAACCTATTCTTAAAGACACTTCAAATTATGTAAGGAATTGGAAATAAACGAAGTTCCAATATTCATGCCTTAAGCGAATAGGAGACGTCTTATTCACAAGCATAAAGATAAGGTTCTTATATTTAGTCATTGAATGACCTGAAACAGGAAGAAATTGCCCGACGTAAAGCAAACTAAAAGTAAAGGTTTGTACGAATGACTTAAGTTATTTTTAAAACTGAGATAAACTTTTATTCGGCCCAATGCAAACTGACTGATGATTTGTTTAATTAAAACTGTGAAGCTAGAGGCAATCAGCCCAAATTGGGTTGAGATTTTATTTGACTAAGTGTTGAAAAAAAAAGCAATGAAACATGTCGAAGGGTAGAAAATCATAACAAAAGGAGATATTCATTTTATATGTAAGGCCGGTAAACGGCCAAAGCAAAACATATACAAAGAAAACCAAAAAAAGGAAATAAATACAAAGGCATGGAAAGCCTGAAAGTTAATTGGACTCGGATCCGGAGTCCTCTAGGTCATCCTCATAGCTATCACCATTCAGTTTATGGTACACCCGAAGCTCGACCTCTTCAGCTTCAGCAATCCTGACATCAATCCTGCTCCAAAGTATATCTTCGAACATTCCAAGTTATGTACTCAGATCGAAAAACTGTCCAGGCTGCCTCGGCCTCTGCATCAGCTCGAGCTTGGTTTCTTTCAGCCAAGGCTTGGTGAAGTTGGGTCAAAATCTTAGCATTCCTCTGGTGTAAGGCCTCAACCTCATTTCTTAGCCCTTCGTTGGTTTGGGCTTATTGGTCGACTTGGTCCTGATCCATTTTTGGTGCATCATGGTTGCCGGCCCTATCAGCATCCATTGCAGTAAGTTCGGCACCAAGGCAGTCGAGTTTGATATTTAAAAATTCAGCTTGTTGAGCTTGATAGTGCCGAACCTCTTTTTGTTCCCCAAGCTGCTGAGTGAGAACTTCAATATCTTGGAAGAGTTTTTCATTCTCTTCTTCAAAAAAATTATTTTCCTCGATGAGAAGCTCGAGGTCGTTCATTGCACGGTGGTAGTAGCCTTTGACTTAATCCAGCTCATCCCGGACAGTGGGCAAGTCATCGGTTTACTGCAGTTGGACATCCTTTTGTTGAAGAAGCCCTTTGAGGTGCTGAATTTCTTTCTCTTGGGCATCCAGTTGCCCTTTAAGGTGTTTGTTTTCATCCAAGAACCAGATGAGGACCTCACCAACAAAATCATAGGAAATTTAGAAAAGAAAAATAATACAAGTGTCAATTTAAGTAATTAAGAAGGGTATATACATGGTTGGAGACGTGTATACCCTCGTTGAAGAGGCACTGCCAAGAAACATTCTGTATTTTCTCCCTATCGGACTCTGATATGAGGGGCCTCATGTAGTTATCAATCCATACTGGATGGGGCAAAAATTTTGTGTCCTCACGGAAGAAAATTATGGCAGATCCATTTTCCTCGGGTCCGCACTTGGGGTCAGGAAAATGTTCACAAGCTTGGATCGGGAGCTAGTATGGTTTCTCGGGGTCTTGGAGAATTTAGTCATTCTGTGTGGTATGACCAAATGAGAAAACCCGGCGGTGTGAGCCTACTCAGCCTGGACTGTCGAAGTACCAGTCTTTTCGAAAAGGCGGTCCATATCTTCTTGCCCAATGGTTTGGGCCAGTTGTGATGGTGGAAGAGGAGTTAAAGTGGAAATCTTGGTTTTCTTAGCCAATAGATCCTCATATGTGGCTTCGTCGTCATCTTCGATGATGACAGATTCTACGACTGATGGTGTAGGAGCAGAAGTAGGCACCTCGGTTAGAGGCAAAATTAGTTCAGCTTCTTTAGTAGCAGCGTTTTATTCTCTCACTTAGCGCTAGAGTACTTTCTGTCGGAGTAGTAGTGGTGGTGGTGGTGGTGGTGGAGACTTTTCTTACCCAGACATCATCAGGAAAGATACTGGAGCCTTGAGCTCAGAAGGAGCCTCCCGCCTCTGAGCTTATTTTCCTCTTTTTGGAAACCGAAGGTGACTTCGGAGGCTTAGAGGATTTGGATGTTGTGGGTTTTTTCTTCTTGGGTGCCTCGGAGATATGACGAACAGAGGTTGTTGGGTCGAGCATCAGATTAGGAATAGTTGGAGAAGCCGAGGGATTGGACCTTGGAGTCGAGGATCCCTTCAGTAAACCTGGGATGTCAAAAAATGGAAGAGGTGAGAGAGAATGTGTGAGGGTGTTAAAACAAAGTCAAAAAATTCAGACGTGTTCTAACCGTAGTTTCGGACTACCCAATACTCATCGGAGAGTACCTTTCATGTCCACTGCTTATGAGGATAAGTACTAATTATTTTCTCGACCAATTGGTGAAGGTTTTTCACATGGGCAAGAATCCATTGGACGGCTGAAAAGATATAAAAAAATTAAGGGCATGACATCCAGATTGAAAAGGAAAGAGGAAAAAAACTTCGATACTTACGGTGCATATTCCATTCCTCCGGAAAGGGCATGTACCTCTCTAGAATAATATCAGATGTCGGTACCGCAACATAACATTCCATCTAACTCCGGTCTCAATTCTCATCGACACTGGAGAGGATGGGAAATTTACCTCGCTTGGAGAGCTGAACTATTCCACCATGAAATAATTGTGGCACATACAAACGAATCAAATGATCCAGAATAAAGCTTTCATTGACTAAGTTGGCCAAATAACAGAGGCAGGTTACGATCCTCTAGACTGGCGGACCAATTTGTGCAAGACACATATTGTAAGTCCTGCACATCTCGAGGATTACATGGTCGATTTGTGAGTCAAGTTTAAAAGTAAAATGGTAGGTATATACGTTGGAGTATCCGGACCTGAAGGTGGCGATGTCATCGTCCGAGCCGGGAACGAAGATCTAGGAGAGATCTTTCCAACAACACTTATCTTGAACTCTCTTGAGGTTAGAGGCTTTGATAGAGGACGACCAGTTTCTAGCTTCCTCCCCTCGATCTGATTTTTTGGAGACCGTTTGAACGGCAAATTCAGTGTCAAAGTGGATGGTTAAGGGGAGCATATAGAAGTCTGTGGGTGCAGCAGCAACCTGAGCACTAGAAGACTCATTGGTGCTGGTGGCATCATCGATGGTCGGTGGCAGTGACGAAAAAGAATTTCTTGAAGAAGATCGAGTAATTTGTGCCATTGATTTGAAGATATAAAGGTTTGAATGTGTGGTGATTTGAAGACTTGAAGATATAAAGGCATGGAGATTAGAAGGAATACGAGGGATAAGAAGAAATTTACCAAAAGGTAAAAATTAAGAAGTAAAATAAGAGGGTTTTTTATAGAGACGAGTTCATCATTGCAAAGAACGTTTTGGTTCGTGAGCTGAAACGGCGGTTCAGTTAGAAGGTGACACATGTCCGGAATGGTAGAGTGAAGAGACGTGAGTCAGATCGTGGAGAAGGTCAAACGGTTCACTTTCCCGCCTATTTTGAAGTAATATGAAGGGAAGCTTACTAAGGAAGGCACCGAAAAAATTATTTCCACTTCACATCACTTCAGTAAATTTTGATCCGGAAAGTGTGGGAACTATCTGTATATGGTAGAAACCGACACGACACAAGGCATGGTTTAAGTTTGAGGTCGAAGGGAGTAGCAATGTTGTGCGTCCAATGTGAAATTCTTCGGGGTGACTCCAGGTTGAAGAGTAGGACCGAGCAAGGGCCGAAGCAAGAGACACCGAGTAGGCGACCTAAGGAGTTTAATATAGACATGTTCTAGATTTGGTGCCAACTGTTACTCTTTGGTCATAATGTGGCCATTTTTGTCATTTAATTGCATTTAATTTAAAGAATGATTCTTAGGCATAAATACCCTAAATTCATAGCTATATAAGGGGTCCAACCTTCATGTTGGAAGGGCATCTCATTCTATTTATCACTTACTTGCACTATTTAACTGTAAACTTGGCTTGGGCTTGAAGCAATTTAGCTAAAGACCGGATCAATCTCTTTAACAAAGTTGAATCGAGATACCATTAATTCAGGCTATTTCTTTTATTTACTGTTCTTGTTTGTTTATTTATTACTAATTGGTTATTACACTTATTTACAAATCGATCCACGTATCCTTAAAACCACTTATAAATTCAACTGTACCTTTTATTCCATTTTTATCTCTTTTTAGGTTGACATAAGTGATTACTCTTTAACAAAACATTAGCAAGATTCAGCCTGATGAACATTTAACGAAGCTTTATCATTAAAACTTCAACCCGATGAACATTTAACGAAGCATTAGCCACAACATTTAACAAAGCATTAAATAAGAGTAATTTCGGGGGGAAAATCAATTCCTTCTTAATTAGGTAAAACATCACTTATTTTGATATAAAATGAAAAGGTAAAAATACCACTTATTTTGAAATAGAGGGAGTAAAAAGAAAAGGAGAAGAAAGTAGCAATAAGATCAATGTTAAAAACATGAATAGGACTAGTTTCCAACTTCCAAAGCAAAGCCTAAACCAATTGGTTACTTTTGAAACCGAATAACAGAATATAGGTTCTGGGTTTAGTTATGGAAAATATTTGAATACAAAAGGCCACCTAAAATTGTTCTTTTTGAATTACACATGAGCCTTTTAGGAGTAACATTCTTTCTAGGAGACATGTTTCATGAAAATAGACTTTTTATTATTTCCGCTAGTTCCTGTAAAAATCCCACGGAAATACAATTTGATAACACCCCATATTACTCCCTGGAAACAAAGAAAGCACTCCATAAGGTAAGATAAAGAGCTCCAATGGCATAATGGTTGCAAAAGTCATCAGGAGGAGGATAATAAAAATGATACCGTTTTCAAATCCACTAGCTCGAGTAGCCAATCACTGCGTTTGTTCGCCAAGAATCATAAATACGATTCAAGTACTATAAAAAGTTGTAATTTTTATTTTTTTGATGAAATAAGAAGGATATCATTAACAAAAGCACCAAGAAGATGCAACATTACAGACAAAGAAAATATCAGCTCCCAAGTGGACAACCAAAAGCTACCTAATAGCTATCAACATAGATCTATGGAGCTGATAAATTCTAGGAAAGAGTCAACAGCAATTACCCAACTAAAAAGACTAATCAAACATCTACCCCTAAGAATGGGGATTGGAGTTGAGATGCCATCAAAACAGCTTTTGTTACTCTCTAACCATAAGCACCACAAGATACATGCATGAACCAAAGACCAGATCTTTTTGATGGATTTTCCAACTTTTCAGGAGCTCCAACACACAAAAGGCTCTCTCAAGGTGCCTGGCATGACCCAAGCGATTACAAAGAGAGAAAAAAACATGTTCAAAAGGTTAGTTGCCACCGTACAATGAAGAAACATATGATTAATAGATTCTGAGTAGCACAAGCACATGTAACATCTGTTGTAAATGGAACTTCCTCCACATAAGATTATATTGAGTTAAACAAGAACCTTTAAGAGCGACCCAGCTGAAACAGATAATTTTTTTAGGCAAATTAGTTCTCCAGATAAGTTTCCAAGGCCACTCATCAATAAGTGTCTTCTTTGAGGTTATATGCAAATAACCTTCTTTAACTGAATAGGTGCCATCCTTGCGACTTCCCCAAGTGAGCCTATCCCTGTCTTGGTCATTGACTGTGCTGCTTTGTATGGTGGCCATAGAGTTATAAAATCTTCCACCTCCCAGTCATTTAGATTTCTTCTAAGAATCAGATTCCAAACATTGCCTTCCCTACACTGAGATATGGTTGAATTAGGGTTGGAGGCAATTCGAAAGATGGTTGGAAAAACATTCATAAAGGGAATGTTTCCTAACCAAGTGTCTTTCCAAAACTGGATATACACCCCCACTTCCCACCTTGAGAGAAGCATTGCTAGAGAAGACCTCCCACAAATTCCTTTCCAAACTCCTGTGCCATGAGGGGTTGTAACTTGATTAGAGCACCAATGACTAGTGCTACCAAATTTTGCTTGAATCACCTCCTTCCATAGACTAGTTGTCTCCTAATTATACCTCCAGTGCCACTTCATTAATATACACTTGTTACGTAATGCCAAGTCTTTAATCCCTAAGCATCCAAACTGTTTTGGCGTGGTGACTTTGGCCCATTTCAAAAGGTGAAATTTGTGGTCCTCGCTATTGCCTTCCCAAAGAAAGTCTCTCTTAATCTTGTCAAGTCGCTTTCGCACCTTATCTGGCATAGGAAAAAGGGACATAAAATAAGTGAGAATAATATCCAAGACACTATTAATAAGTGTTACTCAACCCCCTAGTGAGAGATATTGTTGCTGCCAGGAAGGCAATCTTCTTTCAAGCTTTTCCACGATAACGTTCAATGCCTCAACTGATGTGTGACTAACACGCAGAGGTAACCCCAAATAGGTAGTAGGAAAAAAACCAATTGTGCAACATATAAGGTCAGCGAATTCCTCCAAGTTAGGCACCTCATTAATATGATAAATGACACTTTTTGACATGTTAATGTTGAGTCCTGAGATGGCTTCAAAAAGCATAAGAGTGAGGTTAAAGTATTGCACTTGTGATTTTTCAGTTTCGCAGAAGAACAGGGTATCGTCAGCAGGATGTGATATGGATACTGTTGGACCAGATCCACTGCCCACCATAAATCCTTCTAACCAATGTAATTGTTTGGCCTTTTCTAACATGTTACTCAACCCCTCCATCGCCAGAATAAATAAGAAAGGTGATAGGAGGTCTCCTTGTCGGATGCCTCTCATAGGGGAGAAAAAACCCACAAGACTTCTGTTTACTAGCACCGAATACTTCACTGTGGAGATGTTGTATTTGATCCATCGAATCCACATTTCTCCGAATCCCATCTGTTTTAGGATTGAGATAAGGAAAGACCAGTTCAACTTGTGAACAGTCTTCTCTATATCAAGCTTAAAAAGAAGACTAGAGGTGCCACTTTTCTGTTTCCAGTCCAAAACTTCATTTGCAATGAGAGTTGCGTCAGAGATTTGCCTTCGTTGAACAAAGGCATTCTGACAACCAGAGACTAGACCTACAATCATATTCTTAAGTCTTTCAGCAAGTAATTTGACTAAGATCTTGTACACACTACCAATAAGGCTAATAGGCCTGAAATCTTTTAGTTCTATTACACATTTCTTTTAAGGAACAAGTGCAATAAACGAAGCATTGAAAGATTTTACCATATGGAAATTACTGTGAAAGTGGTTGAGGGTGCCCAAGATATCTAGCTTGATAATACTCCAACACTTCTGATAAAAAGTCATTGAGAAATTGTCTGGTCCTGGACTTTTATCTGGGGCACAAGAGTTGATAGCATTCAAAACCTCTTCTTCTTCAAAAGCTTTTTCCAGATCATTCTTTTCACCTGTGCTCAGGCCACTCATACCTTCAAAAGAAACTGTGGGCCTCCAAGGTTCATTTTCAGAGTATAATTCTTGGTAGAAATCAAGAATTACTTTTTGCACCTGCTTTTTCCTTTCAATCAAGTTATCGCCAACCTGTATCCTGTCAATGTGATTGTGTCTCCTGTGAGAGCTGGCTACTCTTTGGAAGTACTTAGTATTTTTGTCCTCTTCCTTCAATCACAAGCACCTAGATTTTTGTCTCCATGAAGTTTCCTCTGCTTTTGCTAGGTTCTGGATCTCTAGCTTTAGCTGCAGGATCCTATTTTTTTCAATTTGAGTCAATACCCTTCCCTCAGTTGCTTGTTCTGCTAACAGGAGATCATCCATAGCTTTGTTGATTCTTGCATTAATCTTTCCAAATACCTCCCTATTCCAAGTAGTAAGGTCCTTCTTCAAGAATTTTAATTTCTGTGAGAGAATGAAATCTTGAGAGCCATTAACAATATATCATTGCCACCATTGACTGATCATATCATGAAATCCATCATGTTGCAACCACATATTTTCAAATTTGAAGTATGAAGGATAGAAGTCCAGTCACCACTCTCCAAAGCTAAGGGCCTATGGTCGGAGAGGACTCTTGGTAGAGCCATTTGCTTCACTGAGCCAAAAACTTCATTCCACTCAGAGGAAATTAAAAATCTAAGGGAAGGAACTAGGATGCCCTGAAAGAAGTTTCTTCTTGAACCCTGTAAAGAGTCCTCCCCTCTGGTCCATGTGTAAGCAGCACCATGTAAAGGTAGATCAACAAAACCCATGTCCTGGATAAAGGCAGAAAAGCTCTTCATTGCCCTTGATCTTCTTGTACAATTATGTCTCATGTTTGAATCTACATATATTAAAGTCACCACCTATGACCCAACATTCTGCCATAAACCTCTTATAGCAGCCAACTCATCCCACAAATCCAACCTTTCCAAGTTTGTGTGAGGTCACACCCCAGTAAAACATAACTTAAAGTCCACTTATATACCCTCTAATATGGCAGTGATTGTGTGTTGCCCCTGATAAGAGTCTAAGCATTTCCATTTTCTTTTATCCCACATAACAATTATGCCTCCCCTAGTGCCACTTGCTTTCAATTCGACCCAATTGACCCATCTAGAGCCCCAAATATGTCTTGCACATGCCACAGAGCAACTCTCTGTTTAGTTTCTTGTAAACACAAAATATCAGGTTTCCATTTCTGAACAAGTAGATGGATGGTGCTTCTTTTTCTTATATCACTAAGCCCCCTGACATTCCAGTTAATAATTTTTGCTTTCATTCGGAAAAGGCCTTGTGGAACCTGCCTCTGTTTGACCCCTCTCCCTTCTCATAGTTGAGAGTGCACTCCAATCTCTTTGCTACAATTTCACCCCTTTCCTTTGAACTTTTCTTATGTTTATCTTTCCCTTTCATCTGTTGCAGCTGTAATCTTCTTCTTTGTTCCATCCGTAGGATCATGTCTAAAATTTCATGCTCAAATCTGACTGAGTTGACCCAAAAAGATTTGCATGCTTTGGTCATTACAATCTTGGTCCAATGGGAGGTTCCAATGATTGTAGGACTTGAGATAACTTCTTGCTCGTTCAAATTGTCATCATAACAATATAGAGACAGTGTCACTGCTGGCTAGAGACGGTAGACCTTAAACTTGTGGGCCTCCCATTAAATAATCTGGGTAGGGAGGAAGGAGAGAGAGAAAAGGTAAGGGTTGCATGAAATCAGATTCATCATCAGCATATCCTTCGCATTCCTCAGTAGAGTTTGTAGGAATTTGTGGAAGTTGTTGTGGTTTCTTAGACGTAGAAGACTTTGAACCACCCACATCTTGAATCTTAGAGTGATTAAAGTTAGTAGAGTGGGCTGCATGTTTAAGTTGGGCCTGCCCAATAGATTTTCACTCTTTTAATATTCCTTTCCCTTTGTTAACATGAGACTTCTCTTTTTTCCTCCTTGAATAAAAGATCTTTGATTGCTTGGGTTTCGATGCAAGTGGAAGCTTGTATTGCTGGTTATAACCCTGACTCTTGCTATCACTTGCGTTAGAAAAATTGGAGAAAGCATCGACAACTATGGAAATCTCAAAAGACTTATCTCCTACTTTCAAATTAATCTTAAAAGGAAGATCATAGGCTCCTGTCGAAATACAGATTCGAGCCCAAAGAATATGATTCCTCTTCTTAGTATCCTCGTCTACACCAAGAAAGCCACCACAACTACCCCCAATAAATTCCATAGTGCTTTCAGACCAAGCGTGAAGAGGGATACCAAAAGCCCTAATCCATCTCTGCTTTACTGCTACATCTGCTTTCTGGTTCTTTGTACATGCTTCAGGAGATCACCATTCGAGTGACAGTCTTCTCCCATTCCAAAACCATTCACCCACTATTATCATTTCCGCTTCGCGCCTGAGGGAAACTCGAATAACATCTGATTATGGGTTAGTTGAGAGACACGCAACCCAACCGTCATATTCCATCTTTTCAAGAACCACTAATTTGGACTTGAGCTGAAAGGATCATTAAATGTGCCAACAAGGCATTGTTGCAAATATTGTTCTAATTCCTCCGGCTTAGAGCACGTCTGAGAGCTCAATTCTGGCTATCTCTGGATGTTCGCAGCAGCTATGAATGATTTATCTGGGACAATATAAACTTTGGAAGATCTGGCTTAACTGGTTCACCTAGAGATTTGATGATTTTGTCGATCACTTCGCTCCATCCTGCATTGTAATCTATCTTCAGAATAATGATGGTTGATTTTCCCTGACCCCTCATTGTTTCGACTCGAAGAAATATCCCAAAAGAGTTAAAATTCTGATAAACTCTAAATAAATCACCTTCCTTCGGCCTACCCCATCTTCTGTAGAGATCCCCAACACATCTGGATGATAACTTCATTATATTGCAGACACATCTGAGAATAACTTCGTCAATTCGAATTTTGCTAATGAACCGCCTATGGAATTCTTCGAACAATTACCACCTGAAAGGGTTCGCTAATGTCATTTAGTTCAAAAGACTTATGACTAGAAACAAAGAAGCACACCCTATCACCCATACTAAGAGCGTGACGTCTTCTTAGGTAGAACCTTTTGGGTAATTTACCATCAAAAAATACTGTCCACCTTGAGAAATTACTGTTCACTGCTGAAAGGTACTATACACTCCAGAAAAGTACTGTCACCGCCGGTGGCTGCTGGACAGTAATTTTAAAAATCTGGACGTGAACAGTTGCTCGTCGGAGCTTCAAAACAGTGGCTGTAGATGCATAAAAAAGCACTGGTAGGGCCAGAACAACATAACAATACCCCAGAAAGATTAGATCTGAAGAAATATCAACTGAAACATTGTAGATCTACGTCGGAACAGTGTTGTTACGCCTGAACAGTGCTCGAAAAGTGACAAAACTGGTGTCTATAAGAAGGGGAGAAAAGGAGACAGAAGAGAAAAAAGATATGGGAAAATTCCGGTGATCAGAAGGATCACCGGAGGGGGAATAAGGTATTCAGAGGTGACTTAAAAGTCATATTCTTGGGGAATGTGCCTGAGAGTTTTTTCCTGTATGAGCAAATAACTCACTATAAAAAGTTGTAATTAATGAAGATGATTCAACTCAACATTGAATATTGCACCACGAAAATTGAACATGCATCAGATAAACCAAGGTCCAAGTTTTCTTGACCGCTGTGCTGCATACCAAACTTAACTTTAATTGCCTTTGGCAACGCCTGCATTTGATTCAGAAGAATATCATTGCCTTTCTATGATCTTGACCAAATAGATATCTCAGAATCAATAATAATGGTGAGTGCGACAATCTGATCACATTTCAAGTGCTACAAACAAACAATGCAGCTTTTGGAAGGAAAACACATTGATCAGTCAAAGGCTTTGAAGCTGTTGTAGATTAAGTGATAGCATGATCATTGTCATAGCTGGAAAAACCAGCAAACCTCATATGTCATATTTAAAAGCAGCGCATTCTGCACAAGGTAGAGCGAAAGTTAACTTCATTTGCATGGCCTAAGTACTTGTTTCATTATAAGAAAAGAGACATCAACATGTGGATTATAGATGATTATTAAGATCAGAGAAGTTCATGGTCCAAAGTACCCTGCCTAGACTTCAAGCTTGTATTTCACTACTAAAAAGATAGAAATCAACAATGGACAAATTGTGTAGCTAAACAGCCAAATACGTCGCTAATCCTATTTTACGACAGATTATCAAAAGATTATGTTAGCTACAAACAATTTAGCAATGGATTGGAGACGAAGTTCATAGCTAATTCCAATTATTTTTTTGTGTGGTGTTTTATACATTTTAATAAGCTTATAAGCCCGGACGTATGTCTCTGGCATAAAAAGACAACCTCCATAGGATGAACATAATAGAAGCTTATCTGCTCTTGATAATCCATAGTGATCTGCTTTCAGTAATTAATATGTTCACATACTGATTGTGAGTAGCAAATTACTTTTAAAAAAGGTTCAATTCCATCTTTCTTAGCAGTCAACTACTTACCTGACTTTATCAAAAAGCGATCCATTTACCTGAGAAGGATCAGAAGAGAAACAATAATGAAGAAACTAAAGCAATAAAATCAAGCTATATAACAAGTTACTTTCGATCCTCTATTTTCACCAGAATGATGCTCAATGAAAGTGATCAATTTAGGTAAAACACGACATTAATTCATTAAGCTAGAGGTTCCGAATTCCTGTGCTTGGTAAGAGAACTTTACCAACAAGGATATTTCTCATTCCTTTGCACATTGATACAGAGTAAGCTGGTAGTCAAACAATTTGTGCACGCAAGATGAGTCTCAGTTCAATACACCTAGAGAAAAAGAGGCATTACTTTCTAGAATTCCCAAGGTATATCAGAAAATTTTAAGTTATCAATCCCCACAGTCATCAGTATATTGCATCATAAAACACTGAAAGAATCTGAACTCAATAGACTATAGATCCAGCTAACTCCCTACTTAGGTGTTGATTACAGTCATCACAACTTTTGAGATGCTTTCTTGCTCAACTTAGTAAAAATGCAACCATCAAAAAGAGAGAACCTGTCAGTAATAAGATTCCCCAACACTCAATGCATTGGTGGAAACACTCGTGAACAGGGAGAGATAACAGCCTCTGGCACATATATCTTTGAGTTACTCGGATCAGGCACCCAACGAATCTCGCTCATGTTTGGAGTCTCCACGAAGGCCATGGTAAACTCTCCCACCTTTTCAGCCTTGCCTCGCTTACCTGCCCTTAGCAAAAGGTTGTTGCGGTTATAAGAGAAGATGCTATTTTCCAACCGGATAATGTCCCCGGTTTCAAAAGCATCACACTCATCACCCCACATCTGAAAGTGAACTGCAGCTGTCTCATCCGCCACTAGTGCCAAACACATCTTTTGTTTCCCTTCCAAAGCTATCCTCCCTTTCTCCAGCACAATGAATTTTGTATTTATATTGTTCGATGCAGCTGGTACAATTTCTTTCAGAGACTGCATTCTTCTGCACTATAACACAATATCTGCAGTCGAAGATTTCCAAACTCCCTTAATAACCAGACAAAGAAAAACTAGAAAAAGTAGATTTTCTTACTCTTTGTTTTCCGAGTCAAGAAAAATGGTAAATGTAGTGTTTGTTTTATTTTATCATTTCTCTCACTCTTTATAGGTCGTATTTGTTAAACAATACTAATTGCATAATACATATAATCTCTATAGAAAATACACTAATCTGTTTGTATTGCACTATATCTTTTATGTTTTTCAGTTTAAAGATTATAACATAGCCCTTCCCATCTTTCAAGAATTTGTTCTAAACTTAAAGTTGTTGATATTATACAAAAAGGCCAGCTCATCCAAGAAATCCCTTTTCTATGTAATGTTCTATTCACTGTCTTCTTTTATAACTGTGGCGTCTGGTCCACAACTTACTCGCATCTTTAAGAATGTCCCAAGAAACTTACATTATCTCTTCTTTCTTAGGCATCTCCGAATTTATACTAATCATCTCTTAACTTGGATTAAACAGGAAAATCTTCAGATAGTTCTGAAATACCTAATGTATCATGTTAAACAAATAATCTCATGAAATACCTAATGTATCACGTTAAACAAATGATCTCAGTAATTAGAAAGATTTGTACTACTGTCACTTTCTTTATGTTAAAATTGTTTGTCTAAGAAGAACCTGTGCTACTCCATGCTTCAAGCTAGAATAGTTGAATAGAAGGTAATCATCTTTTCTGTGTGATTTATATCAGATAAGTTGGTTAGATTATTTCTGATCCCACCCTTTTTGTGTTTCTTTATCTCTTTTCTCTAGGTGTTGGTTTCTTCCTCACAAATCAAGGTAATATAGGTTATCACAAATTTCAAATGCCTACTTCTTGCAGTAAAGCTCTAACTATGTAACTCATTAAAAAAAAGTTAGGCTCGGGGTGATTCATTAACATAAGTGATTTTAGGGGTTGGCGTCGGTCGGTTCAGTTTGATGTTTATGAAACTGAACTAAAATCAGTTTGGTTCAGTTAAAACAGCGGTTCTTTCGGTTTGGGATTCATCAAGTTGGGAATTTTCAGGCCAAACCTCCTACCCGTTTCTCCTAAATTTTGATTCTGGTCCAACTTAGATAAAACTGTCATGTCCCCATTTTAGGGTGGGACATGATCGACACCCAACCCTAACTAATCGTTGAGAGAACCCTTGTGTCTAACTGACTTAACTGTCTGACTTAATGAGAAAGGCTAACGTAATAAATAATAATTAATCAATAGATCCTGAAACTGAATACTAAAACTGTAATCCATAATACCACTCGGCTAAGTCACGAGCCTCTAAGAATATGGAATACACAACTGTTCCTGGGGCATTCCCGGAGGTACTAAAAAGCGTAATAAAGAGTAAAGAATGAACTCCCACCGAAGCAAATGGCGGAGCTAAGCTGAGTTGGGGGCCTAAATCTAACTGGTTATGTCTGGAACATAGTTGACCATATCTGCACCCAAGAAAATAGAAGCAGGCCCTCACGGGCAAAGTACCACCGATAATATACCCCGTACGTCTTATAGACTATCTCCTGATAGGTGAAGCAAGACTTCTTGGGGTAAAACATAAATAAACAGGAACGTACAATTTACAAGTAAGCATGTAAATATGAACAAATTTGAAAAGTGATGTAAGCTGAAAACTGAGACTATAAGCTGATGACTAAAGTTGAGAATGAAAACCGAGTTATCATAAGAAACAACTTTTTCTGAAAAATAGTTATAGATAGTGGCCCTGCGTAAGTAAGTTCTAGCAACACACACAAGGGAGGGTCGGCTTATCTCCCCTATTAGTGAATAATTATAAAATATTCCTCATATATTTTGTAATTATTAGTGTTATATAATTATGGTAAATATAGGATCCTTCTTGTATTAGGATTCCAGATTGTACACGCTATATATATTTGTATTAATAAAAAAGGCTCCCAAGGGAGATTAATACAATTCTACATGATATCAAGAGCCAACAATCCTTCCCGACCTAAAATCTAATTTCGGCCACCCATTCCTATCATTTTCCGGCGCCGAACCGATCGTATACCTCCGATATGAGCTGATATACAGCTGCCCAGCCCTCCAATTCTACAAACAACCTTGTATACCCCTGGTATACTGCTGATATACAGCCCTCTTTCCTCCCTCCCTCGTATATAGCCTATACACGCCGATATACACTTGTATACGGCTGATATACCCTCCCTGCCACTATATACTACCCGTATATAGCCTCCCTAAGCCGTTATACACCTCGTATACGGCTGTTTCTGCCTGATATACTGCCCATATACGTTCTCTCTCGCTCAGGCTGCCATCATAGCATAGAACAACCACGGATGTGGCAGTGGCCAGAGGCGCAGGGATGGCATAGGGCATCGCGTCTCCAGCACGAGTCCACTGCCTTGGCAGCAGCATGAGACCTGGGCCTTCAGCACAAGTCCAGCGTCTTCCATAAATGGCCCAGCAACTGCGGCCCACCAACAGGCCTACAGTCCGCCCCAATTTCAGATGCAGCAGTATGGGACCTGGGCCTCCAGCACAGGTCCAGCTTGTTCCATAAATGGCCAGCAACTGCAGCCCACCATCAGTCATGCAGTTCGCCCCAATTTCCAACAGGCCACAACAATCAGGCCCAATTTCCAGGGGCCCAGCAGTCCACTCCGGGCCTTCCCCAATCCAATTTGGGTCAGGCTTTCGTCACATTGACTCCTCGGTAGCCCGATAATGCGTGTTATATGGACACGAGCGTCACGTCTCATCTCACCAACAATTATCGTATTCTTCCTCAACTGTGAAATTTAAATACTCCACAATCTAGTATGATCGGAAATGGTCGTCGCATTCCAATTCAAGGGTTTGGCCACACACTAACCCACCATCGCATCCCCACTTCTCTCTAAATAACGCCCTATATGCCCCAATTATTATCAAGAATCTAATCTCCGTTAGAAAATTCACGGATAATTCTGTCTCAATTAGTTTTGACCCGTTTGGATTTTCTGTAACGGATCTACGTATCGGAAAACTCCTTACGAGATGCAATAGTGAGGGGGACCTCTATCCATTTCCATCCACGTCCGCTGCCAGAGTCAACTCTCTCATATCTCTAACAGCCCATGTCACTCCTCCCACCGCTTTAGCAACAATCTCTCCGTCAACCTGGCATAGACTTGGACACCTAGGAGCTCATGTTTTTAATTTTCTTCGAAGCAATAATTTAATTCGGTGTTATAATGAAAATTTTGCCCAACAGTGTTTTTCTTGCCCTTTAGGCAAACATGTTTGCCTTCCGTTTCAGTCTTTTTTAAGTGTTACGTTTTCTCCCTTTGACATTGTTCACGTAGATTTATGGACATCTCTCATTACTAGCTCACTGAGTCATAAATTTTATCTCGTCTTATTAGATGTCTATTCTCACTTTATCTGGGTATATCCGCTTAAATTCAAGTCTAAAGTGTTTGCCAAGTTTCTTGAATTTCATATCTATGTCAAAATGCAATTTGAAAAAGACATAAAATCGTTTCAATGTGATAACGGTCGCGAGTTCAATAATTCCGCGTTTCACAAATTTTCCTCTACTAATGGCATGGTTTTCCGGTTCTCACGTCCCCACACCTCCTCCCAAAATGGCAAGGCCGAACGAATTATTCGCACTATCAATAACATAATTCGTACGATCCTGTTTCATGCATCTCTCCCCCCTTCCTTTTGGGTCTATGCTGTTAAAATGGCCCAATATATCTTAAATATTTTACCCACCCAAACTCTCCAAAATAGAACACCCACCGAAATCTTCTACCATCGGATCCCTACCTATGATCACCTTTGGATTTTCGGTTGTCTTTGCTATCCAAATCTAGTCGTCACGCCCCCCCCCCCCCTTACAAAATGGTACCACGCACCACTTCATGTGTCTTTTTAGGTTCCCGCCCAATCATAGCGGATATCTGTGCTATGAAATACCTACTCGTAAAATCCATGTCACTCGCATGTCACATTTGACGAGACAACCTTCCCTTTTGCAAACATCCAAAAATTCCAAAACACCGACTACACTTTTCTAGACGAGTCGGATACCTCCATTATCGTACTCACCGAACTCCGACGTATCGCCACCACTAAAGCCACTGTTCCGTCGCCACCTACCCACGCAGTCACCACCAACAATCTGTCAGGTTTCCTCCACCCGCCGGCTACTCAGTTCTCTGAACCCAGTGTCACCCCGCATGTCCTCCACCCTCCCGTCGACCAACCAAACCTAGAGTCCACCCCTCGACGACCCCATCACAGTAACCCAACATCGTCACTATCAACATCACCAGACCCGACACCGACCTACTCCCAACCCATCGACCTCAATAGATACACCACCACACCAACCCAGTCACATGTGCCGAGCCCTAATCACACACACCCCACCGACACACCCCGACACCTTCCCATCATTGTTACTAACCTGCCGACTCAAACCCAGAACTCCACCCTTGACCCCCCACCAACCCAGTCCGCACCCCTCCAAAATACCCGCACTGCCATGCCTCCACTCACCATATGGAAACTCGTGCTCAACATGGGATCTTCAAACCCAAAGCCCAATTTAACTTATCCACACAAATCATATAATTTCCAAAAACCCAAAAATAGCCAAACATGATCCGAATTGGAATGCGGCCATGCGTGAGGAATTTAATGCTTTAACGAAATAGAACACATGGGATTTGGTTCCTAGACCGGATAGGGTGAATGTGTTTCGATGCATGTGGTTATTTCGTCACAAATTTAGAGACAGTTGTGACCTAGAGAGATATAAGGCGAGACTTATGGCTAATGGTACTAATCAGCAGAAAGGTATTGATTGTGGTTTGACATTTAGTCCGGTTGTTAAACCGGCTACCATTCTCACCGTTCTGAGCATTGTTATGGGTAAGCATTGACCGATTCACCAGCTTGAGGTGAAAAATGCATTTTTACATTGGAACTTGAAAGAAATTGTTTACATGCACCAGCCGTCAGGCTTTGTCCATCCAGAGGCCTCTCATTATGTATGTCGTCTCCGTACGTCACTTTATGGTTTGAAACAGGCCCCCAGAGTGTGGTATGAACGCTTTGCCAATTACATAATGCAGATTGAGTTTGTATGCAGCAAGTGTGATAATTCTCTCTTTATTTTTCATCGGGTTAGTAACATTGCTTATTTGTTGTTATATGTGGATAATATTGTTCTTACTGCCTCCTCTGATATGTTGAAAAATCAGATCATTGCACTGCTTAAAACCGAATTTGCTATGACTGACTTGGGGAAGTTGAGTTAGTTTTTGGGGATATCAGTGACTAGAACTGCAGATACTATGTTCCTGTGTCAGCGCAAGTATGCATAGGAGATTGTGTACAAGGCTAAAATGGCGAATTGCAAGATCATACCCACTCCGGTTGACTCTAAGTCAAAACTCAGTGTTGTTGATGGTGATCCAGTGTCCGATCCCACTCTGTATAGGAGTCTTGCAGGTGCACTTCAGTATCTTACTTTCACCAGGCCTGATATTGCTTATGTTGTTCAGCAGGTGTGCTTGTTTATGCATGCCCCAGGGAGCCTCATTTTACTGCTCTTAAACGTATCATTCGATACGTTAAGGGCACACTTGATTATGGATTACATCTATATCCCTCAGCACCGACCAAGTTGTTATCATATACGGATGCAGATTGGGCAGACTGTCCGGAAACGCGACGCTTCAACTCCGGCTACTATGTGTTCTTAAGGGATAATCTCATTTCATGGTTTGCAAAGAGGCAAGCCACCTTATCCCGTTCGAGTGCAGAAGCAGAGTACAAAGGCATTGCGAATGCTGTTGCTGAGATTTGCTGGCTCCGAAACCTTCTTTTGGAGCTCCAATGTCCCTTGCATAAGGCGTCTATGGTATACTGTGATAACATATCCGCGATATATCTATCTCATAATCCAGTTCAGCATCAGCGAACCAAGCACATTGAGATGGATATACACTTTGTTCGTGAGAAGGTTGCTATCGGTCATGTTAAGGTGTTGCATATGCCTTCTTCGTATCAGTATGCATAGTTCTTCACCAAAGGACTTCCTAGACAGCAATTCCTCGACTTCGGATCCAGTCTAAGCTACCGGCCTCCTCCCGTTCCGACTGAGGGGGTGTATTAGTGAATAATTATAAAATATTCCTCATATATTTTGTAATTATTAGTATTGTATAATTATGGTAAATATAGGATCTTTCTTGTATTAGGATTCCACATTGTCCACACTATATATATTTGTATTAATGAGAAATGCTCCCCAAGGGAGATTAATACAATTCTACATCCCAAACAAACAATAGCCCTTACGAGAGAGGGACAACTAATCATGTCATTCATGTCAATCGTGCAAGGGGAGGTTGGCTAGCTCTCCAGACCGATTCTGAATAAGAGCACAGCAGTAATTGAATCTGAATTGAGCATACACATTATAATTGCACATAACAAATAGCACTAAGTGAAAATATCTGAAAGTTGAGTGATGTAGTACACAAGTAACAAAAGGCTACATACAACACATATATTCTTGTTTTTTTTTTCTTATTTTAACTTGGTTTGAGTATGAACAGAGTGGACAAAACACTTAAATCACAAAGAACTCTCCTTTTAGTAAGTAAGTTTTCAACTTACCTTAGCTATGGCTCAAATTCCACCTTCCGACGTCCACGTGTATTCAACAATTCAAAGGTCTACAATTGGTGGAGCGCAACACAATGAAAGCATGCCCAATAATAAGGGAACTCAAGGGTTACCTGGAATGAAGATGACTAGTTGATTAAGGTTTTGGGATCGTTGAGCTTTCTTGATTGGTATCAATTTTGCTTTTGAATTTTACTGAAATAGAAACACCAAGCGACTGCTTTGGTTATGGCCTTGTCCCAAAGTTCACCTCATAAGAAATCAAACAAGACCCCTCAAGCTCGCCACCCTGAATTCCTCAATTTTCTCGTCCCTTTTATGTTAGCAACCAAATATAGAAAAATGGTCTCTTATGCACTGAACAGTTTGGCCCTTTTTAAGTTTGGCAGAAACTAAAACTTTTAGGGTGTGTTTGGTATGGACGATAAAATGTTTTTTTAATGCTCTCATATATTTGGTTGACTAAAGTTTTTGAAAAATATTTTGACCGGAAAATAAGTTTTCGCGGAAAACATTTTCCCTCGTACCAAATATATCCATAATCTCTATTAGATATTTATCAAATTTTGTTTGATTTAATGGAATATCGGAAAACAAAAATTAGTGAAAACGCACATTTAGAGATACAATTTTATAGTCTTTGTAATTTTGTATTTATCTCTAAAGTTTGATGTTATTTTTTGAAGTGTAATTTATGCTGTTTTGAACCTTGTGTTAATACACTAAGCACATTCAAAATTAAATAAAATGTGCAGTTTTAATCCTAAAACCTAACTTAAAACTTTAACACCGTTAACTTTAGATAACTTTTTTTAACTACTTGGGTCATTCTGTACGCTTAAGAAAGAAGAACAGTATACACTCAACTTGCAGCTCCATCTCTTTTTATTCTCTGGCCTAATTCCTTTTTCTATCTCTTCTTCTTTCACTAATGCCGAATTTATGGCCTTAAATCTTTCCTATAATCCGTTTTACTCTCCACTTTGGTCACGGATTCAGAGTGACCGAAGTTGGTTTAGAAAAGTATTCAAAGTGTTAGGTGTTCGGTTTAAGGAGTAAAACTGCATATTTTATTTAATTAAAAGTTAAATATGATTAGTTATTAACACAAGGACTAAAATCACAATTAGAAAATAATGCGGGGACTAAAACCACCATTTTCCCTTTTTTCTATATCTTTTTAGTGTAATTTTTTATATTGCATATTTTAGGATTTCATGAAACTTTCTTAATGTTTATGGCTAAATATTATTTTTACTATTTCGTCAAATCTAACGAGCATAAATTATTAAATATTTGACAGAGACTAAAAATATTAACTTTTAATAAACTTAAAGTATTAAAATTATTAAGGGCATAAGTAAGGGACTAGTTTGAATATACCCTCAAACATAAGACCATTTTTGTCATTTTCTCACCAAATATAGCTGCTTGATATTCTCTCTCAATAGTAACCAAGTACTTCACCTAAAATAAGAAGCTCATTAATCGTATGGTCACACAACTATTTAAAGTTATCTAATAAAGTGATTTTTTTATTTGTAATAAAAAAATTACTTAATTATGCATATGTCAGAAG